>OY982569.1:4861984-6061984 GCA_963859945.1 Euplagia quadripunctaria | reverse complement strand
AAACACACTTTAATGGTGAACCAAATTAAAAAGTAAAAATGAATTTCACTATCCACCTCCTGACTTCTTCATCAGACCATCGTTACCAACCCCAATCTGAAGAACCCGTCAAAACGAATTATATGAGCCCAAACTCGAGGGGTTTACTAGTAGCTCCATCATCAGATCAGCTCCGAGATGCCAAATCATAGTTTTATCATTCAAACTACAAACGCATACAAAGTTTCAATTCGATACGACAATATTACATACCTCTGAATTGCCCGACCTCAGTCCTGACCTAGATTCAGCCTGTGACCACGGCCAGTGCAACCTGGTCGAAACGTCATGCAATTCAGAAGTATGTAATACCTATTTCGTGATGGCGTTAATTCCCGTGTAAATACATAATTATATCATGGAACGCGAAAGTTTAAAAGTTAGTATGTACCTAATTGATTATAGAAATTCTTAACTAATAATAGCTATATCCATGCTCATATTTGACGCTTCCGTGCATTTTTTGTTAAGTAAATAAGTCTTCAATGTATTTAACCAGTGAATTGCAAGGTGGTATATTGTGTCAGTGCCTGTTATCGGCAGTGACTGCTTTGCCTATTGTTTAAAGGTCCATCTTGTATTGCTAGTTTCCCGCTCCGTACACTAAGCTACTGAACGCCTGCAAATGTACACTGTCCTTTGAATTGGATATAACTAAATTTAAAGTGAAGAGAAACTGTATGTTTAAGCCAGTGAGGTCCAGTCCATGGGCGACGGTAGTCACTTACCATCAGGGGACCCGTCTGCTCGTTTGCCCCCATATAATATAAAAAAAATAATACGCACGAAAAGACATGTCTTCTAAGGTATGTTGTATATTGTGTGATATATAAGCATTGAAAATACTCACGTTGCAAGCGGTAAAATGCCAACTTATATGGATTTGATTTCCATATAGTCTTAATGTTCAGGTATTCAATCTCGAATGGAAGTCATACCCTTTAAAGAGACCACTTTAACCATTATACAATCACACAAAAGTAAAAAATCTACCGCAGCAATGTATAGTAGCATATGCATATTTCAAATAAAATAATGGAAAATGCGAAGCGGTAAGCGTGAAAAAAATTTATTCTACATCTGTATTTACGCAAACATCTATTGGTTAAATTCAGTATCAATTAATTTTAATTCTTCATCTTACCCCTTGTAAGAATTAACGAAATAACTGTAACTTGGTCAAATTTCTATATCAATGCGAAAAGACAAATCAAATTGGCTTATGGTCGGAGGGAGGCGCATAATAAGACAGAAATCAATGTTACCTCCTATTTTTTCATCGTTCCCAGTAAATATTATTTGAGTAAAATATTGTGTTTCATATTTTTATGATTTTATAGTAATGGATGTTTCTACACGCATTCTTGAGCTCGTGAGTATCTGAATATGCCAGCTTGTACCGATATAAATTTTTCTTTACAAAAAGTCTACAAGAGATGAGACGCATCGTAAATTCCTATACTAGTGGAATCCTCTAGATTATTTTTTAAACGGTAGTCCCGTTTATTATAAAGGGTAACTCATTAATACTATTTTTATTAACGATTCCAACTAAGCTTTGAAGTTAAAGTCAATAGAGAATCAAGTCATAGAGATAAACAAAAACTTGATCGTAAATCGGAACTTGATCGTAAATCAAAAAATAAATTATAACTCTATCGTAAATCCAACGCTTTAATTTCTGCTGGCTGTTGTCCGCGACTTCGTCCGCCTGGAAATTTTGGTGCAATCTATCCCACCGGGAACCATACATTTTTCTGGGATAAAAAATAGCTGTGTGAAAGAAGATGTGCATTTCCAGACTATAATCTATCTCTTTGCTCTATAAAGGTCATCCAGATTCGTTCAGCCGTTTTGGGTGAAAGAGCAACAAACATCCATCCATCTATTCATCCATCCTCAGAAACTTTCACCTTTATAATAAGTATTAGTAAGATTTCAACCCTAAAGAAATCTAACTTTGTATCGTGAGCATTTTAGTAGAATCTTTAAAGCCTCGTTAGGACGCACTGTACTGTCACATGTATACTAGCGTTGTTCTTTGCACCATCAGGAAAGTCATTTTTAAGTTTTTTATACGTAGTAAGAACTAGTGGCTAACAGCCAGGCTGTCTGGTTCAGCACAAAAACTATGCAACATTTAATTTAAATTTCAAAGATCTAAGAATAATTTGAAGCCGTAATAATAATCATCATCATCCCTTTGAAAGTATAGGGACTACAAGGAGGCAAAAGGAATGTAACACTAATAATAAAGTTTGATCTACATTCTTAAAATGTAAACAAAATGTATTTAAACTACAATTTTTTTTACATAAAAGTGTTATTTTGTAAGTACAAAATAACACTTTTTTGTAAAAAACATGACCAGAATAAAATGCAAGTATTGTGTTTTTTGATCACTTGTGCTCACGGTAAGATTTAACTTATGTTGGTGGGTATCAGTAGTCTCTATGTTATTTTATGTCCATGTTATGACAACATAACAGAGTGTATTGTAAAAGTCACTAATAAAGATGTATTATGGTGTGCGAATGTGGTGTGTGTGCGTGCGTGCGTGCAAATGTGTGTGTGTGTGTTGTTCTTAAGATCGATATTCTTAACAGGTTTTCTACAAATTATACACACATAATAATTATAATGTACAATAGCTATTGCACGCGACTTCGTTCACGTTGAAATTCAAATTTATCCAACAGGAACCGTCCATTTTTTTCGTTTAATTATCTCCTTGCCAAATTTCCGTTTCCCCGTTCGTCCGTTCCGTTCCGATTTGCCGTTTTGTTGTGAAAAGGTAACAAACAAACAGAGTTACTTTCGCATTTATAATATTAGCATAAATTCATTTAAATTATTTCCATTATAAAGGTATACAACATAATAACGACGTTGCGCAAGGGCCGTTCTAACTCTCTGAGTATGACAAATGATATTCGAGCGTCTTTATTACTTCACTTCACTTAATGCTTTAGCAAAACGTAATAATATAACATAATAATCGTGTACATAAAAGTACTTGACTAATGTGAGTGTATTTCATCCGTTACGATTTCTGGAAACCATTTGCAAACTTTCTCAAAACTGGCGAAAGTTATCGCGAGTAATCAGCTGAAAAAGATTGCGAACAAGTCTAAAACAATTTCAAACAGACATGATACTGTAATTTAGGTACTACGCCCACCACATAAATATGCGCAGAGAGAATCTTAGTAAAATATAAAAAACGGGCAAGTGTGAGTCTGACTCGCACCGAGGGTTCCGTAGAAACTTGTATGTAGATAATTCATCCATCGATTCTCGAACATTTTTGCACGTTTTTTCAGAGTATCTCTCCTCACAAAATTAGTCCCCAATACGTATAACTACAATATTGGTGTCTTCCAAGTCAGTTTGAAAGAGAAACTTAATTTTGCAGTTCCAAAAATCCTACTAAAAATATTTTTTTAACTGGGACGTACATCGATACAATCGTCACAGTCAATTTCCCAAGCACAAAATATAAGTTTGTAATCTTAAAAACAATATTATGTGATATAACAACAAATCCACGACTTCCGGATATTTTCTTTACTTGCGCTGTAAGACCTTGCTTCTTGGCAAATTTCATGATTTTTGGTCAATGGGAAGTACCTTAAAGGTTCTGATTTACCTGCGTTTCAACGTTTTTCTTAAAAAAAAGGGTATTGACACGCGGTCGGACAGACAGGCAGACGGACAACGAAGTGATCCTATAAGTTTTCCGTTTTTCCTTTTGAGGTCCGGAACCCTAAAAAAGAACGAACAAAGTTGCCAGAATAATAAAATTTATTATTGTTTATACTGCTCAAAATTTTACATCAGCAACACCTGCCTTTTTATTCGTTCAAGTATTATAATCATGACCCAAGTCATTCAGAGAAGTTTTCGTACCTTAGAGGTTTTATTACTTATTTATAAATTTTATGCTACGAGTCCTTTCTCGCAAATGTTTATATTTTTCAGCTGTTGATCTGTTTTGCTCTCTCACGCCTCTCTTTTCATAATTTATAGGCTTCAGTATACAATTATGTGAAAGTAGAATTTTCAATGTTCCCATAGATTTAACTACGCTGATGATTCTAAGCCTTTCTTTACTTTTTGTTCAAAAGAAGAACGATATTTTTTCTTTGGTCAACATCAATACTCCTAAATTGGGAACAATAGTTTATAAATTCATGTTGCCCTTATATTTTGTGTAAATCTTTTATAAGGAACAAGTATGTAGAATTTGGAGAAGGCTTATAAAAATAACAAATTTGGTTCAATACAGTTGGATAAAAAATATTAATAGAAATACTTAATTTTCTGAGATCTACTTACGGACTAGACATCTAACTACATTGAATATTTGATTTTTTTAAACAATTAGGTTTGAAATTAATTGTCGAGGCATCGTTATTCCAAAAAAAAAATACAGCTATGGTTTCTTGTAAAAAAAAAACATGTTACAAAAATATCCACCTCAATTTTTAAAAAATCTTGATATTCTAATGTGACCTACGTTTCGTTTTATGCATCGGGGTGACCGTAAGAACCCAAAGGCCTTGTGGGTATAAAACTGAAAATATTTTATTCATGAACACCTGAAATTCTTCAAAGAACGTCGACAGAAGAAGGACTTAAGCGCTAATCTTGGTGTGAGCGTTCGTTGTTAAAAAAACTTTTATTCCTGAAGTGAGATAGAGTCAACCTTTGACATACCTATGGTTTTTGTTAAAAAAAATATAGGGGAGTACTTACTTTATTAAAGATATCTTCAAAAACTTGCAAAACACTTTTTTCACAGAAAAGAATCAGTGTTACCTTTACAATGACAATGTATTAACCATAAAATTTTATTTTTTTATTTTAATGTCTTTTTTTATGATATAGGGGGCAAACGAGCAGACGAGTCACCTGATGGTAAATGACTACCGCCGCCCATGGGCACCTGTAACTCAAGAGTCACAAGTGCGTTGCCGCCCTTTAAGGTGGGAATATGGGAAGAGGGGGAGAGGGGGGAAGAGCGGGAAGACAGGAGAGGGGGATTAGAGGGGAGGACAGGGGGATTAGAGGGGAGGAGAGGGGGGAGAGGGGAGGAGAGGAGGAAGAGGGGAAGGACGGGAATAGGGGAGGGGGAAGGGTTAAGGCCTCCGGTAACCTCACTCAAACGGCGAAAAGCAATGCAAGCATTGTTTCACTGCCGGTTTTCTGTGAGGCCGCGATATCGAGCGGAGTCGAGCCAGCCCATACATGCCGAAGCATGGCTCTCCTACGTGTCTAATAAAAAAAACAACTATTAAAAATTTTAGTGCCACATCCCATTGAAACTATTTGCGATTTCTATCCGCAAACGTAAATTTTAAACTTTATGTGTTTGCATTTATAGTTTGCGTTTTACGTGTGCGGTTTAAATTTACTTTCAGTGACGTGCGGCCGTACAAATGTTATATCTAGTCATGTACTACACATTGTTTTTATCACTGTGTGTAATTTAAAGGTTTCCTTTTACTTTGTGGGTATTTTTATTTCTAAAACGTTTGTTATTTAAATATCAATCAGTTATTTTACACTCGGAAAAGGCACCCGTCGCTCGTACTGTACTAAAACCCTTGACAGCCTCTTATCTTGCAGATACTCTAATCATTAGATGATTAGAGT
The DNA here is from genome assembly GCA_963859945.1 of Euplagia quadripunctaria. Lineage (NCBI taxonomy): Eukaryota > Metazoa > Arthropoda > Insecta > Lepidoptera > Erebidae > Euplagia > Euplagia quadripunctaria. Next base: position 6,056,287 of record OY982569.1, on the reverse strand, counting down.
ATCTGCAAGAGCTACCTTCAACCCATGGTATATATATATTGGTATATATATATTGGAATGTTCTTCCTGGGAGGTGTCTTTACAAAAGTCAAATACAATAAAAGTTATTAGTTCGTATCAATCAATTAATTGATTTAATTTACCTTCCCTGAAAGGGTGAGTAGAGCAGAGAAAAATCTTTGTTAACTTCTGTATATGTAGAATATTACGGAAAAGTGTGATCATATTTTAGCGTCGTATTGTAGATACTGAAATAAAGTAAAGCGCTAACAATTTTAAAAAAATTCGTGATTTTCAAAAAAAAATAAAAGAATTTTCCAAAGAAAGAAGAATGTTATCATACTCCACTTTTTTCAAGGTAAATTAATTATTTTCTGCTACATACGTGGGGTACACTGAAAGTTTTGCGTAACTCGTTAATAAAAAAAAATTACATGTAAAATAAGATATTTACTGCCTTACGAAGTATTCTCGATTAGTTTTGGTTTATTATTTTTTTTAGAAAAGGTATTTTTTTCTTTCTATATTATGTGAAAATTGCTTCTAAAAGCTACTCGGATCCAGTTTATACATATACATTGACCTGTCATGGTACAAAAAATCTATGCAATGACATAAAATAAAACATTCCAAACTTTAATGAATAATGGTCGAAATTCGACCACGCGGCAATCTATAAGTAAAAGAAAATCGCCCCGTATCCGATGCCTGCGGCCAACCGCTTACGTCTTCCATTCACACAATGAAACAATTTTATTTATCTTCTTTTTTTATGATTCACAGGCTTGCATACACAATTCAATATAATGTTTTATATTAAATAGCGTTTTATATTTTTAGAGCCCCTTTCTGTTTGCCATTTACAAAAATATAATTTAATATTATAAGTAATTTTAGGTTAAAAACCATTTTCTTTTATAGTTTTTTCAACCGATTTACTACTTTTTTTTTGTTTAGTAGTTTTTATTGACGAGTTTTAGTGATATTATTTTTTTAGAAAAGTTATTTTTTTCTTTGTAACTTATGTGAAAATTGCTTTAAAAAGCCATAGCTAATTATTCTTTTTTATGGTATACTCGTAGTATTTTAACTTGGATAGCCGAATTAAGTGTTTATATTGGCTTATACATTTCATTCAACTTTCCAAGTTTAGTTTATGTATCCATTGGGGTTGCAAAATGGATACTGAAGCTGATTAAAAATTATGAATAAAGCAAAACAAGTTCTAATTTTTTTTTTAATTATACAGATAAGTTTAGCAACAAGTTTTCTTTAAATATGTATAAGTAAGAAGGTAAGAATAATTTACGGATACAATTTATACTCGTAACCTTAATAGGAGTTCTTACAGTATTCGTCTACGTTGGCTGACGTTTCGTCTAGGTTATACTGGCCTGCAATGATCACAGGCTGACTCCGCCAGCCTGACGTCAAGCCAATCAAAGAATACCATGTCTCTCTCCTCCCCTGAGGGTTAATGATATATTGTATCCTCAGCCAAACTACTACTACTAACAATACCTATGTATAAAACACGTCACTTCTTAAAGACTGATTATTAGATTGTTGCAGTTGCCACTTAGCCAAAGATCCTTAGTAATCTTTAGTACTAAATATAATAAGCTTTCATGTTTCATTTTAGGTAACATTCAATTAAGAGATGAATATTGATTAATGTGTACTTTTTCCTCACTGAACGGTCCATTTATCATAGATAAGAGATGACCATTTATCAAGTTTCTGTCGTCAATTACTCGCTCACAATCGCTGTGTTGAGAATTGCGTAAAAAGGTGAAATATGTAATCTATTAGTAGTTCATTTCCTCTTAATGGAGTCTAACTTTGGCTTGGTTCTGGCTGATTTGGCGACACGAAAATTGGAACGGTACCAAGTAATAAACAAGCACACTCATGTTATGAAGGAAGTTCATTTCTTTTCTCGAGGTAACCCAAGTTGACACCGGATGGCGTATGTAACCTTAAGGTAACGATCTCAACGTTATAATTTTTATTTTGAAACCTATTTTTGCGTTTAAGGGATGTAGCTTTAACTTTGATATTTTATATATAGATGTTTGTTTCATAAAAACTTTATTGTTGAAGGTAGTATATTATGTTTTTATGTTTACACCAGCAGCGCCCCGCGGTTTCACCTGCGTAATTCCCGACCCCGTGGGAAAATAGAGATAAAAAGTAGCCTATCCGTTAATCCAGCTATCTAAATACCAAGTTTCATCGCAATCCGTTCGGTAGTTTTTGCGTAAAAGAGTAACAAACATTCATCCATCCATCCAAACTTTCACATTTATAATATTAGTGGTATTCAGCAAGTTCCCAGGAAGGACGGAACAGACCTTACCAATTTTACTAATAAAATATAAAACTAGTACCTACTGCTAAACCTTCAGGGAAATATTACATCATAGGTTATTCACATTACGTCATATTCACGTAACCAATGGAGCTTCAATTCAGGGAGGGCGCCTGTTGTTCAAAGTGATTGAAGCAGAAGGGTATTCTGAAATTCCAAGCAGTGATGTGTAATAAATACATATTCGAATTTTAAATTATATTGTTTTCGGTGATGTTAATAATATAGGGACAAACTAGACAGTGTATTGTCATACATTTGATACACTTATTTACGATAGATTTTATTATAACAGAGTGACAAAACTGCTATTGATGATTTGTTATGTCACTTCATATTCCATAAATGGCTGCAGCTTGCAAATACGCGATTACTCTGTTACGAGTCGCTGCAGCGAGCGGATTTATTATAATCTGGGAAATGTGACTTTAATAAATACATAATTAACTTGTAATTGACTCTAATTTTGCTAAGCTTTCAACACAAAATTTTAGATGTATAAAAAATGAAGCTCTTATGCCAGGTATGGGATACTAAAACCTGCTTTGTGATAAACAAAACACGGCTACCCGTCATGATAAAAACAACCTAGTTATCCGTATTTCAATCAATATTCTGGGCAAGTTTTTAGTATATTCAGAGGGCGTGCATAAGAGCATGAAATCTTAAACTATACTAGCAACCCACCCCGGCTTCGCACGGGTAGTAGAGACATCTTCAACAATCATCATCATCATATTTCAACCAATTTACACAAAACATTATCGAATTATACGCCTAACCCTTGCTCATGAATCACTCTGTCTATTGGCGAAAACTGTATGAAAATCCGTTCAGTAGTTTTTCAATTTATCGCGAACAGACAGACAGACAGACAGACAGACGCGGCGGGGGACTTTGTTTTACAATATGTACTACTAGTATACTAAACTACAAGAAAACTCGTAGACACTTTAAACGCCTTAGTTTCCCTCTCTATTGTTCTAATTTCTCCTCTTCTACCCTATTGAGGTTTTTTATATTCATCGTTTTTTTATATTACAAAGGTATTGCGCACAAACATAGTTTGCGATTTAACTTACCACAGAAAAACTGTTTAATGGCCAGTATTTAACTAGCCAGAGTCTACTAGCTCATCAAACCAATTATTTTGTCAACATTTTCTTAAAACACCTAAAAACGACTGCCTGCCTGCTGTAAGTAATAAAATACATTACAATAATACAAACATTACATGAACAACAATGTTATACAAAATCATCAGAAACAATTTACATTAGTAAGTAGATAAAACAAGTGATAAGACTGAACATATAGCAACTCGCTACAGACCGCTCGGTAATTTGTTTGAAAATCGAATAGAGTTAAATCGATATGTAATTACGAGTACCACACGCGAGACACCGTACAATCTACACTCGTTATTCCTGTCCATAGACGTGGAAATAAATCGTGGTAATGATTCGGCCACCGCGTGGATTTTATTCAATACAACTTGTAAAGCTTTCTATCTTTGTTTTATGGGTACATAAACCTTCTAGGTTGCGAATACTGCTTATCTAGCCAGATTTTGTTTATCCTGTGACAATGTTTTATTGCTGTTTCGTTCGTTTCTTTTCGTTTGTTCCGGTGTTTATTTGTGGAGTTTTTAAAAGTTAGTTTTATTATTATATGTGATATTAGGTATAGCTTTTCGATGTGGTGAATTCTTTAAGCGGTGCGGTTCTATAAGCTGTGCTAATTTTAACAAATTTGGACTGTTTTCCTACTATAATTTTTCTTCTCTAACCCTTTAACAACTGACATTTTTACCACTTATGTAACAAACAAGTATACTGTTCGTCTGATGAAACGTAGTCAACCATATACTGTAGTTAAATGAGCTAACTAAAATGAGGAAACTATAGCAGAGAACTTATTCCACAAAGTGAAACCAAAAAGTTATTTAATACCGTACAACCGTACGAATGCATTTGAAGACAGAAGTTTTTCTTTCAAGATTATTTTTTTTACGATTTCAATGTTAATTTTTAGTTTGACATATTGTGGCAATTTTAGTTTGCCATATTGTGGCAAACTAAAATTAACATTGAAATCTTGAAAGAAAAACTTCTGTCTTCAAATGCATTCGTACGGTTGTAAGGTATTAAAGAACTTGTGAAAAATAGCGATACACAGATTTTACAATGAATAGGTAGCATATATAGTAAAAGCATGTCCACACTTACATTTTGTTGTTATTTTTAATTTGAGTTAATTTTAATCACTAAATAATAATAATAACTTCACACATCTCACACATGGCCGTCTGATCCCAAACTAGGCAGAGCCTGTACTATGGTAACCAGACTGCTGATAAACATACTTATATATTTCTAAATACAGACATATTGTAGATAAATTACACCCAGACACAGAACAAATGATCGTGCATCACACAATTATTTGTCCTGGGTGGGAATCGAACCCACGACCTCTGGCTTAGCAGTCAGGGTCACTAACCACTAGACCAACAGGCCAGTCAAGAATGACGAAGAAGTGTTTAGTAGTAAAAATTTGAAGTGTATAAAATAAAGTTTTAATTTTATTTTTAACAATCAGTTCGTCAATACATATTCATTACGTCGTTCGACACAATCACTACTACAATGAATATTGTTCCCCATATTCCATTCTTACTTTGGCAATAATACAGTCTTCCTCTATAAGTTTTCGGTTATTTTGTATGTGATTGTTCAAGCTTGAAAAATGACTTGGCTTAACGACTTTGTTGTCTTGTACCAACTGCGACCGAGGTTTTTGTTTGCCGTCTGAATAGCATTACGAACAAAAGTGCATGTTAAAGTTGAAAATTCCTATTTCTTGGTTTTTTTAATTATAATATTTGTTTGTTACAATCATATATTAGTTAGAAAAGCTAACATCTGTAAGCTGTGTCAATAGTAGTGTTGTTTTTTTGTTCCTTTTTGTGACCAAGAGTGTAAACAAAATATAAATCAGCCTTTGTTATAAAGGTTCTCATGAAAATAAGGCTGAAAATGTTTAACTGTTAGATAGTTACATTTTATTCGTTCAGGATTTAATTTTAAAAGATCTTACGCTTCTTCTATTGAATATTATTTACAGCCAAATCGGCCTAGAATTATCTTGATAAAACAAGATATTTTAGGCTTGTAACTTTTTGATAGATTTTTGCTATTCTACTCTTGAACTTATAACAGCTAGACTACATATTATTATCTGAGTAAACTTTACATATACTATAGCAGACAGTTAAGTAATGGTTAATTAAGGATATACGGTTTTACTCACGTGTATATTTAGGGGACGCCCGTCTAGTTTCGGACCCAACGGGGTCCCTTTTTCAAAGGGTGAGGCGTCCTACCGCGTCGGTTGCAGGTGCCAGACTCCTTACCTTACCTTGACGTGATGTTATATATCCTATAGCCTTTCTCGATAAATGGGCTATCCAACACTAAAAGAATTTTTAAATTCGAATCAGTAGTTCCTGAGAACCTGTAAACTATTACGTAATCGCGTTAATTCCTGTACATATACATAATTAAATCGATGTGTGTATGCATGTTCCCTATAGATTCCAAAACGGCTAGTCCGACTTTGATGAAATTTTCAGGCAATCTTCAGATTAGCCCAGTGGGTGATCCTGTAAAGTTTGGTAGCGATCGATTATTTTTTTGGTTTTTTAACTTATTAGTCTACTTGCGCAAATAAACATGCTACAAAAATAAAAGTATACTTGTGAAATTCAACAATATACATTTTCTTCTATTATACGCGTACATTCTATTTATCTCAATTTACAAGAAAATGTTTATTCATCAAAACCATGAGGCTAACGGCGCGATCATAATAAGCTTAATCTCATGAATTTTCATTTGATATTAATCTGTGCATCTGGTTTATTACTCTTACCTCTTTACAAGATAATCTCATTAGTGCCAAGTAAGCCTAATTGTTGAGTGTAACCCAATTACGGGGATCGAAACCTTAGTTTATTTGCTTATAGAAGAAATATAGAAATAGTTTCATTTTCTAACTCAAATTAGGTTTATTATAGTGCATAGTGAGGTTTTTTGTCCTTGTTCCCTGTACCCTATACTGGTGGGACTCTTTTTTAAAATATATATATATATATATTGCGAGCGAAATTATATCCCAATACACTTTAACATCAATTCACTTTCAACTCTTTATTCAAGACCCGGATGGCCACACCGGGCTGCAGACGAACTTCAACTAACTCATCTTCTTTGCCTCTCATTTTATACAATTCAAAACAATTATTATTTTGTGCCTATTGCAGTGGAGACTTTGGGCACTTGGGGCTCTGAGGCGAAGAGCTTCATCGCGGATATTGGCCGCCGGATTATAGATAGGAATGGTGACTCCCGTTCCGGGTCTTTCCTGGTACAAAGGTAGTCCATTGCCACTCAGTGAGGCAACGCTGCCAGCATCATGGGCACTTTTGCGCCGGGAGTGATGCGGGACGGGTTACTTTGACTGTTTTAATTTAATTTAAATGTATTTATTTTTTGGATGTACTATTGGAATATTTGGGAATTAAATAAATATTCAAATATTTCAAAAAATATATCAACTACATTCGACTTAGGTCACAAACCAGTAAGAAACTCAAGTAGACCGCAACACACCAACGAGGTCAGTATTCCACAGTACACTACGTTAGTCAGTAAGTAGTTCATGGAGCGGAAATCTTTCGTTCCCAAGTCCGACTGTTTTTCTATTACGCTATCGGCGTTGTTAATGTTTCAAGTTTTTCTTCAACGTAAATAAGTGTTTTTGTCGCACTTATCAATGTTCCGCCTCGAAGTCACTTAGGTTAAAAATCACCTAAATTTAGTTGAGCCTTTAAAAGAAGTGTGAGAGAAAATCAATAAAAACAATCTTTGTTTTAACAATTCCGCTACCGAGAATTCATTTTCTAACACCATTTGAAAAGAAAATACGAATAGGCAATTACGCCGTATATTAAATACAAAGTGAAAATACTCCTATATTTGGTTTTGTGACCTTTTAGTATCGTGATGATTGTATTTAAATATATTACTGGCAATGTCCTCCGTTCTTAGTACAAATGTTTATAAAAATAGCAAATCAGTATATGACCTCTACTATAATCTTCTTAGAATGTTGTTCCCTCTAAGGTATTGTAGCGTACAGCACTTTTAAAGGAAAGGTTCACCAATACCACCAAAACCTGTAACAGTATAAACATTTTGGTAAAGTCGCTTATCTCAGATATTGTTAGTCTAATTGATAACATTCATTCACGAACTATACATGTAACTGGAACACTATTGCCAATAGATAAACAAAAAGTTATAAGCTGACTTATAACTCTAGAATCTAGAGCACTTTTACCTAAATAACCATGTGTCGTTACCATTCTTTATCTGTGTTGTAAATGTTCTTTTACTAGCTCGTGAACGAAATGAAGCCATTTCAAAACGGCGCAAGCAGGCTCATTTGTTAAATACGGGTTTGTCAGACCGCTCCTCCATCCTCTTTTTCATCAAAAGAACGTTCGAGACGTCAGACGCGCAATCAAGTATCTACCCTGCATACCGTGGATATAGAACAGTGAACTACCTCAGCTGTCCGAAATCTATAGTTCGCTGCTTGAAACATGTAAACTGAGATGGAATCTAAAAGAGGGGTCGTGGAAGACGATAACCAAGTGAAACTGCATTGTTATTTGATTGCCCACACGCCGGTGTATCACGTGCCTAGAGGTGTCTACAACAAACCATAATATCTATTCTTGTAAATTGTTAATAAAATAATATTAGAAATTATTTTAGTCGATACTGAACCAACTAAATTAAGTGTTACTAAGGAGTATATAACAAATAAATGCACCATAAACAGCAAGCAATAAAATAAATACTTATTAAAATTTACTATTTACGACTGTAGGTAGGTGACGTGATGACATACTTACTGAGAACGTTGTGGCCAGTTTTTTATTTTTTTATTTGTGAATCACGGATCATCACCTCACCGGGGCCAAACGGCTGGTATGTTGGACTCGAACCGACTAACACCACACAGTGTTCCATCACCTGGTCTTATGGTCGGGGCCGCGGTGTAACCTATAAAGGATTTCCTACAGGGATTTCCCTGTAAACCCCTGCATGTAATGACCAGCCTACTTTACCGTTCCTCTCTTAAGACATTGCGTTTTTAAACACAACTAAACAATAAGATAGTCATAGCTTATCTTATGAATAAACTATAGAACGAATAAACTATAATAAGTTATTACTAAAAAAAATGTATTAATATTCCTTAAACAAAACACAAAATCACATTTATCATAAAGTTTCATGACGGCAGGAATACGGCGGTAATTAGTTAACAAACGAGAGTAAGATTTATAGCACTGCTAGCTTTTGCGCACGACTTTGCTCGCTTAAATGTTATTTTTCTATCCCTCGGGAACAGTAGTTGTTTTTAGATAAAAGGTAGGTCCTCTATGTTTTTTTCTGTACTTCTCACAACGTACATGCAAAATTACTTGTTGATCGGTTAAGTAGTTAAGGCGAGAAAGTGTTACAAACAAACAACAAACAAACACATGTCCATTCGCATTTGTAATACTAGCTGTTGCGACTTCGTTCGCATGGAAATTTTACATACGTATATTTTTCCGGTATAAAATTATAGCTATTCCAGACTATAATCTATCTCTGTGGCAAATTTCATTCAGATTCGTTCAGCTGTTTTTGTGTAAAAAAGTAACAAATCCATCCATCCATACTCACAAACTTTCGCCTTCATAATGTTAGTAAGATTAGTTAAGATACGCTTTAAAACAGACAGGCGATTTCCCAGTGCACCGATGATGTTTAAAATTTATTTATTTATCAAAAACTCATTTCGATCTAAATAATATAAACATGATTATTCCCATCATGTAACGCATTCGTCATGCAAGCTTTGACAGTCAGCCAACCGAATTGTTGGCAATGAGTTCTTTGTCGCATCTCGTTGTATTCAGAAAACACTTTTAACGAAATCGTCACGGAGGAACACGCACGGCAGCATTCATTTGTCAGCAGTTTTATAGATGACGAAACACAGGGTCTATCATCTATCAGAGATTCAATTTCTCTTGGTTCGTGTTATATCTAGATCAAGTTGGTCTAGATAATAATGTTGGCAAGATACATAAAAATTCGTTCACTGTCAGTTACAATGAATTTTGTTGTATAACATGACATATTATGTTGCCACCTATTCCTATGAGCCCTCGGTTCTTTTAAACGAAAAAGATATTTACGTTGTTTGTATATAAATCATATATGTCTATTATATGCTTTTTGACACTCTCTATAGCCTAAAAGGCTATTGATTTTAAAATATAAGGAGGTCAGTAGAATGTCGTCTTATTGAAATGCACAGCACACGAGTCTACAAAATATATGCAATCCTTATTGCTTAACCTGTCATAATACACTAGAGAGCACTGAATCCGTGTCACATGAACATGCCTGAAAATCCGTGTTTTGTTTAATAGACATTTAAATACTCCTTAAAATAATGAAAGTAATAAAACTTATTCTAGTAATAAATCATATTATTGCAATCAGATGGATTGCATGTCAATTTAAGGTTACTGATATACATTATTTAATTGTATGTGATTTTTTTCTTTTCGTATCGTACCTATAGTTAATTTTTTTTTTAAATTATATTGACATTGACACTGAATCTGTTTTAAATGGACCTATTTATTATTTTGAATTTGAAATTATATTTTTAATACTTACATTTTTCTCCATTTTATAATTAATAATATTTAATTCTTGATAACAATGTAATTAATATAAATTATATAATTATTTTGCACACCGGCAACGGTTGGATATGGTATTGCGCTACTACTATATTGAGTTTACCATCTGTATTTATACACCCATATTCTGCAAAAAATAAATATTTATTTCATTTCTTGGTTGTTGTAAAGTTATGCCATCAAAAAAGAAGAATAGGAGAATATTGGAAAACATCGTATAAGACACTTGGTGTACAGTAAGCCAAACCGCATAACCGCAGCAATAGCACCAGGTGGAGGTAACATAAAGTACTAAAATTTAGCAAATAATAAAGTTGCAAAAAAAACATTTTTTTTTTTGTTTTAAAATGAGATTGGTTACTTTGATTAATTCTTAATATAAAACAAAGTTTATTACTTTCATTTAAGGAGTATTTAATTATCTATTAAACACAATTTATTTCACTAGCATTATTCCTTTTGAGATCTTCAGGTATCTTTATGTGACTTGAATTCATTGCTCTCGAGTGTATTAAACGATTGTGTATCAGATTTATCAGTTCTGAATATTACTTGAAATAGGATACGTTTGATTGCTGAAGACTATATTTAGATACCAATACCTGCTTAGGCTATATTTTCTGACGGTGAATAGTGTTGTCAGAGCTCCAGGGGGAAGAGGCAAGTCTGGCAAAAAACATGTACACGGTAACTGCTTACCATCTGTTCGCACCTAAGACTGTATGACTAATTAGTTATAAAAAAACTATTGTTTTATTAATAATATGTTTAAATAATAATATAATTAACTTCCCGTCAAAAGCCAGGTCGAGTTACAGATATGCGAACACTCCCCAATTCATTCGTATAATAATTTTCAATATACTCCTAATTTTCCCATCTATAATACCCAAAGTTCCCAGTTGATGGCAATGGGCCCCAAGATGTGTATAATACGTGAGTGAGACCAAATTAAAATTGAAGTTAGAGCAATTTCTTTCACATAATAATGTTCGTCAATAGAAAATAGATATGCTCCTAAAACTAGACTTAAATACCAGTATCTAAAGCAATATTAGACATATTATATTCTATACTCAACATGGTTCCTAGAAGCGCTAAACTACAAAAGAATTGTTAAGCAATGTGCGTGCGTCAAGGAGTTTCTAAATCATAATAACTCATACATCATATGAGTAATGTAAAATTTCATAGTTTTTAAGTTTTTTTTTTGTTTTGCATGCTGTCTTCGATGGCTAAATAGAAGCCTAATTTTGTTTAATTATTTGGACTTACATTTGATTATTCTGACATTCTACAAAACAATAAATAATAAGATTAATGTAGTAATAATATAGTGTAATTAGTTTTTAGTAAATTATATTTGCATGTCAAATCAATATTGACTAAAGTTGCTTGCACTCAAATGTTTAGCTTGTACGACCTGTTGTACGTACCAATTATATGCAAATAAACAAATTTGAATTTGAATTAAACCTTTAGATCTACGCTAACATATTTCGAAAACTCAATGCAACAAATAATTAAAAGCATATGAAATAAACAATCTTAAATGAATTCAACATAAATCATGCTTCAGATTTTTTTGATTTCTTATATTATATACCTGTTTATCAAGGGAAACAAGCAAGGGAATCCAGCAATATACTGGCGACAGTAACTGGAACAATACGCAGAAGCATTTAATAATTCTGGTTTAAACTTATATTGAATTTTTCTATTCCATTAGTTGACTATAAACTAATAAGGCTGGTCAACCATATGATAGACATATTTTATAGCAGTAGTCGATAAGATATTAACATATTTAATTTTATACATAGGTAGATCCTCATTTAGTAGACAATTAAATGAATTACCTACTTAAGCCGCCTTATTTTGCTAAATGAGTCTACAGATGTTGTGATTCTCATTCTTCTAAGTAATTACAAATTTCTGTCTCAAAGCAATCTGGAAAGTTTGTGACCTCAAAGTAAATTATATTTAACACAAAGCGAAGCTATATTTACTAGATGTAATAACATTAAGCTTCCAGCTACTGCTTTGCTGTTCCTACCAACTGAATGCAACTGTTCATAATGTAATCTATTTCTCATCTTATTGCATAAGATTTAGAGTTCAATGTCCTTTGAAAATTGACACTCAACTCGTCACAATAGATATATTTTAAGAGTATTTGACGAGCTTTTAGAGATAACTGCCTTGAAACGTTTCCTTTGTACTATTATTCATTGTTTTACTGAGTAAACTGTGAATAGGAACTGACACTTTTGTTTTTGTTTCGAAAAAATAGCGATTTTCTTTTGTCTCAGGTGTTGGTATTTCAATGGAAGTAAAATAGAAGTGTTAGTCCTTACCTAACTGTCTGGAAACGTATGTCTGAAGGACTATGAGGAATGAGCTTTTCGGTAAATACAAGTAGTTTAGAAAACTTTCAGAATTTCCTACAAGGAAAGCAATTTCTACGAGAAAAATATGTTTAGAACTTTTTATCAATGTTGATACGAAAGTTCCTGTAAATAACTGATTAGATACCCTGTCGATTGACTGAGATTCCAATTCAAATCTTACGATCTGATGTATGTAGATGTAAGCGGTTTAATTTATAACTTTAACCAGTATAATGCCTACGAGATCTCACTAGGTGAACAAAAATGTCAACATGGGTTCAATGTGGCAAGAATGTAACTTCTTAAATAACAAAAAGCAAATGCACATAGAAATAGATAAAGAAAGCCAACGTAAATAAACCGGTTCAAATCATTGACATTGAGCTAATTGATAAAGGTTTAAAAAACGGAACTCCCATGACAGAGAATAGTTTCAGGCAATAAGAGTTAAAGCTACAGAAAAGGTGAGTGTTTTTTTTAAAATAAATACTTTTTAAATAAAATGCACGCAAAAACTTTTGTAATGCTATTTTTACATTCAAATGTACCAGCATTTATTGATTGCTGTCAGGTGTTTTGGTATTTTTATACCAAATGTCAATGCAAGTACCAATATATAAATTAGTACTTGCATTGACATTTGTAACAATTTATTCTACTTAATATTTTTACCTATCGACATAAAAAATTATTTTTTACTTTGACATTCTAGTAACTTAATATTTTTGCCTGACTAAAATTCAAATTATTTTATCATTTTTATTGTTATTTATTTTATTATTATAATTTATTATTTTATTAGTGTTCTTTTTTAACTATTAAATTTAGATGAAGATAATTGTATTTCAACACAATTTAATATTGTTTACGATATAAATAAATATACGCAAGGGTGGAGGAGTTTGCGATCTCAACACGGTCAGATACAGACCTTTGTACGATCGAGCCTTAACCCTGGGAACGACAGGAACAATAGTTCTTCGAGGCTATAGGAAATAAACAGACGGTTCGGATATTTCACCTCTTATACGTACCCTACCACTTGTGTAATACTTGTGACGATGCCTAAGGCACCACACCGCTTTTATTCTATAACTGGCAAAAGAATAAATGGGTCTTTTTACAGGTTTTATTTCAAATGGGTCAATTATAAAGTTGGAACATCACCTTACTGCACCTACTCGTGACGGATTTAAAACAACATATTGCGTACAAAATGAAATTACACAATTCAATTACCAAATGCAAATGTTAGCCAGCAAATAAAGTCGGCGTGGTAAAATGTTATCATTTGCTGACTGGCTTTTTTGTGTGCGTTATTCTAGATTTATTTTATAAGGCCTACAAATCAAAGACACCCTACCATAGGGATGAATGCCATGTTATCGCTTTTGCAATGACGGTGTTTGAAATTTTCTTACAAAAATCTGATCCATCGCCCATCTAAGGATGCAGATTCACCTTACAGACTACAAGGCTATAGAGTATTCCATTACGGATAGTGAATAGGGTTTTTGTGTTACAAACGTACACTTTAGTAGTAAAAACCAGCACAGCATTTAAATTTTACTCACACCATCAAAAACATTATTGATTGTGAGAATATTGTAATATCGGTTTACAATATTCTTACAATCAATGTAAAACATATTTATGGTTAATATAGTCAAACCCCTCTGTAACACATCCAAATTCACTGATTGTCAGTCATTTTGATCGTGTATATACGAATACATATATGGACTTCAGAAAGATGGAACACTATCGTGACAAATGGTAATTAATGAATGACAGCGCACCTTGTCCCTCTCAAGATAAACTTTTAAACAGTCGTTCTTCTAGGGTTTTAGGTCAAGAAATATTTAGGTAATTGTACTTTGGGAATTAAAATCTTGGCCTTGTACTGGTATATTTGTTTCGTATTACAAGGAGACAGTTGGTAAAACGCTAATGTTTTGGATATCACCTACGTTTCAGGCATAGCTAAAGGTGTAATTTACCCTCCAAGAAAAATTACGTACATAATAAAATGTCACACATTACAAAGAAAAATATTCGCTCATGTTCGTTTCAAACTAAATGAAATAAAACTAATGCCATATTTTTTCAAATATACGACTATTGTCACTTACAAGTGTATAAACATAAATTTACCATTTATTACCGGGACAAGAACTTATTACCTCGGGAAAGTTATTTGTTAATGTTACAATAGTAACAATGTCACGTTTGGTTTTTCAAATATTTTTGAACCGTGCAAGTACGGTAATGAAATACAAGGAAAAATTAAAGGTCTTAAAAACTTATAATGTATTGCTTAAATCATATTAGAATCGTGTAAGCAAAAAAGTAATTTAATGCTAGCTATTTATAACATCAATATTCGTCGGACGCATGTCAGACCACGCGGTCACTGGGTAACGGAAAAGGGTCTATATGAATTTGGAATTTAGGTTGGACGGGAAGGAATCTTTCCCGAATATCGTTGCTATATCTTAGTGTCTTATATTGTACAAATATATTTAGAGCTGGAGAAGACAGTTTAAAAAATTCAGTAAAATTATAAAATTGACCCAAAATACGTCTTTATTCACCAAAATATGAATACATTTTTGGAAAAGTCCAGCTAAACTAAAAAAAAATCGTCAGTCACTTCTAAACTAACGTTAAACTCACAAGACGTTCATATCCATTCTAATCTTAACAAAATTGTCATATCTATATGTATAATTAATCTATGGACGTGGAGTTTGTCTGTTTGTCTGTTTAGTGGCTTCACCTAAAAACCGCAAAATAATCGCGGAAACGTATTATGTGTGTAATTCGGTGTAACATTTAGTACTTAATTGATCACAATTGCTTCTCTGTATCCATAGAAAAAAAAAACAAAGTTTTCAAGAAAAATGTAAACATTACGCAACGACATCTGTTGGTTCCAAGTAACACTAAATATACAGTACTTATAACGTTAAATATTCATTTATTTTTTAGATATATATTATTAGCATAGGTGTGTTCTTTGCTAATAATATATCTAACATATAGCATTAAGAATATTCCCGTGTCACATTTTCTACACAAACATTTATATATACAAGTAACACCCAGACTCGGGGCAACGATTTGTGGATTACGCAATTTTTTTTGTCCCTTCGAACCCACAACATTCGGCGACCTAAACCGCAAAATAATCATATGCATTATACCTTTAAAGTAAATATTTAAGTAAATATTTGTAGTACAATATTCATTATAATTTAATAGAAACCAATACAATATACATATACATAATTATGTATTGTAATAATAAATCTGTAGAATGCGTTTCTTTAGGTACACTATAAATATTAAATTGCGCATTTATTTCCTTAAAATGACGTATCTGTGTTTCATCTTATGAAATTATTTGTATACGGTTACAAAATAATAAATTCATTCCGTTATGACAATTTTCAATCTTAGAAATTAGAATAGCAACGCAAAGCGCGGTTATCTGCTGACCGTGAGTGTCACGCGCCGTCACGTGAGTCCAAGACTTCGAAAAAGAAGTCACACCTAAGTATATACATAGAGTATTCGGATAGTGACTTTGCACTCTCAAGTAACTGTTGAGAAACGCGAAGCAAGGTTAACTGACTGAGAGTACCACGCAACATCACGCAAGTCTAAAACCCAGTGCATGATGGCACATATGACAATATGACCGACCGATGGGAGGCATTATGATGTTTTTCTATGGTGATTGTGGAAACAGTAAGGTTTTTTATTGTTTAGCGATCCCAGATAAACCGGTAGCTGGTTCTTGGCTATGCTAACGAGCTATTTTGTCCCCTCGCAGCCACCAAACATGCCAGCAATAAATTCTTAATATGTTTCTGGGAACCCCCTGTAAGGAATATACATACATTTGTAAATATATTATATACAACGATTTTAAAACAAAAAGATCTCACACGATACAGTATCTCTAGCAAAATTACATCTCAGCTGAAATATTAAAAGATAGCCGATGAAGTTCTTTTATATTTCTAGACCATTCATTTTCCGTTCGGTTACATTAATGTGAACTCTTATGTTAACACGGGCAAAAACTAGTTAGAAAAAAGAAGAAAAATAAACAGTTTCATGAACATTAAGGATTAAATAAATAACTTTGTTTTTCATTTCTCAAAATCAAACTAAAACATCTCTTCAAGGAAACTTATAGTGCGTTATCATGCTTACTTACCCCCATATAAAATGTTAACCCAAAGATGCTTATCGCTCAATCATCACTCAAAGCAACATAAAATATGAGATGAGTTTCATCACTTTCAGGGGGAACCGAGATATTTTATTTGCATACATTCGTCATACGAAGATGTGCGTTACAACCCATACCTATATATATAAGTAAGGGCATTTTTTTTTACTTTATCAAATCACTAAAAGGGTCGTAACGACCGAGTTAAATTTTCTACGTATGTCTGCATCACGGTAATAATTTCCTAAAGTGATATATGTATGAGAATAAAACTGGTTTCTATCGCATTACGCAAGCTTCGTTTATTCAGCTCGCGTAATTTGGTCACTGTTCTGACGTAACCTTACCGATTTTTTAATTAGGTATGGTAAAGAAACTAAAAAAAGTTAGGCTTTCCTTTTAATCTTTTTACAAAAAAAAAATTAAACTAGCTGTTTTTACTAAAACCTTTTACTTAGACTGAAATAATTGTAAGTCTTTACTTGTAGTCTTTTTTTTACGTGTTAGAGGTTAAATGGTGACCATGACACTTGCTAGAAGTCATAGCTTTGTCATAGCATAGGCTAAAAAGTTCATAAAGCAAAAGCACCGAACAAACATAGATCTAATGGTTGGTAGCCCGGTAAGTGATGGTACTGATGTTTGAGTTATATGCTGCGTTAGCCGCTTTTCAGTAGGTTGTCCGCGAGCATGATAAATTTTTGACTTTAACCCTTGAAGATTGTACTTCCCTGCATTCGAAGACATTAGAAAAAATAGTAATAATTTCGTTTTCTTTTTTTTTATGGTATAGAGGGCAAACGAGCAGACGGGTCACCTGATGGTAAATGATTACTGCCGACGATGTGCACTTGTACCTCGAGAGTCACAAGTGCGTTGCCGCCCTTTAAGGTGGGAGTTGGAGAAGAGGGGGAGGGAGGGAAGAGGAAGAAGAGGGGAGAGGGAAGGGTAAGGGCCTCCGGTAACCTCACTCACACGGCGAAGCAAGCATTGCTTCATTGCCGGTTTTCTGTGCCGTGGTATCGAGCGGAGTCGAACCGGCCCATACGTGCCGAAGCATGGCTCTCCCACATAATAAATACGTATTAAAATATACTAATATCTGCAATAAAAAATAGGATACATATGAAACATACAATATTAAGCAGTAGTACAATGGGCGGTCTTGTCGCAGTCTGCGATCTCTTACAGACAACCTTTGATGAACTATACTGTATAGTAATAGGTAACTTGTGGTGCACATTACTCTTACTTACTAAAACAATAACATACATACATATATACATACACATACACATACATATATATAAATATATAAATACATAGTAACTTTGCCCGTCTGATAGCGTCTAGTCATGCATTCCATAGGCGTGCAGTTTGCACTGTAAAAGATTTGTCAGAAAAAGTTGTGAAGTGAGTTGGAATTTCCAGCGTCAGGTTTTCCGATGATCTTAAGTATTTATTATGAGTGTAATAGTATGGTTAAATAATACATTATAAAACAAAGAGAGGATATGCAACATTTAACACATCCAACAATAAATTATACTCTCCACTGCATAATTATCCATATTCCAAGCACGTTCCCTCTGCATCTAGGCGCCAGGTTATTATTCCGGCTGCATTTCTATGATATGATCAATGATATCGTAACTACGACAGTTGAGTACTTCTTACCTGCAAGTGAACTTTATCATAATTTCCAGCCAGATACGACGGTGTTAAGACGATTTTTTTTTATGATTGTTGAAGCCTCTAAGCGGTGCTAGTTGTGGACTACTTACTACTAGGACTTGATATCTTGTTTTAAAAAAGTCAATGCGTCTATCATCTAAATATTATACTTATCTACCACCCTAATGATTGTTAAAAAGTTTAGTGTGTGTCGTGTACTTCGGCGGTAGTCGACTTCCTAACTTCAGATATTGTTTATCCTGATCCCCAACTTTCTGCAGTGTCTTGAAGATAACTGACTGAGTGACTGATTAGATTTCCGTTAAACCCCCCAATACATAATTAAGTAAACATATTCACCGCAATCACGTAGAAAAATAATATTTGAAATACAGAGGAATCGTTGGAGACTTTTTCCAACATACTTACTTTCGAAATTTGAAAGAAAAGGAAAATAAACCATTACTTTTTAAATTATTATTACATTGTAATTTAAAGTCTAGACAGCAGACAGACATTTAAAACAGCTGGCTGAACGTCTCAGAAAGAAAAATATTAAACTTGTAAATCTAATTTATAAAAATTGCTTGTAGTCATTTTGAATTTCTATTTACCAATCGTAAACTTGAAACGACTCTAGAAATTACGATTATTGATTACGCTTGTTTATTTTATACAAAGTTACACATGACATTACGTAGGGTAAATGTTTACATGGTGTCAGTTAGTACTGATGTCGTTGAACTCTTCAAATACCCTAAGTTCATATATTATGCTAGGATGCTAACGTCAATAGAATTTAGAGTTTTAATTCAGCAAAGTTATGAAACAAGTACACTGTCTGCCTGATGGTAAGCGATTACCACTGCCTATAGTGCCAGTGCAATACTAGTCAGTCGGTCTAAATGTTACCAACTGTATCCCACGGAGCATAAAACGCAAACCCTCAGATTGGAATGATTAGGATAGATGGAGCCAGATCTTTGGACAATGATGAACTTTGGTGAAACTTCAAATGAGAAACTAAACTGTAACTAGTAACCAAGTTGCTAGAGTATCAAACTCAATTCAAAATTACACATTCCAAAAATTTCAACTTGAAAGAAGATACATAAAATAAGCGATAAATCCGACAGAAGTGTTCAACTTTCAAATCAAACCAGCTCACAAAATTCAGTGTCAATAAACTAGAGCGCTTCCCTCTTAGCTTTCCCCTCACACGCTATTCAAATCTCCTCCTCGAACGAAACTCGCCGAAGTGAATTTACGAAGTTAAATTGATAGTGAGAGTTCGGCCGGAGCGATTGATGAGTTGGCTATTCCAGTTTTCACTACTCACTTCCACACGTCCACTTTGCCTCTTTTGCTTAGTTATGACCCTATTGGCACATATATTTGGATGAGTATTTTTCTTGACTTGTTTACGCTGGAACGGAAATATGGTGCAGAGCTATGATAGTATAATATTGAGTGGGGCATTTGAGTGGGGAATCTTTCCATTTTATTCAGCACTTTCGCGTCGATTAAACATAAAGTGCCAACTATTTGTGGGATATTGCATTTTGGTGTAAATTCACCTAACTTTTAGTTTATTTATGACCTCAGGGAGACGTATTTTATCTGACTGTAGTAACGAAGACGGGTTAGTGCAGAGAATGCAATTGATCGCAAACTTGCAGCAATTAAAAGATGAAACTTATGAATCTGACTGCAATCATTTGTTTGTTTCTGATAGTCTACTGAAACTTGTAAGTAAAGGTGCAAGTTTACTTCATTGCCATGATTGATAGGGTATGTGTTCCCTACATCTCTTTGCGGTGGTGACGAACCGTGGGGATATTTATACCCAAAAAAAAATTTAGGAACCTTAGTTGATCCTATATTTCCCACATCGACCAAACATGATAGTATTTTCTTGCAAATAGTCCTTATTTAGCAGTAAATGTCTCGTGATGTAGCAAAAGCTTAGTATACACTTTGAAATACGACGAATATTAACGAAAATATATGCATTATGAAGACTCATTTTGCATTTAAATCACGTTTGCTGGGGAACGTAAAATATGCAACTAAAGGACGAAAACTAACATCAAAAACGGCGTCTCTTACACATTTTTATTTATTCAGTTACAAATATTCAGTTTTCACGCTCACCTTTTTTGAGGAAAAAATTTAATGAAACTTTTAGAATGTTATTTATTATTTATATTATAGACTATTTGACTTTTTATTAGAATATTTGACTGGCCTGTTGGTCTAGTGGTTAGTGACCCTAACCGCTATGCTTATAGGTCGTGGGTTCGATTCCCACCTTAGTCTAGGTGTTCTTTATGCCCGTTGTTTCTATGTTTGTAAAGTCCCCCGCGACATAGGAGTAATTCCTAATGCGGGAGTTGTTTTTTTTAAATAAAAATAAAATATAAATAAAAATTTTGTCGTTTTTCAAAACTCAGTAAAATTTGTTTTCCAGTTTGAAGGTCTCTAATCTATTTAAATCTTAACTAAAGCTGTTGTTTTTACAAAGTTTGCAATGCGCTGTTAAATCTTCTTTGTTGTTAAGTTCATTGGCGGGAGCCAATTACTATAAAATACTGAGGGATTATGGGAATAATCCCTTAGTATCAGCTAGCTAAAATACAATGAAGTCTTTGTATAACATTACTAATACCATTTAATTAAACCTGTTTCTGTTTTATAATATCTAAAACCTTATAACATTATTTCAAAATCAATATATTTTTGAGTCAAAATGTAGCTTAAAATACTGATATTATAAAGTTACCGGTATGATATTAGAGATACGAGAATGTCTACGATATTAGCGATTTCACCGATACGGTTATGGGAAATTCATTGCACTTATCGTGGTCACGCGTCTAGATAAAAGCTCACGTGAAACGAATATTGTATTTGACGATTACAAGGGTTTAAGCTGAGTATAAAATAAAACGACATTTCATAATATCGATATTATTTAAAAGGAAAAATATAATATCGGTTATTAAATACAACGTAATATATATACATACTATCAGAAAACTTTCAGAAAGTCGCCCCCAATTTAGGTATTTTTAAATGATACTTTAGTTCTAATGTTTTGTCCTTTACTCCTAGATGCTTGTGAAAAAAGATAGAAGATAATACCAAAAGGATGTTAATATACCTTCCTGTAGGAGAAGCTTAGGTTTTCCTTCTTTCTGGCAACAATTTTTAAACAAAATAAATCGCAGTACCGGTTGTAGAATAAATCATTGTCTCCGACAGGGGCGCATTACATGACACGTGCTTAAACAAACGCGGGCTTGGAACACCTACTCATAGACTACATAAATATATTTTTATTTTATAACCATGAACATCCTTTATAAAAAGTAAATGTTATGTAATGTTATTCTTGGAGAATATACACTTTTTAAAGGCAGTAATAAAATAGATTACCCGAACGTTGAAAATTGATGGCTTATTCCAAGAAGGTATACTCTTAACCATTTGCATAATAGGTATACTACGATTACTTGGAAAAATTACATTGTAGGTCTATACGTAAATATTTGCTTATATATTCTCTTTTTTTTTGTTTTAAAAATGTATATCTTACTAGTTCTACATACATGTAATCAAACATAAATGTATGGGACAATTTCATTACTCGTATTTCACGAAATTTTGCTGCTGAAGTCAATAAAATCAAAAAGGATGAACCTTTTTTTTTGTGTAGTGCCCAGGCAGCGAAAAATGGGACTTTTAATACACTACAAGACCGTTACAAGACTAACTTACAATGCTATAATTATGTAGCTCTTGGCAAACGCGCATTGGTGACTTTTATAAGATCACTTTTTGCTAGTTGGGGAGTTTTCAGTTTCCTTCTCAAAATGAAAATGTGTCGAACGGTATCAAATCAAGTATTGTTTATTGTTCTTTTGTTTAAAACAACGTTAAACATAACGAATAATGTGTTCTATTATATTTTGCTTAAATATATTTGTTTATATATAAAATTATTAATTAATTATTATCATGTATAAAATTCTCACAATCACTTTTATTTTGACAAATGTCAAAGTAAAAAAATAGAAAAAATGCGATACCGATTCATATTTTTTTTTATAAACCTTTTTAATAAAATAGTTTTGTTAACTAGTTAACAAAACTATTTTACTAAGCGTGTATTTGTTATAATTGTAGTATTATTATTGCAATAGATTAATATGGATAGTGAAATCGAAAATTAAGTGCTGGCAACATTTACGTCAGAAATCAGACACGTATAGTAACATTTTGATTATCCTAACTAATCTTACTAATATTATAATATTAATATAAAGGTTAAACTTTGTGAGGATGGATAGATGATTCTTACTCTTTCACAATTTACGATGTATGTGTGCAACCACACATATTAAAATAGCTGAAATATCTTGTCTTTAGTTTTAATTTTCTGATAAAGTATTTGTAACTTTAAAATCTGGTTTGTCTATTTGTTAATCGTTATTTTAATGTGTAATCTGCATATGAATGTGTTTCCTTGTATACAGTTTAGTCTCATATATTTATTTGATACCATGATGTCCGTACCTATATTACTTGGCATTAGCAGAATACCAGCGCCTCTTCGCTAATCGTGCGAAGTAGCACAATGCTGAGCTAAGGAACATTTTTGTCTCCTGCAGGGATATTTTTTTTTTTTCTGTGATGTTAAAAACCATTTACCTATCCTGTATGAGTCAGAATAAAAATTATTTCTTTCTTTCTTTCTTTCTTTCTTTCTTCTTTCAATCACTTAAAATTAAGCTAGAATTAAAATTATCGTTAATATTGTTTAAGGTTGTACTACTTGTATAACAATTTCAGCTCTTTTCTTATTGGAATAGACCTGAAATTGAAACCTTATTCCATGCAATAAGGTTTCTATTTCTATTATTTACGTCAAATGGATATGGACATTAAGGTTAGTTCCACCATTTCTACAGCAAGGGCATTCAAATATTACAAAGTATGCATGCAAGTAAATTATATTATTTGAAAGTAATCGTAAAAAGAAAACATAGCCATTTTAATAGCGGCGTTTTCTTGCCCTACATAAAGACAATCCCACTAATATTATAAATGTGAAAGTTTGGATGGATGGATGGATGGATGTTTGTTACTGTTTCATGCAAAAACCACTTAACCGATTGCGACGAAACTTGGTACGTAGATAGCTGGAGACCTGGAATTAACGCATAGGCTTTTTATCCCGATATTCCCACGGGATCGGGACTTACGCGGATGAAACCGAGAGGCGCTGCTAGTATTTTATAAGCCATCTGCGATAGAACAATATCTTCCTATCCTGTCTTCAATCTTAATGTATTTTATTTATTTTCCCTTAAGAGAAACAACAATCTTATGAACTGAAGACGAATTTTAATGAAGCTATCTGGTATTTCGGGCGGAGTGTTGTAAGCGAGACTCGCGCAGCTAACAAGGCGTCGAGTTGCACCGTCACTCTTTAGTTTGAAGTTTCTTTGTGAGACAGATGTCTGGCTACGAGAACTTTGTGGAGTCATTTCTTTTATTTTGAATTTGATTCATAAATACCTACCTTTTTAGGGTCGGAACCCTAAAAAGGTAGGTATTTATGAATCAAATCAGGGTTCTGTTTTTACCCTTTGGGTACGGATACCCAAGGGGAAAAACGGAACCCTATTACTAAGACTCCACTGTCCGTCCGTCTGTCTGTCTGTCTGTCTGTCATCAGGCTGTATCTCACGAGCCGTAATAGGTAGACAGTTAAAATTTTCACAGAATGTGTATATCTGGTTATTCCTTTAATTTATGTACTAGACACGTA
The DNA here is from genome assembly GCA_963859945.1 of Euplagia quadripunctaria. Taxonomy (NCBI): domain Eukaryota; kingdom Metazoa; phylum Arthropoda; class Insecta; order Lepidoptera; family Erebidae; genus Euplagia; species Euplagia quadripunctaria. Next base: position 6,031,933 of record OY982569.1, on the reverse strand, counting down.
TTTTTTTTGCTTATAGTATTAAATCTTGTACGATGGTGCGGAACCTTTCATGCGCGAGTCCGACTCGCACTTGGCTGGTTTTTTTATAAATCATCTCATAGCCAAAAGACTATATAGTGTGCAATTCTATTAGCTGCGACTCAAAGCTTTTTAAATGACCAAATAGCATTTTATTATTTTCATTGGTTTTGGTATAAGCTTTAAAGATTTCCCAAGGGTTGATTGGCAGAGAATGCCTTAAGCATTAAGTCCGCCTCTGTACTTTACGCATCATCATCCTCCGCGGTTTTTCCCAACTAAGTTGGGGTCGGCTTTTAGTCTAACTACGATCCGGCCGAACTTCGATATTTTACGTGAAGCGACTGCTATCAGACCTCCACAACCCTACTACCTGGGGCTGTTACCTCAAGGAGCGCTTCAAGTTCCTTCATGACACACACATTTAAAATGCCTGAGGTCAACTGAAAACTTGAGACTGGAGATACCAGGACATTCCAGCAATTTTTATGACAAATCATTTACTGTGGAAGCTGTGCGTTTATGGAATGAATTGCCTGTTGCTATCAGACGAGCACAATCGTTAGCTAAGTTCAAAACAGTGTTACAAGAGCATTATCTGTCACTATAAAATTAAATTTAAAATATATATATATATATATATATATATATATATATATATATATATATATATATATATATTATTTATTGTGTATATGTGTATGTCTATATGTAGGTATATATGTATTTTTATTTTTGTATATCACAGTACTTGAGTAGGTATAAGTAGGTATAATTATTGAGTATTGTATGTATGTAATAGATGATAAGCATTAAAAACCTTTAATTTAACGTCAACGATTACCACCCGTTTAATAAAATAACTCCAGTCTATCCTAAGGTTGCCTGGAAGAGATTGCTTTGAGCGATAAGGCCACCCTTTGTATACCATCGATAAAAATCTCCTGTTATATATTCTTTGTAAAACCTTGGTGTACAAATAAAGTGTAATCTATCTATCTATCTATCCGTACTAACTACATAACTACCAGGTTGTCTATCTTTTTAGGGCTCCAAATACCCGTAACGAATGCCACAGATGTTCGTATGGCATCCGGGACCGACTAACGTTAACGTGCTCTCCGAGACACGGAGGGGTCTCAATATGTTAAGAATGGTCACCCATCCTAAGACTGATCTGGCTAGTGTTACTTAACCTTGTAATGTGCTAACCTATTTGGTTACCACTTAGCCACGAGCCCCTCTATAAAGATTTACATAAAAGTATACCTACATAAAAATATCTAATAGAATACAGTATTATTTATTGTACACCACATAAAAATAACAATGGTTCTTTTTAATACTAAAGTTAGGTACAATCGGCGGTAGCGGCTAACCTAACCTAACCACTAGACCAACGTGGCCAGTCGTGTCTTCTAGTATTGCTGCGGGGCCGTGAGTGACATTCCATTTTACATGACCAAGTGGAGGCGCTGAAGATCGTGAACATAACTAATAATCTAAATGCAAATGTGAGTTTGTTTGTGTATTTGTTGTAACCGATTGTCATGAAATTTTTCAAACACGTTAGGGGTACAAAAAAGGACACAGGGTGTCAAAAAACAATAAAAGAAAAAATATATAAAAAATGTAAAAATAGTCAAAAAGTCAGATATATACGATTGAACTTCTAAATACACCGGTACTAACATTTTTATAATAACTATAGATAAACAAACAAATAAATAGACCATTCATTAAATGCAGTCAGTCCTAAGCCTGAAAAAATTATAAAGGAAATTTCATTTGATTTATGCCGCGTTCCAATAAACAAAAAACGGTTCGTTTTGCTTACGGACGGTAAAATTTCTTTGAATTTTCAACGAACATTTTACCGTCCGTAAGCAAAACGAATCATTTCTTGTTTATTGAAACCCGGCATTAGACGTTTACTGATGTAACTATACTAGACTACTACTAGACTAGCTATATAAGACACCAAATTCGTGGAATCTAGGCAGTATATACTTATGAAATAATTACTTTTACGTTAAAAAATACTTTTACGCGAACGAAGCCGCAGGCAAAAGGTAGTATACTAATGAAAAATTATTTGAATTTCGAATTTTTATGTTATACTAGCTGACCCGCGCAACTTCGTCTGCGTTTGTAAATTTTGCCTGTTTTTTCATCATTTCTCATTAATGCTCCGCTCCTATTGGCCACAGCGTGATGTTATATAGCCTATATATAGCTTTCCTCGATAATGGTCTATCCAAAACTAAAAAAAAATACTATTCGACCCAGTAGTTCTTGAGATTAGCGTGTTCAACCAAACAAACAAACTCTTCAGCTTTATAATATTAGTATAGACTTCCCATAATCCCCTTTCTTGGTCATCGTTTTCATGAGTTAATTGATAAATATTTTCGGTACGAAAAGGTGTAAGTGAAAGCACTGGAGGAGTACCTATTTTACTATTTGTAGTTACCGGCTGTAACAATGACATACCTATGGTTTGTATAGTGCTCAATACTATCATGAAACCTTGTAGTAATTGACCATCTAATCTTGATAGCGCGTACAGAACCAATTTACAATACTAACTAACATGAAGTCGTCGCTTAGTTACAAACATGCATTTATGCAACAGCAAACGTTATGGCCTCAGTGATACACATACGTAGCGATTGCTTGTTTGTATTAGTTTAAATATATTCATTTGAATCTGACATGTTCTACTATTTCTACGACTTGCAAAATGAGGTATAGGTAAGGTTTACTTTGTGTCTTTTTTTCAAGGTATTACAGAGTTGTGGTCAAATATATATCATTTTACGAGCAGCGCCCCGCGGTTTCACCCGCGTAAGTCCCGATCCCGTAGGAATATCGGGATAAAAAGTAGCCTATATGTTAATCCAGGTCTGTAGCCATCTACATACCAAGTTTCATTGCAATCGGTTCAGTGGTTTTTGCGTGAAAGAGTAACAAACATTCATCCATCCATCCATCCATCCAAACTTTCACAATTATAATATTAGTGGGATATTAATACGTGAAGAGAATTCTTTGTACCCCTTTTTAAGAAAATTTCGCGAACGTAGTAACGTGAATTTTTGGATATTTACAGTTTATATAGAGAAGAAGTGCAGAAAGATAAAAATGTTAAACAATATGTCTTACAACTTTAAAAATTACGTGAAAACATTACACACGTCCAGTATATATGGTTACCTGTCATGGCAAGTAAGTCTATACAATGACAGCTCAAGTTATACTGGCCAATGAAAAAACCATGGCCGAAATTCGACCACCACGCGATCTCTAGTATGTATGAATCTTTCTATAACACTTGTACAAACAATCCCACATGATATCCTCGCCGGACCAATGTAAATGTTTCCTTTTTAAATATTGACTATTATTTTTGAATCTGCTATAATTGCTATTTAGTGCTCAGAGCAAGTTTGAAATGAGATTCACTAGTTTTGTTGGAATAACGATTAATTTCAACTCTAACAATGAACTAGACGTTATACAATTATAGATACTCTGTAGTTATACTACGAGCCAGAAACTTCTTGATTCCTTAGCCACTATTATTCTTACCTACAAAATTCACGATTCTCTTTAAAAGGGCCAAAGCGTGATCACTACTTTTAACAACTAATCATTAGTATTTTCAGTAGCAAAAAAAAACAGTCAGTCGTAGGACTGCACGTCAGAAGTGAAAACATAACTTCACAATGTATGTATTTGCATATACATACACACACACATCTGTATATATATAATTAGGTTAAAAATAAAAAAATATCTAAATGTATAAATAGGGTACACTGGAAGTTTTGCGCTCCTGGCTGCTCATAAATGTTTGAATTTCGAATTTTTTAAATATAAGAAACTCGGCTCCGTCTTACGAATTTTCGATCAGGGTCACGTGTCCTGACGCGAGTTTAACATTTTTTACCCATCCCAAAAAGTGCACAACGCCGCTAAAGCAGTTTCCACTTCAAAAAATTGATGAACCACTATTCTTTAGGGAACGTGTTTGCAGCACCTTACTTTCCGCTGCCTACATTTTGTTATGATAAACATTGTTATTTAAAACATGTTGTTATCATTAACGTCCTTGCAAAAAGGGGCAACGAGCTTTTATTGACGGGGTATTTTCTTAGTAGAAGCTGAAGCAAAATTTTATAGTTCCTATGTTTTACTTTGTGATGTAATTTCTTAATGAGTTTAGTGAAATCTGAACATGAATCCTATAATATAAACAGTACTGTTTATTTTAGAATCACAAATAAATGTAGCTGTTCACAATTTAATAAGTTTGCTCAGATTTCAACAGCGTAACTACTCGTTAGTTTTAAATGAACTTTACACAAAATAAAAGGTTTTTTCTTTTTTATCATTTTTTTTTATCATTTTTTATTATATATATATATATATTTATATATATCTTAATTAATCATTTTAGTTGTACTTTATTGGTTGAGTTATGAAGGGAGCTGTTTAGATTTATTGCCGTAGACTTCCCTTCTTAGATTTAAGGTCATCGAAGGTATACTCTTAAATTAATAAAGACATTTTTTGTTTTCGGCATTACTAATTTTTTTCTCAGGAAAGTAAATAAATACGTTTAATTTAATTACTAGCAGCGCCCCGCGGCTTCACCCGCGTAAGTTCCGACCCCGTGGGAATATTGGGATAAAAAGTAGCCTATGCGTTAATCCCGGTCTCCAGCTATGTACATACCAAGTTTTATCACAATCGGTAAAGCCGTTTGCGCGTGAAAAAGTAACAAACACACACACACACAATTTCGCCTTTATAATATTAGTGTGATTATCTCCTACAGCAATGGTTACACATTAGGCGAATTTCTCTGTCTTCATAGATGCCAGTTAATATTTGCCCCTATATGTTTCAGCGCATCGGACACGACGTAAATATAGAACAGGCTGAATATCGAAGCAGGTCTAATTACACTCCGGGACGTCAATTAACCCTTAATAAATGGGCTCACGAGTGCTTTGACTAGAATTAGCTTCCATCGGACATTCTAATTATAATGTATGGAGTCTTGACCTGCCTTCATTAGCCTGTAGGTATCTATTGTAAGGAAAATTGAGATCAGTAATTAAGTTTAATACCCATGTTTAGTTTTTTATTGTATCCCACTAATCCCACTAATATTATAAATGTGAAAGTTTGGATGGATAGATGGATGGATGGATAGATGGATGAATGGATAGATGGATGGATGGATGGATGTTTGTTACTCTTTCACGCAAAAACCGCTGAACCGATTGCGATGAAACTTGATATGTGGATAGCTGGAAACCTGGATTAACGCATAGGCTACTTTTTATCCCGATATTCCCACGGGATCGGGACTTACGCGGATGAAACCGCGGGGCGCTGCTAGTATGCAATAAATACGTTTTTATTTCCAAAGAATATGTCTTTATACATTAATCTTTGAGTTAAACAGTAAAACAATGCTCCTTTCCCCATTTTCTGGCTACATCATCAGACTCTTAAAAGCCCTATACGATCATAGTAACCAGACTTTGCATTGTAAATAGATCTCTAGACCCGTTTACACCAAACTACACATATTCCTACACTGGAATATTTTAGTTTTTAACTACAAATTTACTGAAATCCTCGTAAATCTTTGAAGGTTTTTATATTATGCTATTTGGAACGAAACGGTTTAAATAAGTGCAACACTTAATATAAGTATGACGTAATGGTATGAAGAGTGTTGTGTATTTGGGATTCGTTTAATCTCCGAGAAGTACTTAATGCGATCCCGGAGTACGTCCAAGCTGAAGGAACAAAAGATTATTTTGCCTTACATTGTCTTCAAGTTTGGCATTCTTCTTTGGTTATGAGAAAGTTTGGTTTCACTTTATTTACCGTTTAACAATAGCTCTAATATTAATCTACGTAAGTGCGTTTGTAACACTTTGTATCGTAAGATTACAGTGTGTGAGATACCGCAATTACATGTAACTAGCTGTAGTCTGCGAATTCGTTCGCGTTTGAATTTCGGTGAATTTTCCCACAGGAATTCTAAAATTTTCCAGGATAAAAAGTAGTTTATGCTATTCCAGATTATAATCTGTCTCTGTGTAAACTTCATCCAGATCCTTTTAGCCGTTTTTGCGTGAATGAGTAACAAATACATTCATCCATAATCACAAACTTTCGCCTTTATAATATTAGTAAGATTACCATATTATCGCACACAAAAAAGAATTCACTCAGTTCTAATAAAATGTAAACAATATCATACATGTGATGAAACAAATTGTCAACAATATCAACCATCTTATGTAACGGACGTTTACGAAATGATTTTAATAGTGGCACAATAAAAGATCTCCGACTGCGACGGTACTTATATATTTTTTTTATTTTATCATCTCCCCAAACACGCACAATAGTTACTTAATGGTAAGCTGTCACTGGTTCCTATAGACTCTTTGCAGGGTTCTGGAGGGTGAAGGTCTTAAATTAGTCAGCTGGCAATTACAGCAGACATTTGCTTTACCCTTCTTTATTATAATTATTAGAAAGTTTTCATGGCGACCGTACTGTATCTGAGCCATATGCACAAGTTATTTTCAAGACTCATCAGTCATCAGAAATCTTCATAGCATTATGGCTAAACCATTGTCATAGATAAATAACGCCTATTAGTACCCCGAGATTGTGCCACTTATACGGGCACATTTTCACGATATTAAAGTCCTCTGTTTAAAGTTTAAACATGTTTAGGGAAACATGTTTAAACTTCCCACCTCCCCAACACATGCTGCAACTTGACTTGAACTTTGATACATATTGAAATAACTTTAAAGTGTCCTGAAAACTCGTGCAAAGTGTAAAGAATTTCGTATCATCACTTTAGACTTGAAATTTCATTAGGTGTGTGTAAAAGTGTTGCGTCTTAATTTGTTCATACTTTACTGTTTGACGTTCAACGATTATCTTAACATTTAAGCACCGTTTAGACCTTCTTATAAGCTATGGTAATGCTCGCCTTGGCCCTGTAACTTCTGTGTTCTTGTTAATATTCATATTTGTTGTTAATAGTCATAAAGCTCTCGCTTATGAACAGATACATGCCCTGAAATAAAATGTTTATAGAAGAAAGGTAAAAGTAACACTCGACCTGAATCTCCTTATGATGTGGAAAGAAAAAATCAAATCTAATCCTTCTCTGTGGTATATTTAATTGAAGAATTAAGTATTTTTAATCAAATTTGCTACGGGCCTTGCAACACTTAAGAGATTTAATTTATGAATACATGTTATTGAAACCAGCTTTCTAATAAGTTCATTAAACTTTAAGATCTGGATGGTTGTTATTTAGTTCTCAGAAATCGCTTCAAGAAAATTTGTATTCGAACCTCATCAACACGAATACTTCTAGCGTAGGAAGTACAGACCCAGCCAAGCGACCTATATACCTAAGAATATAATTCATGTAGCTAATTCTTAATCCTTATTTCACACAGGTGGATACTCACAGAAAAGAAAGTTAGAACATAAACAATTCAAAAGACAAACGCGTGTAAGAGTACATTCGTTGTATATGACACGCGATTTAAACTACCTCACCCGTACTATTCTTAAAGAAGTTTCTACTTATTCTTTTTGTCACGTTCAGAGTGCCGCATGAGTTCAGCTACAAAAGCTCTTTAATATATGGCTGTCTTATTTAACGTGAAGGACAGTGTTTACTGTTAGTGATGGAAGGATTATTTACACTTATTGAAATTGCATGTTGACGAGGTTAAGTGTTACTTCGGGTATTAAAGAGAGCCGCTAACTGCTTACCATAATAAAAAAAGCTATGAAAATACGAATTTTTAAATTAGAATAGTTTCAAGATATCAAAACAGCATAATTTAATCAATAGATATTGTACGTAACCTGGAGGTTCCAATGCGTGAAGTAAACATGTATATTTTGTTTTACAAAGCAAACAGCGTGTACAGTAAATACAAACATAGGTAGGTATATAACACGAAGTGCATTGATAAGACAATCTATGAATAATACATAAACGTTGAGAGATTGCAAGCTCATCGAGCACAAACACTAGTGACCAACGGTTAACTTTAGTGAATAGAACTAGGAGAATTCTCTATGTATGTGGAACATATACTATGCAATTTATATAGGGCACTGCACATTGCACATGAGAATTTCAGTTAATCGTGCCAATTTCCTCCAAGGAATCCTACCTAATATTACAAATGCGAAAAAGAGTTTATTTCACACCTTATCTGGCAACTCTGAGTATGATATGCTCGCTTAGAAAGTCTTGCCGATGGTAGCATATGTGTTGGGTCATTCAGGTTGAGCTGGACGACGGCAGGCGCGTACGTCATGTTCGTGAACGAGTGCCATTGGTCAGGGCTGGCAAAAAACTAACTTATAAAAAAACATGTTGAAAAAGAGCGTCCATGGAGTATCTTGCCTATTCTTCTCCATAGTATCTACGTATTGGAAAAGGTCACTACCTTCACAACCACCTTATACTGACTAACTTCTACTCGTGACAATTCAAAAATTCCAAATGGACTAATTGAAATAAATTATTTGATGGATTTGGTGCCTTCTCAATCAATCAATCATCATGATATTTTAACCGACTTCAAAAGGAGGAGGATTTCAATTTGGATGTTTATATAATATGTCGAATAAACAAATGAGGGATTATTAAAAAAGAGGCAGACCCGTTGACCCTGTTTGGATCATCGATTCTCCTAATATTATCGTAGGTCTCATACCTCCATAATTGTTATAATACGCATATAGGTACAAGGTAGTAAAATATTAACACAAAGGGTTCAGCAATAAAATGCAAGTAAATTAAACATCTGAATATCTATTTATTTTAAATTAAATTAACATAGGCAGTTTCTACTTACAATGTTACTCTTTTCGATGTCGCCAGGAAAGTGAGTCTCTCTACTCAAATCTAGGGATATTCACTTAACATCGATATATCGAATTTACTCGATGTTTACTATACGATGTATCGGATCGAATCGATGTTTTGACAAAATTTATTCTTTCCGATATATCGATATATTTATTTATAGAAACATGGAATCTTTGCTTTTTTGTCAAATCTATTATAAAAAACGAATTCTTACTAGCAATTACAATAAATACAGAAGTAAATTTTTAACACTAGGTACTTGATGACTTCAATTTTAAATAAATCATTCATATAATCATAAGTCATTAATAGATAGTGTCATCAACAAAGAAAAAGTAAGTTAGTTAGTTAGTTAGTAGTTAAAAAGAAAGTAAGTTTATGCAGGTAAAATAAAACTAGTAATAAATTTCTGTTTTTTTTTCTTTTGCTGTTTTGAAGTGTTGTGATGTGTAATAAAACATTTCTATTAATTTGTCGTTTTTATTTCACATACACACACTATACTCATCTGTTAACTCGCCACTATCATAGTAATACAATTTCTATTCAAGTAACACTCATAGAAAACCACAATTTTTACACTATTAGTACTCTTATAGCTATAAAATGAAAAAAATAATATATTAGGGGGAGTCTGAAAGCACCAGCACCAATGGATGAAAAGCTAAAGAGCAATAGGTTATCGTGGTTTGGACATGTGATACGGAGGGATTAGCAAAATGTGGTGAAAAGAGTTTTATGAATGTATGTTGACGGGTACAAGAGAAGAGGATGACCAAAACAAGATGGATGGGCTGTGTGAAAGAAGATATGGCTAGAAAGTGAGTAAGCAGTGAAATGACGAACGATAGAGAAGAATCGAAGAATAAAATATATTGCCAACGAGATATTGCCGACCCCAAATATAATTGGGACAAGGATAGGCAGATTATGAGTACTCGTATAGCTATGTTACTCTGGTCTCTAATTCTACATTCACAAATATGAAATCAAGGACAGCAAACATTCAGCGTTTGACTGGGAAAAGGTTATAATAAACTTTTATGGAAAGTATTCGATATTAAATAAAATTACTATTTGGCGTTATTTTATTATACTGACTAATTATGTGCCTGTTATATACCCAATTTATACTATTTCCCGTGATTTGAAGTCGATTTACATACTACATCATAACCTACCTTTGGTATGCATTTTATTCCCGTAGCAATTTGTTGAAAAATAGTCCGTATTACAAATACAAAACTTTTCGCCATTATCTCATACAGTCCCGCTAAATGTAGCGCCAGATCTATGTCAAGCAACTCCGCGCTCTTGAGCGGTCGGCCAGCCAATTACCGAGAGAGAGTTTCCAAGAATTGAGGCAAAAACTCTCCAGTCTCTGCTTTAAGAATTCAGAAAGAAATTTTTTAATAATAAATATAAAAAGAAGAATATTACAAATATACTTTGTAATAATAAGTTGTAATTATAAAAAGAAGGAGGTTCTCATTTCTGTGTGTTCTCCGATATCTTGTGCTTTTTTAATGAATACGATATATCCCTAGATTTGTCCAAAAGAATAGGATTATTATTAAATCTAATAAAAGTTTTAAGTATACTGATTTAGATGTTTTGAAGCCATTTAGTATTCGGTTGTTGCCTATTTATTCAATTATCCCACTAATATTATAAATCCTACTAATCCCACTAATATTATAAATCCCACTAATCCCACTAATATTATAAATGTGAAAGTTTGGATGGATGGATGGATGGATGGATGGATGGATGGATGGATGGATGGATGGATGGATGGATGGATGGATGGATGGATGGATGGATGTATGGATGGATGGATGTTTGTTACTCTTTCACGCAAAAACCACTAAACCGATTGCGACGAAACTTGGTATGTATATAGCTGAAGACCTGGATTAACACATAGGCAAACAATTTTTATCCCGATATTCCCACGGGATCGGGACTTACGCGGGTGAAACCACGGGGCGCTGCTAGTTTTTATTATTTTTACCAAGTTCGTTAATGAGATTGATTGAAATATTTTACCTATCGTGTTTAAAAGCGATACTATATGCCCTAATTGAATGATATCAGCGATTACACTATCACACGAATATCAAAATGTCATGGAAAGCGTGACGTAAAGAGTAAAGTAGAAAATCTCATAAATACTACATTTGTAATTTACGTGTTCCATACGTAATTAAATCACAACGTTACTCTCACGGCACGTAACGAGCGAACATTAAAATGGCAGTTAAAGCGTATGTATGTTTACGTGCTGAACTTTTGTAATTATTTTGTAAATTCCGAACAATAATGAATTAGACTTTCTTATTTACGGCAAATTCTTAAGTTCTTGCCTTTTGCCTTTATATTCTGAGTTTATATTCCATATGAGATGCTCGTATGGAATAAAAAATCGGTATCAAGAGACACCTAACTATAAAATTAGTACTCTATATTCAATACAGGACCTAATTAATATATATTTATCATTTTCCTTCTCCAAAACGTCAACCTTATCAGCTTGCCGTAACCCTAAAATCTGACGACCTATCAGTAGCGAAATAATAACAATAACAATAAACCCACCTAAAACCGCAATCGGCCACCGATTGCAACAATAACTATAAATTTAAAATTTAAAACACCCCCGACTCGAAAATCCCTTCAACGATTACAAAATGCCTTACATCATTTTGGAAAAGAGCTGATACTCTTACACTGCTGGACTGATATTAACGTAACGTAGCTACGAACCACCGCAAGGAAACTGGCTTTCAAATAAAAAAAACCGCATCGAAATCGGTAAATCCGTTTGAGAACTACGATGGAGTTTCTTGCCTGTTCTTCTCTACAGGATCTACTTATTGGAACAGTAAATTAGCTTCACGACTGACTTAGTCCGAGTGACTACTACTCCTATTCAAAAATACCTATAATGGTTTAATCGAAATAAATGATTTTTAATTTTGATTTTGATGCCACAGACAGACACACACACACACACAGACATCAATATCAAACTTATAACACCCCGTCGTTTTTGCGTCGGGGGTTAAAAAGAGAAACCAATGACTGACAGGTTACCAATCAAGTTTCCAACCATGGTGCCTATAACCAAAAACTCCTCGGATGTATATACCTAATAAATGATCTCTTATCCATGGAAGTGGTACTGGTGTAAGTATATAAATACATATATGTATATGTAGGTGCACGATCGGAGTTTAACTCAAACCGCGGGCGTATACTGCTTGTTATACTGTATAACTATTATGGTATACATAATTGTAAATACTGCCGCATCTTTCAGGAAATTATGTTTACTAAAATGACTATAAGTTACTTAAAAAAGTCATTATCGAAGCCAATTTCGGTCAGTAAAAAAGTGGTTTATTACAATAAAACAGCACATGCGACAAAGACATTACAATTAGAATATTTCCCAGAACGGTGCAGTAACGACTTTATTTTTATTTTATTATTGAATGCACGATTAACGCTATAGCATATTCTTTAGTTGATAAACACTTTAAAAATAAAAGTATTTTTAGTTTTATTATTGAATGCACTGTTAACGCTATAGCCTAATCTTTAGTAGATAAACACTTTAAAAAAAAGTTAAACCTACTTCAAAAAGCACTAAGAAACGTCACTGAAAAGTGAAAAATAATCGATATCAATCTCAGCTAAAAAGACTGCATACATATGACACTTTTAAAATAATAGGTAACATTATAAAGGCACCAGGTACCCACTGGTCTGTTTCAATTCAGTGCCATTTCTGAGGATTTACCGCGTTTCCCTCAGATACCATCATCAGATCCGGACTTAGTGACAATGGGACCACCTGGAGAGCATACCCTTTCAAACAAAAAAAAAAGAATTTTTGAAATAGATAACGGAAATATCGGTCAACATACATAAAAAAATACAAACAGCCAAACATAGAATTTTCGTTGAATTCGGTTAAAAATGGAAGTAAACATCCAATGGGTGAGACGCAACGGCGATTTGATTATCCTGGAATAGATAGGCATAGACATAAAGATACGTATATTAAAACTAGTAAGGTATTGCAGATTTTTGCCAAAATTGGAACAGCCGGGCTAGGGAATCTCCACTTGACAGAATTCTGCAGTTAACTGGCATAGTATTTGCATTTCTAGTGAGCAAGATCGCCAAAGTTTAATGTGGGGAGTGATTTGTGGTTGCCAATGCGCGCTTTGCACTTTTAAAGTACCTACCTATTTAGAGCTAACGTTAAAACGACATGAGTTCGGCCGTGTGTTTGCTTGGTTTTGACGGACTCGTACAATCTATGGTTAAATCGACTAAAAAAATCATATAGTTTTCATAAAATATTGATAATTTCTTACAAAAATAACAACCAAAATTCTTAAGGGTATTCGATCTCCTTGAACAGTAACCTATCAAAAGATTCACTGATCCCGAAATAGCTGAACATAAGTTCTACGTCGTTGGATCGAGCTGAACAGAGAGCAATAAGGCAATAACCGCAAAGGTTATATGCAATAACGGGCGTCAGATCGACCGCCGAGAATTGCCGAAGTGGCCCGAATCCGTTTGACACCGATACTGGTTTGTACTGCTTTTGAAGTAGAAATTGTATTGTATTGATGAGTTCGCGATGTTTTTTTCAAGGCAAATACATTTTCGGAATCCTTTTTTTTTTCAAAAAGCATTTTTTTTTTATATTTCGAATGCTTTGGATAAAACGGGTTAAGGTTTTTATATAATAGTGAAAAACTAGAGAAGTGAAACGCTCCGGTATTTTCTAACTGCTAAACTTCGTGCTGAGTTACAAATTTCGTCTAATTATTACGACCTGCGTATAGTCTATTACAAGCACCGGACATTCTTCAACTAAGATAATAAAATAAAGAATAAAGCCAGCACCAAAAATACAAACTTTTATTTTTTTGTCGAAAATATAATAATTAATAGTTACTTACCTAACTTACTTAATATTTAACATAATTACCTACTTGAACTATTCAATGTTATTTGTCATGACTATTTAAACAACAATATTTTATACGGTTTAAAGTTCTCATTAAGATTGTAAGGTATGAAAAAGCCCAAACATGAGGTAGTTGCTGTAAACCGTAGAGGAGTTCCTTGAACTATAATGTGTAATAAGTTTCAACGAAATCGGTTCATAAATGAAAACTCAGTGGTTAACAAGCATTCATTACCTATTCTTCTACCCTTTGGGTATTTTTTCTTTAATTTAAAAAGGGACTAATTTCGAAGTATACCTTCTAAGTATATTTTTTATCGAACCATGGTCGTACATAAAAAAATAATTAAATAAACGGGTTTTGAGAAACTCCTCCGTTTAGTCATCGAGTAAAAAGGAGAAAATTAAGATATAGCCCGGTTAAATTACGTTAATGCTAGTTTGCTAACTTATATATAAAAGCCTACACAGACTATAGACATTTCAATTACAAATCAAGGTATATAGTAGGATTGTTGAAACAATATTCGCTTTTTATAAGGTACCTTTGAGACTCTAATACCTAAACCACCCTTTAATATTCACGTCTCAATATTAATATTCACTATTTTTACCAAGGAGGCTTTACGTTATGGCTTTCCTTCCATGAGTTTGGTAAAGCTACTACACTTTTCTTCAACTGCAGTATGTTATGTCTTGATAATGATAAGATTAAACATTAAATCTTATTTATCTCTTATTTTTCTTTTATTTCAGGAATACTAAGCACTGCAAATGAGTGAAGAGTACCTAGATTGTAAGTTAAACTTTTGACTTTCTTTCTTATAACCTATTCACTTAACAATCGTTTCCGAGAATGGCAGCGTGGGGTTAGAAATGAAAAATACTTACGGGTTTTCCTTGCAGTTTCCTATTTCTTTGTAATTTATTCTAAAATAAACTAGTCAGTTTTTAATTTCACAAAATACTGATATTGAGTTTTATTTCAAGACTATCAATTCATGTAGGGTATTTTCTCTTGAGGGATATATTTTTTAGAGAGACAGATTATATAAGTACCATCTCCACATGTTAATATCGGTCTACATCTGTGGCAAACAACGGCCCGCCTAGAAGTAAGCGGGACTTGAGAAACCTATACACTTATTTCTTGAAGAACCCCAGATTGTATGGGTGTATTCATTTAAAATGGTTAAAGTATGTGCAGAAATTCAAAGAAGAGAAAAAATCACTTTTAAGCTTACTTCGTTGTCATCTGTTGTCAAATTAAAAGTTAAGTACTTCGATATCTGAAATTCAAATTAAACCCTTGAAAACTTACATATTGGAACGAACCAGTAGAGTAATTTACATTTCTATTCAAAAAAAGAGAAAATATTCAGACCGTTGTCTTGTCTCATACATTATGTATAATGAATATTTGAACAGTTCCTTCACACCATTTAACACGAATTATAAAAACGTGTCAGTTTCATGCTTTTGATATCAGTTGGCCATTTGGATAACTAATATCAAAAGCATCAAATAATTATACGATGCATTATTAGTTCGTAGATCTAATTTAGGGAGAGTTTTGTTCAACCCTTGTGTAGTAAGTAGTAATACATACATATATACCTAAACGTGTCATCCTACTGTCAACATATAATAAAAGGATTAAGGTTTAAAAAAGATCACGATGTATTCTAGCGTACGATTATCGTATAAGTTAATAAGACTAGTTAGTAGTAAGTTACATGCAATGTTATGTAATTTGATATCAATACATCTTCTCTAAATAAGACAGGTATAACAAGCTTCAAAGTTATGCTACGTTCCTAACGTTCCTCTTATAGCTTAGAGCTATTCTTTTCAGACAATTTAGAATGAAGAAAGCAGTTAAGGCATATTAAGGTAAACTTGTTTTTGAGTTTTTTACTCAAAAACAAGCTTGTAATTAGTAAATGTGAATGTTTTATCAAAAGGCTAGACAAATATTTTTAGTAAAATGATTTAAGTGGATTTTATACAGAAAGGTTTTGCTCAATAACAATAAAAATTGTTTAAATAAAAGCTTTAAGAACCCTAATTTTGTTTAAGAATTTAAAAATTCGCTTCCAAACTATGTGTCATACTAAATACAAAAGACAGAAGATTCTAAGATCCCAGAGAATCGATTGTAATAAATAGCGTAATTATTTTAATATTTTACAAGCTGCCCCGAGACACCGACCATTTGGTAAAAATGTGAAGTTCTGGGACATATTCCACGGAGCTATCTAGATCCAAACTAGGTATAGCTTATACCTACCGTGAGTTTCAGAATGCGAATAAACATACTTAATTACATTTAGTGTATAAAATACAAATAAGGTCGGGGAAAAAGTCTTTTCGTATTTGTATGTATAAAATTGAATATCTTGAGAAAAAACAACCTAGACATGAGTCTAGGTGTATTTGCATGAGCAAATACACAGATGCGTGCTACCAAATAAGGTACTAAGTTGCTGGAATCCAACCCCTAACCCCTCACGATGTAATACTCGACTACCTGAACAAGTTTGTAGGTCTAGGGTCTAAGGTCTATCCACAGATATAAGGATCCTGGTCGTGGCAAGACCGTGCATCCTGGTCCGATCTGGGTTCACACATTTCAGGAATGTAACAGGGCTAAGGCCGGGCCGTGGCTTTCTATCAGTGCCCCTCAGTCACCATTTTGCATTCGTATTGCTTAAATGTAATGAGAGAAAACAACTTCATAATCAAAAAAAAAAAATTTAATTCCAAAAAAATTGTTCAGCGGCGTGGTCATTAAATCAAACGTAAAAAAACATCAAATGCGGCGAAGTAGGAAGTTCCGATACAGCGGTTATGGACACTTAACACACACGGATTGTGTCTACAAACTGTGAGTTGTTGTGACAACTTTGCGATGCAAATTACTCAATATTTTTGTGCTAAGTACATTATATCAAAACAAAAAACAGGTTTCCGTTAATTTTCTTCAAAGATTTTAGTGTGTGAATTTGGATGGTGATGATAAAATCACCCTATATATAACCAGTGCGCACTGATATTTTTCTAATCCTGACTCAGACCGTCCTGGTCACGGCCCTGATGCGTATGGATACACCTTTAAACGTTTTAGATTTCTTATTTTCCGAACACTAGATTGCGTAAGCAGTTGGAAAATGACAATTACATACACTTTACTGCAAAATTTTACGTCTTAGATGGGCGGTTAAGACGTAAAATTTAATTTGTCTCTTCTACATTTTCTTTTCAAAGGGATTTAGGATTAAAATAATACTGCAAAACTCTAATCGAATTCACCTACAGCTAAGTTGTACAATTTTTGATTGGAGTGTTTTTGGCAAGAAATAATACTACCCGGACATAAGTACATACAGACAGACTGACAGACCTTCAAATGCAGGAAAACCAAATCGGTCAGACCTGAAATAGACACGCTTCTCTCGTATGCTCGTGTGTCGAACGCTCAACTAGCTGCTGGTGATAAGCCATATATACCAACGACATGGATGGCATTCATAAACTTGTGAACAGCCACTGTGTGGAATTCTGTTCGACAGACCCACAGTTCTTACTTCCTTCTTGTTCCTGAAATATGGATAATTTTCTACTCCGAAAGTTTTAATAACAAAAGAAAATATAAACTAGTACACATGAGAGCATGTGTTTACAGTTTAGTTTAGTGTACTTTAGTTAAATCGTATATAAACTATGTAATTAAAGTAACCAAAGAAACCTTTAAACTGTCCAAGGAGGGTATTAAAACTCGATTTTCTGAAGCACCTAAACCATAAATTCTATGGTAACAAGGGTTTAGCCTGTGCACAGAAACCATTGTGTAGCAGTTCGTAATTAAGCCAGTAACATTTGGTGCTCGTACCTTATATTAATTTTAATTAAAAGTCCTAAAACGTTTTGTCTTCGGATAAAGAATAAAATAGGATATTACATTCGGCGGTAAAGCTACGTGGGATTATATTTTTAGAATGTCAATTAGCAAGCATAGGCAAGCATTTACCTCCTATTGAAAATAATTATGACAAAAAAGTTTTGGCTTTAAGAAGTTATGAATGAAATTTTGTTACCATATTTTTTCAAATTATACAGCTCTAGCTTGTATTTGGCAATTATTGATTTTACATACAGTTGTTCATGGTCACCACTCGGGACCATTTCTACCCCAGTGGTCATCACTTCTCCAAACTCCATACACGCATTGTGTTTATAATTAAATTTTGCTTATGGCAAAAGCTACAACAAAAGTCTTTAAATTTTGAAAGTAGTCCATTGCTGAAATCTTTGTGTAAAGATTATGTTCAGTGGACGTCAAAGGCCACGTTCAGATGACGGGTATTGGACGTGCGTTTTGCTACCGCACGTGAAAAGAACACGTATTTTATTCAAGTCGTTCACATGCCACCGCGCGTTTTGATCCGAACGCTTGTTTGACGCGTTGTGGCGTTGACGCTCGCTTTGATAAATTCATTTCGATGACACTTAATTTTATGCAGTTTATTAAAATTAAAATAAAACATACAAGAAATATACAAGAAATGCCTAAAGCACTACCACTTACTTTTATTTTTATTTCACATAAAAATTTAAAATTTTAAACATTAAATCATTCCTTATGTTTCTTGCCACGAATCTCGGAAAGTGTTTAATAATTCATCAAACACTTCTAATTCTTTATTTTTTTATTCCGAAGTTTCAATAGAAATATACATTTTCGACTGATTAATAACAAAAAATACTAAGTATTTTAGATTGACTTCTAATTTGTCACAGTTACATTTGTAAAATTTTACTAAGCCTTTACTGAGTTTAGTTTCATGTAGCCTAAGTTAAGGATACTAAGTTATAAAGTGACTTTCAGTAAGTCTGGATGCTAAAATGAATGAACCCAGTATTGCCGTCTCTTCTTGTGTTGCTGTTTCTGACGTCGATATAAAATCACCAAACACAAGGCTGTTTTTACGTCCATCTTTAACGAATACAGAATTCGAATCGAACTGCGACAACGCGCGTTCAACGCTCGTGAAACGCTCGCCATGTGAACACTGAACGCACTCTTATGGCTGAGACCGATTTTAGTAATGACAACTAATAAAACAATTCATAGTGAACATATTATATTATTTGTGATTTCTATTGTACATAGATTTAGGTATATGTAAGGTTGATGCTTAACTCTTAACTGTATGGTTTTAATAGTTATTTATGTAAGTGGTTTTGTTAATTTTGTTTTGAATAATAGTTCAGATCTCAATTTAGCAGTTATATTTCTTCGTACGTTTCTAGTTAGAAAAAGACACAGTGGAGTGACTCCTCTTTTTATAGTTGATAAATAGAATAGGTGTTTGGCACTCTACTCTTAAACATTCCAGGATTATAATTGTTTCGAAAAATAGAAGCAGACAGTTCGTTCTAGACCTTGGCGACTCGAGCCAAAAATGAGCTGTCAAAGCGTTTAGTTTGACTTTTTGGTATATCGACAGTGAAAGAATGGCACTTCTGTCTGCGTCTGGTAGTCCGATGAAGATATTTTCTTTTATTTTTCTTTCTTTAAATTTATTTCTTTTAAGAGGAGAGTTTTAGCATACTCACTAAAGTAACACTATAAAAAATCGGCTAGGAGGCGATTTTACGGCGATTCTAAAGAATAAGTAATATCTATTCGGGAGCACATCATCGTTTATAAGCTTACAAACTTTTCAGTTAACAAAGTCTAAAGCCTCAAGCTGGTATTTAACTGAGCCATCACAAAGGTAACTGCAACAACCACCGGATATGGAACCAGCCCGATGTATGAGCTACTGATGTTGATGTACCTTGCCTCTACCATGATGAAAATCCTATCCGATACATACACATCGTTTATTGTGTTTATTATTTATTGTACACAAAAACAGTCACAAATCATGTAAATAATATAAGGAAAATGGTATGTACAAAGGCGAGGTTAACCCATAATTGAGTTCTCTGCCAGCAAACCTTCGGAGTGAAAAGAGGATACTGAGGTAAATAAGAGGCAAAGTCGTGTGTACGTAAAGATAATTGAGATAAAAATATAGAACATACATAAGTAACTAAATATAGAGGTATCCCTACATGTATACTACAATACATTTACAATATAAATATGACTACATACATAATATATACATACACATATAAACCTAGTATCAGTCTGATTATTGCTGAGAAAGAAAATAATCCTTGATTCTCCTCTTAAAAATGTTTAAAGAAGGGCTGTCGCGTATTGAATGGGGAAGGGAATTCCACAACCGTATCGCAGAAACAGTAAAAGAGTTCTCATAGCGAGCTGAACAATGAGAAGGAATTCGAAGGAGAAGAATTGCAACAAGCTTTGCTCCTTAGGACAAGGAAGTCGAAGCGCTCACATAGATATATAGGAGAGGTAGGATTGTGAAGAACCGAATACAGTAATGAAAGTATATGGACATCTCGACGCCGCCGAATAGGTAACCACTTAAGTTGTTTTCGGAAAACGGAGACAAGATCATATTTCCTTAGACCGAATTTGAAGCGGATAAATAGGTTCTCCAACCGGTTTAGTTTATTCCAAAGTTCTTCAGTAGCGTCGAGAAAGGAGACATGAGCATAGTCAAGAAGGGGAAGAAGAAGGGATTGTGAAAAGCAGATTTTAGTTTGAAAGGGATGAAAATTTTGAAGACGCTTGTGAGAATGATAAGTACTGAAAACTTTCCTGATTACCTCAGTAACATGAGTCGTCCATGAGATGTTACAGTCAATGAAAGCACCAAAATTTTTCACAGAACCCGAATATGGTAGAACAATATCGTTGTATAAAACTGAAGGTAATGTAGAACGATTTTTTTTTAAAGAATACTAGCAACGTGGGTCATACATTACTAGTATTCTTGCTAACCCCTCCAGCTAAGCTTACTATACATGTACCTGCCACCAATAATGAGAGCATGAGATTTTGCAGGGTTGACAAGCAGTCCGTACGATCTAGCCTATATACTGATGTTCTTAAAATCATTATTGATGGCAGTGACAGCTTCTGTGAGTTCATCAACCTAAAAAAAAAAATATCTCTGCAAGACGTCTGCATAGAGATGATATCCTGAAGGTAAAACTTTTATGAAAGCATTTATAAAAATGCAGAAAACTAGAGGAGACAGAACGCATCCTTTGGGAACACCAATCAGAATAGGCCTTCAGAGCGTACCATCTGCGATTACATAGTTAGATACATCAGTTTTCTGTTTGTCCGTCTTTTTGTTCTGGCTAATGTCCGGAACTGGTTTACCGATTTCCACGGGACTTTCACTAGCAGATAGCTGGTGTTATAAGGGGGCATTCATTAATTATAGAGAGGACAGGGCACCTAAGAGGATGTCAAAATCAACAGAGTTAAAGGCGCTGCTGAAGTCCGATAACAACAATACTGTCAGGAGTATATTTTCCATGGCACGTTTTATGTCATCTGGTACTTTGGCTAAGGCAGTTACTGTGCTATGGCCTGAATGAAAACCAGATTGGTATGGAACTCAGCAGACTAGTAGAGGAGAGGTAACTAATCAATTGATTCCGGACAGTACTCTCAAGTACTTTGGAAAGGATAGGGAGTATATATATAGGGCAAAATTGGGATACTGAGGAAGGGTAGTTTTAGGTAGTAGAATAATAGAGACTTTAGTCCAGGCCGATTCCGAAGAATTTTATGTGACAGTAGGTACTATAATAGATTGCCACAAAAGGTTTAACGTGGTGCAAGTCGACTTCGATAGAGAGATGTTCAGCAAAGCCAGAGTAATTACTAGGTGACTGGTCAACCATCACTCTAAAAGTAATGTCAGAACGGAGGTATATGGCAACCCCACCGTCCACTTTGCCTATTCTGTCATTACGTATCAGCTGGTAGCCTGGCAGTGCATATTGGGAGAAAGGAAGAGTAGGTTTAAGCATGGCTTAAGAGATAAGAACAGCGTGGACAAGATTAGCATTGAAAGAAGATAAAAGATCCGGATAGTGAGCGTGAAAACTTCGAATGTTAACATTGAGACAGTCTGGGAGAGACAAGCATCCTCCTTCTCTTCACATAACCCATAAAACAGCAGAACCTTTCTTCTTGATGCCATCTTATGCCTGTCTAGTCTAAGTAGCAGCAGCTTAATCTGTAACTTTAACATACTCATTGTCTTCCAAATTAGACTTCCGACTTAAAGTCAGAGAAATCACGTGAAAGGCTGGAAATGTTTTTATGTGCAACATCAGTGCCCGCCGCATTCTTCAGGTCTTCTTCATAGTGCATCATCCGTGATTGAAAAGCCGAAGAGAGCTCCTCCATGCAAGTTGAAAGATCCATTGTAGTGTTTTTGTCAGCGCTAGTGAAAGTGTATAGAAAAATAGTAAGTTAAGTCAATGCACTAGAGGATGTAGTCTACTTTTAACACTTGTGTAACATTTAAAAACAAAATTAAAAAAATATAGAGCTCAACTTTTTGACGTTTAGAGAACACTAATTAATTAATATCAATTAATAAATCACTGTGAGTATAATAAACGGTTCACACTAGCTTGACTGATGTAAATTTAAACGTAACTATAATTACTGAAAGGATTATGGTGTAAAAATTATAAATGAACGAACCTTTGCAATCAAATAAACGTAGTCCACCTCCAATTCCATGAAAATCTCTTCTAATAGCTACATAATTGAATGTAACTCCACCAGCAGTAGCTCGACATAGGTAATGAAATCAAATAACTTTAGATGGATCTACGTCCCAAGAGAAACCTTTATCTTTAGCATAGAGGACTACTTTCCATAATTTTATACAATTCACTATCTTTTTAGAAGATTTATGGTATTCTACTTTTTCTCAGCGTTATCTTTTCTTTCCCTTTGAAATGATAAAAGAGCGTTTGTTGTACGACTCTAAACGTATACTCCACGTGTAATAAAAGCAGCTATCTGCTACACTATTGCATAATGTAGAATAAATTTAGGATTTATTTTATTGGTAAACTAAGAATTCAAGTATATGGCTCGTGGCTATATGATTTTCGAGACGACTGTAATGAAAATTCAGCCTTATTGTTAAGCAAAAGAGTTCATAATTGTTTTAACAGAGCCACATAATATACTGTATGTCTTTTCCTATGAAGCGCCTTACTACTGATTACCCCAATGCTTGTTGTAGGTTATTCAGGCTTCGCAAGGAGGCGGCGTCCGCGTGTACCTGGACGTCGCTTAACTGATAAGTTTTTACTCGAAGGTGGTACCCGCTTTTTTGCGGGCAGGTGCTCGGAGGGACCCAGATGTCTCAATTCCATGCCCATGTTCCCTGATCCTTTCTAATTTAGGCGCAGTACGGCACACCGTGTGGTTTTAGTCGGTTCGATTCCGACACACCGCCCAGCCGAAAACCCCGTGGTGGGGTAACAGCCCGAGGGGGTTCCCATTCACAAAAAAAAGGTTATGCAGTCTTCGTGAATTTTAATAATAAGTTGCGTACTTTTACATAATGTAAATAAATTTAGTACACAAGTAAAACACAACAATACAATATTTTTGTTTTCAATCGAAAGGAGTAAGAAAGAAGTAAGAAAAAACCCTTCAAATAATAGAGAATTTTTTCCTATTACCATGAATTATCGTACCTACTTCGTGTTACTAAGACAGTAGGTATAGTATAGGTATAGGTATAGTTTTTCGCATAGTAGACAAAGATGTAAATATTCTCATTTCATAATGAATCTTGTATATAAATTATACAAACAGGTACTGGGCACAAGCCTTGGTTTCCAGCAGTTAGATAGTGGGCTAGTGGGATTCAATAATTAATTTTAATAATCTCACGTTTTATTTATTTATTTACACTTCCTGCAAATCCATTGCACACGGAATTGTCATTCCTGATAAATGTATTTTGATCTATGGAACTTACCTAACAATAACTGTCTATCATCAAGCCACGAGTGAATAATATAACATATTATATTACTTCTAATGTTATACACATTTTAATTAATGGAAAACTCAGATTTCGATACGAAATGAGATTTCATTGTTTTATATTACACGTCCATAGGTAAGAGCTGTTAGAAAAAGTAAATGCTATATAAATTTATTCTATTAAGCACATATTATGAAAGGATCTATTGATATTTTGCTCTGACTTGTTAAAAATATCACGACTTTATACATAATAATAATAAACAGAATGTCGACATGTGGGATGTTGATTCAGCAATCGTTGTGCCGATAGTCATTTTGGCCCATGGGTTAATTGCTAAGAGCCTCGACCAAAACCTTCAGAGCACCATGTTATTCAGTTGGATTAAGAGCCTGATGCAGAAGACAGTCCTCCTCGATACGGCACGCATCACTTTGCCGTATCGAGGACGACCAGAGACAGAACTCCTCCTCCTCCATGTGCGTGCGTGCGTGCGGGTGTGGGTGTGTGTGTGTGAGTGTGGTGTGTGTGTGTGTGTATATGGTGTGTGTATGTGTATGGTGTGTGTGAGTGTGGTGTGTGTGTGTGTGTGTGTGTGCTTACGACTTAAAAACAAGAAAATATTACATCATATGCAGGGCATTAAATATAAACCGTCTATAAAAAAAACTTCAAGCTTAAATAAGTTGTAATTTCCATGCACTGATTGTTTTTGCGTTGACGTGTCTACATTAACATACAAATCAGAAAAGTTTGATACAACGCGATCTATCCTTTAGTTCTATACAGTCTTGAGTAGTTAAGTTGTACAACTGGCGTTGAGAGAATTTATTGACACCGATAAAAGCTTGCTATCAAAAGGATTCTGTGCTTGTTTTGCCAATATAGTTGTAGTATAAATTCTTATTTTCGTCTCCGAGAAATCCTCAGTTACCATGAAGTTTTCGAATGCAATTTTTGTGCTATTATCTCTGCATAAAACTTCACACTTTTGCTGTAAGCACCTACTAATCCACAACTAACATAATTAAAAAAAAAACACAGCCATTCTGTTAATATGAGTCTATAAGCCGAATAATGTTGTTAAATAAAATTATTACCGCTTTAAATGATTACCGAAACACGCAGTCGTCTTGCGAAACATTAATTTTATGGGCAAGTCTCACTTAATTTTATTATGGAACAAATCGAGAGCACTCTCAGTAAATTACTTATACATTAAGTTTATGCCTTTGTAACAAATATCTTATACTAACTTTTGCCCGTTGATTCGTTCGCGTTAGTGTAGATTTTGTCAACCGTGTAAAAAATAAATTTATATATATATCTCCCCTCGAGAATAGTACTTTTTTGTGGATGATTCTTTTGCTACACCCGTGACAACCTAAACAAAATTTCGGTTGAATAGTTGATTCATGAAAGCGTAACAAAGAAGTTTCTTTGTTAAGCTTTCATGAATCAACTATTCAACCGAAATTAGAAACTCACATACCTACGCATTTCTAATATTAGTTAGAATTCTGCTGCTCGATACATATTTTGTAATTTTATAAATATGTTCTCATGTAAGTGAATGTAATTCTTAATGAGAATAAAGTTTCTGAAACCCGAGAATTCGTTGTTAGTAGGATTTGGTTAGGTTAATTCCAATTAGTCTTAAACCAGGAAACTGATGTGTTAGCTTACTTTTGTCTATACAGGTACAGCAAACTTAGAGTAAGATTTGAGTAGACCAAAATAACAAATTGGCACCTAGTTTACCTTGAGTAATAATAACACAAAATCATTTCTTCCATAAATATGTCTTTTTGCAAGAGCTTTTTTTTTATAAGACAACTCCCGCATTAGGAATTACTCCTGTGTCGCAGGGGACTTTACAAACATACAAACAACGGACACAAAGAACACCCAGACTTGGGTAGGAATCGAACCCACGGCCTATGGCATAGCAGTCAGGGTCACCAACCACTAGGCCAACAGGCCAGTCAAATTACAAAACAGCTTAATAGAACCATTTTATCCCTTATATTGATGACTACGTCTCCCCATGGCTGTTCTACTACCGCACATAAATATAAAAAGTGTGTAATAATTATAAAAAATTGTAATAAAATTAAAAAATCAATGCACAACCAAGTTTTGTTTAGTATTAGCATGCTATTACCTAAATGGAGATGGCAATTTATTAACCACTAATCGTCCGCAGTTTCACCTCCGTTTATGGTTACGGTTCCACTCCTATTGGTTATAGCGTGATGTTATATAGCTTATAGCCTTCCTCGATAAATGAGCTATCCAACACTAAAAAAAGATTTCAATTCGAACCTATAGTTCCTGAGATTAGCCCGTTCAAATTTCAATTTCTGTGCTTTCTTCTCTGCTAACAAACTTAACTAAAAAACTTCAAACTTGCTGTAAGCACCTACTAATATACAGCTAACATTATAAAAAAAAAACCAAACAAGTGCGAATCTGTCTCGCGCCCCGAGGGTTCCGTAAGCAAATAAACTTGTATACGTCCATCTCGGGAATCAATTCTCAAAGACTTATAGTTCCTGAGATTAGCCTGTTCAAACAAACAAACTCCTTAGCTTTATAATATTAGTATTGATTAGATTCATAAGCGTTGCACAGTATCTCACTACAGTATGTATAGTAAACATAGACTCAGCAGTGTAATAGTACCTGCCTTAAGAAACCTTTAACGTTAGTTACAACTAAGTGTCAAATGGAGGAGGAAAGAAAAGAAAGCAGGTACTATCTATTGGCAAACTAATTATTTATTTATTTAAACTTCCTGCAAACACATTGCATAAGGCGGTCTTAATGCCGTAGGCATTTTCTACCAGTCACCCTTTGGGCCATGCAGAGATGTGTGTGGTAGGTGTGTATTTAAAACTCATGAGATAAAATACTACGCGAATGTGTTACATAAATAAGCCTTTATATAATGTACTGCATATACATAAAGTTATAACATACATATTTATCTACATACATACAAATAAACAATAAAAACACTTGTGAAGTATTATTCCAATGATTCTTCCAATAAATCTCTGTAGAGCTTACGTACTTTAAACTTAAAAGAGAACCGGTTCACGGTAAACACTGACAACTAATATGCTCGCCTAGGATTGTGATCCCTCCTACTTAAGGCGCAGTACGGCACACCATGTGGTTTTAGTCGGTTCGATTCCGACACACCGCCCCATCGAAAACCCCGGTGGGGTGACGGCCCGAGGGGGTTTGTCTACGTTTGACGGAGCTGTTTGTCTCGTGGTTAGTGATCTGCTGAGCCAGAGGTCGTGGGTTCAATTCCCACCCAGGACAAATAATTGTGTGATGAGCAAGATCATTTGTTCTGTGTCTGGATGTAATTTATTTATAATATGTATGTATTTAGTATTATATAAGTATGTTTATCAGCAGTCTGATTACCATAGTACAGGCTCTATCTAATTTGGGATCAGACGGCCGTGTGTGAGGGGTCTCAAGTTTTTATTATTATTAAAAACGTATTACCTCCACACTGACAAGTAAATCTTTCTTGTATGTATGAATTTATTAATGTATGTATTTATATGTCGGGTATCTCAGAAACAGTTCTAACGATTTTGATGAAATTTTGCATACAGATACAGTTTTGCATTTAAGTTCAATTACATAGTTGTATTTCCTGTAAAAACGCAAATTTACAAAAAAATACGATTTTACAAAAAACTACCGAGCGAAGTTCGGTCTCCCAGTTAGGTACTATAAGTAATACAGGCAAACTACACCGCAGTAACTAATGAAGGAGGGCTTACATAGGTTTCTTACAATCGAAATGTGTAAAATAAATAGCGTGGTTACTATCTTTGGGCACAAGGCCACACATGATTAGTTTTCTTGTTAAGTTGGATGGGCACTTAACTAAATGATTGTGTTAAAAAGAGATTCACGATAGTAGCGTACTCGATGGTGTTCAAACCCGCAATCACTCCATCGCAGGTCTGATGATCACCTTCCCACCTTCGACCCGATTATTGCGCTGCCACTACTTAAACGAGCACGGATTCCTTCTTATTGGACATTATTAGGAGAAATTTAGTATTTATTTATTGCTTACCGAATAAATATTTTAGTGACGTTATAAACACAAACAATAAATCTGGGAAGTTTATATTCTACAATAAAACAGTTTGAACATCGAATTCACAAAGAGCTCCTTCATTAATCAAGTAAGTTTAATTACAAGTGATTTACCAAAGCACGCAATTATTCGGGCGACTCAAAGGCTATAGTCTGCCAGCAAGTGGTCATCAAATGTTCATTTCACAGGTTATTACGAGCCATCCTTTCGTTTGCCGCCGCTCCTTGACAGTGACGCATGGTCTAATTTATATACTAACAACATTTAGTTGGTACTTCAAAACAACCTTATCAGAACTAAATAGAGTTTAAATTAGCTTTTTTGTACTGAACAAAGGGGGATACTAAATTTTGCATGGAGCTCTGGAAAGCCCATTGTCCCCGTAGATATAAAAGTGCGACACGCTGCTAGTCGAGTGAGTTCTTCACGCTGTGATTTATATTAAGCAACACGTGTGGATAACACCATTTTTTACAGTGTGTGAACGTAACACTCCGTTTTTACGAATAAATACACTCTGGCAATAGTAGTGCAGTAAAAAATACACTGTACATTTGAAATAATGTCACAGTTTTTTTTTTATTACTGTTTGTATGTATGGATATATTCAGAAGGATAAAAAAATTATTACTAACAAAAGTGTCTTCTATGCGTTATTCTATTTTACTTACTTTGTTTTTTTTAAGTAAACACTTTCTTGGCCGCGTTGAGCGATCTTTGGTATGTGTAACTTACAGACATCATCGTGCATCAGCATCATTAAAAATAAACACTTTGTTTCTTGAAATTTAAGCTTTCACTTCTGTCAGCAATCACTATAACCGCCTATGTTTTTTTTATATCCTTAAGGTGGTAAAAGGCATATGGCCCGCATTGTAAGAAGCGGTAAAACTGTGGACGTTTGCCGCACCATGGTTAACACAAATGTGTAACCATTTTTGAAACACTCCATACTATTTTCACTTTAGGAAACGCATCAGAGAGGTCATTGGTCATTGGTCATTGCACCGCCTCAGTGCTTGGAAGCTAGTTCAATGTGTGAAGTGAAGAAAGATTAAGAAGCCATCACGAACTAAGCCGTGTAACTTTGTAGTAACGCGTAAAGTTACAAAATCGACCAATGACTTTGCAAAAGTGACAAGTTAATTAAGAAACCTTAAGACCGCATTATACAAGATACTTGTAGAAAAGATAATGAGCGTAATTATTTTTTTTTAAAGACAACTCCCGCATTAGGAATTACTCCTGTGTCGTAGGGGACTTTACAAACATACAAACAACGGACACAAAGAACACCCAGACTCTGGTGGGAATCGAACCCATGACCTATGGCATAGCAGTCAGGGGCACTAACCACTAGACCAACAGGTCAATCTGCATTTGCAATTGCAATTGAAAGAACTGATTGCACCTAGTTTTAGAGTATATAACTGTCTTTTTTGAT
The DNA here is from genome assembly GCA_963859945.1 of Euplagia quadripunctaria. Classification (NCBI taxonomy): domain Eukaryota; kingdom Metazoa; phylum Arthropoda; class Insecta; order Lepidoptera; family Erebidae; genus Euplagia; species Euplagia quadripunctaria. Next base: position 6,002,425 of record OY982569.1, on the reverse strand, counting down.
ACTGCTAGTAACGTTACATCTAGTAGTACCATTTTAATTAATTCTGGTGTTGAATTAAGCTAAATTGCTTTTGTTAGGAGTTCCTGTTGGTAGTTCACTGAGTTTATTTAAGCCCGCAAGCTTTTGATGTGGAAATCCGACGCATTCACAGGTTGTAAAGGTAGGTAGATTCTTTTTTTATTTTTGTCACAAACTTTTAGAAAGTATAAATAAAGATGAGAGAGTTGTAATACACCGGAGGAAGTAATTAAAATGCATGTTTATTACTACTTTAATTTGTACGAAGCACTTAGACGGAATATAAGGGCCCTTTCAAAAGAACTTTACGAATATATATCATTACATATTATAAAACAAAGTCCCCCGCCGCGTCTGTCTGTCTGTCTGTTCGCGATAAACTCAATAACTACCGAATATATTTTCATACGGTTTTCACCAATAAACGGAGTGATTCATGAGAAAGGTTTAGGTGTAAAATTTATTAAGGTTTCGTGTCAAACGGCTGAAATATGATGATGATTGTTGAAGATGTCGGAAAAATGCTTTGCTACCCGTGCGAAGCCGGAGCGGGTTGCTAGTTTTATTATGAAAAAAAAACGCAAGTTGACTCTAACCTTAACCCGTTGAAATGAACAGTTTCTTTGTAAATTGGTTTTTAGTTTCAGAAACTAATTGATCAAGATAATAAAGTTATGCTGAGAGTTAACAAAAGTGAACTATTCATTTGTTTATTTGCAAATCACTACATATTACAAAACAAAGTCCCCAGCTGCGACTGTCTGTCTGTATGTCTGTTCGCGATAAACTCAAAAGCTAGTAAACGGATTTTCATGCGGTTTTCACCAATAGATAGAGCGATTCATGAGGAACGTTTAGGTTTATAATTTGTTAAGGTTTTGTGTAAATTGATTCAAATATGATGATGATTGTTAAAGATGTCTCTGCTACCCGTGCGAAACCGGAGCGGGTTGCTAGTATCATATTAAAAAAGTCAATACGGGCAAAATTATAGAAAAGGTCTACGGCGTAGATGACGTGCGCAATTATTCTACGGCGTAGTAGGCTCATAGTAAAATATCATGACATTTCGTAGCAGTCTATAAACCAGTCCAAATTTATGATTGGTTTATCTTCTTCGGAAATACTCATTTAAGTGTATATCCATCGAAATAATATCAATTATATAATAGACCAATTTGGCTTTCTGCCCAACGATTGGGACAACTAGTTTTTTTCCCATTGTGTTCTAACCTACAAACTATTTTCCATTAAAATAAATGTAAAAGTAACTCTGTTTGTTTATTTGTTACCATTTCACGACTAAACGGCTGCACGGATCGTAATGAAATTTAGCAAGGAAATAGATTATATCCTGGGGAAGAACATGTGATTTATAAGTTAGCTCACTTTCAACTAAAACAATATTGTAATTAGGCTTTAGTTTAAAAATATGGATTTGATTTACGCATTTTTTTTATCATTTGAAAATTTACGTTTATTAAGATTGTCAATTATATTATATTTGAAGATTTTGAAAATATTTTTTTTTTGGGTATAAGAAGTCACTGTAAGAGAATCCTGAAAAATATAAAAAAAATAATCTAAGCTTACATTGATGTCAATATCAGACCCAAATCTAAAGGATTTAACAAGATGTCACATATATAGAGATCGTGGGTTCGATTCCCACCAAGGACAAATAATTTTTGTGATGAGCAGGATTATCTGTGTATTTAGTAATAAATAAGTATGTTTATCAGCAGTCTGGTTACCATAGTACAGCCTGTACTAGCCTGGTTAGTTTGGGATCAGACGGCCGTGTGTGAGGTGTCTCAAGTTATATTAATATTATATTATACACTAGCAACCCGCCCCGGCTTCGCACGGGTAGCAGATACAACAATGATCATCATATTTCAACCAATTTACACAGAACCTTAACAAATTATATACTTAAACCTTCCTCATGAATCGTTCTATCTGGTGAAAACCGCATGAAAATCCGTTCAGTAGTTTTTGAGTTTATCGCGAACAGACAGACAGACATTGTTTTATAATATGTAATAATGTATCCCAAAACTGTAATCGATGACTTGACCAAAGCAAATAATGATCATTTTCATTAATAATCTATACTAATATTATAAAGCGGAAAAGTTTGTTTGATCGTTTGGTTGAACTCGGTAATCTTAGGAGCTACTGGTTCGAGTTGAACAATTATTTTAGTGTTGGATAGCCCATTGATCGAGGTAGGCTATATAGGTATGGCTATATAACATCACGCTACAACCAATAGGACAGAAGCAAAAATGTTGCAAAAACGGCGAAAATTTACAAACGCGAACGAAGTTGCGCGGGTCAGCTAGTATATCATAAAAGCACCATTATTAAGGACTGTAAAGTTGGTATCAATGGCTCACAATCAGATCGAGTGATCACTGCATTGTATTCGTCATACGTTCATTACCCGTATCTGCCGATAGAGGTCATACTTCTTTATCCCGTATCTGTTGTGGAGTGTAGTTTAAGCTAACGCATTAATAATCCCACTAATATTATAAATGTGAAAGTTTGGGTGGATGGATGGATGATGGATGGATGTTTGTTATTCTTTCACGCAAAAACTACTGAACCGATTACGATGAAACTTGGTATGTAGATAGCTGGAGACCTGGATTAACATAAGCTACTTTTTATCCCGATATTCCCACGGGATCGGGACTTACGTGGGTGAAGCCGCGAGGCGCTGCTAGTATTGTATAAAATATGTCTATAGTGTATATATAAAATATTCATGTGGGAGAGCCATGCTTCGGCACGTATGGGCTGGCTCGACTCCGCTCGTTACCACGACCTCACAGAAAACCAGCCGTGAAGCAATGCTTGCATTGCATTTCGCCGCGCGAGGGAGGTTACCGGAGGCCCTAACCCTTCCCTCTCCCTTATTTCCGTCCTTCCCTCTCCCCCCTCTTCCCCCCTCCCCCTCTTCTCCTACTCCCACCTTAAAGGACGGCAACGCACTTGTGACTCTCGAGTTGCAGGTGCCCATGGGCGGCGGTAGTCATTTACCATCAGGTGACCCGTCTGCTCGTTTGCCTCCTATACCATAAAAAAAAAGTTTAAATTGTATTAGAGAGTTAGTTGGAACTATATATTAGTTAAAGAGTCAAATATCCGTATTTCATAATATTCTTTAAAAATTGTTTATCTATTAAACTGTTTCATTATTTATTAAAATGTATATCAACACAATGTAAATCAACAATATAGTTGCTTTGTTAAACAAATCACTACATATTATAAAACAAAGTCGCCCACCGCCTCTGTCTGTCTGTCTGTCTGTTCGCGATAAACTAAAAAATTACTGAACGGATTTTCATGCGGTTTTCACTAATAGAAAGAGTGATTCATAAGGAAAGTTTTGGTGTATAATTTGTACCCGTGCGAAGCCGGAGCGGGTTGCTAGTAATATATAAAAATAAATAATCCCGTGTTGCAAATAGGTAAGATCTATTAGAAACAATCTCACCAACGCTGCTTTAAACTATCAAAATCACTAACTAACAGTAACTGCCATGTTGTTCGTACCTCAATCAGCACTCAAATGAGTGTCATCCACTTATAATACATTCCTACCCTTTTATAACCCCACTCCTCAATATTTATCAACCGACCAATAGCATTGCGTTACCGGTATAACTAGTTATAATAATGTCTATTAACTATTTTTTATTAAATAGTGAACTGTTTTATCATCTATTCTAGTTTGTCCCTATTTTTAATAAAATAAATAAGAGTTTTTTTGATGTGGTTACAACAGATTGCTATCTGCCAGTGTCGATCTATAACCGCACGTTTCAAAATAGTTGAACCTTGTACCAACTAACTCTACAACTTAGCTATCGATTATCTAAAGTGAGAAATTAGGTTGAAAGCTTATTTAGCAGCTGTTTAAATATTTAATTTAGGTCATAACGTTACTATGCTCCAACAGAAATATACGGGTGCCTGCACAGTTTTCATAATTGGTATACTTTCATCGACTCCAAATTTGCAGCGCTTTTCACGAAGTTTTGACGTTACCGCTGCCAGTCTTATAACATTTTAAGAAACTTTAGGTTTAATTTTTATGTGAACATTTTCCTGTATGCTACAGTATTCATTTTCTTCAGCATCACCAAATTATTTTAGATTGAAATTAGGTGGGAGAAACTTGCCTAAATAATATATACATGCTTACTTTACATACGAGTTGCATAACTTTCCTTGCTACGACTCCTAACTTTCCTTGATATGACTTTATCAACGTAATACAATAAATATGCGAGAAAGGAGATTATTATTTTGACTTACCGAACGGAGAATATATATGTATTTAGAAATGCTATCAGCTGTATTCTGTTCGAAATCATGTGTCGCCAGTTACACGCTTAAACGATAATCATTATTTTACGGAGGATATAGAATTTAGTCACTTAGAGTGAGAATTTAAATAAGACTTAACTTTGTTGATGGTAGGTTTTTACTATATAATAGGCATACTTTTAACACTTCACCTTTAGCCCCCTGGCTACAACTTCTTTTTATTTAAATTAGTGCCAAATGTCAACCACGTAGACCATACAGCTCAGAATCAGACAATAAGCGAAGCACAATGCCTGAAATTGCTTGGCAGAGGAAATAACCGCTTCAGGATTTGTTGACGTTGTAATTTTTTTTAACCAATCTACCACCACACGTAAGGGACGTGTACTCGTTTTCGTCATAAAAAAAATGTTAAAGAAAACCCGACTATATCAATAGTACATCAAATAGTTTGAAGGAATAATACGAATTTATGTTCATTCTGTATATTAAAATAATCACTCTCTCGCTCAGTTTGTCATCCCCCATTGTCATTATTTATGTTGAAGTTACTACAATTTGGTACACAAGTTTCCACTTCAGTCTTTGTAAAGGATTAAGTTTGAAGTTGAAAGTCAAGCCTCTAATAAGGGCATCAGTGTGTCATCAAAAGAGCGAAATTGATTCAGGCCGTAAGCTCTTTGTTGACTCAGTCTGTCGTACAACAGACGATTAAATAGCTAAGTACCAAGAACAGTTCGTAATTAACAATACTAAAGATCTGTTTGTAGAAGTCTCAAACAAGTTTTGTACTATTATTCTAAAATATATAGGTATATTTGTGAGTTTGTGAATATAGTTATTTGAAATTACATTATATAATAATAATAATAAATTACCGGATCTCACACATCGCCGTCTGATCCCAAACTAGGCAGAGCCTGTACTGTGGTAACCAGACTCCTGATAAACAAACACACTTATATATTTCTTAATACACACATATTATAGATAAATTACACCCAGACACAGAACAAATGATTATGCTCATCACACAATTATCTGTCCTGGGTGGGAATCGAACCCACGACTTTTAGCTCAGCAGTTAGGATCACTAACCACTACACCAACAGGGCAGTCAACGTAACTGTTTAGCCCATGTTAAATAATGTGCGGAGGCTAGAATACTATTTTTCAAAACCTTTCCAGTAAAATAGTTTAACTATGTCTTCTAATGTTTGTGTTTAGAATTCCGGAAGATAATCATAATGATTCTCCAAAGTAATTTGTCATACAATAATAAGAATAAAAAGACATCTGTCACAAAAATTAAGATAAGGAGGTCACCACTTAAACCATTATGGAACACGAGCGACTTAAGAGACGAATATGGACACATTTAATTAGGTCTGTTATTGATAGTATAATTGTTAATCAATTCAAACAATTAACAGATACAGACGTATATAATATACATAAAATTTTAACGTAAATAACTTGACAGCGGTGTCGATGCGTCGACCATTGAGCGGAATTTTGTGGTTCATAATGTATTAATTTACGCTGAACTTGCGGATAGACTGTAAAATAGATATTTCGAATATACTAAATTATGGTCATTATTAGAATATTGTATGTCGTAACATAACAGATTGTAGATAAATGTGTAAAGTTTTTTAATTAATCTTTAGAAACAATGAGTATTTTTTACCTATTAGTTAACAAACAAGCTTACGCCATATCGTGGTTTACCACGAGATACCACTGTTTACAGTTACCACAATAGCCTGTAGATGTTTACAACCCATATGGTGGTCGTCGGTCCAACCGAATTCATTTACCACTTTAGCCAATAACGATAAAAGAAAATTTTGCTTAGTTTCAGAAACAAGCAAGAATATCTACTAATTTGGTTTCTCTAGAAATTACATATTGTAGATATTGAAACCACGCATCAACCTCATTTACGTTTAGCTAGCGATATTTAAAAAAGTGATTCTAACGAAAAGAATCGAATGAGTTTAATACAAAAGATCCTATAAAATCGATACATAAGCTCTAGCTACACAAAAGGCCGACCTCAAAAATCGACACTATAAGAATAAACAGAAAAGGTCGGTCCAAGATTTGAGATTTTTCTTCAATTTCCTTATTGGACCCCGACGGTACCAAAGCCTGTAAATAATGAAACTTGCGGAAAAAGCGAGTTTTCCTAACAAGAACTAATTCAAACGTCACCGGCTACTAACAAGACTAACTATTTGTCGTTTCTTTGTTCACAGATGGAGCTTCCTAACGCTTCAAATTAAAAAAAAAACTTAACAAAGAAAAATAACAATTGCAAACTGTTACTAATTATTTTTAATTAACTTTGTTGAGTTCGTGAATTCATTGGTGAAATTACGAAGCTTCCCTTCATCTGAAGATAAGTTTAATAGAATTTTAAAGTTGAACCGCTATTCAAAGTTCTCTCTAAATAATTACATTACTCAAAAAAAATTGCAAACCTTTTCGTATCAAACTAGTGTTAAATTCAATAGAGTTAACTTGAATACTCTAATAAAAAAAATTGTGTACGTAATAGTGCAACAAGTGTTTGTGTGCTGTGAAATGCATTTGTGTGTCCGGATTTTGTGCGTGTTAAAAGTGCTGTTTCATTAGCGGATTGCGCGCATTTCGTGTAAAACTGGGTGCGCAACGCCACGGCGTCGTCGGTGGAGGGTCGAGGGGGTGCGGGCGGGGTGGCAGAGCCCGCGCCCTCACCCGTGCCCGACGCGGAGGCGCCTGTACGCCGCCGCCGCCATCGCCCGCTGTACCGCCGATTGTTCCACTATGTGCGCACTGCATGGACTGGAGTGAAGTTTGCACTAGGTAATTTTTTCTATTCTAACATTTTCGTGTATGTATGTATATTTCATTCGTATTGTCCATCGTTGTACTTTGTAACTGTAGCTATAAATCACAAGTCACTACAAGTCCGCTACAGTCGTAACACCGATGTGGTGCTTTACTAATAATTAAGTTACCTAAAGCTCTTAGTGACCTTTTTATTTTTCTTGTGGAAACCCCCACGGGTCATCACCTCACCATGGCTATTGGTGAAGTGTCGGAATGTGGATGTCGGAATCTCACCGACTAAAACCACACGGTGTTCCGTCACAAGTGAGTCTATCGCAAGGGACTCGGGTATACCCTAGGAAGGAAATCCCCGAGACAAAGCTCTTAGTGACCTTGAATGACCTATATTTTTGTTAAATTTACCATCTTTCTGTCGTTATTCTCGCAAACAAGCGATATGTTTTCAAGTTTTTTTTAAACAGCATGAAAGGTGAAATAACGGACTATGTTATAAACCCATGGCACGTTTCATAATGGTACCTTGGAGTTGACTTTTATATTTTGTACTACAAATTAGCCGTAGCATTAAAATGACTAAGGAATAAGTAGTGCAATTTGGTCTAAATTGGGCAGTTACCCAAGGTGGATTAATATGTTTGTGTTAGTGCCTTTAACCGCGTTGCCTACGTGCTTTAGGCCGGTCTGAAGTGTGTACCTTTTTATTATTCACATGAAGTAGATATAAGACAAAAAAAAAGTTACGTGATGTGTCGACCACACATGACGATGTGACGTGATGTGTGGTCATACCTAAAACAATCTTCCAAATAACATAAAAAGCCTGCCTGTTAATGTTCCATCAAATTGTGGTTAATAGATAAATGCTGGGTATTACTCGGCTGCTGACTGTATGAGTCGGAGACAATAATAATAATTTGTTGCAGTTTATCATGAGCCAAATCTATGTATATTATGGAATTATCTTTATAATAAAGTATCAGGTACTTCGCAGGATATAGATGTCTTCGGGAACACACTAGCTACGTACAAAAAAAATGTTGTTATACATCTGCAGGACTCATCTTCGTAGATGTTCAAGTTTAGTAATACCTACATGTGTTTCTATTAATTTATAATGATAATTTTTATTGTTATAATTTTTATTTTTAATTTTTATTGTTATAATTTAAATTTTAAGTTCCAGTGTTTTTTTTTATGTGTCAAGATTTTAGTTTTTTATTACCTCGCATATTTTACGTTTATATAACTTACTTTAAGTTCACCCTTAATGTAATTTTTTTGCCATTTTTTTACTGTCTGTACTTATTTAAAATGTTACTTTGCATGTTGTCTCTAGTAATTGAGAGAACATGAGGCAAACTACATTTGTGAAAGATATTTAATAATGTGTCATGTATTTCTCGTTAGAGATCCTGTTTAAATAAATAAATTGTAATGTACCAATGATTTCGAACATGAATAACTTTGACATTTAATACATTTCAATATTTTGACATGCCATATAACAATAACATTCTATATTAAGGTAATTAGTTTACAATGGATAATATTTGCATGTCAATTCAATTTTCTCTAAAGTTTTCACTAAAAAGCACGTAAGATCTCTTCCTGCCCTTGTATTATTGTACCTACCAACTTTTTGCAAATAAAAAAGAAATAATTTTGATAAGGTGAGCTCCAAATAAAATAAACTTATCATTATCTCAAATATATGAGCTATTTTCGTAAAGGCGCGTACCTATATGGATATTCCTTTATCGCTCGGGAACAAAAGTTCGTCAAGTCTCTACAATTCAGAAACAAAGCTAAGCATTCACTTGACTTTCTTCAAATGAATTTTCAAGTTTACACTCGGTTGAATATTTGTAAGGTCGGGTCGTACATTAACGCAGAAACGTCTCGTGCCTTTGATGTTCACTGCGAACAAACGTTTTCTTACTGACTGTACGTTAAAATACATTAAGGAAATAAGTTCTGGAAGAGTTCTAACCTAACATTAAATTTAAACACTGTTTACGTCCTATGAGGCATTGTTAAATTAGCTTGTTTATGGTGTGTCGAGGCAAAATGATTTAATAAGGCATAAGACAATTAACTGATCATATTTAAACGGCCCGTTACGTTAAAGTGTGGGCCGGGTTATGGAACCTACGAAGAACCGCTATTTAACATTATTATTTTTAGTAATTTGTTTTAGGGTGTTGATGAGGTTGCCATAGTTAGTAAGGTATAGGTAGGTATACACGAGAATGATACCTCTATATTACGAACAGATATAAGTATCATCTAAAGTACCTTGCTGTGTGTTTCGAATTAAAAGAAACCAGGCAATTTCGAGTCGGACTCACGCACGAAAGGTATCGTACAATCGCATGAAATTTGGTAAATCTACTTTTAAAATCTCTCGTAAAATAATCAAGACAGGTGCTATGACAATAATAAAATATTGGTAGATTATATAAGCATTGAGCAAAAAACGCCAAATTTGTTTTTGTAGCAGCTATAAAAACAAATAGTAGTAATACCCACTATTTGAAAATTTCATTTGTCTATATATTGCAATTCAAGAGTTGCAAAAATTATTAAGGTCAACCAAAAATGCCATAAAAAAACAAATTTCTTGTATGAGGGATCCGAAAAGGGGGTCCGTCCCCTTCAATTCGACGATGTGTGTACGCGTGCGTAGCCAAACCTATCCTCCAGGATAAGTTTGGCTACACACGAGTACACAAATTGTATTATGAAATAATTATACACTCTAGTAGTTCCTTAGCCTGATTGTAAGCTGCAAACAGAACGGGCCGTATGATTTTTCACCAACTAAATAAAATGAAAAAAAAAAAATCCCAATTCGTGCATCTGACTCATTTCACCTCTACAATCATAACTATTATTATTTAATAGACTTAGCAAAAAGCCTCTTTTATGCCTGAAGTAATGTGTTTAATGTTCTGAAAACCATTTTCATTTTACCAATTTCTGTATATTATGTTGTAGCTACAAAACGGCATTCAAATGTAAACAATTGTATGTCGATAAAACCTTGTACATCGATCAACATCAGTAGGTCATTCAAGGAGAAGATTCTCCTTGAAATATATGAATCAGGCCATAGCCCACCAGGATGTCCTAATGCAGAATTAACGAACTCTATAATGCAATTTTTACCGTTAAAACAAGAGATAATTAATTTCTAAGACATTACAATAAGCCATAACTCAGCGGCGTAGCTACCACCGTATCAGCCGTATCAATGATACGGGGCACCCGGGCAACAGAGATTACAGAGTTATCCACAATGTCAATTAATCTCGTGCTTCCGGGGAAAAAAACATATAAAAACTGTCATAGGTGCCTATAGAGTTTTCACTTCAGACATGACAAAAGTCAAAAAAGCAATCTCTTTTTTCCCTGGTTAAGCGTGCGCCCAAAAGTTGGCAACATCCTACATCGGTTATTGCGGGATTCCCCCGTTTCAAACATTTTTGTTTCTTTTGTGAGAAATCTTTACATTTCATTTGTGCCCCCCAACTAATTTTGAAACAGGGCCCCTCCAAGCCACGCTACGCCACTGCCTTAACTAATATTAATAAAGCGCTTCCAGATTTCTCCTTCAATTATAAATTAAATGCAAACTCCAACAGGTTACGTAAACTATTAAGGTACGACAACGTATTAAAAGTAAATGACTTATTACGATGCTTTGGCTCATGGAAAAGTACCTTTTATTAAAAGATCCCACCCAATTCTATTCTTTTAATATCTATTCTGTCCTCAGACCTACAATACGGTGACCTCTGAACGCCAGGATTAATAAGGATAAGTACGTCAGGTCGCTGAGCCACGTTTATACCACGTCTCTCGGCAATAATTCTAATGTCAGAGACAACGTGTGGTTCTAGTCGGTTAGACTCTGACATCATCATGACGTAAACTAGTTCAATTAGCCCACTTGTAGTATACCACTCTGAACATGCAAATTGGTATTACTCATCCACCTACTCGATTTTACTCATAACTTAATTTTACCCTGAGCAAGAGATTCTGTTAATATCCGAGCTTATCCCGTGTTTCGAATTTATATTATTGAAGTTATACTTTTTTGGCGCGTTATGGAAAAATTATAAGAGTAAATTTTTACGATGCGTGCGCACACCGTCACGAAAAACCAACACCCTGAAATTAGCTTAGTAGTATTACTACTACTATACTACTACTACTATAGTATTAGTTAGTAGAAAGTAGCTTAGCAACTTCACGATAGTGATAAAAATAGTTTTTACATATTACTTTGAGTACGTATGTAGAAGTTGAGATTAGTTGACGGTATATATTATTTACTAGCAGCGCCCCGCGGTTTCATCCGCGGGAATATCGGGATAAAAAGTAGCCTATTTGTTAATCCAGGTTTCCAGCTATCTACATACAAAGTTTCATCGCAATCTGTTCAGTAGTTTTGGCGTGATAGAGTAACAAACATCCGTCCATCCATCCATCCATCCATCCATTCATCCACCCATCCATCCATCCGTCCAAACTTTCACATTTATAATATTAGTGGGATGATTAATTACTGTGATTCTATGTGATAAAAATGGTTTTTACATATTACTTTGAGTACGTTTGTAGAATTTGAGGTTGGTTGACGGTATGTATTATTTATTATGAAATTTACTTATTTAACTAGATTTTTTATTTATTTAATATAATTTATTTATTTAACTAGACAAAAGTAGGTATAACTTCTTACGTGCGTACATAAGTACACACACACCTTTTTTTTTATATTACTCTACTACACTAATAAAATCCATCCAAGAGATAAAATCAGATATTATTAAACATGAGTAATAGAAGAAACGTGGTATATACCAGCTTACATAAAACATTAGAGAACCAAAGAGAAATCCATACTCAGACTCCATACGTTCGATAAAAGTAAGATATAACCCTCTATTACTTAGGATTTGGGTCCCTTGTTATCGGAAACGGTATCGCCCTTTATTATACACACAATACGGGTACAGATACATTTTTTGCAAGAAATAAAGCCGCTAAAATATTGCTTCGAATAAAAATGTGAGACAACAAATAACGAAAATAAACGTTTTTCTCAGTTATGAAGTATGGTACGGTACATATATATTGCAAAGGTACGTGCGGTATTAGAAATAACAGTATCACCACCTGTTACATAGGACGTGAACTATTGGCGTCGGGCGCAGCCACAACGAACGCCAAGCGTTTAGCTCGATAACGATTATTGCACCACGCAGCCGTAACGCGTTATTGCTGTACGTGGTTTCGTATATACCTACCAAAGGATTAACTGAATTCATTTACTGTTCTGCGATTTAGTATGTGTTAGGATTTAAGGTTACGGCAGTGTTTGTATTTTATTCTACAAATAACAATTTTAATAATTAAAATATAGGTAAAAATTAAGATTCAGATTATAGATTCTTAACTCCAATCAACACATCGAACCGATTTGGTCTCTGTTAAAGTTTCATGCAGTCAATGAAATAATACTGGCATGGAACATGCTGATGCTGTAGGAATTAGTGATAATGATGTTACAATAAACTTAAGAATACACCACACGAGCAAAATGAGCAATTTGTGTATTATGAGAAACCAGCTTTTGCCCGTGGCCTCACTCCTATTCCTCTGGAACAGTACTCTTCTTGTAGATGAAATGTCCCTATGTCCTTTTCGGGGTACAGAAAAGGACATAGGAAAAATGTAAATGTAAAATGTCATGATAATCGTTTGAGCAGTTAAGGCATAAAAGCGTATTTATAACATTAGTTAGGATTCACTGCCAATCTTATGTTAATACCGTATAAACACAATTGTTATCAATAAAATGAATATTTATTTTCACTGTTTTTCTAAGATATTTTTAATTAACTTTGTCATCCTAGACTAGGGGGCATCAAAAGGTGTTCTTGTAAAAAGGCATGTAAATATTTTAGCTACAATTTTAATGTGTAGGTGATAATGAGGATCATTCACATAACAAAATATTAGATTTCTAAATATAAGAGCGTATGCGCTATAACATTCTGATCATTTCGTTTTTTAAATAATTCAAATCCAACAAGAAATAAGAAAGTTATTAAAGTTTTCTGTTCGGCTATTTCGAAACGCTTGCTCGGAGCTGCGCTTGGTATGATGACGTCCCACGTCGCGAATCGCGCCCTCCACTCGTGCAAAATCGGTAGTTTGGTCAGTTTGGTTCAAATTATTCACCATTTCGCTTATGTCGTGGTATGTTAATATATTGAGTTTTTACTATAATTTGATGTTATATTATTAGTATAACAGTATTTATATTGATAGTGAGTATCTATTGATATCTAAATAGATACGAGTAGGTAGCTACCTATTATGGAGGTCGGTTTTGTAGGGATAAAATGAAAAGGTAAGTAAGTCTATACCTACCTACTCCTACTAAGTCCCTAAAATAGGTATCTAACTACCTACTTACCCACTTTAACTGCGTGTTCTGAGGTGAGATTTTTTTGGATTATTTAAATCATTCAAATATTATCTCTAACAACTGCAAAGCACAAACCGAACAGCATGTTTTTCGCAGCCCTCAGTTTGAACAAGATAAATCTTTAGCTATACATGAAGTTGAATAGGACGAAAACTATTGTTTGACCATTTCATCCGAATGGGAGAGGATACAAATAAAAGAATACTCAACAGTCAGTAACGGGCGTCGGGCGGCAGGCGCGCTTTCACACATAATCACAGATCGCGTTTATCACATGACAAAATCACCTGCCCGCTCAGGGCATTTTTTATGGTATAGGGGGCAAACGAGCAGACGGGTCACCTAATGGTAAATGACTACCGCCGCCCATGGGCACATGTAACTCAAGAGTCATAAGTGCGTTGCCACCCTTCAAGGTGGGAGTAGGGGGAGAGGGGGGACGAGTGGGAAGACGGGAATAGGGAAGAGGGAAGGGTTAGGGCCTCCGGTAACCTTACTCACGCGGCAAAAAGCAATGCAAGCATTGCTTCACTGCCGGTTTTCTGTGAGGCCGTGGTATCACTCTGGTCGAGCCGGCCCATACGTGCCGAAGCATGGCTCTTCCACGAACAAATCTCTCTCGTAAAATCCTCTCTGTAACATCGCGGTGGTGGTCTGATTACAGCCCTGGGCTCGAATATCCTTGTGTTCGATTGTTTATTTAAGTAGGTAGGCATTAGGCATGGCATGAATGAACGAACATCAAAGCTATCCGCGGAAATTCAAATGATATTAAGAAATGACAGAAACGATGCACAATACGTAGGTATATTATACTCTATACGGTCAGTGGATCTATTCGTGAATTTTAGCTGTTTGACATGCGCAGTGCAGCTTTTTCATACTAAATTGTCTACTACGCATCGAAACTGCTAACTTTACAAATGATTAGCACTAGACCCGTTAACCATATTGTACCTACTGATATTAGGTAGATACTCTAGCTAGGATCCTACCTACCTACTTACGTCAAAATAATCTTCGCAACAGTACCTATAAACCACTTCGGCATGACACAGGAGTTTTGTCATCTCTCCGCATTGCTTTACACCAGTTTTTTTTATTATTTGTGCATCTTTCGGCACAGTCAAAAAAAGCTTATTAGGTGCATTAACACTTGTATTTTTGCAATTTGGGACAATGCAATACTTATTTGACGGCATTATCACTTTAAAAATAATCTGAAAAATCAGCAATCGTCAGGTCCCTGCACTAACTGCGCTAGACTAAAAGCTTACTAAGCTGGCGACGCGAAGGCGACCCGCCACTTTTGCCGATACGCGATGAATGACGTCACAGCGTTCAAAAGTTGGTGCATTAAAATTTCTGTATCTTGGTCATTTTTGATCCGATTAAAAAAATTTAAACACGTTTTTTACACCTAATTGTTCATGCAAGATTATTTGTATTTGACTCATGCCAATGTCTAAATTTGCCTGAATTTCGCGGTATGTCACATGTCGATCTTCCTCAATCAGCTTACGCACAGCATCAACGTTTTCTTGGGTGACTGCAGTTTTTGGACGACCTTGACGGGGATCATCACTGAGCTTGACACTTCCACGTCGAAATTCAGCAAACCAGCGATAAATTGTGGTTTTGGATGGGGCTTCATCACCAAATGCAGAAAGCATCCGGTCAACACACTGTGTTTGTGTTAAACCGCTTCGAAAGTCATAATAAATCATCGCCCTTGAATTTTCTCGAGTCAATTCCATTTTCTCAACGACTAAACAAGTTTGAGAAGACCTTGTGAGAAGACCGAGAATCTTTTTTTAAAATAAATAAATGGTATTCGATTTTTAAAACCAAGGAGTTTTCAATTAAAAAGATTTTAATATGATAGGAATAGTGGAAATATTCCATTCCCGATACTTTTAGTGCAGCCTATGTATCTTGCAGTAAAGTAAATTGTCAACTAACCAATTGTAATGTTTTAGTTTCTTTACGTATTATGTAACAACCAACCATTATGTATCCAACTCTTGAGTGCTTGAAATATAAATATCCTAAGATGCGCACTTGACTTACAAAGTCATTCAACTTAATGAAAAATATATAAACATTCTCTCTCGCTCTTCTCTCTACAAAAGAAAAATACTTTTAAAGCTCTTTACCTTTTTTAAACCGTGAATAATGATATGCATCACGCACTCGAATGTACTTACGTACGTCTGTAACCAACATTCACTATTAGAGCCAGGATAACGTATGAGGATAACACTTTTGCCATTTTAAGACCCCCTTTTGAGCACCAATCAGTGAATTTGTAACCTAATATTATTCATTTGTTCAATTGTAGGAGAAAGAAGTGAAAAATACAGATACTTTAATCAATACTAGAGATCGCGTGGTGGTCGAATTTCGAACATGGTTTATTTCATTGGCCAATATTACTTGACCTGTCATTGTATAGACTTTTGTACCATGACAGTTCAAAATATATACTGGACACTCATAGCTGTATGTACCCGTTTTTGCATTTTTTTTAACTTTGTAGCAAATATTGTTAAAAAAATTTAGCGTTCGTCACTTCTTCTCTGTATAAACTATAAGTGTGCGAAATTTCATACTCCTCCGTCCACCCGATTTTCGTAAAAAGGGATATATAGATATCGAAATCTTTATCCAACCGATTTTTTTTTATCACACTCACTAGTATTCGCATAAAGCGAATAGAGAGGTTCACTGAGTATCGATATAAAATGAAGTATTAAACTAACACTATATATTCAGGGTCCGTAGTCTATTTCCATCATTGTTACATTAGGCCGTCATAATCGTAAAAAAACGAGGTGCGGAGATATAGTAAATTGTGGCTTTGCTACTCATAATTTTCAATGTTATTACTACGGCGTTATTACTATGGATGTTATATTAATAATCATATACTTGGTAATAGCCTGAAGTAAATCAGAGTAGGGTTTAGGGAAAAAATTAAGAATAGCTATAAAAGATAAAGGTTCTAGCGTTGATGTCTCAAGATACAAGATCAGTCCAAGTTAGCTTGTATACAGACATTTCAGAGACTACATTCAAACATATAACATGAATCAAATCAAAATTATTTAAGACATTTTGAAATGTCAGGAGTTGGAGTCAGTCAGTATAAGTCAGTTGTAAAGCTAGTTGCCTGTTCCAAGACGTAGATCCTATGGAGACGAACAGGTAAGAAACTCCAAGGGCACTCTTTTCTTCAAGCTTCTTTAGGCACGTTTGTGAATTTATCCTAATGTCACCAACCTGCTAATGTGACCTTTTAAGTTCGTCGTTTCGTTTAAGTTTTCGCTTAATATTATCACATAACTATGTGTTGTTGATAATTCTATTGTGTTATTAATTGTGAAAATAGATTTTTAAAACAAGCTTTTATTTAAATGCACCAAAAAAAAAGTTTTACATTAAGTCAAATCCAACATTTTGTTATAGTATACAATTTAATATGATTTAATATATTTGTTTATTTCTTTTTACTTTTCTTAAGGACATGTTTCTTACTGAGATGTTACGTTTTTTTAATGTCTGTAAAAAAATAACTATACTAAAATAAATAAAATCCCAAGCGCGTGTAGCGTTGTGTTATTCTAGTTCTATTGAAGTTTACTGGCAGTTTCACATAAATATGTAATTCAATCAAATACCGTTGTGCGTATTTTTATCCTAGACTGACGGCATCTCAATCTGTTTTATTTGTCTCTCAAAATGGAATGTCTGTTTTTTGTACTCAACAACACAAGAGCACAAAAATTATAACTTTGAAGATACGCTAGAGAAAAACTGCTGACCTGGCATATTGAACAGTAATATATAACCACATTTCTTTGGTTTATATAAATTAAAATTAGACAATAACGTCTTGAAAGTAGTATTTTAAACGTTCTGGGATTAATTCCACGTTCCCAAATCATATTTTAGAAAATAAATACTAATTCATATCAAAAATTTTATTTTTAAACTAAACTAACTTACGTTAACGAAACTTTAAATAGCTAAATTCTGTGAAATCAAGCCACAAATGAGCGGTGCTGTAATAATACGAAGCTGAAAATACTTATCATCCTTATTGTAATACATAACACTGATAAAAGAAAAGCGTATCGTACATCATTATCAATAAATTGAATTTATTCTTGCAAATAGCTGTACCGTGGCAATACGGTGATAAAATTTCGAGCATTGGTGCTCGATAAAATGTAGAGTAATAAATATCGCGGCGGCATATCGATGACAAATGTCGATGACTGTGTAACGAGTTTTACGAGAGCACAATTGCTAACCGACACACTTTATCATTTCATGGCACGCTTTGTTTTCTTTTTGGCAATACTAACCTTTTTTAAAGCGTCGGAAGATAAATGAAATGCTTGTCGTCGTACTCCTATTTATTATTGTTTTTTTACCTTTAAAATTGTAAGGATAAGGTTTGGTAAAAATAATTCAGAATTAACATTAAATCTCAGAATCAGTACGTATGTTCAAAAGCATTTTTTTTCTGTAACACAAAAACCCTTCATTGTACATTGTATTTGTATCTACATCATTGTGGTTCTTGAGTGACAAATAAATTAAGAACACATTCAAAAGACTCTTTATGAGTGAAAAGAGGCGGCAAATTCCTTACAGGTACTATTTCCTTTACCTACCTTACGCTATTCGCGGAAACAGTAGTAAAATCGTTTTGGGTCAGTTTCTGCTTCAATGAATAGCTGGGGATCTCAAAGCTTTCAGTCGCCCGAGCTTTCGAACAATTCCTCCCAAATGCATCAAAGGTAACACAGCAAAGTACTCGATAACTACTTAATTGAAAGTAAATGGTCTTCTTTAGTGTACATCTTACCGTTCTGGTTTTGTACATAATTTTGTTGGTTTGATTCTTTTGCCATATAAAGTTATTATAATGACTGAACATTTAACTGACTGAGTAATGGTCACTTTAACTTTTTAACGATTTCCGTCATAGAAGAATTTCTACTTAAAACTTTGGACAGTTTTAATAAGATCTTGACAAGCTAAGGTATGGTTTAAAAAACCCAACCAATTTAAATTACAGAATCCCTAGAGAAGCTATCAAAGTTATAAAATCAGGTGAACATTATTTGCCATCTGTTCTTGATACTTGCAAAGTATAGTCTCAATTTGGCAACTTTATTACACGGAGCGACTTTGAGAACTTCGCGCAAGTTTCGGTCAGTGATAAATTACTTTCATATGGAAGCAATACTGTCATTGTCCCGTAATTTACATTCAAAGTGTCTACGTAGGACCTGAATGGAATTAAGAATTTTGTTAAGATACTTAAAATGCTTTTAACTTCTCTAATAGATGGTGTAAGTATAAACGCTATGCTCCCCGTTCATCTTGACGTCAATTTGTTAAGAAACTATATTTTCTTAAGTAACTAAAAATATGTCTTAATGCTTTAGGATTATTACAACATACGTTTGATATTTCATTAGCCATAGTAATACTGACGTATGTTCTACGTCTAGAGTAATTATGTCTTGATATATTATTCTAGATAGTTATGGCATTATAATGAATGTAGAAATGGTCAGCGGCAGTAAATTATTTCCACATACTCGTAGGTCATCCCAATTCTAGTCATCAGTCTGAGTTTTAAACTGAAATTTTAAGACTAATGATGCTTACTAGTAAGAGTGTGCACACCAAATCCTTTCATCGTCGTCCCATTTTAGATTAGTTTTTTTGAAGTTATACTTCTTTTGGCACGTTATGGAAAAATGATGAGAGTAAATTTTTACGATGCGCGCGCACACCGTCACGAAAAAACCAACACCCTGAAGTTAGCTAGTCAACATTTTAGTTTTTCAAAAAAATTTACCAACTTCACGATAGTGGTACAAATGGTTTTTACATATTACTTTGAATACGTTTGTAGAATTTGAGCTTAGTTGACGGTATGTATTATTTATGATAATTTACTGTGATTATAAGTGATAAAAATGGTTTTTACATGTTACTTTGAGTACGTTTGTAGAATTTGAGGTTAGTTGACGGTATGTATTATTTATGATAATTTACTGTGATTATAAGTGATAAAAATGGTTTTTACATGTTACTTTGAGTACGTTTGTAGAATTTGAGGTTAGTTTACGGTATGTATTATTTATTATGATATTTAAATAAACTCTATTTAACTAGATAAAAGTATAACTTTTTTCGAAAGAAAAGCTTTATGTCCTTTAATAATTAAACGGCTAACTAAAAACGTTGTCAATTCAGTTCGAACGTATTAATGCTAGACAAATAAATAGACACCAGATGTACTGGAAAATATCGGTGTTCCATAAAGTAGAGATGCTTTCCTGCTCATGCTTCATGAATGGTTATGACATTAAATAATGACTGACCCGTTGATCTAGTGGTTAGTGACACTGACTGCTGAGCCAGAGGTCGAGGGTTCGATTCCTACCCACGACAAATAACTGTCTGATAAACATGATCATTTGTTATGTGTCTGGGTGTAATTTATCTATAATATGTATATATTTAGAAATATAAACGTAGGTCTATCAGCAGTCTGGTTCCCATAGTACAGGCTCTGCCTAGTTTGGGATCAGACGGCCGTGTGTGTGTGAGATGTGTGAAGTTATTATAATAATGTTTTTGAGGCCATGTCTATGCGCAGCACCACTACATACATATTTCGCTCCTCTGTTAAAATTTATGTTTTAGTTCAAGCTTAAAAAGCTACAGCCTCATTAAGAAAGATGAAAAATGTTTCTCCTTTCATATTTTAGCTATTGCAGCCCGAAATATTCTAGAAGCATTTTTCCGTAAGAAATGAGATTTTCCTTTATGTAATAATTTCAAAGCAATGAAAATACCTAAACATTTTATAGTTATAGAAGTAGATTTCAGAAGCTTCAATCTGCTCGTTAGGCTTTAGTTAATTTAAAGGAAAAAAGCCCTCTGGAATGTTCACCGGTAGGTAAGGCAAATTGTTCATTTGCAAATTCCAAGTCGTCCCCTTTCAATTCGCAAAAGATTTCAATAAAATATACCTTTATCGCAACTACGGATCTTAAAAGAAACGTATTTTATTAACTTTCATTTCCGAATTTCTGTCAATTTAGCGAAATTCTTTTGTTCGAATTTATTTGTTTTTTTATTGCGATAACTCATTAGGTTTTTTTTTGTTTGTATGACAGTCATAATAATTATAATTATTATGAATAGTCAATTGTCTGAAACGTGTTGAAAGCAATCGTAACACTGAGTAATGTAAATCGTTCTCAACCATGACAATACCCTGTTTAAATTAATAACACGCGGCGCACAATAATATCGGTGCTTGTTTCAAATATTTAAGTAACTATATCCCAAACATTGTATTACAATGTGTTTGGTATTGATCGCATGAATGAAACCTATTATTGTAGAAAATATAACAATGTTAAAAGCAGTTACTGCAGAGAAATTAAGTTATACTTTCGGTGTTGCCAGTATTTAAGGGTATATAAGTAGGCGAAGTACCTTGTTATTTAAAAGTTGCATAATAAAAAGATACTGAAATGGCCACACTGATTAAATTTTGAGAACGTTTAATCCAGTGAAAGCATTTGTATTTTGATTAGGTCCTGATGACGTCACTGCAGAATGCAACTATGCGGCATTCGACACGTACAATTCCCTTTTTTCTCGGTAGGCATTAAAACGATTTGGTGATAACGGCATGCTGAAATATGCAAGCATAATCTAACAATGATGAGCCGAAGTACGTAGTAAGTACTGATCATGCCTCACGTAATGAAAGTTTTAGCACCGATTGGTATATGGACAACTTCCCAGCATCAACTTACGTAGCGTTGCGACCAATTTTGGTTGAAGGATTGGTTCCTCCCTTTGTGTTGAAGGAACATCATAACCGTTATCCGTTCCCCCTCTATAGTACATGTTTATAAATGACTGACTACTTTTAAATTTAATTTAATTATTTAATGTCGACCTAATAACGTCAATGTCAGGGCAAGACTTCAAAATAAGTAGGTATTTAAGTAATAATTTTCTATCCTATGTACAGAAAATCCCAACACTTATCGCAGCTAATTTTAAATTTTAAGGTTCCGTTAGGAAATATCGTACTGGGTGTTCATTTTCTTTTCATTCTATGGTACTTACCGGAGTAGTTACTCACTGAAAATATTTAAATAAAAAGTAATACTATTATAAAGTAAATAAATTGCAGACAGGGCCATATATAAATACATTGAGACCTTCATATACGGCTTACAAATATGCGTGTCACTATCGATTTGTCAATGGATGTTATTATTTAAATTGTAAACTTTTCCAAAGTTGCAGATATTTTTTAAACAAATCATTTTTGTCACTCCCACCATAGCATATGCTCCAACACGATATTACAAATGCACATCTATTTTTGCTCATATTTATGCAGCATGATAATTACGTCTAGATCTAATTACATCATGAATTGTACTTTAATAAAAGCTGGCATTAAACCAAAACAAAATTAGTCCTACCTGAAACGTAACTTCCATTTAACAAATTGTCAAAGATTCGTGACAAATTAAAGGAACTGTAACCCGTTAAACTCAAAATTCATCATTCATATTTTAGGGTGATATGCTTCAAATATTTTGTGTGCACGGGATATTCTAATCGTTTCTTAGTCGCAAATTGAAACAAAGCCAAGTGTCGTGTAGAAGCAGCGTTAGAATTATACGCGTCATATCTATAGGTACTCTCAGTTGCAAAGTGTGTCGCGTAAACAATACTCACATAGCATTAATAATATACTTTACAATACGGAATTGATAGAGGAGAATGTTGGGTGTGATGCGAGGTTGAGATCGTTTAATATTGTGAACCTGATGTTTAAAAATGTAGCCGACAGAGGGAGTGACAACGAGGCAGGCGCGGGTGCCAGTGTTGTGGTAAATGAAGTGAAAATTAAATCGAGCTTAGTGAAAAATAAAAAGACGTGGAGAACGAAGGGGAAGCGGGTGAAGAAAAGGGTTCGGTTTTCTGACAGTGACCCATCTCCGGAGGGACGGGTCTCCTTCTGTGGACGGTTTGCGCAATTTTTTCATTTCCTTTGGAAGTGCACAAGGAGTTCGGTGAAAAATGCTTTAAGTAAGTTTTGCTTTGTTTTACGCCGCCCATCTTTTATTATGTCCTGTTTTAGCTGTTGCCAATGTTCACGGTTTTTGTTAACGACTGTTTGTTGGTTTCTTCTTTATACTTAGCCGCAAATGTTAGCGCAGCGTATTGTCTTCTCTATATTATATTTAATTTTTGTTTTCGGACATAAAACTTTAATCAATTATAATCCCGGATATAAACCGGCATGTAATCGCTGTAATATTTTATCGTATTATTTTGATTAATCGTTTTGAATGATTAATGATTGAACCTTATTAAAGCTATCATGATTAAAATGTTTACATTTGCCAATTTAGATTTGCTTAATTACTTCATGAATGCAAAGTATCTTAAATAAAAGCCCCATGGTAAAAGGGATAAGGTTTATTTATTTATTAGGACAACCAGTAGTTGTTACATTATTATTCTAGGTACACAACAAAGTATAAATAGTAAATAAATAATTATTTGAGGTTAATTTTAAGATCTCACAACATAAGGATCTTGTTGATAGACACTATAGTACTTACGTACTAGACACTACAGTAAACTCCGACTTAACGACTCCCTTTAATAAAAATAATGAAAATAAGCTACTAATCTATTATTATGTCAACGCCACATCATAAGGCGAACGACACTTTATTTTGATATGCTACATTAAACACAGAATTGTACCTCTCCTGTTCTCTGGTGTCCATATATTTCCCAATTAGAAATAATTAACAAATAGAACGGATAACTTAGTTTACCAAGACAATTGAAATGAATTGCAAAGCTGGCAACAAGTGAATAAAGTTCAATGTTGTTGGACGCTCAATCGAATGTGTGTCTTATGACCACTTGCAGAAGCGGTTTTTATAGTGACTGCCATCTATCGGTAGTTCTTAAGACGACGCTATGGATGTCGATAATCAGCTTTCTGTGCAGTTACAATACAGTATAAAGTGCAGCGCAACGTGCTACAGGACTCGCGCAATCTTTCTACTTAGTGAGACAGGCCAGTAACGAAAAGAAAGGCTGAGATTAAAATATGGATGAGAGTTTAAAATTTTAGCTTAGGTAGTAAACTATAACTTAAAAGTCTTACAACCTTTTGCACGAATATTTTGCACGAAGCTATTGAACTACCTATATTTGTATATATATTTGGTCTTGTAGTTGATCAACAATTTGCTTCTAAACACTCCTATCTACGGATAAGTTTGGCGTACCAAGTTCCACTCTGCGGTATGAATGAAATTCCTGATGCGTAACAATGCCGTCAATTATGAAATAATAAATATTTCAGTAATATTTTAGACTGATGTTAAAATTTTTTATGGTGAACATAAAGAAATACCCAGTTCAGTACGAACAGTTGCAGCAGTACCTGAATCTACTCGACGAGAGAAATAAATGCCTTTAATCATCCTTTCCATCACATAACTTTCCTCTGTCATCATATTATTTTTTCGTAAATAATTAGTGCAACATTTTTTGTTAATTATATAAAATATATTACAGAGACACAAGAACGAGTAGGAAAAGCAATTTTAGTATCTCGAAATACTGAGTTAATAATGAAATGTGAATAAGGGTGTTTGAGTACACGTTGCGGCCTCTAAAGTTTTCAACGCACTCATGGATGAGAATAAATTGTACATTCTAAAGTAAAGTAGCACCAGTGGATGAAAAGCTGAGGAGCAATAGGTTATCGTGGTATGGACATGTGATGCGGAGGATGAGCAAAATGTGGTGAAAAGAGTTTTATGGATGGATGTTGACGGGTACAAGAGAAGAGGACGACCAAAGAAAAGATGGATGGACTGTGTGAAAGAAGATATGGCTAGAAGTAGTAAGCAGTGAAATGACGAACGATAGAGTAGAATGGAAGAGTAAAACATATTGAACTGACCTCAAATAAAATTGGGACAAGGGTAGGCAGATGATGATGATGATGAATCTAAAGTAAAACTCATAATTTTCCACGTGGCAGTATTCGAGTTTAAATCTATGACGCGACTGTAATCAGCGAGAGAAAGAGCAATAAATAAATAAATTAACTAACTAACTCATTAAATCAAACGTTATTTTTAAAACACAAATAAAGAAAATGTATACTGAGCATTAAGCCCGGTTGCCATGAAAACTACATACAGTTCTATAAAAACTTTACTACTATTAGAATAGGTTTTTAATTGGTTAGTTCAAAAGGAAGTAAGTATGAAAGTAGCACAGTATTTTATATTAATAAAAATTCAAACAAACAAATAAAAAAGTCAAGTGATCACCGAAGTGTATGGAGTTATGGATATCTGAACCATGGAGGATACCGACAAGATCAGTAGTGCAACCGAGGAATATACTTTTCGATCAACCCTTGCTGATTACCCTTCGAAACGATTCGAAATTTTCTTAGAACCATACAATATAAGTCCATATTGAAACAAATGCGGCAATAACGTCTAGAGGTACATAATATTTATGATATGTAGCAAAACATAGCGAAGACGAGTACATTACATCCATAATACATACGTATTATGTTAAATATTTGAGTTCCGATAAGTGAAGCATATGCTGATGAATACGCATACGAAAAAATAAGATACGGTACTCGACCTTTTTCATTTTCACGCTCAAATTGACTCGTTTCAATTCCCCAAGCGCATTTCTTCCAAGTAAATTATCCCTCCACTCATGTACATAGTATATTTTATGTGGACGTCACAAAATTGGTGCCTCGTGAAGGTATGCTTGAAAGACTTGTCAATAAAACTGTTGGAACTGACGGCAGTTGTACGATCGTAATAGAAACGTCTCATACATTAGTTTTTCGTAATGAAAATATTCTTGGTGATAATAATAAAGTATGCTTCATAGCTTATACTGTAAAATACGGTCCAATAGATTGATATAAATAGTTGGACTACTATACCGTACTGCTTGTTATTCCGTAGAACAATTCTACCAACAGACTCAGTATATGAAAATGTTTTAATTGTTTTCTCCTAAACCTATCGAGTGGAGTTTCAAATTTATTAAGAAACTCTACTCGATACGTTTTTAAACGGAGACTACAAAAATTGCCAACGTAAAAAAATCTAGAGAACGCAACCAATTTTGCAATTATATAAATTATTACCCATTCTACGTCAAAATAATCGTAATTAAACACTCTACAAATGTTAAACAGTCAGAGAAAGAAACACAATTAAAAATTACTCTCAAATTTCCAACACCATAATTTCGTAATATTTGCTTTACAAACCTGACATCGCAGGCAAGGTGTTAATTTATGGTACAATACTTCTAAATTAGCTGAGCGTAATGTCCGTATTAAATCATTTTTACATCGCGCAGCAAATTAAACATAATTTATTGTTACGAGTGTCTTCTAGCGGCGTTTTACTGAATTAAGGAAAATAAGGACTGCTGCCTAATTATTATTAAATGAAATGGAAAAGAAATAGTAGGTACGTCCTATTGCGTAAGACTTGTTTCTCGAATTCTTCATTATTTAACTATACTTATAATAATGTAGGATAACTTTATCTCCGTATGCCGTTTTTCGATGTGGAAAACTCCGAATTGCACCGCGCGACGATAAAATCGTTGTCGGAGTCGAATCGACCGAAACCACAATTTCAAAATAAACCCACTTACTACAACATACATGGCAATGTATGTAGTAGTACGTGGAAGTAGAACAGGTGGCTGGAAATGGTAGGTAGGAATACATACCCTTGCCGGCCAGCTCTTCTACTTG
Source organism: Euplagia quadripunctaria (assembly GCA_963859945.1). NCBI lineage: Eukaryota > Metazoa > Arthropoda > Insecta > Lepidoptera > Erebidae > Euplagia > Euplagia quadripunctaria. The sequence goes on along the minus strand of OY982569.1, from coordinate 5,975,798 downwards.
AAGTGGAGCAGAACAATCCGGTGAGGATTTTTCTTTCTTTCTTTGTATTGCTTTATTCCCAAAAACCCACCATCACCTTTTCTGTTTACAAAAGTGCCCGTATGCCACCAGGCCATCGGCATGTTGTTTACAGATTTGTCACAAAGTTTTTAGACTCTCATTAATAAGTTAACAGTTGAATTTTAAAATTTAATTTCAAAACTTTCACATATTTCAAAACAACAGGAAACAGATTGGGGCTTAGATGCGTCAAGGGATTGCGGAAAATAATTACCAACGCAATTGCTTAACACAAGTACAGGCTTAATGAAATTATATGTAAAATACGAAATTCGTCACGCGAATGAAGTCTTTAGATACGACAGTGGCAAAGACAACATTGGTGTATTTATTTTCTGTTTGACTTATTTAAACACACTTTCGGTGTTAGTATTGTTTAACTATTTGTATTCATGAAAATCTTGCAACTATAAATATTGTTACCAACGCCCTATTAACGCTGACGTTAGTAATAATTAACAGTATTGTTACCGGCAGCATCCACCTACTAACTTTAAGTCCTAAAGTTGCTAAAAAAATTGAAATTATCACCGACCTTGATGAAGATTGGTTGATCACAAACAGCGATTACATCAGTGCGGTCTAGATAGAAATCATTCCAAGTCAATTCAAGTGCCTTAACCCACGTTACACTTTAGACGCTCGGCGGATTCGGGCTAGACGGAAAAGTGTTAGCGCAACGGAAAATTTTGACCGCGATTGATTTAATTTATTTACGCCAGCTGTGGATTTTGCGTGATACCAGTGTAATTTGATGTTGGTTGTATACTAATTATACATATTAGTTTGGGCAACTTTCACAATTGGCGCAATTTTAATTTCGAAGTTTTACAATATTTTGATACAATTTATTCAATCCATGAAATGTGCCATGTGCATTTATATGTGGCGCAATTAACTTCGTTCCAAGCATGTGTTCCAAAGACACTTGTTTCACGTTTTTTTTACTGACAAACTACAAGACAAACAACGTCTCTAAAATCAGACTTATTGCCGGAAGAGGCGGTATCACTACATCACTACATATTATAAAACAAAGTCCCCCGCCGCGTCTGTCTGTCTGTTCGCGATAAACTTAACAACTATTGATCGGATTTTCATGCGGTTTTCACAAGTAGACAGAGTGATTCATGAAGAAGGTTTAGGGGTTTTGTGTAAATTGGTTGTGAAATGTGACGATGATTGTTAAAGATGTCTCTGCTACCCTTGCGAAGCCGGGACGGGTTGCTAGTATACCATAATGCAATGTTATAAGCCGAATCATTCAGCCCGAATGTGCACCTTATACTTTAATCGCTGGTCCTGCTCCACAGTCACACTGTCAATGAATAGGTACTCGTCTTGTTCCTTATCCGACGTATAGATTTATTGATATTTTGATTATTATAGTAAATTTTATAGAACATTGATGTTATTTTACATACTGTTGACTTTGTAGTTATGATACGCTTTTTATTTCTTGTTAATAAAAAAAATAAAATTGTACATGTGAGAACTGTTGCCTAGCAGCTCTGTGATTTTCTTTTCCATTTTAGAACAATATTAATTTATGTGACATTGTCCTCACATTAGGCAACGGACCCGTGAAGCGCACAACGATCGCTGGGCTGACACGCCCGGCTGTGGGCAATCTAGACTGGTGTTGACGGGGGTCTCACCGCGTCTTACTTGCAGACTGCTCTGTCTCAACCGACTTGACATCCGAATAGTTGTAGGAACCATTACGGGCCACTTAGCCCTAAACCAGCACCTATTCACCATCAATGCGACAAACAGTCCTCTATGCAGAGGCTGTCTCAACGCGGAGGAAACGGCCGCCCACGTTGTCCTGGAGTGCGAGGGAGTGGCCATACAACGGGCAAGTATCCTCGCGGGAGCGAGGTCGCTCCTAGAAGCCTGTGAACGCCCCAGGAGGCTTCTGTGCTTCTGGAAGGAGCTAGGCTGGCTTAACTAGCCAGCCTATCTGAACGCATAATGGACCGCTTATGAGTCTAAATGCAGAAACAGAGCCCTATACCAATACCAATACTAATATGTCCTCACATTAAATTGCGCTTATAAGCAACGTAACAAATAACTTTGTAAAAAAAACATGTTGGAAAAGAGTGTCCTTGGAGTTTCTTGTCTATTCTTCTCCATAGGATCTACGTTTTGGAACAGGCAACTAGCTTCACGACCTACTTATACTGACTGACTCCTCCTGACAATTCAAAAATACCTGCAATGGATTTACTTGAAATAAATAATTTTGATTTGATTTGATAACTGTGTGAGCACGTGTGTGATCGAGTTGGATTACACTAATATATTACTTGGTTTTATTTATTGAAGGTAAATCTCAAATTAGGAGAAACATCTCCACCGAAAACGTATGAGAAAGTGTTACAAGAAGCGTTACAAGAGTGGTGAATTCTGTAAACAATGTTAATAGGTATTCTGTAATCTAAGTAAAAACAACAATACATACTTAGTAACAATATTTAGTTAGTCTCCTTACCATATTAAATTCTACCCTCATCACGTATCAAATTATATATTCCTATCCACACAGTATATACCTAATCTAACATTAACTTGCCCTCGATATATCAGGATTACAAGTACATCGTCAGTATCAGGATTAATGTAAGCAGTACGAGTAATTAGATCAGGTTTAATCACTGCACGATTGAACGATGACGTATTTCCTTCATGATATCATTAATAAAAGTCTATCCATATTAAATAATTAATCTTATACATATATAATAACATTGGAATCATTCATAATAATTAAGCTTTTAAATATGTATTTAAAGTTATATTATATTAAAAGTCTTTGTCTTTTACTGGCTGTTTTAATCTCGATTCTTCTATTGCGGAGATACTGGCACAGCTGTTTTGGTCTACTCCGATCTGAACGGTACTCTTTGGCGAATATTCTTTTAACAAATGGCATATAGAAATACATTAATTTATATTAACACAAACTAAATGGTAAATTAGTAGAAAAGTATGTAAGTACACTTCATTACACTACAAATACAATAATAATAATAACCATACCTCACCCGAGATATCGATGAGGCCGTGAGTCTGAATTGAACCGGCTGAAACTACCACAGTTCTGCCACCATATGAGATCAATGATTACCTTAGTGCTTGCCCATGCTAGTGGATGTCAACCTATCCTTGCTCAAAGAAATGCAAAATTACTTAATTTTTATATTTATGAAAGTATGTACGGAGAAGGTTCACCGTTTTTATCTAATATCTTTAAACGAGTAATTCTTGTATAATATATGTATAAATAATGTCGGACTTGCGATCGAGTGGTTGCGGGTTCGAACCCCACCCAGTAAGCATTTAGCTTAGCTGGAGGGGTTAATAAGAATATTAGTAATGTGTGACCCACGTTACTAGTAGTCTTTTTAAAAAAAAAAAGAAAATGTATGTATATATATATAATCTAAATCTAGGAAACGGCTCCAACGATTTTCATGAAATTTAGTATGCAGGGGGTTTCGGGGGCGATAAATGGATCTAGCTAGGTTTAATTTTTAGAAAAAAAACCGGTCATTCAGGTAAGTACTTCTAATAATAAGTGCGTGATTTGCGATGGTATCTCTCGTAACCGGCTCCGGCAAACAGATATTATCAGGTGAATTATTCTGTTTTGTAGTGTTTATTTACAAACTTAGTAATATAAAATGGTCTGTACTAAGAAAGGCGTAAACATAACGCCATTATTATTTATTTGATCGAAGGAACCATCTGATACAAAGCCACTTACTTGATTTTCCTGTAGTAACCCGAAAATGTAAATACCTATTACAATCATATTAGGGAAGGCAAACCGAGACTCCCAATTTCCCCTCTTTCGTATCATAGGAAATCGGAATATCGACAACATTTTATGATTGTACCTCCATTTAGATTGCGTTTGTGCGAATATAATGAAGCTCGACAATGCTGATTGCAATGTTCGGCAAATACGGGGTAAATGTTGAATATGTTGACATTCCCTTTTTATAAATTTGATATTACGTGTGTATATATTCTAGGTTAACAAATAATTAACACAGGGTAGACCCAATGAAACCATGTCCCATAATTTAAATCGCAGGTATAGACTAAGGGAGAAATGTAACATTATGGCAGTGAAAGTTTTGTAGATATATGTTATATACACAATAAGCGGCGGTAGCGTAATGGCTAAGCCACCCAGTGCACTACCGGCGTGAACCCACTCCTAACACAAGCATTTAGCTTACTAGTAATGTGCGACCCATGTTACTAGTATTCTTTATTAAAAAAAAAAAAAAAAATATATATATATATATATATATATATATACAAAAATATTTATTCATTAAAATAAATTAAGTCTAAACGAAGAAGAAGAAAGAAGAAGAAGTAGAAGTCTGCAAATAACACTGCGTAGGCACGTTATGCCCCGATTAATTTAAATGTTTTATAAGGAAGAATGAATTAATTCCTGTCTATTAGAATAATACAAAATGCATAAGATTGAAATTTTTAATCCACATGCTATTTAGAACAATACTAAAAATAAAAGGGTGGATCTCTTTTTCATTGTTACTCACGATTTAAAAAGCGCAAACAAAAATAACTCCTCGACCAGGAAACATTTTGGCTTACCAACGAATTATTAATAAAAGCAAACAATGCCCTACCGGACCAAAAATAGATACAAACCATTAAACCCTTGACCTGTCCATTATGCTTGCAATAGATTTCAATCGGAAGTTGGTCTATAATTACCCGGCAGAGAGTATTTGACAATGTTAGTTCGGACAATGATGTCTACTATTGGTCAGAAGAACAAGTCTGATCACGAGTTTATAATTAGTAGATTTACAATCGTAATTAATAATTATAAAACCATGAGACACCCACAGGGCCTTCGGATCCCAAAGTAGGCAGAACCTGTGCTATGGTACCCAGACTGCTGATAAACATACTTATATATAACCAAATACATACATATTATATATAAATCACACCCAGACTCAGAACAAATGATCGTGCTCATCACACAATTATTTTTATTATTATTATTTTATTGTTTATTAAGCACATTTTACAGCACTACTAACTTATGTGGAAATTTTGAGGTGTGAAGTGTACATTTTTTCGGGGTAAAAACAGCCAATGTCCTCTTATAAAATAATAGCCTATCTATCTTTGTGCCAATATTTATCCAGATCCATTCAGCCGTTCTGGCATGATTGAGTAACAAACATCTATCTATCCTACCATTCGCATTCATAATAGTAGTAAGATTGTATATTTGATGAGAAGAATTGCCAAAACTCTTTAAGAGGAAATACTTGGCAACATTCAAAAAATGCAGCTGTTGTATCAAGCATTTATAGCAAATGCTGATCGCATATACTAACTTTTAAATTTTCGCGTTCCATGATATAGTGGTCACAGTCTGAGTCAGTCAGCCTGTGATCACGGCCAGTGCAACCTGGTCGAAACGTCAGGCAATTCAGAGGTATGTAATACCTTTGATTCCTGTGTGAATACATAATTAAATGCTGATCTTATGATTGTTTGATTTAAGTTTTGTTATTACAACCCACTTAGATTTCTAAATGTGTTAAAAGATGTTTAAAAAATTATATTAGGTTTTTGGTTAACTTAATACAAAAGTGTGTAGATGAAGAAAAAACATGTCTTTAGACGACATCTTTCATTATGTGAAAAAAATATAATTATAATTTTTTTGAGTATTGAGAATTTGAGTACCTGTATTATTTGTTCTTAAGTACGCTACCTATCTATAATCTGTGTCAGTCATATTTCTATAAACTCAACACTACATCGTATTAAGGAAGTCTCAAATCGCTGTAGGCGTTATGAAACCTTAGGATTCTTGCTGAAGAAGAATAATGTTATAATTTACTGTCAGGAATTTTACAGACCATATGTGTAGAATTACTTACAATGTTGTTAAAAATATGCGTCCACAGACTAGGGTTTGGTTTAATAACCATAATGTATAAAGCGTAAATGACGCTTGTAATTAGACCAATATGGAAGTCAGCGGCAGCAATCATCTTTTGCACAATGCGATACGTATGTGTGTAAATTAATTATCAGTAAATTGAATTGTTTCTATTGTAGCTACTTGTTATGTAAATACTTCCACGTACTGTTTTTAACTGCGGTATAACTTTATCAGTTTTGTGCTTATTTGCCATAGGCCATGCCACTTAGATTTCCAAAAAATATAAGTTGGATAGTTTACTTCTCTATACGGTACAACCATTTTTAACAGCTCATATTACGAATGAGGTTAAAAATTAAGTGTAAGTGTAAGTACATTTAACAAAGTTGAATTACGGGCTTACATTAGTTGGACTATCATTCAATTTAATTTATTTATGAACATAACAAAAGGTATTACATTTTTCTTAAAGGTATGTAATGAGTTTGTTAATAGTTCAAAGTCAGCAAAGTTCTTATGATAATGGGCAAGGCAGCGTAAGAAATATTTATTTCGACAATAGTTTTTGGGAAAACGATGTGGTACAAATATATGAAAGGCACGCGAGGGACGTGCTGGTAGTCGAGCTTTAACAATAAAGTTTATTTTGGAAGTAATTACTTCTGAGTCAATTAAGTTGTTAAAATTTTTGAATGAAAAAGTAAGGTCAAATAATGTGTGACGATCCTCAAAGGAGAGAAGTTTATACTGAATTAGGGAGTATTTGTACGATTCTAACATTATGGAGTTACGGTAATTAAAGATTTCAATGATTTTTTTTCTGGAATTTTTCTAACCGATCTGTGCGTTCTTTGTAAAATGTCTTCCAAACTATACAACTAAAGTCTAAAATGGACTTAACAAAACTGAAATAAAAAGTTACTAAGGTTAGTGACCCTATTGATAAAACCCAAGCTTCTAAAGGCTCTTTGAGTGGTCTAAATGTTAATTGGCTGTCCATCAAGATACCTAGATCTCTTATTGTGCTAACTCTTCCTACAGGTTCGTTAGGGAAGATGATAATCGTAAGGAAGGGAGATTTTTCCGTGTATAACTGATAAACTGACATTTATTGGGTTATTATTAAGATATGCTAGAGATATTATTATAAGATATGCATAAGCTAGTAGTGTTGTCTAAAATGAAGGTACTGCACAAATCGGGCTTTTTCTATTTGACCAGAAATCTGATGTGCCTCTCCAAAGTATAATTTTGTAAGGAATGTTGTTAGGTTAGACTACGATTTTATTTGCACTCTTTGAAATCCCTTAAACACGACTTAAGAGTGAACCCGACAAAGACGGAGATAATTATGCTCACAAATAAATATAGTTTAGGAGAACTGAGGCTACCTAAACTATTTGGCAACCGTCTAGTCCTTCCCAAGGAGGTCAAGTATCTAAGAGTGATTCTGAACAGCAAACTCCTATGGAACAAGTTCTGGGACGCAAAACTGAACAAGACCTGTATTATATTCTGCCAATGCAAGTGACTCCTCGGCAAAAGCTGGGGACTGTTACCAAAAATCACACTATGGCTATACAAAACGGTCATGCGGTCAATCATCACGTATGGTGCTATTGCCTGGTGGCAGAGAATAGAACTAAGCACTGTCAGAGACAAACTGCACCAATTCCAAAGACTTGCATGTACTGCCGTCATTGGTTGCATGGGCATAACTCCCACAGCTGCCCTTGTAGTGGCTTTCGATCTAGCACCACTTGATCTGTATATACAACAAGAAGCAGCTGTGGCAGCCATCAAACTTAAACACCTGGGTCTGTTGTAAAATATCCCACATGTCCCCATTCAGAACTATGGAATCAATTAGTGGATTACCAACCACTAATAGCTGCCCCAAGAGACAGGATCCCTAAACAACACATCTTTGGAAGGAAATACCGAATACAACAATATGAAAACGACCGAGACCATCTGGCATAAATGAAGTCCGGATCTACATGGAAGGTTTTAAGATGGAGTCAGGGACTGGAGCCGGAGTTTTCTCACAAGACACAAATATAAAAATATCACTGGCTCTAGGCCAACACAGTTCCATATTTCATATGTGAGTGTTGCGATAACCTACGCCGCCACTGCGGTCATGTCAAAAGGTATAACGGAGTACAACATCAGTATACTGTCAGACAGTACGGTCGTCCTAAAGGCCCTGGAGGGCAACACCGTGAATTCCGGTCTCATTTATGAATGCCACCAGACGCTAGATTGTTTAACCTCTGGCAATGGGGTAATTCTTCAATGGATCAAAGGGCATAGCGATTCACTCGGGAACAACGCCGCCGATGAACTGGCAAGGAAGAGATCCACAACATCAGCGGTAGGTCCAACAATATTGATGCCACTTCACTTTAACCAATTTCGCTCATGGGCAAAGCCACGGACTCGGGAAGTGCATAACGGTCGCTGGGCTGACATACCTGGCTGCAGGCAGTATAAACTGGTGCTGACGGAGGTGTCACCACGTTTTACTTGCAGACTGCTCAGTCTCAACCGACTCAACATGAGGATAGTTGTAGGAAACATTAAACCGGCACCTATTTACCATCAATGCAACAGACAGTCCTCTATGCAGAGGATATCTCAACGCGGAGGAAACGGCCGCCCACGTCATCCTGGAGTGCGAGGTTGTGGCCATACAACGTGTAAGTATTCTCGCGGGTGCGAGGTCGCTCCTAGAAGCCTGTGAAAGCCCCAGGAGGCTTCTGTGCTTCTGGAAGGAGCTAGGATGGCTCAACTAGTCGGCCTTATCTGAACGCATACTGGACCGCCTATGAGCCAAATATTCCTTAAAACACAGAATTAAACCTACATACCTACATCATGTAAATTTAATCGACGGTTCTTATTCTATAATTGCACCAGCGGCACAAGTTATGATACATATCTTTATTTTATAAATATCTAATAATGTAGTATGAAACAGTCTCGAAATCGGAATATCCAGGAACGTGGAGAAAAAAAGAACATATAAGTTGTTAACAGTTTTGTTAACTCGTCGAGATTCAAACTCTATGGTTAAACTCTACAGAGTCTATGTATGGAAATCAATCAAGTGTCAGAAGATAAAAAGTCAGAGGGCCAGAACTCATAAGCCTCAAAGCCTATTCATCATATCATCGTCATATACTTTTGACAAATGCGATTTTGTTCAGTTTATTTCAATCATCACAAAACGGATTCTTATGCTAGAAAATTGAAAAGACATTGAATACGTATATAAAAATTGTTGGCGTATGTTGAAAAATCACCATCTTTTTTAGACAGCTATCAAATTGTCAGAGATGAGAAACATGAATATATCACACATAAGCATGTTGAACGAATCTTAATCAATGCAATTCCTTTATGTTTTGTGATCTCCCGATGGTTTGGGATAGACGTATTGTCAAATTTGTTGTTTGCGGAAATGTAATATTATAAGTTACCGCTTGTTCCTGTTATGTACAGTAGACTAGAGATCGCGTGGTGGTCGAATTTTGACCATGGTTTATCTCATTGGCAAATATTACTTGACCTGTCATTGTATAGACTTTTGTACCATGACAGGACAAAATATATAGTGGACACTCATGGCTGTATGTACCCGTTTTTGCATTTTTTTAACTTTGTAGCAAATATTGTTCAAAAATTTTAGCATTCGTCACTTCTTTTCTGTATAAACTATAAGTGTGCGAAATTTCATAGTCCTCCGTCCGCCCAATTTTCGTAAAAAGGGATCCAAAGTTTTCGCTTCACGTATTAATATATAGATATATTAAATATGTTATAAAAGGATATCCCTGTGGTGTACCGCTGAATTGATTCAATTGCAATTTTAGTTATTATGATTGCCATTATCTAGGAAGTTAGGGATTTTAAAATTGCATTAAAATTTGTAGATCGGTGAAACCGCACCAGGTCACTTGTTAACTATATATGTAATATATATTTTTTGCGTAAAAAAAAAACTAACGATTACTAAACTTATGATTGAAATGAAGTTATGAACGGCTCACAAGTCAGGAGCCGCTAATGCTTTAAGGTAGGTTTTAAGGTTTATTCTTTATTTTTAATTTAAAAAAATCAAGTTCGTAGAACAATTCTAACCAATCAATACACTGAATTAATTATATTTTATTTTTATAATTATTACTATACATTTGATCGTGACTAATTTATCTGTATTGTTTCTATTCTAATGATTTAATTATTTATGCATTATTATGAGTCTATGTTACTTGAATAAATAAATTGATTGATTAAATACCATGTCAAATTATTTGAAGATATTACATTAATTTAAGATAATTACATATAAAAAATCAGCTATGCTTTGCCTTTAGGATTTTTAATATTATATTCAAATTATACTCACGTAAATATCAAAAAGTCAAATAACACCCAATAAATCACATTTTAATTACGTTAAAAATTAATGTCCAGACAAATTATTAATAATTATTTTATTTAAAAAAATACATTTGATTTTCGACTTCAAATATAGGTAACTAAAAATAACGATACCAGCAGCGATTACGACTTCGCTATTTTTCATGATCCCTTTTGCAGGTTTAGGTGTGAGTTGGTGCAGAGTCAGTATTAGATGAGTCATAGTCTGACCTTGTATTAGAATTTCTTCTTACAATTTTGTAATTTAGGTTTTAGTGCTTAGTATTCAGTTTTATTTGTTGTTAGTATTCCCATGTAAACTTTACGTATAATTAATGCTGTGGCGTCTATAATTGATGTGCATATGAGAAATGAGATGTATATTGTTGATGCTAGATTACTATCTAGCATCAACAATATCCTTTAAAATGTACTTTAAATCATTGGGTACCAGGAGGTACCCAATGATTTTAAAGTACGTTTAAGATGTGATTGGTTTTCGTTACAGTACTCAAATAAACAGTCTAAGCCTTTTTGTAGCTTTAGGCAAAAAAAGAAACAAGCGGTCGCCTGATGTTAGCGATTATTGGATATTTTATTACATATGTCATTATTTTTTTGACTAAAGTTGGCCAAACCAACAAACGGCAAAACTAATAATATTAAAAGGTTCATGGTCCAATGGCCCATAAACACTCGTCGATAAACAAAGCTCTAATCTCGACTAGACATAAAAGCAAAAGCGCAACATAAGCTAGTAGTGTTGTCTCAAATGAAGGTACTGCACAAATCGGGCTTTTTCTATTTGACCAGAAATCTGATGTGCCTCTCCAAAGTATAATTTTGTAATGAATGTTGTTATGTTAAACTACGATTTGTTTTGCACTCTTTGAAATCCCTTAAAACACGACTTAAGAGTGAACCCGACACCACACCCGACACAGACACACATTTTAATTGCGTTAAAAATTAATGTCCAGACAAATTATCAATAATTATTTAAAAAAAGATACATTTGATTTTCGAATTCAAATATAGGTCACTAAAAATAACGATACCAGCGGCGATTACGACTTCGCTATTTTTCATGATCCCTTTTGCAGGTTTAGGTGTGAGTTGGTGCAGAGTCAGTATTAGATGAGTCATAGTCTGACCTTGTATTAGAATTTCTCCTTAAAATTTTGTAATTTAGGTTTTACTGCTTAGTATTCAGTTCATTCATTCAGTGAACTGTAAAGTAAAAAGTGCGCTACAAAAGACCAGAGATGGTCGAGGTGGCACTCAAGCACTTAAACAATAATAATAATAATAGTATTCAGTTTTATTTGTTGTTAGTATTCCATTGTAAACTTTACGTAAAATTAATGCTGTGGCGTCTATAATTGATGTGCATATGAGAAATAAGATGTATATTGTTGATGCTAGATTACTATCTAGCATCAACAATATACTTTAAAACGTACTTTAAAATCATTGGGTACCTCCTGGTACCCAATGATTTTAAAGTACGTTTAGATAATTTAACCGCATTCTAAAATTAAGTTAGAAATTAAAGTATTTAAAAAAGGTAATAGGGTGAATGGTGACATTAGGTTTCATATTATTTAGTTTTATTTAAATTATTTACACTCCCTCTGACTCATAGAAGGTAATGAACTAAAACTTCAAAATGTATCCCGTGAGTAAACGAGTCGAAAAGTTAAAACATAAATATATTTACCGTACAGTACCTCTCATCAATCATTTTTACAATAAAACATTCGAATTTGAACTTAAACATCTAACCTACAAAGCCGATTTTAAAACAGTTAAAATATTTACCTCCAAATAATATGCATTTCACACAAATTTCATATTAGCTCATTGTGATACAAAATAGTCATTATTCATGCTGATTTGTTTCCAAGGTAGACGTTTAAACCATTCTGTTATTATTTTATAGCGTAAATAAAAACAATTTTAGCTTTAGGCAAGCACTAAAATTCCATTGCAAATAAAATATTCTAAAATGAGGTTCTCAATCGCGTTAAAAAAAATATTGTGTATGAATGCGGTGCGGTAGTTCGTTGACTCATTTTAATAATTGTTTTTTTTATGGATAGGAACTCATTTTTGTTAGTGTATGTCAGTATTATTCATTTTGTGATCTTGAGAACAGGAATTTTTTATGCATACTCTATTAAGTCTACAAAAATTCATAAAAAAAAACACTCACTATACTTGACTATATACGAAGACCTCTGAGACTCAGTACTTATGGCACAATGCTCTTTTTACGTTAGCAATTGGATCACACAAACAGGGATACAGACGGACAGAGTTTACTAAGCGCGAGCGATATTGGCTGGTCTTGTGGGTATTTATAGCACCGGTGGCTCTTGCCCTGAGTGTGTCCTTGCAATTGTTTCATACCTAGAAGGTACGGCTTTACGTCAGAGTTTAAACTTAAAAGCCATCCCCCATTAAATACAGCGATTAAAAACGATACAATTCATTTTACCTCAATAAATTAAACAAAGAGAAATAGACGACAATCAGAAGGGAAATAAAACATTTGAAATAACAATCACAAGCTGAATCTTGATGAAATAAACGAAATAAAAACAAAATCTAGATTTTGTTTGCAAGGGCACGGAGAAACATCTTTACGGTATTATAAAACTGAGAATAAAAATTAAAACAATCGAAAAATATGACGTTTGTGCATGATGTCATGTGCATATGTGTATGTGAACTAGTGTATCAATTTAGTCCAATGCGCGCCGTCCAGCGAACCTTTTTTGTGCGTGTGGAAATACCCGCGGGCCGTCACCCCACCGGGGTTTTCGGTGGGGTGGTGTGTCGGAATCGAACCGACTAAAACCACACGGTGTGCCATACTGCGCTTGAAATAAGAGGGATAACCTGACCAAATAATTTCGTAACCACTAACAACTACTCCTACATTTAAACGTAATACATAATTTTAAACTTTCACTTTCTATAATATAATTACGTATTTACACGGGAATCAACGCGATCACGAAAAGGTAGATATTACATACCTCTGAATTGCCTGACGTTTCGACCAGGTTGCACTGACCGTGGTCACAGACTGACTTGCTCAGTGGGGCACGCCCTACGTCGTTGAGATCGTGAAGTAGAAGGTTCTTAATCCACCCGTACATTTTCGATATTTTCGTTACGCCATATACTCTTTGTACTTTTTGACGTTTCGGCCAGTGCAACCTGGTCGAAACGTCAGGCAACTCAGAGGTATAATACCACCTTTTCGTGATCGTGTAATTCCCGTGTAAATACATAATTATAGCATAATATATAAATTTATATTAAATCTACATTTAGTATAAATATATATGTACTTATTTTAACACCTTCCCTTAGGTTGCGGCTTTCCTTTGCGTTTGACATCTGTAAACGCCAATTACGCTATAATTATATTATATTTTTAATTCCCACATTTATAGGATAAAGTTATACTACATAAGCATTAAACATTCATTTACACATTTCCGAACGCAACACGCCCTACCTCAGCCTTGTTATATATATCCTACCCTACAATCCCTCTCTCTCGCAAAAAAACCATCGACGCGCACGCATTAAAGTTCACGCTAATCGCTCATAAAGTAATAACTAAATCGCTTTAAATCAATTTAAACCCACACGCGAGTGTTCCCTGTAAACAATAAAAACGTCTTGGTGGTGATACAACTGAAGAGCCGGCGAAGAAAGGAATTTGAGAAGATATTCAAGCCACGTGTGTCAGCTAGACATTCCGGCCCGATTCTCCCTCTCCTATCTGCGAAGGGTAAGTCACCCCCAACATCCCTTCAACGCCAAAGGGCCTTCCTTTGGTGTTGAAGGGATGTCAAAAAGCATGAATACAATTGATAGTAAATAGGAACAAGATAAAAAAAGAAACCTAAACAGAGTGTATCTGACAATGGAACACTTACTTAAGCCACTGAAAGGGCATGACTTTAGTATGTAGTCACAAAAATAAATAAATAAAAAAACCGTTCAGAAGTTATGACCTTTTGAATTTCCTATTAATACCTCCGTTTTCCATGAAAACGGCTGATTATATAATAGTGAAATGTGTAAAGTTAAAGATTTTAAATCGAATATATTTTTTTTAATTTTGCAATTATTCATTCCGTCATTGAGAAAATCCATAAAAACTGACATGCATAATTTTTTAAGTTAGTTTTTTATGGATTTGAGGCATAGGCAACCCTGTATGAGGCATAGGCAACCCTGTATGAGGCATAGGCAACATAATATAATACAAAACGATTCTAAATATGACTACACGACATGTAATACATTGTATAAAAAAAGTATCTTGTGATTACACAATAAAATTTAATTTGCATTGTTCTCGTCAACATGGGGGACTCATAAAGTCGTCGTTTGTTAATGAACCTGATCACTACCGGCTGTCTGGTACAAGAATAGAAGTTGTTTACCTCATGACCGATTGTGTACGCAATCTGGACTACACTCATCCCGCGCGAAATTGGCCTTAGATTTATCAGGTGTTAATATGCTATATGAATCAGGAAGGTCTAAAGCCGGGTTATTATTGATTTGATTTATTAAAACGAAGAAAATTAGACCAAGATTTAAATTTTTTAAAAATTAAAAATTTTCAGAGTAGCAATTTTATTATTATGTTGATAAATTTTTTTGACTGGTAGATTATGCCACTTGGCATTAAGTATTAAATAAATAAATAAATAATTTCTTCAATGTCAGTAATTTTATGTAATAAGATATTTTTACCACTATTGTGGTAAAAAAGCATATAAATGAGCAGTCTAATAGTGAGCAGTTACCATTGACAATACATATTGGTGACACCACATATATTACTAGTAGGTAGGGTATGTATTTTTCATAGGAACTGTCGCATTCCCACATTATCAACTACAACAACTATTATTTTCCCACATTTAAGCAAAAACACAACACCCTATCGCAGTAATACTGTTTAAATGGGCGGTTCGTTGTTCAGTAAAGTCGGTTAGTTATACATACTTACAGATATACTTTTTTACTATACCATGGGCTACAATAGCAACACGGAAGACTATCAATTGGCCCTAGCGGGTAATAAGTCATCTGGATTTTAAGTTATATCTTTACAAAATGTCAGGTTACAAAAGTTGTTATGCTAAGATGTACCTGTCAAACTATGTAAGCTAAATTTATATACCAAAATCTAACTTGCTAATCTGTTCTACCGCATTTAGTGCATTGGTTGCAAAATCTGACTTTAATTTCATTTGGCAAGTATTGAAAAAGTGTGATTGGGGAGCAGTCATTACAAATTAGCCATTAAATATTTTTTTTTAATGGATTTGTGATTGTGACAAGTTTGTACCATGGTACACCCTGCCGACTCTCCCATTCATAAATACCACACTATGAGCCGCATGATCAAACAATAAAAATTGTCTTCATATTTATAAGCCTATATTGTGAGTAGTGTATATGGAAAACCACATGGTTTAATACTAAACTGAAACCTAGCATCATAAGTTCTACGACAATAATCTAAACGGCACGTCTTTGGCATAAAAACGACATAATTGTAATAATAGTATCGATTATTGCCTCGACCGTAACAACTTCGTCTCCATACATTCCGTTGTTCGTTTTAAAGATTTTAGAACTCGCGGCTGGACCGACTGTTACTGATATGCATTTACGCGCAGTATATTCCGGGCTTCCGAAACAAAAGGTGTTCAGTGCGTTGTGATGTACTAAAATATGATAAAATAGTGCCTATTTGAAGAAAGATAAAGTAGAAAATAAAATGTCGGTGAATTTAGACATGGAAAACTTCTCCAGAAAGAAGAATCTCAGGCGACGTACACTGAATACAATCAAATCAGCCGTGACAGCGCTAAAACAAATCGCTAGTAAGTGCTTCTCAATTGTATTATCTGTATCGAATAACTTTTATACGTAGTATGTAGTCAGTTTTTGAATCGGGACATATTTTACATCACGAGACAGATTCAAGCCACTTTGTAAGTCGGGATCTGATTCTCAATATGTATACATATATGCATATATGTATTAATATCTTTACTAGCTACAAAAAAGGACTTTTTCAAAAATCTTACCTTAAATGTTTCTTTTCAGTGATGCTTATATTTTACAAGATGCAGTTAAGCTACATTCTGTCGCTACAATTCAACTTAAAGTAACAGCATTAGACTTGACAAGAGTAGGCGTCTTATTATTGACTTCAATATAATATTTAGCCTATTTAATACTCAACAAACAATTTTCCCTTATTGTATAAAAGATACTTATTGAAACTCCAATATCTTGAGTCGAATATTTACATACTGATGATAACTAAACTGAAAACAAATTCGGGAGGCCATTAGAGTTTCGGGCATACTTTCAAAACACTTGAGAAGGGGGCGCGGTAACAATTCGTCGAGTATTTCCAAGACGTCAGGGTCTTTAATGAAGGTGTCATTCAGAGGCTTACAGAAGCCATTGTGTTTGTCAACTCGACTCAAAAATAAGCTCGTCATTCTTCCGAAAAACTCTGCAGTGTTGTTTATACTATTAGTAGCGGTTGTGCTGAAGTCGGAGGGAACTTCACAAATTCGTTATGTTTTATCTTTCAATCTTTTGTTATACCTGCGTTTCAGTAACTAGGGCAAATCTCAACGTTAATAAATGAACGCAGGCAGCTCACTTTTGTCTCTTCATAATGATTTGACGTTATAACAATCCATTGCCGGGTGAATTATTAAATGAATTTACATAAATAAACATTGTTTGCTAAAAGCTTCTAGCAAATTCTGTTGCATAATTTAATGTAAACCTTATCCTTATTTATATTGGGATTTCTTCATGTCATTCAAAATTTTCGAACAGAATACGTAAAATGTATTCCAAGAAAAATCAATAACGGGCTAACTGTTCCTGCGAATGAAGTTTTAAGTAATTACAACAATCTAAACAGACTTGTGATTAAGTTACCCACAAACTTTGTTCGACAAATACTGGCACCCACCGTGGGACTGCAAGCGATTGAATTATGAACGTACTTACGAGCTAAAATTACATAAATATTCATGAATTTCATTTGCGCCATATGTTTGTACGCGAGACGAAACAAAAATATTCATAATTTAGGAAAAATTTAAAGTAGCAGAAGGGATGATGTTGACCTACAATGTACTAGAGTTATACACAATTATGTCAAAATTGCTAGAGCAATATATGAAACCGATAAACACCTAATTAAGCTATCTAATTATAGGTTCATTAACATCTGTTGATATCATTACTTATTGCCGCATATTTCAGACTCCAAAATACTAATTTCAAGTTATCGAAAATGTAATTTAATCTAATGTCGAATATTGGAATTAAACAAACATGAATATTGATATTAAAAACGATTCAGGAATATACCGACCTGCACTAAAGCACTAAATTGGTATTGGATTGAAAAGAATGGCTTGTCCCTCACGACGTCACATTGCGTGATGTGAGGTGATCAGTCAGTGGCGCTCTTGGTTCTGTTATCATCCAACTGATCTAACATCAGTTCCGTGATTACTGACTTATCTAGTCTACTGGGTGACATGAAATGGTTCTTTCATATAAAGACCACCAAGCTTACAAGGCACTTGCACAGTTTGAGTTTATTTAGACTTGGATCCTTGAGTTTACTAGGGCGTTTTTTTTTCAAGATTAACCATAGAAAATGCCGGCACTATACAGCTTTAAATTGACGTATTAAAGTGTTTGAAAGGAGTTCCTTTAATATTTCCTTCCTTAAATAGTTATTTATTCGTGGGAGAGCTATGCTTCGGCACGTATGGGCCGGCTCGACCGGAGTGATACCACGGGCTCACAGAAAACCGGCAGTGAAGCAATGCTTCATTGCGTTTCGCTGAGTGAGTGAGGTTACCTAGGCCCTAACACTTCCCTCCCCCTCCCTCCCCTCTTCCCCTACGCCTTCCCTTCCCACCTTAAAGGCCGCCAATGCACTTGCGACTCTTTAGTTGCAGGTGTCCATGGGCGGCGGTAGTCATTTACCATCAGGTGACCCGCCTGTTCGTTTGTCCCCTATATCATTGAAAAGAAAAATTAACACATTTATCATCTCGCCTAGCTCAGTATCAGTGTAATTACAAAAGTTATTGATAAATACTATTTCAATTTAATCAGACATAACATAAGGACAAGCACTTTCTTGAACTTCGCATATATTTTTTAAATAAAATTTTAAGTAACTGCTACAAATAGTTATGTGATAAAATAAATAAATATTCGGGGGAGACGAAGAACAAAGCATTGTTCCTTACTGGAATAGTATCTCTTCCATTGTACAAAAGACCGCGGTAAACCAATACTAATAGCGTATTACTGTTTTTCTCTTAGTAAGACCTTCATAGGGAACATAAAATATGACACGTACAAGTGACTCAAGCATTGCCTTTTTGACTTGTTAAAAAAAAAAAAAATTATTATCACGTATCTTGCAGTTCTTTATGTCACTGTCATGTTACCTTAGTTTTAATAGGTAACTACTATACGAAGCAGACAGTATAAGACCAAACAAATGTTCCAATATGAGCAAACCTACCTACATAAACTCTAAAGTGCCGACCCTAGTGGGGCAGAATCCACATAATTTTAAGCTAGTGGAAACTGCCCCACTAAAAATCTATTTAGTAGGGCAGATTCCACTGCGAACTTTAAGGTATTCCACTTTGCCCCACCAGTGCGGCGGCTTAGTGGGGCAAAGTGGAATATACCGAAACAAAGGTAGTTCCCCATTGACAATAATTGTATTGTCAATAGGGAACTACCTTTGTTGCGAAAGTGCGATTGTTAGTGCTTCATAATGAGGGTATTGACCCTCATTATGAAGCACTAACAATCGCAGTTATTTCGAAGAATGTAAACATAATGGGATTCTTATTTATGTAGGGTCACTTCTATTGTCTTTGGCGAATTGGTATGGTCCTTTACACTAAAGTCTATAATGGTCAAGATCCTTTGATTTCTTAACTTAGCAGTCCCAACCTAGTCTATCGCTTTGTCATTCTTAAACTTATTATGCTTAAATGACCTTAGAGTTTTTCTGGTTTTATCAGTTTCAAAACTTGCATTAATAACTTTTTACTGACGGAAACTCATGACTTTGCATTTACGTGGGAGAGCCATGCTTCGGCACGTATGGGCCGGCTCGACTCCGCTCGGTACCACGGCCTCATAGAAAACCGGCAGTGAAGCAATGCTTGCATTGCATTTCGCCTCGTAAGTGAAGTTACCGGAGGCCCTAACCCTTCCCTCTCCCCTATTCCCGTCCTTCCCCTCTCCCCTCTTCCCACTCTTCCCCCCTCCCCCTCTTCTCCTACCACCGCCCATGGGCGGCGGTAGTCATTTACCATCAGGTGACCCGTCTGCTAGTTTACCCCCTATGCCATAAAAAAGCCCAAGATCTATTCGCAACTACATTATGAAACTTTAATAGGTTCGCATCCAGCCAGTTAATAATCTGATACAGATTGAAAGCATATTGAAACCATAAACTTAATATACTTTTGAAACAAACATTTTTGTTCTGAACTCTAACGAATATAATCCTCTATTTAACTGACCCCAACCTTATTTTATTAAGTTCAATATAATCATTAAAGCTTATAAATAGACACAAAGTTTCCCCATTTCCTGCCAATACGATTCCGGGCTGCCCTTTATTTAGGCACGTTTCCTAACCGCGATATTTTCAATTTGGGGGTCAAAATCGGTCAAATACTTCGAGAGATCAGCCTATTTTATAGCATGGTCTGATAAAGATTGTGATTTACGAACTTATTTGAAAGATAACTGAAGAATTAACGTGCTATTCATATACTGAATGGGAGACTAAATGGGCGTTTTAAGTAATAATAGGTTGACTTTTTGTAATGGAATTGGGCGGGCAAGGACAAAAATGAAAATCATTTTGATTATCCTTCAATATCTTTTATTTTTATTGGATATAATCACACCTATACCCTTGAAGGGTATACAGATACGTATTTTACAAAACTTTGCCAGCTGTTTTTTGTCCCAACAGTTAACGAGAACTCTGCCCGATAGAATACAGAGTAAAAGTGAAATGGAACTCAAGATCTAACGATTGTATGCAAAACATAAGCCTAATTGTATACTTCGCGACAAATGACGCAATCCTTTGTATCGTTTTGTATTTTTTTTGTAATTATATCCTTATCGATTCCACTAGTATACTAAAGCTTAAAGAATAAAAAGAAAAAAAAATAAGAAGACACTTTGCGTTCGTTTAAATCTTGACCTTAATTTACCTGTTCCATGAACCAAAAATAAAAAGTACCGGTGTAAAAATATATATAATTCGTAAGCAATGCAAAAATTCAGAAGAATACTGGAGGAATTTAAATGACATCGGCTCACTTCAGCGGATTCCAGTACTCTCTATAAAAGGAATAACTTTAGTGCTACAAGCTCCGGCTTTGCGAAAAGTATCAGACGTTCACAACCCTTAATGCGATCCTAAAATATTTTCATTTACACTGAATACAATTTTATTATCATAGTTGAGGTTTTGAGATCTCTTTATTTCTCATAAAAATTTCAACAATGACGAAACACATGAGAAAGTTTAAGCACATACAAAAAATCTTATCCTAGGCGTTTACAAAGATATTGAATCATTTCACTCAACACATTCAATCACAAGTATCCATTTACAAGTTTATTCCATTTGTTTTGTTTTGCCGTTATGTTTTCCAAGGTCTGATAGAGAAATATGTAGGTACAGATCCGATTAAGATGTAAAACTAACCATTTTTATAGTGGATGACCGTAGTGAATATTGCTTTTTGACCTGTGAAAACTCTATTGGATCACCACTTCACAGGCTAACGCTAAAGTATTGTAAAACTTAAAGGTATGTCGTGATGAAGACCTGGGAGTACTTATTACCTTGGAAGAAAGTCTCCTGGAGTCCTACCTGACCATCGCTGCTTATTCAATTGCATATGCCACAACATGGGATGCAGGGAGCTTTGCCATCGTTGAGGAGCGGCCTTCTTAGGCTTGCTTCTGTTGGGCAGCCTTACCCGTCTGCCGAAAAAACCCCTCACTGAAGACAAAGATAGTCCTCAATTCTCTTATGTTTTGTTGTATGGGAGCTACGCCAGGTACTAGCGGTTTCGTACTTTGGTTTTCTTCCTAAAGTAGTGTTAATATTTTGGAAATACAAAATATCGAACTTTTATTACAAGTCAAATATAGTTTTTTTAACTTCAATAACTTTATGAGTATATTTAAGTATTTGAGTGTATTCTGCAGTAAATAAACAGATTTTGTAGATGAAAATTGTTTTTTCAACTAAAGATGTTTTAATAACATAAATTACTTGATGTTATTATACTTTTTTAATTAACGGAATCACTCTATTACCTATAAAGGTACAATAAAGTAGCCATAAAGTGAAGACAAGGCCACATAAAGGTCAAGCTTGTTGGCATAATTGAACCAGTTTATTGCCTTGTGTAAACGACTTTGTCACGGGTATCGTGGAACAGACTTGAATGCTGTACACAACTTGTAATGTTGTAGTATAGGTTTATGACTTTTTTAGGACTTCGTGTACATAGTGAGTATATTTTATATGAATTCCATGAAGCAATCAGAATTAGACAAAGACATATTGATGTAAATAAAAGTGAAGTCAAATTTAATTTTCTAATAATTCATATTAAATTGTAAACTCAATCGTTTGCAACACTATTGATGCCTATGATAATATTACATTTAAATTATTTTCATAAACCTACAGAAAATAAAAATATTAGCAAAAATAGAAACGAACAGTTTACTGTTGATAAACAGTATATTAGCATTGTAGCTGTTTATATCAAAACTATTTTATTTATTTATTTTTATTTATTTCCCTTTATTGTACACCTTTAAATAATAAATATAGCAAAACAAGTTACAAGTGTTAAGGTATAACAATCTTATCACACACGGCGATTTCTTCCATACAACCTTTGTACCGATATCTTAATATATAATATATATAAATCACGTGTCACGTTGTTTGTCCGCGATAGACTCCTTAACTACTTAACCGATTTTAAATTAAATTAACACACCGTGTGCAGTTTGATCCAACTTGAAAGATAGGATAGCTTACATTTTAATTTATAGCCGCAATATTATTTTATTGCAAATTATTTGTCTATTATTTGACATTCACAATTATCTGATAACTCCAAATGATTTTAACAGATGGCGATATCTGTTGACTGGATTGAGTAAGTAATCAATGGGTATCATATAAGCTACAATTTAATAGCATAACCACCACGTGTTGTTGAGGCTAAAGTATAAGGCTAAAGTATAAGTTAAATTTATTTTGTAGTAAACGAAATACCGTGAAATTGAATTGTTTCTACTTTTTAAATTTTTGGTGTTAGCATAGCCGGCCACGTGTTACTTAGACTGAAGTGTAAATGCAGTATATATATATTTCTTCTGTAGGTGTGTATGTGACTGAACTCCTCCTAAACGGCTAGACAGATTTTAATGAATTTTTTTGTGTCTTCAGGAGGATTCGAGATTGGTTTAGATTTACAATTGGACCCGGTAGATGGCGCTGCGACAGGGTTACAGGAATAATGACCGATTTTAATGAATTTTTTTGTGTATCTTCACGTGGATTCGAGAATGGTTTAGATATACAATTGGACCCGGTAGATGGCGCTGCGATAGGGTTACAGGAATAATGACCGATTTTAATGAAATTTTTTGTGTCTTCACGTGGATTCGAAAGTGGTTTAGATTTACAATTGGACTCGGTAGATGGCGCTGCGATAGGGATAGATAGGCAAATTTATTAATGCAGACGAAGTTGCACGGGACAGCTAGTAATTATATATTTTTTAAATCGAATTCAGGCGTATATCAATAAGCTGCAGTATTTTGAGGATGCTAAATGTGCCATAGGTAAAACTTCTGTACAACTACTATCACAACATATTATAAAACAAAGTCCCCGTTGACTCTGTCTGTCTGTCTGACTGTCTGTTCGCGATAAACTGAAATACTACTGAACGGATTTTCATGGGGTTTTCACTAATAGACAGTGATTCATGAGGAAGGTTCAGGTGTATAATTTGTTAAGAGTTTGTGTTAATTGATTGAAAAATGTTGATGATTGTTGAAGATGTCTCTGTTACCCGTGCAAAGCCGGAGCGGGTTGCTAGTTATTTTTAGAGTAAAGTAAAGCCCTTTTTCAGACGCTTAAAACAAACATATTAATACATATATTAAAAGTCAGAAGTTATATTTAGATGCACTTAGTACCTTATTCGCCAACGTAGAAGGTAAAGCCTGTTATACAAGAATACGCCTTCATAAACTCATGGCTACACCCATTCTATTGTCAACTTAAAATATTTGTGTCTACATATATGTGAATTGTTGTTGTGATCCTACCTCAATATAAGTTGCTAAAACTACAAAATACTTAAAAAAATATATTGAAGTAAAATATTTTGAATTTGTAATTCGGGGTCAATATATGTAGTACTGTGGCAATTACTTTCCGGGAAATTATCAATAAAATACAAGCAAGTTCAATTACGAGTAAAATTTTAACATCAACCTTCACAATACTCTCCCTTTAACTATACACAATGATTCCAACGTTGCTCAAACGAGTTGAAGCACCTTTGGTAATCCTCAGAAGTTAATTTGTTCAGCACCGCGGTAATGGCTTCTTTGACCTCCTGTACACCGCCATGATGAATTCCCTTCAGGAACTTCAATCTTGGGGGATAAGAGAAGAGAGAGAGAGAGTGGGTGCGGCAACGTTGGAATCTCTTTACTTGCCAAAATTTCTTACAGAATCAACTAAAAATGGGCTGACTCTTGTCATTCTTGGCGAGTTCGAGCCAAACACGAAAAAAGCGTGCATGCAGCCCGCCCATCCAGAACCCCAACATAAGTAGAACTACCCAGTTACTGTCTAGCCGGCAAGAACAAATTCACAATGAATCATGGCTTCAGTTCCGACTTGGATATTCTAGTTTCGTTGGTTGCTTCCCATCCCATCCCATCCCTTTTGCACCTATTACCGTTTTTTAAGGGTTTCAGGGTAGTACTCAAATACCCAGGTCTCATTTTTACTGACTATCAATTGATACATTATTTGTGCTCGCTCTGAATGCGGGCAAGAAATCATTCGCAGATAGACGTTCACTCACATAAAACACAGACCAACCAAACTATCGACTTCAAATGTCTACTGGAAGTAAAAAAAGGTCCATTCTTTTCAGGTTTATGAACGACGCTATGTAGCTAGTCCCCAAGTTACAATTGAATTCCCGGAACTTAATGCCCACACCATGTACAACGCCGTTTCCTACTGTGGCTGGCTAAAGAGATTTTGGGTGTCTTACTGTACTTCATTTACACTAAAGAAACACCACTAAACTTGTTATTTTAATTACATAACATCTCATTTGGATGATTGAGATGAAAATTGACACTGCAGTCAAAGCAAAAAAAAATTGAAAACTAAACATCCGTTCTGGTCGTAACAATGCCTAAAAGGATATTCCATGCGGAACCTAACAGAATTCTAAAAGGCTATAGTAATACATTTTACTATATGTACTATTAGAATTGCAAAAGTTTGGATGGATGGATGTTTGTTACTCAAACGTGCCAGAACGGCTCAATGGATCTGGATAAAATTAGGCACAGAGATAGATTATAGTCTCGAATAGCACAAAAACTTTTTATCCATTCAATTTGTTTACAAAATTCGAGGGCAACAGCTAGTTATGCATATTTTCAAGCTATTGGCTAGGCATTCGCAAATGATTCGAGGCCCGAGGTTTTGTATTAAGTCCCTTGGAAGACGTACAGTAATTTAGTGCAAGACACGATGTAGCAACACCGTTAGGTACGACAAGTAGTCATATCTTCCTAAGAAATATAATAATTTACTTAGAAATACATATTTTTAGTCATAAGTTCGGGCAGTCCAAACAACAGTTCATATCTTAAAGAAATTTTGAAGCGATTGATCTTTCCGTGATTCAAAGGCTGGTTCTTTTTACACACAGAATTTGTATTGCCATTCTATACTGCATAATACCAAATATCGTTGGGGAGGAATTCATTAATAGTTTTACCTGCAGCATTTTGGTTTTTAATATACTAACTACTCCGTTTTTGTTCTTTTTTCTGTAGTTTTAAACTAGTGGTTCTGCTAAAATAATTAGCAAATTTAATCAAAATCTGTCAGTTACTAACACCGAAGCAATCTATTTCATTATTCCCCTATTTCTCCATGTTTAGTTTTTTTTTCATACATCTTTAATTAGAATTGAGTGTTTATTAAAACTCCCGTTCACTGGGTAAAATTGCCAACGACTAAAACAATGAATAAATTTAAGGAGCCTGAGTACTGAATTTTGCTACGAATTGTTGAAAAATACAACCTTACACCATTCATACCAACAGACGAAAGTCAAATCAGCTAGGCTCGGTCAATTATATGTATGTTATGAATTAGCGACTCTGCTATTAGTAATTTTTTAGTTACTTTTTATTTGAAACATGAATGAAATTGCATAGAATTAAAAGATCATAACAAAACATGTAAAAGTATAAAGACCATTTTGATTTCATCGCACTAACGAGCGATTAAAATTGTATCTTTTACCGAGTTGCATCATGTAAACCTCTTTTTGGTAAAAACATACATTTAAAGCTGTAACTTTGGCCGTGTACGAGGAGAATTAAAATTCACAAAAGCTCGTTTACATTCTCGCTTATGTCTTCTCTTTTGTCCAGTTTTTAATCTAACATCGAGTCCGTGGTACGAGTAAAAAATCGCAAAAACTCGTCATCGAGTTACATCGGCGAACTCGCATGAAACCAATTTAAAAAACCAGACGAACCTCTGCGAAGGACGCGCTGGCCAATTTTCGGACGCCTCACACTTATTTTTCGCTTAACGCCCCTGCACGGGCCACCATTTCAATTACGGATGAGTGAAGCTTGACGATAGGTATTTTAAGCTATTTTCAGCAACACCATTTAAGAAAACCTTTTTAACGAACCACTGACTCGGTATAATTATCTTCGGAGCGCCGTAAACAGATTGATTCAAAATATTTTTAGGAGTACCAAAAATGTTTTGTATCTATTAAAGTTCAAAACATTGATCTTTTTAAATCTTATAGGTGACATATAATTAATTGTTTGACCTATCTTTACTTTGAAGAAGGCTTTATCGCATGTTTAGAAACAACAAATCAGACGCCCTTTTACACCGCCTATCTTATGGATAACCAGAGGGAAGAGGCGCCTCCATTAATTTTCATCCGCTTTACTTAAATCACTCTGAATTAGGGATTATTTAGCTGTGTATTGCTTACGACGTACCAACTCCCTAGTGAGAAAATTCGATCCTTGTTTCTCGTTTGGCGGATTACAACATTTTCTCGACTTTATATGTATAAATAGACTTCGCTCACAATAACTTCGGCTAAATTCACTTTCGACATGATCGACCAGCACATTGGCCTATTGTATATGTCTACTCCGTAAGAATTTAAGGGAATAAAGGATTCTGTTTACGTTGCTCAACTGAAAAAAACTTGTTTGATCTGAGCTTGAATGTTGTATTTAACATGGGAGCAAGATCGTCAAAATTTTCCATCCGTTGTTTGCCTTCTGAGAAAAATGTTCCCTGTTTATTTGTCACAGATTCGTATGTGGGAGAGCCATGCTTCGGCTCGTATGGGCCGGCTCGACTCCGCTCGTTACTGCGGCCTCACAGAAAACCGGCCATGAAGCAATGCTTGCATTGCATTTCGCCGCGTGAGTGAGGTTACCGGAGGCCCTAACCCTTCCCTGTCCCTTATTCCCGTCCTTCCCCTCTCCCCCTCTTCCCACTCTTCCCCCCCTCCCCCTCTTCTCCTACTCCCACCTTCAAGGGCGGCAACGCACTTGTGATTCTCGAGTTGCAGGTGCCCATGGGCGGCTGTAGTCATTTACCATCAGGTGACCCGTCTGCTCGTTTGCCCCCTATACCATAAAAAAAATATATATATTAATACGTGAAGCGAAAACTTTGGATCCCTTTTTACGAAAATTGGGCGGACGGAGGAGTATGAAATTTCGCACACTTATAGTTTATACAGAGAAGAAGTGACGAATGAATGAATTTTTGAACAATGTTTGCTACAAAGTTAAAAAAATTGCAAAAACGGGTACATACAGCTATGAGTGTCCAGTATATATTTTGACCTGTCATGGTACAAAATTCTATACAATGACAGGTCAAGTAATATTGGCCAATGAAATAAACCATGGTCGAAATTCGACCACCACGCGATCTCTAGTATTAATAAATACTCTTCATTGTACACCAAAATAAAAAACAAAAACAAACAAATATACAGAAACAAGTCTTAATACTTAAAACGAGCAATTCTTGTATGTATGTATTTATATTCCGAGTATCTCGGAAATGGCTCTATCGATTTTCGGTCCCCAAGGTACTTATACATAAAATGCGCAATGGGCCTTATTTATCGCAAGAAGCAATTAATATCTTTCCAGGCAACCTTTGGAATGACAGGAGTGTAACAATTTACGTCTGTCGTTTTACTGTCGAAAGGTCAAAGAAAAGCTTTACAGGATTTTATGCAATCTGTGAATGGATTTCACAAATATTAATACATTCGTATTTTAAATGTAAAATATGTTATATTAGTACACATACAAATACAAATATTATAAATAAATGCATACATACACATTTATACATATACATTCATTATAATCGAACTAATATTATAAAAGTGAAAAGTTTGGATGGATGGATGTTTGTTACTCTTTCAGGCAAAAACCACTGAACCGATTGCGATGAAACTTGGTATCTAGATAGCTGGAGACCTAGATTAACGCATAGGCTACTTTTTATCCCGATACTCCCACGGGATCGGGACTTATGCTTGTAAAACCGCGGGCTGCTGCTAGTTATGTACATATGACAGAAATCTTTGCATCTCTTTTACAAAACAGAAAGATAGAAATAATTTTGTTCAATCAAACCAAAATTGAGAAAAAATGTTATGTTCTAACAACGTCGTAACTCCTTTTTTTCTATATAGCTTGTTTTCTATGAATACTTGTAGACTTTAGACAGGCCTTTATATCTCAGATTAATAGCAGCTTGCCAAGAAAATAATAAATCCGTTTGTGTACTCGACGCTACGTCGTAGAACTGTACTGAGGCTATCGGGACAATATATCATCTATATTTCAAAACCCTATAAAACGTTATCGATTGCCATCGAAACACAGGTCATCAGTTAACTTGCTCTCTGTTCTAGGAAGTATTCCGCAGGGCTTTTTGTTATCTGAATTTATTTGTTTCAGACTAAAATAACACTACATGCTCTTCCCCAAAATTCACATTCCACAAAATATATTCGGATACATTATCCTGGTATAATCGTAACGGCATTGATGAATTCACCTCATCAGTGCCGTTTTAATAAATACCGTCTGTATTCATATATCACATGACACATTAAGGATGAAAATGGATATAACAATACATTTTCTTTGAGACCGTTACAATAACTGAAGGTAATAAATTATTTTAGATGTGTAAGAGAAATCTCAGGCTGATGAGGATAGATCATCGACCTGGTTACAATCATGAAAAAAAAGTCTTTATTTAAACTAATTTTTTTTTTAAATAACTTTATTAACTTACTTAACTTTATTTAAAATAACTAATTACGTTTACACTATCTTTCTTACAATTAACTTAGTACCATTTAGTAGCTTAGAAGCGACATCTGGAGCGGTATATTATGCGAATCTTGTGTCAGCCAGCAATAAATTCTATGTTTTTAATTCTAGGTTTTTGTTCCACAGCACTGCGGTGTATGTAAAGAACTTGTGGTGCTTCTCTTTTTACTCGCTTTATATTAGCTTCACTTGTATGTTTGTAACCGACTCCTTTGGGAGCGATTTTGACCCACTTTAAACGGCCAAATTTCGTTTAAATTTTGCACACGTGTCAAAGACTGATGCAATGCAATAATTCGAATAATTTTTTAATTTTTTTTAGTTGAATTTTCTATAAAAGCGTGTTTTTTTAGTTTTTTAAACTATTTTTTTTAAGACAACTCCCGCATTAGGAATTACTCCTGTGTCGCGGGGGACTTTACAAACATAGAAACAACGGACACAAAGAACACCCAGACTGAGGTGGGAATCGAACCCACGACCTATAAGCATAGCGGTCAGGGTCACCAACCACTAGACCAACAGGCCAGTCGCTTTGTAAGTCTGTTACCTATTTTTCTTCACCTTTTCTAAGGAGGGATATTGATTTATATTTTTCCTACTTCTTCAATTCACTGCTGATTAGATGGGGCTTCCAAGACTGTTTTATTTAAAAAAAAATTGTTTTGGTGGTGAAACAAATAAAAATAGCGATGTACACCTTAACGAGTCTACAACCGCGACCTGGTCGACTAGCACTCATGCCGTGTCGTGCCGTGGCAAATTACTCATCAATGGAGTAACAACCTTACCCTTCATTCGATGACAGAGCACACATCTTTGGTGAAATTTAACTAAGACCTGTTGTCTTAGCTAAATTTCTGCCTCTTATGGGCCAATAGGATTTTCTTATTAATTACGGGCCTGCGTGCATCAATCTTTTATGCTCGAAATTAAAAAATAATTTTGTGAAATCGTTAGTGGACTGTAACAATATAGGGTGCCGTTTATTATAATTAAAATCTGCATTATCGAGACGTCCTCCAACACGCATTATCTTTTGTTCATCTAAATAAACATTAAACCTTAATAGGACGCTCTTTGTGGGTAAATTTTGTTTGGATAAAAGGAATTTATATTCGGGAAATTATTTGCGTTGACTTTGTATAACTAAAATTTCTAATGCCTTTAATTCGTCGCTTGATAAAAAACGAGAAGAACAACATTTAATGAATCGCAACACATATCTAAGCCATGGATAGTACTATGCGTGAGTAATTAGAAAAACGAGTAAAATCTATCAACCGCTCGTTATTATTCTAGTCAACACTAACAGTTAATGACACATCAGGCAGTTTCAGGAAGTATGCCGGACTCTAAACTGTTAACTATAGAAGGCCAAGCGCGTGAGTCTTGTGGGAGAAAGTCGGGACCAGACCGCCTCAAGTCTAAACCCTGCAGATTACCAACATTCACAACGCGAGATATTAGGTCTGCTGGGACCTGCCTGCTATAAAACTTCAGCAATTTGAACGCGGTTACGTACAAATTGCTGAAGTTTTTTAGATTGGGGTTTGTTTTGGGGTTGAGGGTTGCGGTATTGATTTTTTTTTATTTTAATGTACAAATCAAGCCAACAAAGGCGTTTGCAACTACCGACCCCAATAGTTAAACTATAATAATAATATTAACCATCAATAATGCAGAATGCTTTAAATAGGTACCTCCTCCGTGGAGCGACATCAAAGCTTAGATAGGCTCTATAAGAGACTATAGAATGCGGTGAATTGATGAATAAATTATTCCATTTCTCGAATCTTGCTTCATTAATGTTCATTGTAAGTGTTTAGAGAATGTATAAAATGTTATTGTTTTATTTTCAGCTTAATTATAACTTCATATAATGGTGTCAGATATAATGAGTTTGAGTATTTTTATCTTGGCAAACAAGCACATGCTGAGGAGTAACCTGTGTGTATAAACCCTTGCAACGACAGTCATGTCAATTGCGCGTTACCGATCTTCCTAGAGTTCTAGTGAAACTACTTACCAGCAGTATAAACAGTACGCAGTTACGAAGCTAATTAGTTTCATAACCGCAGTTATCTCTACGAAAGAGCTTCTGCCTCTATTGAGTGACTCAAATTCGACAAGACTTCTGCTATTCTGAGTACATATGCGCGTCCATATTTATTCAAAGCTTCCCTTAGTTTTTAAAAAAATATACCGAAAAGAAACGCAAACTTTTGGATACGTACGAGAGTACGATTATTATTGCAGTTGACATTAATTTGTTTACACATAGAGTAATAGCATTCAATCTACTTTTACGAGTATTTTATTTCATCTCTGTGTGGCAAACTGAATCGATATAGTGAGAATTGTACACAACGGATTGAAACCACAATATTGGTCGCAGTTCCACTTGACAAGGTGACAAGTTAAACCACAGCGAAACCCACAGTGCAATTATATATAGGCACATGTAATATTTTACATGTCTTATTTTACACATTTATGGTAACAAACGGGCCTGTAAAACACCGTCTGCTTGAGAGCTCTTGGGAAGATCAAACTTTTAAAGAATCAGTAACTCTATTCATTTTTTTATGGTCTAACACTGACAAGTAAATAAGTCATAAATTAATATTAATTATTATAGTCAGCCATCTAGCGAATACAAGCAGAATTACATAGGAACTACTGATCCTGAATCGCACAATGAAAGTTCGCGCACTGATTGGCACATCTATATACCGCATACCGACATCAACCATTGAGCCGCGGTCCGCCAGGTAGGATTACGTAGCCTGCTAGCAGGATCTTTTCTATCTGTCAGTGGAACATAGCACCCGTTGCTCAACAAACTAATATGTACTCTACGTGTTACATAGCAGTTCAACGTTTTTATATTCTATGGGAAACAAAGCTCAGCATTTTTTTAAGACTAAGAAGACATAGCCAGCTCAAGTTGTACAAGTTTATTAGCTTCCTAAATGACATGGCATTTCACTGTCCTTTTTGTTGTCGTAAAAGGACATTTGCAATCATGTTGCTTAATTTAAAATGACGCGCTTACATCATTTCAGACTCGGGCCATGTGAATAATTCAACCGTACGGCCATGTTCGAGAGCATTCTTGCAGAAAGCATTTCCGTGTTTCATCTAGCGTTGCGCGCAGTTTCAGTTGCCATAGGTGAAGCGTGTATTAAGTACTTTTCAATAGCGTAACCCTATATATACTAGTATAGGCCACCTGCATTCATATTAGGTGTATAATTATAACTTACTAGCTGACTTGCGCAACTTCGTGGCGTCACATAAGAGAGATAGAGCGGGTTAGAAAGAGTGGGTAGTAGGCACCTATAATATAATTCTAAAAGAGCTAAAACTTTCTTTGTTTTATCCAGGAAAAAGAACAATTTTTTTATTGATACTCCGCTCCTGTTGGTGGTAGCGTGATGTTATATAGCGTGTTACATTTTGACGGCAAGAGAAATAAAGAAGGTTATTATTTTTAACGTTTTAATTCTTTTTATTAACAACTCATAAAAAACAAGGAAAACATTTTTTTTTCTTTCTTTTTTATGAGTCGCTCAGTTGAAGGAAAAACAGAGACTTACTTTCCATAGCTATGCTCAGTTTTGGGTCTAGTAGCTCAACTGAGTGGAGTTATAGGCGGAAAGGACAGACAAACAGACAGACTTACTTACACATTTATAATCTTTGTTCAAATATTAATTCTTAAAAATAAAACACTAAATAACATTTTACAAAACTAAAATTTTGTTTGTTTGCCTAAATAAATAAAATTGACGGACCTGTTGGTCTAGTGGTTAGGGTTCGATTCCCACCCAGGACAAATAACAGTGTCACGAGCACGATTGTTAATTTGTTCTAAGTCTGGATGTAATTTATCTTTCTAAATAATATTCTTTATAAGCACTGGTTACTATAGAAGTGGCTCTCTGCCTAGTTTGGGATCAGACGGCCTTTTTTTTATCGTGTGGAATCCCCCACGGGTCATCACCTCACCCGAGCTAACGGTAAAGTGGTATGTCGGAACCGACTAAAACCACTCGGTGTTCCGTCATTAGTGGGTCTATTGCAAGGGGACCCGGGTATACCCTAGGAAGGAGTCCTCCGGGAACTGGCATCAGACGGCCTGAGGTGTCTCAAGTTATTATTAAAAGCAATAACATTATTAAACAATAAGCCTTAAGTCTTTTACTTATTACAAACACAAATCCTAAACATGAATTAAACTTCAATTAGCCACATTCTGAAATTACAATGAAATTAGTCATCCAACGCTAACATTCTAACCGAAACTTATGGATGTTTTAGGTGATACTTAATTATACATGCAAATATATTACCGACTTTAAACAAATATCTACATTACATACTGGAGCTATAACGTAATTGATTCAAAATGCCGAATTTTCGTTTTGTAACTTTATGAAAACACACATCTGAATGTGTGAACACTTTTACTGGATTTGTGTATTAGGATACACATACTTTCTACTCGACTATATGATGTACATTCTTCTACTATGTAATGATAATATGATTTTAAGGTCCAATCATTTCAACACCTGTTTGAACATTTTAATGGACTCCACCGTAACCTATAAAAACACAAAAACATATTCCTTTAATTCGTGTTCTTTTATCTGTAAAAACTAATTAAACTTCTCCTATTCTTCATAGAAACAATAATCCTTACTAATATTATAAAAGCGAAAGTAACTCTGTCTGTCTGTCGCCCTTTCACGGCAAAACTACTGAACCGATTTAAATGAAATTTGGTACACAGATAGTCTAGAGCTTGAGAAAGGACATAGGCTACTTTTTAATGCCAAAAAAAGGGGTGTTAGGGGTTGAAAGGTGGGCAGAATAAGTTGTATGGAAGTATCGTCACATTTAGAGCTAGAAGCATGAAACTTATTTTTTAGGCTGTTGATTCGATATAAATACACTATTCCACGCGGACGAAGTCGCGGGCACAGCTAGTTAAGTATATCTTGTACTGCGAACACTTCACAATTAAATATATTTACAGAAATTAACGCAATGATTTGAGAGTCTAGAACTTTATACGTACACGTACATACATAAGTCTGGATAACCATCGGATATATAACTGAATAGACTCAATACGTCAATTATATATGTATTTGTCACGGCCAGATCTTAGAATTTACCACTTGTGTCCGACCATATCATGGAATTTTCATATTTTAAGAAATGGTCGGTCTGTGGAATACGGTCTTGCCAGATCAATGAATAATAATCAGTGTTTGATGATATGAACAGCTAAACGCACGACTACATTTTGATAGGCTCAATCATGTCATTAGCTTTTTATAGAAGTGCGGAAAGCCAACAAATTTAAATCTTATGTTACAAATTAAAAAAAAATCGTGACGCTACTTCAAGCTACACCCATCCAGTATATATGTTGACCTGTAATGGTACAGAAAGCTATACAATGATAGTTCAACTTTTTTTATATGAAATAGGGACAAACGAGCAGACGGGTCGGATCACCTGATGGTAAATGACTACCGCCGCCCATGGGCACCTGCAACTCAAGAGTCACAAGTGCGTTGCCGCCCTTTAAGGTGGGAGTAGGGGAATGAGGGAAGAGGGGGGAGAGAGGGAAAGGGTTAGAGCCTTTTTTTTTTTTTTTTTTGTGCGTGTGGAAACCCCCTCGGGCCGTCACCCCGCCGGGGTTTTCGGCGGGGCGGTGTGTCGGAATCGAACCGACTAAAACCACACGGTGTGCCGTACTGCGCCTTAAGTAGGAGGGATCCGGGAACAGCTTTATTAAGACATCCGGAACCCTCCTAGCGCCTGCCCGCAAAAGCGCGGGCACCACCTTCGGGTAAAATTCTCTAAATTAGGCGACGTCCAGGCACACGCGGACGCCGCCTCCTCGCGGGGGGCCACTACAGCGGGTGAAGGGGAAAACCCGTCCCGTCCACCCGCGGCCACACTCAGGGCGGCATGAGGCGCTGGTAAGCGCGCCTCCGCCGCCCGGTTCGCCGGCGGCGAATTAGGTCCGAGTGGAGATCGTCCTCCCGGACCCTTTCCGCCGCCTCCTTCTGCGAGATGACGTCCTCACAGAAGGTCGCGACCGCGGTAAAATTCCTGTCGCTACCGGCCATGGAGCGTATGACGGCCGGTAGCGAGAGATCCCCTCCGATGACTGCAGTGAGGGCCCGACGCTGCGTCGCCCAGGCGGAGCAAACCGCCAGCGTGTGCTGAGCCGAGTCCTCACTGCAGTCGCAGTGGTGACAGGCGGGACTCAGTTCCCTCCTAGCGACCGAATGCAGGTACTTCCCGAAGCAGCCGTGCCCGGAAAGGACCTGCGTCAGTCGGAAGGAAAGGGTCCCGTGCTGCCGCCCTGCCCACTCGACGATGACCGGCTGGAGCGCCTCCACGGCGGCAAAGCCAGCACGTGGAGCCTCCAGCCGGGACGACCAACGAGCCATGGTGGCTCGGCGAGCGGCCTCACGCCATTCGCGCACCTCTTCGGGCGGGGGCCGACTGCCGCTTCCCGCCCGGAACTCAGCCGTTCGCCGATATACTTCGGCGAGCACTTCCGCCTCCAAATCCCACGGGGGAGTCCCGGCCAACGCGCACGCCGCCTCCGTCGACACGGTGCGGTAGCCGCGTATGGCTCTAACCGCCATAACCCTCTGAGGGCGCCAGAGGCGCGCCCTATTCTGGGCGGTCAGAGCACCCGCCCACACCGGTGCACCGTACAGTGCCATTGACCGGACAACCCCCGTGTATAGCCGTCTTGTAGCAACGCTGGGTCCGCCCAAATTGGGTAAGAGTCGCCCAAGGGCGGACGCAGCGCCGACCAGCTTCGGAGCAAGCTGTCGGAAGTGCTCGTCGAAGAGCCACCTACCGTCGAGGATCAGGCCCAGATATCTTATGTGGGCCTGAACCGGTACGAGGACCGAGTTAACCACGATAGAGGCGCCAGGGGGTGGACCACGACGGGGCCCATGGAATAAAAGGGCCTCCGTCTTATCCAGGGCCACCCGCAAGCCCAGCGCCTCGATGCGCCCGACCACCAGAGAGACTCCCCTGGTGGCCAGGCGCGCCGCCTCTTGAAAGTTCACCCCCCGGGCTGTGACCAACGTGTCATCGGCGTAACAAATTACGCCCAGCCCGGGGGGGAAGTCGCCTCGAAGGGCCCAGTCGTATCCCATGTTCCACAGGAGTGGTCCAAGGACAGACCCCTGCGGAACACCGCACGACATGGGCCGACGACTCAAAACTCCCTCTCGGTCCTCGTACATGACGGTACGCTCCTCTAAATAGTCTGCCACTAGCCGCCTCAGGTACCCTGGCACTCCGTGATACTGGAGTGCTTCCCTGATGCAGCTGAATGGCAGACTATTGAATGCGTTGGCGATGTCCAATGACACCGCCAACAGCACGCCGCCACAGCTCACTACCTCCTCGGTCACGGCCCTCAGGCGCAACACAGCACCGACCGTCGAACGCCCCGCTCGAAAACCGAATTGGGCGTCCGACAGATCGGGGCCGACCTCGCCAAGGTGCCGGACGATGCGGGCAGAGAGGACCCTCTCAAACAGTTTACCCGCCTCGTCCAGCAACACGATGGGCCTGTAGGCTGCGACCGAGTCGGTGGGCCGTCCCGGCTTCCTCAAAAGGACCAGCTTCCCGCTCTTCCAGCAATCAGGGAAGCGCCCGGACGCCAAGCCAGCGTCGAACACTTCCCTGAGGCGGTCGGACATGTGGTCAAGGGCAAGGGCCAATACTCGGGCAGGGATCCCGTCTGGCCCGGGGGCGGTGTTCTTGGAACGGATCCGTAGAACAGCCGCCCCTACCTCCGCCTCCGTGACGGGTGGAACACCATCCTCTTCGTCCTCCCCGTCGTCTCCGGCCAAAGGGGCCATCGACGGGGGTACATGCTCCACCCGTTGCGGGAAAAGGCCCTCAACCACTTCCTGCAGGAAGCTGGGCTGGAGAGTCTCCGTAAGGGGGGGGCCCGACGCGCGGAGCTTTTGTTGCGCCGCGCGATATGGGCGACCCCAGGGGTCACGATCGAGACCCTCCAGCATCTCCTTTCTTTTTTCCTCTTTGGCGCGGCTAATGGCCAGCTTCAGAGTGCTCCGCGCCTCTCGGTACTCCTCATGAAGCTGGTCCTCTTCCCCCTCATCGCGGCGACGCCGCCGGCTGTGAGTGTAGGACCTCCGGGCACGGGTACAGGCCGCACGGAGGTCCGCCAGCTCCTGGGACCACCAGTAGACCTCCTTCCTTGGAGGCCGACGACCTCGAACGCGGGGCATGGCCGCATCGCAAATCTGCGTAATCGCATCGCGAAAGCGGCCTGCCCCCATGTCTACCTCCTCAGTCAGAGGCTGCGGAGACAGCCAAGAGTAAATGATGGCTGCCTCCTCTAGTAGGTCCCTGTCCAACTTTGAAACAGCCCACCGCGGGAAGCGGGAAGAACGCCGCGCCGTGTGACCCCTTCTGGGGTCCTGGGTCCGGGAGAGCTCAAATCGGATATACAGGTGATCCGAGAGCGTCTCAACCTCTTCCAGGACACGCCAGTTCCTTACTCGTGTGGCGAGAGCAGGGGTAGCGAACGAAAGGTCCACTATCGACCCCCCCTGCTGTCGCACGCACGTGTTGGTGGAGCCTCTGTTTAAGAGACAGAGGCCCACCGATGCCGCCCACTCCTCCACGGCATCGCCCCGTGCGTCCGTCCTGGGGGAACCCCACGCAATGGACTTCGCGTTGAAGTCCCCCAGCACTAGGACGTGCCCAGACGCTAGTCGCCGCATCGAGGTCTCCAAGTTGTTGAGGAAAACCTCGAAGTCGCTCAGACTCCGGTTGGGGGAGAAGTAGACACCATATATGGTGATTCCCCCCCACTCGGCAGCAACATATCCATTACCCTTGTCTCTTAGCGACAAGGGCGGGGAATGAGCTGCCGTGGAGCCGACGACTGCCACGGAGCCGTCCCGGTCACCCATCCAGTTTGAACGGGGAGGAACGTAATAGGGCTCCGAGGCTACGGCTACACCGATTGACCACTCCGCCATCGTTTGCAGGAAAAGATCCTGCGCACCGGCAGAGTGGTTTAGGTTCGTCTGGACAAGGAGGCCAGAGACTTGGTCCATTTATTGGACCGTCTCTACAACCTCCTCCATGGGCGACGACGACGACGCCGGAATTACATCAGTGGCAGCCTGGGTCGATAGGCTAGCCCCCGATGATTTTTGAGTGCGGGGAGGCTTGCAGCCTCCCTGTCCCATCTGGTGATTGGCGGGCAAACCACCCGCCGCACACGCTGGGCAGTGAGGGGCAGCGGAACATTCCGCTGCCTTGTGCCCCGGTCGACCGCAACGGAAACAAAGTCCGCTGCAGTCAAAACAACTCGCGCACTTGACGCGGGTGTGTCCCGACGATAGGCATTTGAAACACCTCATCGGTCTCGCCACCAGGACTGTTACCCTGGCGTTCACGAAACCGATGAGGATCTTGCCGGCATCGCCCAAAATTTTTGCTGACGCTACGGGACAGCTGACCCACACCGCGCCAAGGCCTCCTGGACCGGGGCGGATGGTGCCGACTCTGATTTTGTCCGCGTTGCATCCCGTCCTCTCCTGAACGGCAACGCGAACGTCCTCCACCGTCACAGAGTCATCCAGGCCCGAAAGGCGCAGCTCCGCGCACTTGGTGGGCCTGGCGATCTTGACACCATCCGTGGCTGCAAAAATACCCCGCAGCTTCTCGGCGAAAGTATCAGCCGCTTTCGCGCCTTCAGCCCCGGGGAACTCCAAAACTCGAGCCCCCGTCTGGGCTAGGCGCATCCTTACACCTACAGTCCCGAACTCTCCGGCGAGGCTGTCCCGGGCTTTCTTAAAAACGGCCGCGTATGACAGCCCGCCGTCTGTCGCCTCCGGTGATACGGTGATCACCACAGCCGCTGTCTTAGGCGGCTGCAGTTTTCGCGGCTTCTTTGTGGTGGTCACTGCCACCGATGGCGACTGCGGTGCAGAGGCTGCTTTCTTGGCAGCCTTCTTGTTCCGCTTTCGGGACCTTTTACCTCCCTCGACTTTCTGCCACCCGTCCCTGGAGGAGGTAGACGTCGGCTGGGCAGATGTGGAGGGGACAGGGACAGCTTCAGCGCCAGAAGCAATGGGAGGCGCGGTCGTCCCCTTGGTTGCCGGAGATGGGAGCGGAGGATATCCTGTCGCCGCCGATGTCGCGGCTTTGGCCTGTTGCCCAGCTTTTGTTGCGGTCGCTTTTTTTGTAGCCTTAGCCGGTCGTCCGGCTTTCGGCACGGCCGCAGGGTTTGGTGCTGACGCCGCCGCGGCATAGGAGACCGCAACACGGCCACCTGAGACAGGAAGCGGCGTCGGGACTGACACGGCTTTAACTTTGTCCGCGGCAAGCGGCGGTCGTATTATGGGGGCAGGAGGTAGTCTTGCCTCCAGACCAGCAAGACGCCCATCCATCATCCTCCACACTGCGTCAATAACTTGACGCAGGTGGGAATCCGGAACTTCAGGGGGCGAGGCGGAGGGAGCAGGTTGCCGCTCTACCTGGCTCGATCGCTCTGGGCAATCTGCCTTAGCCCTAAATAGGGCGAACTGAGCGCTGAGCTCGGCTACCTGCTTCGTCAATAAATCGTTTGCCGCCTGGAGGCGCGCCACGTCACCGATGAGAGTCTCGACGACTCCCGAGACGGCAGAGGAGGAGTCTTTTAGGGCCCTGACGAAGGAGCCTTTCAGATTGGTGGACTTGGTTGCCACTTTTTGTATGATGGCCACCGCCGCACTCGTCCTCTCCTTCAATGACACCGGTGTTTGAGGGACAGAGCCCCCTTCCACCGGCGCCCGGATCTTTATTAGAAGATCCGCGATCTCCTCCTCGGCAACGACCTCGCCTTCTGCACGCGCTCGCGTATACGCTTCCGCCTGTGAGAAGACGGAACCTACCGGAGACGGAATCGGCGTACGTGACCTCGATCTCCCTCTTGTGCTACTGGCCACTTTGGGAGGGAGCATGTCTGTGGATATTTCACAGTCCCCATCCCTTGAGCGACCCCGTTTCCGGCTCTCGGGGTCGCGAAGCTCAACTTCCATCTCCACGACCTCAGGGCTATTATCTGATGTAGATAATCCGGCCTTGGAACGTAGTCGTTCTGAAAATCTTCTGCTCCCAGGAGCTATATTAACTCCTGAGA
Source organism: Euplagia quadripunctaria (assembly GCA_963859945.1). Lineage (NCBI taxonomy): Eukaryota > Metazoa > Arthropoda > Insecta > Lepidoptera > Erebidae > Euplagia > Euplagia quadripunctaria. The sequence goes on along the minus strand of OY982569.1, from coordinate 5,935,251 downwards.
GCTCTTTCGAGATAGGCGTCCGGAGTAAAACCTCCTCATCGTTAGACGAGGTGTCGTCCGCCTTCTGCCTATCCGCCTTCTTACTCTTCTCCTTCTTCGTCACTTTCTCCTTCTTTTTTTCATCCGTTTTATTTTGTGTTAATAGTATTTCATTTTCCATAATATAACCCACGAGATGGGGAGAAATAAAGGTCGACCCGGGCAGAGATCCCCAATACCCGGGCAAGCGAAGGTTTATACCCAACCGAGGGGTCCGCAGGTGCCCCGGCTGGGAGTGCGCTTGCGACTGAACTACCCATCAGCCATGCATCCCCTGGTCACGCACCAGAACACGGGATTCGGGGTAATTTTTTAGAGAGGTTTTCTTCCTCGCAGTCCGGGCGGCTAAGCCAAGACCCTCGTCCCCGATCAGAATCGCGAAACATGACCACAACTCCTTTCGGGATTACGATATGCCGACGGTGGCAAGGAAACTAAATCTTCCCATGCCTACTCGGTGGCAGTGTGAATGCACACCGAGCCCGCCCTCTTTCTCCACTGAGAACAGCGGAGAAACTCCGACCCATGGAGGGGTCCCTCCTTCGTGATTTTTTACCGAGGTTTTCATCCTCATAGCTCCGAAGAGCGAAGAGCCAACAGGAAGATGTGCGCTGTTGGGCCAAGCCTCAACCGTGTGGCCGAAGAAAGATGGCCTCCTCTTCATACTAGAATATTAGCCGTTGGCGATGACGCCGTCCTCAAAAACTGAGGAAGAAAGGCAGCGTCATCGCCAACGTTTCCAGGGTGCACCACGTGGAGGTTTTCTAGACAGCACCCCAAAGGGTTAGAGCCTCCGGTAACCTCACTCACTCGGCAAAAAGCAATGCATGTGTCGAGCCGGCTCATACGTGCCGAAGCATGGCTCTCCCACGAACGAAGTTCAACTTAGGTAAAATGGCCGATGTGATAAACCAAAAAAAATATAACTTTATGGATTATGGTCAAAAATTTATCACCGCCACCATATATTTTAAATTTTATCATCTAGTACAGATAAAACCAAAAGTACCCGGTAACATTTGTTGTCATTTAAAGGATCCAATCTTAATGAAAGAATTGGTACTGGGGTTATATATTTAGAAATATCTTCGTATTGCTCTTTCAAAGCTTCTTTAAGCCAAGCTCGGTGCATCGATGCATTAACTTGAGAATATACTGGGCTATCAATAACAATGGCTTTTGCTGGGTCTTAGAGGAAATGTGAGTTAAATTTGCGGTTTTCGAAGAGCATTGTCTATATAAAGATAAAGTTACGAGTATTTTGAAATCGCACAGACAAATCTAATGTTCCGAAACAGAGGGAACTAATATATCGTGGGAGAGCCATGCTTCGGCACGTATGGGCCGGCTCGACCGGAGTGATACCACGGCCTTACAGAAAACCGGCAGTGAAGCAATGCTTGCATTGCTTTTCGCCGCGTGAGTGAGGTTATCGGAGGCCCTAACCCTTCCCTCTCTCCCCTCTCCCCCCTCTCCCCTATTCTCATCCTTCCCCTCTCCCCCCTCTTCCCCTACCTTAATGGGCGGCAACGCACTTGTGACTCTTGAGTTGCAAGTGCCCATGGGCGACGGTAGATATTTACCATCAGGTGACCCGTCTGCTCGTTAGCCCCCTAGACCACAAAATTTATATATATCCCCACAAACATTGTATGAGCGAAGATACGCGCTTGACATGAGACTTGGGAAACGTTCACCCATTTTTCACCGAAATTCGTACCAGCCCATAGGTAAATCTCGAGTTTTATAAAACTCGCTTTCACGTAAACAATTAAAAAAATGTATTTTGTTTTCATCTTCTTCTGGCTTCTTATTACTACATATTTTCTTAATACCTTTGAAAGTGAAATAAAAATAATAAATCTAAGCCGTGACGGAAAGTAGGAGAGATGACAATATTCTTTTTAATTTTTATAGTGCAACTAGGTAAAATATTTAATGTTTAGTGTAAAAGAAACAATAGGTAAATATTAAGTGCCAAGTGCATGTGTCATTCAATTATTCGTTTATAGTCACTGAGTTATTATTATTAGCGTATAGAGTAGACACCGCGAAGAAAAAGTTTGTAACGCGAACTGCGGTCCCTGCACCGCAGTGCAAACAAATCTTTGTAGCAGTTCGTTGGACAACACGCGTAAACGTCATGAAAATCACGGCGCTTAGGACCTTACTCGCGAGAAAATTACAACTCAAAAACGATCGAGCGCTGCTTGTTACTACTGTAGGATTTGACTACAAATTATTGTTTTAGCGCTGCAGCGCTTTTTAGTTGCAATTTAAATAAAAACGGAACAATAGTTTTGTTCTAGTACATAATATCTCGATGTTTATAGTAGCATTTCTCTATTAAAAGTGATGTTAATTTATTTATAAAAGATGATATACTTTCTCGACTGTTTAGTGTTTTTGGAAGGAAGCATTAGGAATTACTCCTGTGTCGCGGGGGACTTTACCAACATACAAACAACGGACACAAAGAACACCCAGCCTCTGGTGGCAATCGAACCCACGACCTATGGCATAGCAGTCAGGGTCACCAACATTTAAATATATATATATATACTGGAAAGCGTCAACATTTTGTATTTCTTGACGTGGGGTTTACAACTTTCCATAAATTCTGTGTTCGCTATAATTCGTAATAGTTTTTCTGAAGTATAAAGAGCGTGGGTGCATCAGTACTGTTGCCCCCATAGGATAATGCCGTAGCAGAGCACAGTAGGTGACGAAAGCAGTTTCTATATTAATACACGAGAATTTAGAAAGCTTTGAATTAGTTTTTCATAAATACAATTCCCATTTATATTTGCATCGAGTTCTAATCCTAATAATGCAAATTTATTACCTGATTCCATTTTATTATTATTAAAAGTGAATTAAATTTTTAGGGGTGGGACTTGATGTGGGTAAAGGGTTAAAATTTTTGTTTTTGAGAAATTGACTTCTAGATTGTGTTCGTCGTTTATTTCACTATTATTTTTACAAGATACATATAGATAAAGATATATAGTCTGCAAACAAGGTACATGGCCCGTCTATATTTTGGGAAAGTCATTTATATAGACTAGGGACGACAAACAACCTAATACGCTACCCTGAGGTATTGAAGCGTTATAAGTTTCTTATCACAGTGTATGTTTTGTATTTCTTTTTTAAAATATCACAATCTGTAAAAGGATCTAAACATTTAGCGTAAACTTTGGAATTCACAGGAGATCGTATGCGAACAATCTAGACTAGATGACAACAACAGCTTTTTCTAATCAACATAAATGTTTTTTTACGTTTCGGTTGTTGGAGTGCTGAATATGCTTAAAACCTGAATTTTCTTTCAATTCGATCGAAATTAGATCGCTTTTAACCAACCTTGGAAGATACACATTCAAATGAGTCGATCGCTGGACGATATAAATCTATGGAGTTTGTATGAAATGATTTATACTTATAGCAATGATGATTGATACATAATAACATACAAGAACTGTCGATGACTTAGTTACTTCGCTTAGAAATCTCACATTGAACTCGTGAAAATCTCTACGAAAGATACAATCATGTATAGACTGTCTTGAGCCACCAACATTATACAAAAGCTTGAGAGATTCTCATCCCATTCGCGACATTTAAATGAACCCCGATGGCTCTATCAGCTTTTTACACGTCATCAATTTTAGAGTGAAGCACCCTTCATTTTCTCTTGAATGGAGTTTTTTCCAAAGCTCACATTGGCCCCGCCTGCTATCTATATTTGTCGACAAAGCGTTTCGTTTCAACAAAATTTATGCGGCTATTTAAAATGAGGCGTAGACGTTTTGTTAATTAATTAATTATCATCGTGTTCAGTGATTTGGGAAGTTTAAATATTTTAGTAATATACAATGAAGTATAGTGGAAGTAAATAAAGTATCAGACGGTAATCCTAATAAATAGGTAAACACGTGTTTATAAAATGAATGTGCAAGCTACATTAGCTAGTAATAAACCACTGCCATATTTGTAATACTTTTTACATCACAATGTATTCTTTGATAATACTAAGACAGCAACTACCACACGCATATGACTGTAAACCGAACACTGACAATACCATCGTACCAGCCAAAACTCCTTCACGATTAATGGGGACCGCTTCCCGAACAATGGGGACCCCTTCCCGAATAATTCTGGCAAATGGGACTTACTGACAGAAACATAACAATATGAAAGTACTATACGTATGCTCGTTCTTTTTGCACATTTATAACGTTAACAACATTAAGTATATTTTTGTATTAAGTATTTTTCTGAACCGATCGTAACTAAAATCCAGCACTAAAATAGTCAGTTAACTGAAGGGTAACAGCATATTTATAAAAAAAATAACTACACTGTTCCTGTGATAAAAGCTACTATTACCTGTAATATTTGTCTACGAAGGTAAATATAGTAATATAATATCCAAAGTGTAAATCCCAATTCCAGGGCGTATCTTTTCATTTGCGTTAGAGTACATAACAATTTTAAATAACAATTTACTGGCTGAAACATAGTATTAATATCCATAACATCATAAGAACTGCTGAAATCCACAGACAAAGATCAGATGTTCTTTATTTAATTTTGTTTAATATTGTTCGTAATCGTCGGTTTCTTTAGTACCTTACACATAACTTATGTTGAAATAAAACTATTTTTAACGGATTCTATCGCGATTTATTTGGTGATATTTTACTATTTACACTGATCCCGACGTTTCAGTTGCTTTTTAGCAGCCATGGTCACAGGTAGACTAAGATGGTGGTCGTCTCATGTATCGAAGTGCAAAGTTATCTCAAAGTACCCGAGGTTTGTTGATTGTTGGTGTTACTATTTACGCAGAATGAGCTCAAAGTGTCTTGAAGCCTTGCTGTGTTTTACTTAATATATAACTTATGCTTAATATTTGAGAAAAGTAGTAGGAGGTACAACTTTTGTGAACAGTTCCATACAAAGTTATCAAATTAATTCCAAGTTCCTTTAAATTCAATATTTCTCCTTTAAACGTTATTAGCAAATAAGAGAATCTAAATATATGTGTACTGTTTTGCTCCGGAGGTTTAATTTTTTCAATACTCAATACTCAATCATTTATTTGCATTCCACAATGTGTACTTAGGTGGTAGGTTTAACATTAATGTGTTCATCATGGACCCTGTCGGGCACAGCAAAATACATTTAAAATATGTCAACAATTTGAATAAAAATGGATTAGAAATTGCATTAAAATTAGAATCAGAATTAGAAGAGAGGAGGATATTTGCATCTTTATTGTTAATATTGTATGGTAGAATTGGGCTTAATTTATCTAGGTAGTTGTTTATCATTTAAATAATCATTTACGGAGTAATAACATTTTTGTAGTAGAAGCGTTATTATTTTGTTAATGTAATTATTGAGCTTAGTTTCCGTCCTAATGTTTTCTGGTAATTTATTGAATATTTTTATGGACATAACAAGGACTATTTGAATGTATTGTTAAGTGAGAAGGAGGCAAGTTTAATCTCGTTTTATTCCTTAATGTGTATTTTGTTTGCTTATCCTCCCTAGTGTTGTAAAATTCTTTATGCTTACGTACAAATTTGCAAATTTCTAAAATATATATATATTAGGAAGGGTCAATATTTCTAATTTTATGAAGTAAGGCTTGCAGCTCTCTGTCTGTTTGACATTAGCTAGAATTCTAATTAATTTCTTTTGTAGTATAAACAGTGCAGGTGTATCGGTACTGTTTCCCCACAAGATAATGCCATGACTCAGCCAAGCGTATGCATAAGCATAATAGGGAACGAGACCGGTTTCAATATCAGTAGTTATCTTCTCTTCACGTAGGGCGTAGGAGAATTTCGAGATCTTCGACCTAATTTTTTGCACATGCGCCTTCCAATTAATATGTGTGTCAATAATCAATCCTAATAAATCAAATTCCGGAACTACTTCAATTTTTGTATTATTAAAACTAAATTTTATGTCAAGAGGCTTTTTTTGGTGTGGACGGAATGTCATTATTTTAGTTTTTGAAAAGTTAACTTCTAAATTATTTTTTTCTAACCACTCTGTAGTTTAGCAAAATAGAGTGTTGAGCTTTTCAGTCAGGTTATTGCTGCATTCGGTTGAAGTTAGAAGTGAGATGTCATGCAAAAAGAACACGCGGCCCGTTTATGTTTTTCGGCAAATCGTTTATGTATACTAGGAACAACAGGCATCCTATAACACTGCCCTGGGGTATTGATGCGTTGATTAATTTTGTATCTGAGCGTATATTCTGTGTTTCATTAGTTTTCATATTATAATATTCTATTTCCACCTGGTGTTGTCTATTTTTTAGATATGATAGAAACCAGTTATGTGCTTTACCTCTGATACCTATACCATATAATTTATTAAGCAGTATATTATACTGCACCTTGTCATAAGCTTTGGTCATATCCAGTAAGATAGCAACAGCATATTTTCTTGTATTTATTATATTGAGAGCCTCTTGAATAAACTTGTACACTGCCAAAGTGGTCGATCGGTTTTTACTTAATCCATTTTGACACGCATCGAACAAATTATATTTTTCGCAAAAAGCAATGACACGAGTGCACATGGCTTTTTAATTAAAAGACTGTAACACTAAATGTCAGTGTGTTTTGGTAGGTAAACTAGGTAACCGTGTGGCTTCAAACAATTTGTTTTTTCTTTTCAATAAAAGAAATTCGATAGGTACCATTCGCACAGTTGCTATAATCGAAGTCGAGCAAAACAAAGTACTTTTTCAAAGGTTACAGTTTCTTAGTCGAATAAAATGATTTAGAGCAATTTTAAAATTCAAAGCATAACTTTTTTTAATTTCAACAACAGTTGGATTAACCAAAGTCAGGCAAATATAAAGCTTTTTTCAAAGGTAGTGATTACAGAATCTCAGTGGAATACATAGTTGAAGTAAAGTGGAAACCATCACTGTATTCTTAGGGCATGACAGAAGACCGCTCACGCTTAACAGAACTCAAGTGTGGTTTCAGGGACGAATAGTTTCGAGTCTGACAGGGGCCAATTTTTCCAGTGACATAGATATCAGCTGACTTATGTATCCGTCATTTTATTTATTTCATAGTTTGATTTAGTTTAAACCATAAACTTAGTAGTAATAGTATATTAAGTTTATGGTTTAAACACTAGCTCATGTTTCAATCTATAAACTTGCAAATGCACACGTAAACGTAATGCGTATTTTTTTTTGGCAATTTTAACCTACTTTTAATTGTCTTACCCAACTCAAATTTTGTATGTGTATATAGATCGGATGACAATAGTATAATTTGGTATTAAGGTGCTGATCTGATGATGAGGACAGGAGGTGGCAAGTGGAATTCTTCAGTGGCTACTAGTAAACCCCTCGAGATTGGGGTTAGTAACAATAGCCTGATAGGCCAGGAGGTGGATAATGGAAGTCTTTTTTATCGGTTTAATTAAAACGTGTTTTTTTTAGTTTTATTTAACTATAAATTAAAATTCAATTTTAATAACTTTAATTTATTTGTAAAGCGTGGGTTTCTAGCGACAATCATTTTACAAAGTATAGGATATTTGACCTGACTTGACTTAAATACTTAATCCATGTTTAAGCTGCACTGCTGACGTTGCAAACTTCCACACCCAAAATGATTATACAACACACAATTTGATTTCATAACTCTTTTATTCATTATTATCTTCTAAGAATTTCCTAAACCTTTCAACGATAAAAGGTTATATTGAATTCGCCAAATAAAATACACCCTTATTATATAAACGAGCCGTTTTTGTCCTGCAGCATTTACTTAGAGGCAATATCAGTAATTGTATGGAGTAACCAACCGTTATTCTAGAATATTGTACGAAGTATTTCTACCTTCTAATTAAACAAAGCGAGACCAGGGCGTAGTATCAACCCAATTCCCTTTGTTTTGACTTCTTTGGATATTTTTGATAAAGTAAATGGTTTGTAGTTCTCCGTTTGTCTGTGGAGTTATATAATCTAATTAAGTAATGAAATGGACGACTCTTAAGAAGTCCCGCTTTGATTACTGTACATTCATACAATGCGGAGAGTCGAAGGAGGATTTAGATAATGGGCGGAACTTCTGTGGACATTCTTTCTTAGACTCAACGGTTTCTGTCGGTTCGATTAGATCTTAATCCTGAGACGTGAGGTGTTAGAATTAGAGATGAAACTGTGATCGCTTACTATCTGGTATTCAGCCCATCCGGCCTTTCACTTTCACTACGATACCAGATCCAGTATCCAGCCGGATACTGGATACTTAAATAAGATACTAAAGTACCTTAAATATCTATATTTTTATTTACAACAAAATTAATACTTGTAAAGTAATAGGGCAATGTAAACACATTCATCACAATTTTACCGCAATTTTATCCTATATCAAAGAGAGGCAACTTACACTGCATTATAGCCTTTCTTACCCGTGTGTCTACCTTATTCATGTTGTTTGTTTAATAATAATAATGCCTTTGAATATATTATCTGGATATCTTTTACCCTTCTTTGTAAATTATATAAAAGTTTCTATGCCGTACTGTTTTTCTTTGTTTTAGACTATTATGGTAGTCCTATCAATATGTGTAATATTTTATATAAATTCTATTTTATAACTTCAATGTGAATCAGTAACTTGAAGAAAAACTTTGGATCCTGTTTTACGTTTGTGGAGACAAAGATTGTTGTGACAATGAACTTGATGTATTAATAAAACTTGTAGATAAAAGTTAAACTATATACCGCTTTGCTCACCAAACAGCTAAGTCAACATAGTAATTAGGAAGGCACTCCAATCCTTGAATTGCAAACCATAACGGTGGCAACAACGAAGCTTAAACCTCAACGAATTACTATAAGGCAAGGAAGGTAGATAGCACCATTCAATAAAAATATGTTACTTCCAAAACCATAATGCACAATATTTTTTTCTGAGACACAGTGACACTTCGACAAGTGTTTTTTCCTTTACACGACGCATCTCACAAATAATTTGGCAGTGACTCAGTGTCTGCTGGGAGGTACTCTCCACTTTCATGCTATCCAATCCCTACTCTCTCCACCATTACATAGTTAACCATCTGAACAAATGATTTTGACCCAAGTTGTATGTTTTATGAATGAAAATTATTCCCTTAAATTATGTGTTGCGTATAATAAATGATCTGCATGTGACGTCTTTTAATTCAGAACGCTGCTATGTGGTTTCTATATCCAAAGTCAATATAACGGACTATTTGGCCTATATAAATACTATTAGGGCTGTCACATGTTAACTTATAGACAATTTTATCTTTGGATGTTGCCATAGTCGGAGATGACAAACCGAGAGTGGATGGTTTGTTTTCTCTTCTCAATTACTATTTAGCGATGAGTTTCAGCCATTCCATTTCGACTAACAATAAACAAAGAAAAGAATACTCTACCTTGTACATCGGTAACACGGAACCCTAAATGGTACATAAATTCTTTATTGTTTTTTTTTACAATGAACTGCGTGTAATTTAAAGGTTCATGCCGCCTGGTAATATAAAACACTCTGGTAATTTAAACCACTCAGGGTTCAGAGTTAATCGGAATATTACGTTGAAACGATAATCATTTTATGTATGGAAAATTTTTTTTTTTGCTAATTAAACACTACCACAACTACAACTACTGCCAATAATAGGTATTTTTTTATTGTTCGGAGGGAGAGAGCTGGTTTGACGGGAGTCAGTCAGTTGTAATTTAGTTGCCTGTTCCAATAGATAAATCCTATAGAGAAGAACTAGCAAGAAAAGCCAAGGATACTCTGCTTATATATATATTTTTCAAAATATCAATATATTTTTTTCACTCTGTACAATTATACACTTATAAACATGACTGATAATGTTAGCAAAGGGCTCATATTTTTCAAGCTTAAAGGAGAAGCTGTCAGGCTTCCGAAAATATTATTACAGCTCTTAAAAGAAAACCAACTTTTCCCCGCATGATGTTTTTCCTGATTTCAAACAGGATTTTTTTTATTTTGTAAATGTTACATTTAACTGTAATCCCCGAACTACGGTAAATCTTAAGATTAACCAGTAAAACCTATAAGTAGTTTGGGCTTTTACATATATATTGAATTTATATCGTAACCTATTTTTATTTAGACAATCAAATGATCAGAATAGTGTTGCTAATTGTCATAGACGTAGAAAAAAAATTACAGGGTACTTCTGCATCTTAGCTTGTAAGTCATCTGTTTGTAAGTCTGTGAACATTGTCAACACGTTGTAGTTGTTGTACTTATGGCGCAATGTTCCATAACGTATTTGAGTACTAGTGCATACGAGGTTCTTCAATAAAATGCATAGTTGCATGCAGTCTTCCACTTTGTTGTAACTATTGACAGCTCGTAGTTCGCGACTCGTATAGTTTAACGATCTGTTTTAAAATATCTTTGAAGTTACGAGGGTTACACAGATATTAAAGTTTTGCTTTAATATCTTGTGCAAACTTTGTATTGTTGATTAGTTAAAATTGTGGTTGTGTTAGATCATTATTTGGACGTAGGTATTGAAATGAATTAACTTTTCAAAATTTTAAATAAAGTATTTCACTCATATAAACTAATAGGCAAATTAGTTTATATTAGTAAAACATTTATTTAAATTTAAAACCAACTAAAATTACAAAATGAAGAAAAGGAATACATGCCTATCTCAAGTAAATAGATTGGCAACGAATTTGACAAACACAAACATACAGTAACAACTTTTTTTTTAACAATCCGGCAATTTTTTTGTGAAATATACAATAAGATTAGAAGGCTTGACCAAATCAGGGGATAGAGGTCTCTAGATAATAAAAACAACTCGAACACAAGTCTATTTAACGACACGGACAAAAACATTTTATGATCATCTCGTAAAATGTTCATTATGTTATTTGCTAAACAATACTTTTAAAGTATGCGATTATCTTTGTAGTAATAATAGCCCAACTGGAGCGGGCAGGTCTCTGAATGCATTCCAAGGCAGTGGACACGGTCTGGCTGACACCTCAGATCTGATTAATGTTTACTCTTTCCTAAAAGGACGGGGGTATCCCCGACGGGGGTAACTCCGACATGCCTGTTCTGTTCATCCTGCCTAATCCGAATGGTACGCGGAATAAATGTAAAAAAGTTATTAATTTACCTTCATTTATTTGGTTTGTAAAGTCGGTTTGGTGTAGTTGTAAAGTCCCCCGCGACACAGGAAGTAATTCTGAATGCGGGAGTTGTCTCTAAAAAAAAGCCATCAGTTCATGATAATTAAAACAAGATAAACAAAGGTAATAGTTATTAACGATACATGATATAAAGGTTCACGCCTCCACAGGTTCCTACTAAAACAATTATTTGAATTTAATTGAGGAAATTGCAAAATTATTAAACGGACATCCCAATTTTCCATACCCACCGGCAACTCCTTCCTTTGATAACATCTTTCATAATTAATATTTTAAAAAGGGACCTAACCAAAGACAAGTATTGTAAAACACCGCCAAGTTCATTTAACTTTAGTAGTTATTTTTTTGTTTTACAAAACCGTTTAAACTATAACAGTTAAAATTCTTGAAAATTAATGAACTACAATCGAATTTAAACCATTGGTTGACCCCTATTTTATAAGTTTGTAAATGTCACCGTAAGATTGTTTCCAGAACATTGTTAGTATAAACACTCTCGCGATATTATAAACTGACGAAAAATTATGACCTAGCGCGTAACCATTTACAATTTATCGTATTATTTATACGTATACACCCTGTGTATCTCGATAGTTTATAAACTATCGAGATATACAGGGTGTAAGCGTCACCGTACCGAATCCTGAAATAGTGTATTCATACCATTATTCTGAGTCGAAAATCATTGATTTCTTTTTTTATTTTACATTTTTTTGCGTAAAAATGATATCACAATGAGTAAACAGAATGTTATTCAGAAAAAAAATGCAATAAATACCGCATACGGCCAAAAACAGCAATGTAATCAATCTAACTACATTTAAACATTTTATGCACTTAACTGGATCTTGACAGCGCCGACCGTTGAAGGTTATTCATCGTACCGTACAAAAAGAATACCTACGCATGTTGCATGTACATTGCATAGCGCCAAATGAAACTAATGACTATAAATCCTTAATCTCGCATTTTTATGATGAACTGACTTTTGTATTGTGTTAAGTATAAACAGAAAGAGGTTATTGTAAGTTTTTCGCGTAGCCCAAACTTACACGCTGTATATATAATATTGTTTCTAAACTATCGATGTTCACAATCTTACGGTGACATACATATAAAGTAAAGCGTTAACATGGAGGTCTATAACTATATTTCTTATATAAATTGCATTTTCCTGGTATTTATGCACCCTAAGTTTCAAGGTACTTTTGTGTACGTGTATCACAATTCATATTTTACAAACTGTCAGATATCAAGCAACATAAACAAACAATAAGGATCTTAATGTACTAAAGCAATAGTACCAAATTTTCCGAAACTTGGAGACTCTTCTTAAGCGTAGATACTATTTTTTAGCATATTATATTCATAAGCCATTAACTACTTACATTAACCTTTCGTATCCTTCAATTTTAAACATTTAATTGCTTAATTCGAACTTTGTGGATTTAACTGAACAAGCAGGACCATCCAATTATCATTTGTTAATAGCTAGAAAAGTATGTTAATACACCTTTGTTTCCTCGGAAGACAAAAGAAAACTTTGCTATTTAGGAGATGGTCTACCATCTCTATTCATTGTCCGCTGCCCTTACCTAAATATTTACTACTACTATGTAGTACTAGAAATGTAAATAGGGACTTACCTAATCTCGATAATATTATAATAAAGGGTCGGTGTCATTGGTCGAACCGTTGGGTTACCAAAAAATATCGTACACTTCTAATATGTACAGAAGTTGCGATAGAGTGGGGGAGCCATGCTTCGGCACGTATGGGCCGGCTCGACCGGAGTGATACCACGGCCTCACAGAAAACCGACAGTGAAGCAATGATTACATTGCTTTTCGCCGAGTGAGTAAGGTTACCGGAGGCCCTAACCCTTTCCTTTCCCCCTCTTCCCCTCTCCCCTCCTCTCACCTTGAAGGCCAACAACGCACTTGTGACTCTTGAGTTGCAGGTAGTCACTTACCATCAGGTGACCATCAGCTCGTTTGCCACATATGACATAAAAAAAAAGTTTATAAACAATTAAACGGTAACTAGCTGCACCCATTTTTTTATTTTTTTATATAGATTTTTTGGTCCAGGAACCCTCGCGGGATCACCAGAACCCCTTACCAAAGTTTCGGAACGCATAGAGGACAAACATACAAACATTGATTTTTATTTATAGTCTAGTCAACAAGTTGAATAACGTGTAAATTCTTGGTACTGCGAATTAAAATACGTGCTCGTTGGATTCGTCACGACGTCTAGAAAAAATGTGCATAAATTTCAACAAATGACTGTAAAAATTAAAAATCAGTTGTTATGTAATTGTTCTTTATTATCTAAAAACGGTGTCAAATTAAAAAATAAATCATTTTATTCAAATTAAAAAAAAATTGTTTGTACCAATTTTTTGCTTTTATTAGGTTTTTGTTGCTGAAATTATTCATACATAACTAATAGATAATAACAACTGAAATTACCTGTTTTCTACCCACGTAGATCTCTAGTAAAGTGTGCTTATATGTTAAACATCAATATGTTTATATGTTAAAAATCCCAGTATTAAATTTCATCCAAATCGGTTTAACGGATAGGTCGTATATAATTGGCAAAAGTACCGTTCGTAAGCAAAACGAATCGTTTTTTGTTTATTGGAACGCGGCATAAATTAAGTTTAACATACGTTTTTTTCATAGGTAAACATAATCTTACATTTAGGTACTTTAATATCCTACGTCACATTGAGCTAGATTTAACATCATCAGTATGAAAGAAAAAAGCAAAAAGTTTTAGATATTATCATCAAGAAGAGAAAAAACATTCCCTTAATCCTTTTGTAAGAAAATATGATGTAGAAAACAATAATAACAAAATTACAAAGAAAGTTAAAAACAGAGATCGTCCAATGTCCTTTGTTGCTTAACATAATTTCATCTAAGTTTCAGTCTCGGAAAGGATCTTGAGGATTCGATAAGAAAAGACATTTTAGCCTCCACTAATAGGAGCAACTAGAACAACGTCTGAAAATTTTAGTTTTTCCTAAACACGTAAATACTACATTTATTATTACATTAAATATTGGTCTAGTGGTTAGTGACCCTGACCGCTATGCTTATAGGTCGTGGATTGGATTCCCACCTGAGTCTGGGTGTTCTTTGTGTCCGTTGTTTCTATGTTTGTAAAGTTCCCCGCGACACAGGAGTAATTCCTAATGCGGGAGTTGTCTTTCTTAAAAGAAAAAAAGAAATATGACAGTTGTTTAAATCTGGAAATAAAAGTTAAACATAACAGTTCTACATCAATCCAAGTGTTCCTTGATTAATTACAACTAGAAATCGCCTGGCGGTCTATTTTCGACCGTTTCGAATGTCTTGTCCAGTTGAACACAAACAACTTGAACTGTCATAGTCATAGACTTTTGTACCATGACGGGTCAAAATATATACTGGATCCTTCCCTAGCTTTAAGTAGCTGCTTTTACATACTTTATAGCACTTATTGCATACTTATTCTACATATAAACTTTTTCCAAACTTCACACTCCTGTCTGTGCCCGTTTGCCTAAAAATTGCCTACAAGTAATTCTCCTCACGTAATAATATATAAATTATTATTCGATTAATGCTCCCGAAATACGATTTTTTATAAATCTTTAAAGAACAAAATATAAGTTAAAAGTAATAAATCAAAACGCAATCAATTTTTTACAAAAGAATATTCAAGTTTTTTAAAATGATCGATAAGTTGTAAGATAAAATGGCCTGAAGAATAAGTTAATGGGTAGATTATAAAACAAAGATAACAATTTATTTTGATCTATTATTCATAATGGTTCTCGAATCACATTATCTTTCTTAGAATTAAGTAAAAGAACCGACGCAATCTTTTATGTATGCTATTCTCGTAGATAATTATTAAAAAAAAAAGAAATCACTAGAACAGAAAACCCGACTGCCTTAAAAACAGTTACTGGAGATGACTTACCCTTCGCTCAAAGGGGGGGGAGGATCTGGCCGGAATGTCGAACTGGCATACGTGGCTTTGAAGTCCTTTCACACTCCCCTTTCTCGCCGGTTCTTGAGTTTTATCACCACCAAGACGTTTTTCTTGATGACAGGGAACACTCGCGTGTGATTTTATATATATATATAGCGGTTTAATTATAATTTAAGAGCTTTTTGATAGCGGAGCTCCAATGCGCGCGCGACGACATCTTTTTTGCGAGGGGAAGCGGAAGCGAGGGGGTGTAGGGTAGGAAGGGGGGGAGGGCGTATCGTGCGTTCGGAAATGTGTTATGAATGTTTAATACTTATGTAGTATAACTTTATCCTATAAATGTGTGAATTAAAAGTATGATATAATTATAGAGTAAACGGCGTTTACAGTTACTATTTTTATTAACTCGTACCTTGTAACTAACATATTTATAACGTAATGATGATTACAAAAACATATAAGTTTCACATATTCTTTTAAAACCCTTCATATTGATACGCCACTCGGTGGGTTTGGAATAGAATCAAAATTGAAACCCCACAAAATGGCGCCCAATATCCGCAACTTAATTTTTTTTAAACTGCATACCCTAGGTCACTTTGAAGACCAAGACGAATCTAATGGTACCTAAATTATCAAAATCTATCAAGTCGGTTAGATGATACAGGGTAATAAAGAATATTAAATACATACAAAATACGCGCAAAAAACATTTTCCTTCTTTGGCAGTCTGTCATTGCAGTATGGGTTAGTCACAATCGGTGAAATTATAGCGTAAATCAAATTTTACCGATTAACGAAAAACAATAATTTCATCATTCCCAACATATCAGCCGTAGGCTATATACCTACTGCTAATCACGGACTTTTTCTAAAGATTTCAGACAAAGGCTCCGAATCAAAATAACTGACATAGCTCATAGCAAGATGAAATGGAAATTAAAAAAAAACATTTTTAAAACTAAATTATAAACAAGTATTTCGCGGTGATAAAAAAAGGTTAAAATTACGCAAACTCATCTCGTGAATTCTTCTAACACTTTATCGAATAGAAAATTATTACCTTAATTATGAATTTAGCAATACTTTTAAATTTGTTTGGCTTGGATGCTTAAATTTCAAAGTGAAGAAAACTGTTTTTATCGTTTTCTTGATCAAAATTGCACATAGAGATACGTACTTATAATCGTACAGCCAAATATGGACAGTCTTTACATAGAAAACCACTTTAATGAAACATCTCGTATTTTATAATTGGATATAATAAAATTACTTTTTGCACGACAGCCCTAAGTCTTAAATTCAAGCGCCGAGTACTATCCCTCCCTTCCTTCCTCAAGCAGTTATCGCCCAATCTTGAACTTTATCATATTGCCACCGTCTTAGACACGACACGAAGCCTCGCTTTTATTATGATGGCAATTCTATTCAGTGGCGCCATATTTGGATTGTTTCAAAGTTCCCACATAAATTATTACTAGGGCTGTCCTTTGAAACAGAATTATTTGCATTTACTTTTCTGTAACTGTCAAATTTTCCACTAGCTTTATTATTGGAATATATATTTTGGTTCACCTTTTCATACCAACAATAATATATAATATAATAACTTGATACATCTCACACACGGTTTTACTCACGTATATGTTGACGCGACGCCCGACTATTTTCCGACTCAACGGGGGCCATTTATCAAGGGGCTGAGGCGTGCTACCGCGTCGGTTGTAGATGCCAGACTGCACTGGCGTCTTTCCCAACGATTCATATGTCGTAACGAATGTTGGAATGTGGATAAAGGGCCTCCATCAGGTCCGAAACTAGCAGCAATCCGCAGTTTCACTCGCGTAAGTCCCGATACCGCCTGAATACCGGGATAAAATGCAGCCTATGTATTAATTTAAGTCTCCAGCTATCTACGTACCAAGTTTCATCGCAATCGGTTCAGTAGTTTTTTAAGTGAAAGAGTAAAAAACATCCATACATCTTCATAAATTTTCACGTTGATAATATTAGTAGGATTAATTAAATATAATTTCTATGATAAATATATTAAATAATGAATATAATTTCTTTTTATTATAAAAAAACTTAATTTTAAAACTATTTTAACAGTATTAACAACTATATAAAGCATCGTAATCATAAAAGTCAGACAATCACAATTTACCTGCATCGCATCTCATTCTTATAAAATATTTGATCTTGCAGCCTTTTGACTCAAACTATTTAAACTAAGCTAATAGTGCTCAATCGAACTTACGTCCGTGCTTGGAGCTGACCAATAACTCATGAATAACTACTACTAATATTGCAGTGTACCTATAGTGGAAGATCAACCAAACAAAATTACGGACACGAGGCAGGACACAGCCTATTTCCACCACATTAAGATCCCAACTAGCATATTCTATAGTGCAGCATTTTTTTTTTTTTTTTTTTTTATATTATAGGGGCAAACGCGCAAGCTGTGAGCTGCCTTCATAGTTTTTTTTCAATATTTCGAGATCTGACTTTAAATCTCAAATGAAAGTTGACTGTGTTCCTATTCAACTAACAGATATGAAATCCCAGTACTTTATCGAGATAAAAATATTTCAATAGAAAATCTATAAAATATATTCTAACGTAGTCTTTGCATACCCTTTGAAATATATCCCTACACAATTTAATAAAATATTTTGGGTCTGAAACCTTCCTAGAAAACGACGATCTTAATTTCCAGTCTTAATTGTTTGCCCTAAATACCCATTACACCCTCCAGAACTTGTTGAGAAAGTTTCATAATTATATTTCTGAACGAAATATTCTCAGTCGTGAAATGTACCTACCCAAAACAATAATACATATATTGTTTATTATATTTAACTTAGTTCATTTATTTCATAACAATATATAATTGTGTTGAAATGTACATAAAATAATACCTATCACAGAACATTAATTAATAACAAAAATAAAAATAAAAAACATTAAATATTCGTTACATATAAATTCAATAAAAGTTATCTTAACATACCTATAAATATATACAAAATATTAATTGATAATTACACGATGATGAATAAATGATAAGTTTTGTCGAGTTCTGATAAATTAAAAAGCTTAAGAACAACGTCCTGATCTCAAAATTCTTGTTTTAATCTCGTTATTATTATGTAAAAAAATAATTCTACTATTGTGTTATATTATAAATATATCCATGAAAATTAGTCATGACGACATGAGGTAAGGAAACATGATACAACGTAAATTCTAAAGGATTAAATTTCAAAAGAACTGGACATGTGCAACTCTGACTCGCGCACCGACTTGTGCGTGCGTGTTGTGTGTACTTGTGTGTAGATAGTTCGTCCATCTTGTAGATCGATTCTCGAAGATTATTGCCCATTTTTTCCGAAAGACAAACTTAACTCTATGGTTCTAAAAATAATCTCCCATACAACGATATAAGTCACATACAAGAATACGAGTTTGTAATCGCAAAAAATATTTTTTGTATGTGATAAAACAACAAATTAACGACTATTTGATTTTTTTCGTTATTTGTGCTGTAGACCTTACTTCTTACCAATTTTCATGATTGTACGTCAATGGGAAGTACCCTTTTGATGTACTTTTTTGTACTTAATTTCAACTTGATACATTCCTGAGAAAAAAGATAGGTGGACAACGAAGTAATCCAATAAGGGTTTTGGCATCGTTGCAGTCATTATTTTCAATATATGTATGGTCATAATAATGTATTACTAATATTAAATATCCAGACGATCTACGAACATATCAAGATTGATGAAAAATGTAACACGGCTATTTACATGCATGCGTTCATAAAATTCCTCCGCATCGTCGCCTACTGGTAGTGTTCCCAGAAGGCTGACAGCATTGCCACATTGAATGGTAATGCTAACCCTATAAGGGTTTCTTTTTTTTCCTTTTTAAGGAACGGAACTATAAAAATCATTTGTAACTTAATCTTAATCTTATTAAATCTGAACACTGTGAAGCGCATTGGGAGAGGCCTATACCAGCAGTGATAGGCTGATTGATTGATTGATAATTAAAGGATTCCGTTACAAACAATTTTTGTAACTTAATTTTTTCAATTCTAAATTGATCAAATACAAAATTTCAAGTAAATCTAGCAAAATCCAGGTGCAATATAAAAACGTTTAGTTTTGGGCGTATAAAAAAAATATTTAAATTTAAATTTAAATTTTATTTTTAGAATATAAAATCTAAATGTGCACTTAGATTCTAAGGTCCATTTACACATCACCGCAAGCCAGACAATGACAGGTACACGTGAAATATTCGCGCGTTAGTACAAACCAATGCGTCAATTGTGGCTCCCCACAAAATGTATGCTCTGACATTTATTTCTGTCAGTAGCAGGCTACTGCGCTGCGATAAAATGTGACTCGGCCTCTAGATGAGCAGCTCACGTTTATCATGTACTTAGAGACTATTCTATTTCAATTTAGGATTTTTTTATCTGTTCAAAAATCGATGAAAGCGTCAGTTCGTTTTCGAGTTACCGCAACTTTATTACTGATAAGATAAAACGATTATTATGGAATAAGGTCAATTGCCTTTGCGGGCCTGAATAAATATGCAATCAATTTGACATTAAAAAGATATGACGTGTTAACTTAATTTTTTTATTTGTGTGTAAAATAATTTCAAGAAAGTAATTAAATAACTATAAATTTAAAATTTAAAACACCCCCGACTCGAAAATCCTTTCAACGATTACAAAATGCCTTACATCGTTTTGGAAAAGAACTGATACTCTTACACTGCTGGACCGATATTAATCAAACATAGCTAAGAACCACCGCAAGGAAACTGGCTTTCAAATGAAAAAAAACCGCATCGAAATCGGTCCATCCGTTTGAGAGATCGTAGCTCTCAAACGGATTGACACAGACATTGACGTCAAACTTATAACATCCCGTCGTTTTTGCGTCGGGGGTTAAAAAGAAGCATATCAACGATGAAAAGTAATAGATCCAAAATCACCAAAGCCTTGAATGCAAAGCTCTGGTCTATCAGTTTTTTATCGGAAGCACTTTGCAGAATCTGGCACTGAATAATTTGCTGCCTTTCTTTCGTTAACACCATCCACAATACACTTAATTAGTATTCAACACAATACACATGAAGCTTTGCTTCCTCCATCTTCATGGCAACTGTGAACCGCTAAGGAATGGCATACCTTGCCGGAGTCTGTATTTTCGCAAACTTGGCATGTAGGCGTTCAAGTCACGAATGAATAGATTGAATATATATACTCGTATATGCTTATATGAGAAGTGATGGAACAAAACATGAAATTTCCACTTTTCAAAAAGTTTTCAATGACAGTCGACGAATACTATGAATTGCATCACACTTGGACCGATGTGGTTAAATTCATATTTATTCTTGTAGAAAATTTGTCTAAAAGTATGCAGTTAGACTCGAATCATTCATAATATTTCCATGTTTAAGAAATCTATAATAAAAAACTGAAACTTATGAGCACAACATCAATAAAAGGAATTAAATTTTACTATTTATAACAAACTAGCAGCGCCCCGCGGTTTCACCTACGTAAGTAGATAAAAAGTAGTCTATGCGTTAATCCAGGTCTCCAGCTATCTACATACCAAATTTCATCGCAATCGGTTCAATGGTTTTTGCGTGAAAGAGTAACAAACATCCATCCATCCATCCATCCATCCATCTAAACTTTCACATTTATAATATTAGTGGGATAAGTGTGATGTAATATTTAAAATGTAAGGTTTTTGAATTAGTTGCACTAATAAATTAAGGCTTATAGTTTGTATGATCTATTCGTCCGTAACACCTTCAAACGTCTGTTAGTAAAGAAGTAAGTACAGAAAAGAAACAATTTTCATTTTTCCAACATTTTTATTCATAGCTTTGTAGGAAAACTATAAATATTCTATTATAGGTTTACTCATAAATTGTATACAGAAAAGGAAACACGTTGAAAGGGAGGGCAAAATGTGATAAGTCACGTTGGTCCACAAAGGGCTGATCTACACGTACCGATGGGTTTCTTGACGTATAAATATAACCGGATTTTATACGAGGTCAGTTCACATGAAGCAATGTTATAACTTTTTTTTTTATGTAATCGAAACTCAAATTTTGAAAATCGAAAAAAAATTGGTTCTGAGTTCTAATTTTCTTCCAATTCAGAATCATTTTTTTACTGTAATTCTACAGCACACTGTAATCGAGAGAACCAAAAGGAAATCAAATACAAAATAAAATAAAAAGTAGACGTAGCACATAGCTTTTAACAGAAAAAGGATATTTTCACGTAACTCTATATTTATTCAGTTCAAGTTTCATATATTGAAATACACCGCAGTTGTATCATCATCAAGATCATTACTGACGCGATTGGGAACGTACGTTTACCTGTAGTACCCTTATTTGCCACTTCAGAAGTAGAAAATTAAAATATATTGAACAGCAATTTTTTTTTAAATATAATATCTCAAAAGCTAATTCATAAACGTATTAATACTCGTATATTGTACGAAAAATCCTTTCTCACCAATATCTCAGAATTACTAAAAGTATTCTCACAAGCCGTAAATGAAAATAAAATCTAAAATTCAATCTATCAGGGTGCCAATCACTTCGTAGGAATTTCAATAAGCAAATTGCAATGTTTGCTTCAAATATAGGTATTTCATTTAATGTTAGAATTTCTATTGCGTTGGTAACTAGCAAACTGCTACGACTATTAGCCTGAGGGCAGCATTCAGACGAATATAAAAGTCAGTTATTGAAATGGAAGCCGGAGTTTTTCAAATAGTAAATAAATTGTTTCATAGAAGTCTAGAAAGTAATTCAAAGTCGTTTAGTTCTTTTTATAAAAAAAAAACAGTGTTGTTAGGTTATACTTTGTTTGATTTCTATTAGATATTTTTTTTTTTAAATTAATATTTATTTTTATTATTTATTATTATTATTATTTCTCATACATATATAAATAGCACAAATTGAGACAACCCTATTAAGTTATTAAGAATACTTGTGTCAGGGTTGTCTCGCTTCTTCCCGTAATTTACAATATCTTAATGTAATGAGACTTAAAATTAGCTATATCTTACACAGACAGAAAAATAAATAACACATGGTATAGCCTTAAGAAGAAAAGTTATGTGTTTGCGTGTATGTGTGCATTTGTAGTAATATGTAAAAGAATCTGTAAGTTTAGGTTTAGTTAATATTAAGTAGGTACTGTGATAAAAAAAAATCTTAGATAAAACTGCCCCTTACCATGCCGTGGCAACTTGTAAGTAAAACAACACTCAGTACACAATTGTAAAACATGTTTATAAACTCTTTATTAGTATGTGTTTTATAAGTTGTCCTAAATAAATACTTATATGTATAAATTTCATTTAAAAATAAATTAACAACAACGTTAATGTCAGGTTTCCACTCTTTTACTAAAAACTATAACATTTCGTCACTTAAGAGTATTAAGTATAACATAAAATTTCAAGGGTTATATAAAGTCTTGAGCAGTGACATCACGAGGAAACCTTTGTGTTTAAAGTTCTCCATACTGTACGCGAAACCTCATTGAACTTTAGAGCCTATTCAGCCGCAGATTAAAGAGCCTCGGTCTTTTAATTTTTTTATTTTATTTATTTGGAACAAATCATAGTTGCATGTTATAGTAGCCAGTCAATTTAAATTCCTAAATTCATAAAAATATCACCCACACCATTGTTCGCGAATCCCAATTGTAAAACTAAGAAGGCCAGGTCATGAATAGTTTGCAACTCAGGCACTAGTTAAACAGCAGACAAAAGTTCAATAACGCGTTTTTTTAAATTGTTGGTTAGAAAGAAACAAAGAATATCGATTATAAGTCTCGAAGTCGACGAAGGGGTGCGTGGATCCCTGCGTTTGTTTTGCAAGTACCTGTGTGAAACAGCCGAGGCACGGGTACATTCCTTCTATGCAGTCAAATCTGTTACACAAACCACGCAGCATCATGGCGTCAAGAAGTAGACGTCTAGAAATTCAAATTTTGAAATACTGTATCTTTTAACACGCCTTTATTAGCTGCACTTGTATAACTAACAATGAAAACAAATGTAAGAAGTACATTTTAATCTACTTCTAATTGTCTTACCGAAATCAAACTTTGTATGTTCATATATGTAGTTTAGATGACAATACTATTATTTCGCATCTTGGAGCTGATCTGATGAATGGGCCAGGAGGTGGTTACTGGAACTCTTCAACGAATCGAGTTTGGCCTCGAGTGATTCGTTTTGACGAGTCCAACAGATTGGGCTTGGTAATGATGATCTGATGATTAAGCCAGGAGGCAGATAGGCGAAGTCTTTTTGAAGTGAAAACTGCTTTAGGCACGTGACACTTTTTGTATGGGGAAAAAGCACTGAACTGGCGTGACCGTCACGCTTCAGATGACATATATATATAGATGTGTGTATGTGTTTTCACTTCTGACGTGCAGTCCTACGACTGACAGTGTTTTTTACTTTTAATTCAGTTAGCTGTTACATAGTGGTTTACTAAGCTTTTAATTACTGTTCATAAGAAACTCTTGACAATAACACTTATAATTTATGGCACGTAAATGGTGACACAGTTTATAAAATAGGATTGATATCTGTTTTCGGTGAGGAGGTAATTTATTTTGAATTCAGAACACTTTAGCAGTCATCGAAACCCGAAACCATATATCTATTGAATGTGAATGAAAGGCTCCACCTACATTCTCAGATTAGAGACGCAGCTAATTCCAATCATGACATCACTGCTACACACAATGAGACTTATGCTATTTACGACTTATATTTTTATCGACAAGGCCTGCAGCTTTCTGTGGGACGTGAAACCTGTCTGGTTGGAAGATTCTCACGTGCGGTAATACATATAACGGACTTGTTTTTCTAGTGGTTAGCGATCCTGACTGTTGAGCCAGTTGTCGATGATTTGATTCCCACCCAGGACAAGTAATAAATTGTGTTCCGTGTCTGGGTGTAATTTATCTATAACTAGCATATAATCTTCAAGAATCATCATCATATTTCAACTAATTTAAACCTTCCTCATGAATCACTCTGTCTATTGGTGAAAACCGCATGAAAATCCGTTCAATAGTTTTTCAGTTTATCGCGAATAGACAGACGAGGCGGGGGACTTTGTTTTATAACATGTAGTGAAATGTGTGTATTTAATGATATTTAAGTATTATCAATTGTCTGGTTACCATAGTACAGGCTCCGACTAGTTTGGGATCAGACGGCCGTGTGTGAGATGTATCCAGCTATTATTATTAAATGCTATCTATAGTCTAACCGATCTAGAAACCCACTTTCTCAACACGATGACTCATGACATGCTCGGTGAGATGGTTTTTAGTTGACTACATCAATGGGGCAGTGTTGTATAAATATCAGCAGCATGTACTGTAAAGCTAGCTCTATTTTAAGATACTTTAATACTTAATTTAGTGTTTACAGATAGTTTTGAATTACGGCCCATAAACCAATTAAAGCTATGAAAATTAATCCTAAAATTAAATTAAATTTTATTAATATTCCAAGAGTTTTGGGATTAAATTTAAAAACGTAGTATTTAAATGAAAACAATAACGTTATTGCATAACTTAATGTTTTGAGGGTAAAACGGTGGCCGTTTTAATTATCTACTCTTTAACAACCAAAACACTAGGTATAATCTGCGGTTCCGTAAACGCTATTAAAACTTTTTAATTGCGTTTTAAGGGCACAGCGAATGTACAAATTTTAATCCAATGTTCATATGCCAGGAGTATTCGATTTTCTTTGTCATTTTTTTTAACTATGATGTATGTAATATTATTAGAACTGCAAAATATTTACATATGACCTATTAATTGACGATTATTGCGGACATATTCAGATATCCGGCTTAGTCTTTCAACCATTTACATTTGAGTTTCAGCTGTCGAAGCTTGGTGTTGCTTTTCGCGTTTTTTACCAAGGCTCTTTTTGCGAATAATTATCGATTATTTTCACAGCAGCACCACAACCTCAGAAATGTGGCGGAAACCTTTCACTAGAGACCATGGTTCTGTCCATGATCCAACACCGCGTGGTTTGAGTCGGTTTGATTCCGACATCCCATTTCACCGTTAGCTTCCTTGAAGTGGTGGCCTGCGGGGAGTGGTTTCCACGTGATAAAAAAAGGTTGAAATAGTGCTCGCGAAGCTTCATTTTATAAACAGCAGCTCTTGAAAAGATCTGCCCATTTTATTATTAAACTACATTTATCAATTTGGAAAAATATTAAAAAAAAATCCAAGTATGATAAAAAATTTATACCTTACTACTACAAAAAACAAAAACAATTTTAACTAAAAATTTTTGAAATATCTACTTTTACATATTCTACTTAAAACTCAAAACTACGAAATAAAAAGTAATAAAAAAACGACTAAAAATATGCTTAAATTATGAAATACTAGCAACCGGCCCCGGCTTTGCAAGGCTATCAGAGACATCTTCAAAAATCATCATCATATATTTCAACCAATTTACACAAAACCTTAACCAATTATATACCTAAACCTTGACTTTGACGTTGACAGACAGACGGTAGGGGACTTTATTTTATAATATGAAGTGAACATAAAAACGAAATCAAAAGTTCAATTTCATTATATTCCGTGTATATGCATATAAACATAACAATACCGCTACGAATACTATACATACATTACTAATAAAATAAATGTACGTAAATAGAAGTTGGCACAATATTGAATGTAAATTAAACACCATAATTATATAAGTTCTTTCTCTGACCGAGAAATGATAATTAAGTTATAATCGTTTCAACATATTTTATTTAGCGTTAACCAACATTTTAAAGCAGATATTTCTTTCCTTTTCCTTATTGTGTGCTGGGGGTAAGCGGTGAGGTAACGGTTAACGCGATTCAAAAGAGAAGTGCTATGTTTATAGATAGATATAATATTCTTTATTGTAACTACGTCATTAATAATATTCAGTTGAAACAAATCTTATCTCAATAATTAGAGTACATGGTTGGTTACAGATTTTAGTAAGGTAGGTACAATATATTCTGCCAATCGTGGCGTGCAGATATTAATATCGATTTAGTAAAAAGAGATACATTTTTCCATGCAGTATCTTTACACTATTAAAATGTCGAATGGGACAATTTATGTCAATATAACAATAAGTTAAGTAATTCTAATTCGTCAAATACGCAATTGTATCATATAAGATGTACGTCAAGGAACTGTCATAAAAATTCTTGATATTTTGTGGTACTCTTAAGGTTATCACACACTATAACGGCACTGCAACTCGACAGCTGCAGCACGGCGCCGCCTGAAATTGAGGCTACCGCTAGCCGCCAGCGTGCTTGACCACGCGTCGCCCGCGAGGTGCAAGCTCGTAGTCCGCGCGCCGCCCGCGAGGTGCAAGCTAATTTCATCGTCTTCATGTGCAACACGACGCGAAATGTTTTCGCTGGTGGCTCGCGGTCGGCGCGCCGACTGCGAGTCGAGTTGTATGGTTACTGCCCGCCGTAGGAGTTTTCATATTGACATTATAAAATATATTACACGACCACGTTTTAATGCTTAGATTTGAATGACAACTTAATTGCTGGGTTTTAGCCGTGCCGTTACCGTGACGGTATAGTGTGTGATGATCTTTACTTCTCTACGCTACGCTCCTCATATTATACGAAGAAATATTATAAGCTAGCCATTAATATAGCACTCGTTAAATGGGTTGATATATAAGGAATCTTGTCATCTACACTTTACCTGGGTTATCTATCCAGATTTTATCTTACTTAACTTTTTAGGTTTCGTCCTGTACGAAGCCAGATTAATGGGCAAAGTAAGTAATTTGTTCTTAATGTTGGTCTTTGGCTGCTCAGACGTGTTTGTATCTTTCCTCTTTCATTATTGATACGTTAGGATTAGAGACTTTCTACACAGCATTGGTCTTCTTATTTTTGTTGCGCTTATGTTAGTGGCACAGATTTTGTTTTTTCTGCGCTATTTATTTTTTGTTTATAATATCGGTAGCTCAGTCTTAATACGATTAGTCACACACATGTTTTATTTACAGTGGTATAGATTAGTCACAGAAAACCGGTAGTGAAGCAATGCTTGGATTGCTTTTCGCCGATTGACTGAGGTTACCGGAGGCTCTAACCCTTCCCTCTTCCTCTCTCCCTTCCTCGCTCCTTATTCCCCCTTCCCCTACTCCTACCTTAAAGGCCAGTAACACACTTGTGACTTTTGAGGTGCGCATGGGCGGCGGTAGTCATTTGCCATCAGGTGACCCGTCTGCTCGTTTCCTCTCTATACCATAAAAAAACACAGGGAGCTAAAAGTTGCCGGTAAAAAATAATCCCAATTTTAACTCTAACTTTCACCCTTCTAGAGCTGGGCGGGACTCGGTATCAAATTAAGACGTGTGCACACTAATTTGTACGGAGCAAAACATTATAGTTATGAGGCCGTTCTTGAACTCCGTCCGCCTTCAAATTACGCCTATATGTTAATCCAGGTCTCCAGCTATCTGCATACCAAGTTTCATCGCAAGCGGTTCAGTAGTTTTGCCGTGAAAGAGTAACAAACATCCATACATACATACATCCATACATCCTCACAAACTTTCATGTTAATAATTTTAATAGGATTTATTTTGTACAGTGGTAGGCGTTATATTTTAAGTTTTTATTTCAATTTACATTGACACATTTAGTAACAAATAACACAGTACTTGAACTACGCCAGATAAGAGGAAACAATGATTTACTATAAATGTGTTTTTTTTCCCAGTGCGCGCTTTGAAACACATGGTTTCAAAGCGTGCAAATATTTAAACATATAGAAAAATATATAAACACGGTTAAATCGGTGCCGTAAAGTACACATTGATTACTTAAACCTTGAGGTACGAACGTAGAAAGACGCTTGTACCTTAAGGTTTAAGTAATCAGTGTGGAATAAACCGCGACCTCTCGAATGAAAATACAGTTCATTCATGACTGACCAGTATGACTGTACGACGCCATAAAAGGTTGCCATTTCACACAATATTAGTGAACGAACATCAATTGATTTAGCACACGCGCGCTGCAAATATCGTTCGATTGGAACTATGTTTTTGGAATATATTTTTTTATTAATTATACTAATTCAAATTCAATATTCATAGTTAAGACAAGACAACGTCTGGCGAGTCAGCTAGTATCATAATATAAAAATGTTTAGTAAAAAAAGACACATAAAAGTTGATTGGAAAGTTATAATTCCACAGAGATCCGTATTTTACATTAATTTTAATAATAATCAAAAAATTTTAATAAATCTGAAAATGAGAATCGTAAAAGTAAATTTTGGCAACATTACTAAAAAAAAGCCACCATTCTCACCCGTGCACTGACTAGTAGGCCTTAGCGACAATTTTCCAAAGAGTCATAAACATCGAACTCATCACCCCCTGCTATTTCTCTATTTACTAATCAGAGGCATCTACGGAAAAACAGAACTGCTCAAAATCACTGTTGTCTCGCCGGAATGTTAACCGGGTGCAACAACACCCTCCCAAAGAAGAGTCTCTGCCTCTTTCATTGCCCAAAGTGCAACGCGGTGATTTTTCAGTCAAGCACCCATACCATACCCATGGTCAACTAGCGCGCTCTGGTGTTAAAAATAATTACTTTTTAAAGAAAATAACTAAATGTCATTTCTGAATTTCTAAATAGCATCAGAACCATTTAAAGTCAAATCTACCAGATGAGACTTAGTCTAGAAATAAATATTTTCTTATTTTCATATTATTATAAATCAGAATTAAGACAATGTTCGTTTGCTGAGGGGTTACAACCCAGGCATTTGACACACACATTTTTCACATGTTTGGGCAATTAATTCTGTTCACCAGCCTCTCTGCTATCATTTGTGTTGATTAATGGGGTTTGTTCCTGACTGTACATGGATATCCTCGCATTCACTGTTATGCTCGTCATATTTTACTGTTATGATACTTCGGCCCAACGCGTGACCGTGATATATATTCTCTAATATTAGATGTATAATTAAACAAATATGCATTATTTTTAGCAATTTCAGCTTCTAGAATATTTTACCATTGTGTACACAGATGTAATTCAGATGCTTAAAAGCATATGATCTGATGCGATCCAAATAGGCAGAGCCTTACACTATGGTAACCAGACTGCTGATAAACATACTTATATATTTCTAAATACATACACATTATAGATAAATTACACCCAGACGCAGAAGAAATGATCATGCTCATCACACAATTATTTTTTCTGGAAGGGAATCAAATACACGACCTCTGACACAGCAGTCAGAACCACTAACCACTAGACCAACAGGCCAGTCCAGGCCAGTTGTTATTGCTTCGATGTTAAGAGATTTGATTTAATGTATTTTTTTTATAAAAATCTACTTATTTAGTAGGATTTTTAACATGGCTACACAAGAAGCGGCGGTGACATAACAGCTAAGACGTCAAAAACATGCGGTTGAGTCGATTGAGTGCTTACTGATTTGATTCTTACCCAGTGCACTACTGACGTGAACTCAATTTTAACAAAGACATAGACATTTAGATTAGTTAGAAGGAGAATACTGGTATAACAATGGGTCACACAATATTTAGTAATATTAAGGCTTAAATAGCGCAATTTAAATATTCACAAAAAATAAAGCAAAGTTATAGCATGTTTGTATTACAATATTGATACAAAGCCAAAGATTTAAATCCCTAGATATGCTTTAACTGTACTTAGATCGTTCAAAATTGTTTGTTCGTAAGAATATGAAGGTGGAACAACAAACCTTAATAAATGATTCTAGAAACCAGTTGGTTAATTTATTACTTCTAGTGCCTTCGGTGAGTGTACCTAGTTTTATCTATACTAATATTATAAAGCTGAAGAGTTTGTTTGTTTTCTTGAACGCGCTAATCTCAGGAACTACTGGTTCGAATTAAAACATTATTATAGTGTTGGATAGCTCATTATCGAGGAAGGCTATAGGCTATATAACATCACGCTACGACCAATAGGAGCGGAGTAGTCACCATAAATGCAGGTGATACTGCAGGAATGGCTAGTAAAAAAATAAAGCTAAGGATTTAGTTGTCGTGCATACTTCCAGTTTACAACGAGACAGATTTAAATCTTTGGTAACAAACAATAAGGTCGGAGTCAAAATGACACCTATGCTTCAATTACAACTACCTATATATATAAGTCTAAGGCATACAAATTATAATACAGAAAACACAGAAGCCAAGACTCAGTAGATGTTTTTAGTTAATTATTGATTACATTTGGTATTTATTGTTATGTATACAACAGCAAATACTTGGAAAAAATATATACTTATAATCTAATATGTCGCCTTTCCCCCCAATACTAACACATTGCTATATTTCCCAGGTCTCACAGCGCAGTCAGAAAGTAAGCCCCACATTCCAAACTAAGCATGTACTCGTAGAGTTTGAGCCATTCACACAACATACTATGTCATTTTTTATCTTGTATACGGGTGCTTTATCCGCCATTTTGTTCTGTAGTCTAAGCATGCCAAGTATATTCACGTTATACTCAAATATCCATACATTTATTTCCATATTAAAATGGTAGTCATCAATGGTTTTCATCTAGTTATTAGCCTATAAAATTGAGCTTTTTAAATTTCATAACTTAAGAAACTATACTATACCATACTTATATAACTTCTTTAAATTCCATAAAGTAAAATATAATACAGATAATAATAGAGCAAATTACAAACAAAATGGCGCCCAACCCATTGCAAAGATAAATTTATTTCATAGTAACTACTTCACATTCAACATTTTGAATTCATTATTTAGTAATATTTCACAGTCACACCTATCTGAAAATTAGTAGATATAGAACAGACAGTAGACAACATTACCTGAACGTACTACTTTATACTACACTTACTTGCAAATCGATTCAGTTGCAAAAATATGGTATGGTGTTTTATATACCATGTTTTGAACTGTATTAAATTAAATGACCAACGATATGCATTTAAGTGTCCGTTCCAGACGACGTTTCTTGTTATTTTGAGCAATTTTAATCTTACTACCACTCGCATGACCTCTTACTTAAATATACTCGATAAGACATTTCATTCCACATTATTTTTTTATTTAGTGTCACTGGTATTTACTAGTGTCAATGCCTATACCATATTGAACTAGCTGTAATTTTTATTACCTCTCTTTCTAACGCAAATTGTAGATAAAAGGTAGAAAGTTTTTTCGATGACGATCACTTAACAGTAAGGAG
Organism: Euplagia quadripunctaria; assembly: GCA_963859945.1. Taxonomy (NCBI): domain Eukaryota; kingdom Metazoa; phylum Arthropoda; class Insecta; order Lepidoptera; family Erebidae; genus Euplagia; species Euplagia quadripunctaria. Next base: position 5,903,570 of record OY982569.1, on the reverse strand, counting down.
TTATCTCCAGAATGGTACGTGAAGCGGTCGAGATCAAGAAATATAAAAGTTTCAATCGAGAAGATGGGTAGGTACCACTTGTCAACATCTAGGGACCCCGTAATCAGCAAACGCAATCGTCATCGATTACACTCAACTCACTCACCACGGATACCGTAAGTGTTGTGTGTCATAGTACCAACAGTGCGAACAAAAATAAAAATAATGAAGACCGAGTGCGGATAGTTGAAGAAACTCGTTACTCGCGGAGGTGTCGCTAAGCTCTCACTACTCCACGCGTGGCTACGATCGGTGCAATTCGGTCAAAACGTCGTCTAATCAAAACGTATCGTACCTTACAAATATTATCGCGATTAAGTCCCGTTTTACACCTCTAATAGATAAATATTTATACTCAAGTCTTACCATAACTTAATGTTGTTAAAAATTAAAACATTGTTTTTTTTTCTATGACATAAAACATTTATTATTGCAGTGTGCGTAGGTTCTACATTAATATAATAATATTTTTTAAATATGAAGCTTATTTAAAATGATCTACATTGGCCTTAATATAATTCTTTAAATGTTGTGGCCCTTAGCCCAGGCGGGGTCTATTTTCTTTTGGGTAAGTCGGAATGTATGACAGATTTTTGTTGAATTCGGTCTGAAAAGTCACAAGAAATGATAATTTTACTATTCACTCACTTAAAACATGGGATTTTTTATAAAACAAAATGAGAAAATTTTGAAAAATAACCTTGTTTTCTTATTATTGTATAGCATCTCACTTATTATGAATTTTAGAGAAAAGTTTACCGGGATAAAAAGTTGCATAATGAAAATTTACATAAGGTACTACTATTATATAGGTATACTTTACTTTTACTATTACAAAAATATCACACTATTTTCAAACCCCACTCGATTCGTTTTGAAGTTTTTTACACATATATTTTGTTGCCAATGATGCTGCCATTTTGATTTTATGTAACTTAAATATATGTACCCTGTAACGCTCGCGCAATAAAGACCAATCTAATGACACAATGTTTAGGTTTCGGTTGAGCCGTCTAGCCGAGAATGACAGATTCATAATGAAATTATAATATTACTGTTTTATATTTACTGTAACAGTATTTTTGTCCAGACTGTGTATAAATCATGTTTCTGCAGAAACATAAATACTGTAAAGTTCTTACAATGTACAATCCAAATCCACATAGTGGTGAAAAGTAAGTTGAAGAAAAACGAGCTGATATTAAGGCCACTTTTCCTAAAGTTACTTCGTTAAGAAGGTACCCTTTAGGTACAAATTTCCGATTACGTGCGGGCTACCAGCTGACAACACTTTCCGTTCCGTTTCAAGTTTCCGTCTATTTAATGGTTTAATAACACTCGTACTGCTTCTACATGCGACTTCGGTTTGCTGACTGACCACTTATAACTGCCACACTCAGTTACGTCTGATCAATATATTCAGTCTTTCCTATGAATATTATAATAAAGTGTGGAAAGAAATAGAAATATTTTGTAAAACAATGTCAGATTTCTTAAATAAAAAACAAGACAAAAGAGGCACTTTGTGATGTAAGCGTTACTGTCAGCCAAAGTTGCAAACCATCGCTCAATGCCGAACTCAAACGCACGCAAAGTACACACGATATGAAGTGTAAGTAGGATAACAAAATATTTTAGGCCATGTTCAGAGGTCAGGCGTTGAGTGTGAGTTTTGATAACGCGCGTTAATAAGTATACAAATTTTGTTCAGGTCGTCCACGTGCTCACGCGCGTTTTGATCTGCCACGCGCTCGACGCTGCGTCAAGGCATGACAGTTGGCACGCGTGTCATGACGTGTGTTGGCAACACGCGTTGACGCGCGCTTTGAGATCATTGGTTTGCCGTATTTTTGTTTAGATGAGGCGACAACACCATGATTGAGAAGATTCAGCCATTTAAAGGTGGTGGTGAGGAATGCATGAAAAAGATTTGAATGCAGATAATATATAATCATAGGTGAAATTAAAATCCGACAAGTAGTGACTAGTAAGCGGTTTCCAGTGTGTACAAATACTTTTGATATCAACCGTATCACTTTTGTCAACTCTATGGAGTTACCCAGTCTAAAATGCTACCATTCCTCTAAAATGGCGAGGGAGGCGATAGTTGATCCTCACACTACCTTCGGGATCATGAATCCTACGTGGGGTACACTGAAAGTTTTGCGTAACTCATTAATAAAACAATTCACATGGAAAGTAATTTATTTACTACTTTTCGAAGTATTCTCCATTATATTTTAAACACTTTTTCTTTGGGTCAAACCATTTTTGAAAACATGAGGACCATTGGTCCAAGGGCATGTTTTTCACGTGCTGGTTGAAAGCTATTACGGCCTCTTCCGGCTCTGTCAATGTCATACCTCTCACCAAATCTTAATTTTTTTGGAAAATAAAGAAATTACATGGTGCCAGGTCTGGGCTATGTGCGGGATGGGTCACTAGCTCTACCTTTTTAGAAACCAATAATGGCTTTGTCTTGTTCATGGTCTGGGCCGAAGCATTGTCATGGTGCAATAGGATGCGATTTCTTGGTCGTTTTTCCTTAACTTTTTCAAAGACACTGGGCAAACAAATGGTGTTTTACCACTCAGCATTAACTGTATTTTATTCTTCAAGTGGGATCGTGCAGAACGGACCCGTCCAGGAAAAAAAATACGAAATCATTTTTTTGCCTACGTTTCTCGCCTGCCTCAATTTTGTTGGTGTGCCGTATCACCTTCGAACACCCATACGGAAGACTGTTGCTTTCTGTCCGGCATGTAACAATATATTATCCATGTTTCATCTCCTGTCACAATGTCATACACAGCGTTTTTGTTCTTTGGTGAGATCATGAGGAATCTAGCGGCAATCCCCAAATGTCCTCGAATCTCCTCATAGGTGAAATGCCTATTTACTTCAATTAGTTGCCTGACAGTAGTCACGACCTTCACGAATTTCATCATGGAGAGAAACTCGGCCATGATCAAATCTGCGTACCAACGCCTTACGATGCTCAAATGAGGTGCTCCCATCCCATAAGCGTTTTGAAGACGTGCAGTGTAGTCTTGCGGAGCCAGTGAACTTTTAAAATCATAAAAATCGTCGCCCTAAAGTCTTTTCGTGTTAATACCATTTTTGCTACGGACGACGAACTTCAACTTGTGATAAAAAACAATTGACAAGCGATTTCCTGTAATTTTTTTTTTAAATGAATGAGTTTCTTATGTTTAAAAAAATAAAGCGTTCGAAATTCAAACATTTATGAGCGGCCAGGACACAGAACTTTAAGTGTGCCCTATGTATTATGGTGACTGGATGGTCTTATTTCTTAAAGGTACATAGAAGTATATCGGTATATTCTGAAACCTTCTACAGTGTTCTTTTATAATCTAAAGTCTCTGCTTTCATTCTGAAACTAAAATGCGTAGGAGAATAAAGTAACTGTAAGAAAATAGATTTGTTAAAATTAAATTTTTTCAGTCCTGAATCGACGTGAAACCCCTATTTCTAGACGTTTTAGCCGAGTCGTCCATCTCCCTAGAAAATTAAATCAATTTGCCTAGGAAACATGATAGCTTCTTAAGTAAATTATAAAATTAAAATCTTCATCTCATTCCCCTTTAAGGTCAAGAAGTTCTTAAGTACAGTTTCAAATAACGATCTCGAATTCTGGCGTGGACAAATTAAACTTTGTTAAGTTCCATTGAATTACATTGTCTAGAAATGGTCGGCTGTTTCCTCAAATGATGGCACGATTTGCTCAAATTTTATGACTGAAACCAATGGCCGAATTAAATTAACTGTCCTTTATGTACGGGTACAAACATCCTTCAAGTTCCTTTTACTGATCTCTGAACAAAACAAATAAAATGAAACCATTAATCAAAAACTCCACAGCAATGTTTGAAGTTATGAAATTCAATTTAATGGCACGTCAATGCTATCCATTTTATTAAAAAGTTTATAATGTTGAACCACTCAAACTTGTACCATAAAGAACGTTGGATTTGTAAGGTCAATGTTGGAAACGGAAATAAAGAATTTAAAACTCAAAGATCTTGTATTTTTGAGGCAATTTTGCTATCTCTCGCTTTGTGCTTCGCTATTTGTGAAGGAGCGAATTGCTTGCCACCCTTTGTTGTCGAAGAAAAAAATATCAAATAGAGTGGTTTGGACATCTTCATTGGGTTTTCTGGGTACCGGGGTATTGACGAAAATGTACATAGTGGCAACAGTTTATTAAGTAAATTTTCTTCGCTTCTTACGATGGGTAGCAAAAGTAACATAATCCCGAGGAGTTTATGAAATATTCACATTTTTCTTTAGGAGTTTGTTTAGGCGGTGTTCTCGTTTCTTACTTGCTCTTTGTTTAAACCATTTCAAACTTTGCCAGACTTTTTCAGTTGTTTCATCACAAAAAAAATAATAGAGAGTAAAAAATTAAAGGAGACTCAACATTATTTACTTGTCAGTTTTATACGTTGATAAAAAATAAAGATTGGTCAAACCCACGATCTCAATGTGTGTGTGAGTGTGTAAGTTAATGCAGAAAATATTTTAAAGGTATATACTTTATACTCACCTAAAATCTTTTCTGCATTAAGTTACACACACGACTTACATAAATGTGACATCATTACAAAGTCTAATACTTTTCCTAAAATTTCCTTTCTAATAAACACTTCTTAACTAGCTATGTTCTTGTTCCTGCCTAATATGGGGCGAGGTTAATACCGTACGGTAAACGGCATAAACCTCGCTGCTTCTGCAAAGTTCTTAACCAATCACCTAAAAGCAATTGGCCCGACCCTAGAATTGATACCCAGGAACGTCCGCAAACGTGAAGGCAAACTGATGCCACCGGTCCAGGGTGTAAGTCAATAAATTTTCGAAATATTTATCCCTAACTGCAAACATTTTCACTCGTATAACTCATAATAAAATTGAAATCACGTATCATATAAGTCTGGCTACGCAGTCTCTAGGTAATAAAATAGAAGGCACTCAAGGAAGCAAAAAGAAAATGTCAGAGGTATGAGTAGGGATTAAGGTTTTATATTGGCCAGTGTTTACAGTGCACAGACAATTGTGATTAGGGATATATTAGAGTGCCTACTAAGGTTGACGAAGCTCAGGCTTTGCTGTTTGCAATAGACATACAACTGTTAGAAAATTGTTTATAAGTACAAAATGTTATGCTGCTCTTTGGCCCTGAATTAATCGCTTTCTTAAGTTCGGAAAAAATTATGAATGTAGTGGATATTCATAAAGACTGCCTTGTTGGTGATAAGTGTTTGTTGCAAACGTAACTGCGACTTCGGTTCGGTAATTTATAATTGGATTTTTTGTGGTGTTTCCGTTTCATAGTATACTCAAAGAGAGCAAGATTAGAAATACTCAGTTGCCCTGGACTTTTTAATTGTGCTACGCATTGTGACTTTACCATATTTTAAATTGGATGCCACCTGAAATAGTCTTGGTACAGGAGTGTCTTACACCTTTATATACCTGATATATGTGTAAAGAAATATTATCGTAAAATTTAGGCTATAAAATACTTTCTCATATTTTATAGCCTAAATTTACCCATAAGTTACCTGATATACAATATAAGCTGAACATTTATATTGAAAACAATAAAAGCTGTATAGCACACGCCCTTGAATATTTTTTATTCATGAAATCGTAACAGGGGTATGGTCCGATTCAAATTATTGTTTTATTGATTTTGTTTTTTTTTGGTTATCATGAATGTTAACACAAACAAAGCAAAACATTACTACGAAAATTGTATAAACTTACTGACAATTTAAGGCACCTTTTGCGTTCATTTTTAGGCATATTTCTTATTGCTGTCTACGTGGCTCGGATTTCGTAGTATTTTGTAGCGCATTCGTAGTCTCTTGTTTTATACTTCACTGCTCAGACAAGTCTGAACTACAAAACAAGAGACCTCGAAAAATCTCCAGATCTTATCAGCGGTGATGGTTTGTATTTGGGGCTGCATGATGTTCAACCCTAGGTTGGTACTTCAGTACCGCATCAGTGGGCCACAAGAGCATAGAATATGCACTGCAGTTTCTTCTGCCTCTCAGCAGAATCTGCATGTTATAACGGGTACGTATTACAATGCCGAATTTGAAAATACCGAATTTCATAAGCCCTACGAAGGGAAGGCAGAATATTAAAATCCCGAATGTTTATTTGATCGAAAGTTCTAAATACCGAAAGTTTAAAATACCGAAAATTCTAAATACAGAATCTTATAAGACCTATAATCGGAACGCCTAATACTTAAATGCCGAATATTAAAATACCGACCGTTTATATGACCGAAAGTTTTAAAACCCGATAAAAGATCAATTTCAAATGGGTAAGTAATATATGATAGATGGATAGATAGATAGACACAAACATATATATACATATATATACATACAACTACATACGTATACACATACACAAATTTATATATATATACACATACACCTAAATACATACATTATAATTGTGCATAGTATTAGATTATATATAGACTATCTTAGGCATAACTTTGCAGATAGTATTCTTTTAACATTTTTTTGAAAGATCCTAACGATTGTGCTTGCCTGATGGAAACTGGTAGGGCATTCCAGAGACGCGCTGCTTCAACTGTGAAAGATTTATCAGCAAACTTTGTTATATATACACTGGTATTTGAAGTTTTAGGTTTTCCGATGATCTCAACAACCTTGAATGTGTGTCACGTAGGAACCTAAAACGTTCTTTGAGATAAGAGGGAGTAAGGGGATTGAACAATATGTTATAAAGTAGAGAGAGGATATGAGTATTCCGACAATGATATAACAAAAAAATCTCTAATATTTAATAAAATGAACGATTGATATAATTTTAAAATAACAATTTTTTATAAGCATAACATACATTAAATATAACATCGTTTGACAGAACATACATTACATATAAAATCGTTTGACATACCACTCAAAATTCGCGGTGCTCCTATTTTTGGGTGGTTTAAAAAAAAATAACCACGAAGGCTAACGCGGTAGCTCCGCTCCGCTACGCTCCCGCCTTAGCCTTCTAACCTAATCTATCCGAGTCGGGGCGCTTTGAGTCGGGGTGTTTATACATATTAAACGTTAATGTTAAACAATATTTAGGTCAAAATCAAATGTAGTCGGCTCTTTCGGTACTTTCAATAGTTTTTTCTTTTCGCGTGTAACAACCTGGCGGAGCGCGTCCTTGGAAGGTATATGTGGTGCAATACTGGAACTTGAAGACGTCAAGTGATTTTGCAAAATTTGGCAGGTCTTGACAGTGGGCTGATCTCTTGTTTTTGATTTCAGTGATTGGATACTGTCAGCAATATCGGCACGAAACGGAATACCTTCATGGTTGTGTTCTGTCTTTGACGATAACAATGACGTGCTATTTACATTTGTGAATATGTTAGTAATAAGTGTGGCCGAGCATTTATAAACAGTTCTCTCATATTCGCAATTCCAATAACTTTTATCACAGCTTTGGCGGTTCTTGATATACACAAAATCATCTAACTGTAATTTTAATCCACCTTTTTGAGACGTAAACACTCTTAAAGTACCTTCACTCATTGTACAATTACTACTTTTCACTGCCACACAATTAATTACCTTCCACAATTTAATAACCACCAATAACACGTTAATTACCACTCACAATAATTTCGAATGACCTAACGTGAATGAAGTGAAACGAAGAAGTTATTTAAAAATTGAATTTACCTACATTGTATAAAAACATTTTTTTACAATGTAATGTTAATCTTACTTTCGGGATTTTGACCTTCAGTATACCAACTGTAAGTGTATGAACCTTCGGGATTTTAATCTTTCGTGATTTGGAACTATCGGGATTTGGAACTTTCGGGATTTAGAACTTTCGCTTATTTGAAATTACACATATTGAGCTTCGGTATATCGGGTATAGGTATTTCATACGTTCGGTATTCGGATTTTCGACGTTTTAATCGTGGGTTTTCCAGATGTAGGTATTAAGAACTTTCGGCATTGTAATACGTACCCACAGGTTTTGTATCTTTTGAGTTCTTTTGATACTTTAGTGTTCGTGATTGTCCCTTCGGTTTCATTGGTTTACATATATAAGACCAAAAGTCTTTTTGCACATAGATGATGAGCGGAGTCAGGCTTAGTAGCATTTGAGCTTCCTCTGGTGTCGCAGTTGGTGCACTAGTGGCTAATAAACAAGCCATGCTTTGTAAGCTGATTAATTTATTTGAGGTAGTCGTTTCGCTGACTTTACTGCACTAGGTGGCAGCTCTCTACGTCACAATTGGCCTTGCAATCGTCGTGTACAGCCATAATGCAATCTTGAGCTGGAGTTCCATTCTGACATCAGCCATGCGACAGATCATCCATAATGCCATTTTTTGTTTTATGGACTAACTAACTTTTGGTCAAGTGTGACCCCCAGGTATTTAACGTCACTAGAGAAAGAATGGATTTTGCACCTTTAATTCCCAAAGTACCCGGTTGGCGGCATTAGGCTTGTCCTCTATTACGTGAGGGAGACCAAGTTATAGTTGAAAAATATGGGTGTTTACCTCTGCCTACCCCTTCGGGATAAAGGCCGGAGTATATGATTGTTTGTATGTATGTAAGGTGCATTCGCTAGCTGCGGTTTACAGGGAGGAGAAATTTGGTGAGCTCGTTTAAAGTTGTCTGATCTTCAAGATCTCACCTTGAACTTTAGGAAGGTTTTTATGGCGTCTTCTTTAGTTCTACCCCGGAAGAATTAAAACAAGATAAAGTGCAACGTAACGATTGCTCCTGTGTCACTATTATACGGAGACTCGCAACATTTGCTCGATCGTGATTTACCATTTATCACGACATCTCGAGTGTATATTTTTTTAACGAGACAATTTCATAATTCATTTCACAGTTTCATTTTTAGAACGAATCTAATGATATTACGTATATCAATAATCAAACCTTTTTAGCTAAAGAGCGTGGTAAGCAGAACCCTAATAATTCTGGGAAGGTCTGATAATAATTACCTCCATTTAAATTTCTCTGTAGTTGACTAACACCCGTATTCACAAACAATACTTTGGTCAGTATGGAAGCAACGCTGTGCTAAATAAGGAATTTTTCACAACGTTCGTTGTGGCCGGCCTAGTCATTCACAAACGATACTCATGTTACCCTCTGCTAAGCTAAAGTTTAGTATTCTTTGCAAATCTATAGCCTCTTCTAAATTCTTCTCGTAGTTATTATCCTCTGTTCGATTAAAAGTATGAAATAAAACAGCAATTTTTTTAACTGTCACTCCCACTGATACATAGTGCATTGCGTAAAATAGCTGTCGAGCTACTTTATCTGAGGGTTTTTTTTATGAACGCATATCGTTGTCCATCCGTCAAGTACTGTTTGAGAATTGATATTGCGGACCCTATGCGTCCGGGCTCACTGTGAGTCCTCATAGCATTGTTTGTGAATAGGGCTGTTAGATTCACTAATATAAATTTTCAAAAAAGAACTTGCATACTTCATTATTATTTGCAAGAAACAATTATAACTCATATTTTCAACGTTCGTTGTATTAAAGGGCCAACTCTTTGACACGTTGATAAAAAAAATTAAAGATTGAGTAAGATATTATTGAAGTAAAACTTGACGGCAAACTGGGGCACTCTGCTTGTATTTTATATACGTAGCAGTTTTAACCGTAGTACAAAGTTATTTTTCTAGTTCTATTGCTATGAACAATCATAATCTCGAATAAATAAATATTTTATGTGAATATAACCTCAAACGATCAAATCATAACAGAAGTAAACTAAAAGGAATAAATGTTCAGAATTACATAATTTACCAAGTACTAAACACTATTCGATAGGTATATTCAGGGCGTAAAAAATATAAGTTTAAGTCAAATAAATATCTTTATTTCAGAAAATTCCTTAAAATTTGTTTTTTTTAAACTAAAGGTTTGGAATGGATCCTTCTTACAGTCCCGACCTGGCACCTTGTGACTTTTATTTATTTCCAAAAATAAAAGATAAACTCAAAGGAAACTTCGTATCATGAACCCTGAAGATGCCGTGGCTGCGTTTGAAAACGTAGTGGAAGAGATCCCTAAAGAAGAATGGACTCACTACTTCAGTCAATGGGTCCATCGCATGCGACGGTGCTTAGAAAGGACCGGAGACTACTTCCAAAAGTATTAAAAATATTAACAGGCTTTTATATCATTCCGTTTTTTATTTTCTAAAAACTTTCAGTGTGACCCCCGTACCCTTCAGGCATAGTTTCTTTTTTACAGTGGACTTCAATTTATTCAATGACATACATTGACCCCGAAACGACTTCTTTATTTTATGGAGCCTTAAGGCAGGTACAACAATTTTATGATATGTGTTAAAACTTTTATTGAACTGATCTTTATTATTATAAACATAAATATTTATTAAATATAGTAAATATTCATTAGTTTTTATCATATGTTATTATGATCGTAAAAATATTTCTTAGATTTGACGTAAAAGTAAAATCGTATCTTTTATTCCATTTCAGGGACACATCAAAGAGTATTTGATTTTAGTTTCCAAAAATAAGTCTTAATAGACCCGCATGGAATGTTTTACTTGTGGAATATATTTTTGTGTATTTAGGATTTTATTATTATGACTTAGGACTATTTTAGGATTATTTTAGCTCTATTTTTTTATTTTATTTAGGGTTTCTATAATCCGTTTTTTTATATTCTTGAAAAAACTACTAATATATTGGATATAATAATAAGCGGTAAAATATTACTTCAATTTTCATTATATTACGTTCATACATAAATAAAGATTCTTATCTTCTTAAAATTTACTATGATTTACGAAAACGTGCTGCAAAAGATTTCTAGGCAGTGGGTAAGGCAATTCTAAATTTCCAAGTTACTCAAAATCGAAACCAAAAGGGAGCACCTACAACTTACATACATACATATACTAACGCCTATACCCCCAAAGGGGTAGGCAAGGGTGTATTAACATTCACATCTTGCCGACTATAGTTTAGTCACACTCTACGTCAGTGTGAGTGTGAGCAATGCAAGCCTTTTTCGTCCACCAAGTACTTACTACAGGGAAAATTAATAGTACATTTTTTTCTTTTTTTATATTTATAGGGAATAGCAGTTAAGCAGAGAAAGCAATAGAATATAATAATATATTTTATTTATAATAATATATAAATACTAGCTTTCTTAATTTTTTCTTTCATAATTCTTCTCCTGACAATAACAAATACCAAAAAAAAAGAATTAGCGAAATCGGTTCAGCCGTTGACGCGTGATGCCGTGACCAAGAGAATTAGAGATTCATTTATATGTATATATGTAAAAAGATATATTAAGGGAGAGCGGGTAATGCATGAAATGGGCTGGTCTTGCTGGTAGATATAGGCCCCAATAGCTTAGCATGAGGTCGGGTGCAGTGCAGTAATACCAATAAGATAAATATTTGCACACCATAATGGTATAATATAAACGGGCCATAATCCATACCAATATTAAAAAGCTGAAGAGTTTGTTGGTTTGATAGAACGCGCATAATCATAGGATATGGTTCAAATTGAAAAATTATTTTAGTGTTAGATAGCCCATTTATCGAGGAAGGCTATAGGCTATATAACATTACGCTACGACTAATAGGAGCGGAGTAGTGATTATAAACGCAGGTGAAACTGCGTGGACGGCTAGTATTACTGCATTATAACATAAGATCATACATACGTTGTAAACCTACATTCTTGCGAATAAATTAATTTGAATTTGTACCTTGGTAAGTCACTGCATCATTCATATGATGTATAAGAGACGCTATTCTCTTGATTATATTGATATCTAGATTAAGTAGTGTGAATTTTTTAAAGATAAGATAAAAAGATAAAAATTTTATTGCAAAAATTGTTTACAAGTTCTTCTGATAATAATCACATTTGAACATATTATATAGAACACAACTTACGAGTAAGAAGACCCTGTTCATGTCAAGTTTTACATAGGTTTGTTAAAGGAGTAGGAGTTTTTTAAATAATCCTTCTTTGCTGTAAACCGACAACAGGTACCCTAAAGGAAACTTATTTCTGAAGCATTGTCAACTTCAAGGCCAAATTAGGAAATGGCTGAAATCATTTCCTAAAGTTTTAAGTATAAAATTTGTTTTGTTTTTTTCTCAAAAAGTTAAGATACTTCTGAAATTAAGAAGACTTGAGGGTAGTCTGGTAAAATTTGGAACGAAGACCAGACCGATAGTGTATGGGCACCAACATTTTTTTTTTTTCTTGCCGAATCATATTCATTCATTCTTGCTCTAAAATTAGGGACGTAAAGTGGATTCAAGTGAATTAACTTTTGTAAAAAAATTATATTATATCCTAATAGTGCTTTTTAAATCAAATGGAATGCCACTGTTTTGGAAACTTATGTGGGAGAGCCATGCTTCGGCACGTATGGGCCGGCTCGACTCCGCTCGTTACCACGGCCTCACAGAAAACCGACCGTGAAGCAATGCTTGCATTGCATTTCGCCGCGTGAGTGAGGTTACCGGAGGCCCTAACCCTTCCCTGTCCCTTATTCCCGTCCTTCCCCTCTCCCCCCTCTTCCCACTCTTCCCCCCTCCCCCTCTTCTTCTACTCCCACCTTAAAGGGCTACGCACTTGTGACTCTCGAGTTGCAGGTGCCCATGGGCGGCGGTAGTCATTTACCATCAGGTGACCCGTCTGCTCGTTTGCCCCCCATACCATAAAAAAAAAAAAACTTATTTAATCAAACCCTTACCTAACCCTCTTCGTTAAGGTTGACATCAGTCCCAGTGTCGTATAAACTAAAATTACATATAAACCATTACTATCAATTATACATAATGAATATATTTATTTGTCAAATAATGGGATAATAATGCTCAATTGAAAGTTACCAGTAAAATGGGGTATTTTTGTATTTCCAAAAGTCTGACTTTAATCTGGGTGGATTGCTTTTGAAGCTTACATTTGCGTACAAAAAATAAAAAATATTTTAAAGCATAAAACATATTTTTAAACAGAAATTTCAATTTTACAAATTGAGCTTAACGAGTATTTATTCATATAAAGATTTACTTTCAGATAATAAAGCCCCATATTTCAATTTAAATATACGTTTCTAATTGGACATTTCTTTTGGTAAACAAAAAATACATACAAGCCAATGATTCTACGATAAAGTTTAATCATGACACTATTTTAAAAATGAAACGAAGTTCAAAGCCCTGTGTTTGAAATAATTGAAAGTTAAAAAGCATTGTTCGAAGCCCTGATAGCGTTTAGTAATGTGGTTCACTCATTATTAGTATTCTAGATGACCTCATAAAGGAAGGACAATGTTCTGTTTTCAATTTCGGGTTAATAGTTTTCAGGGGTTGGATTAAAAAACCACAAACTTTCCGATGCCTTTAGAATGACACTACAGCGCTGGTTAATTTTTGATAGAGGGTTAAGTTAAATTCATTTCATTCCCTAAATATCAATTGATAAGAAAGGACGACGTGACGTGACATGCAGTCAGTCAGGTCAGTCAGGGTCTAACCAGAAAAACTACTCTGACAACATTTATCAGAACACAGTTTTTTTTAAGCTCGTGATCAACGTACTTTATTTCCACCCTCTTTTTGTATTGGGGAATATTTCATTAGTTCCCTTATTATCAATTATTTATGCTTAATGAGTATAAAAACAGACAAAACGCTAACATTTTAATCAAAGTACATCAGTTTCACAGAAATTCAGGCTCGTTCCACATCACCTGCAGATCACGTGGCTGGGTTTGTAAAATGAGATTGTAGGTTTACACAATTTTATACTTAAGAGTCAATTCTCAATTGCGGCTATACTCTAAAACGTACTTGATCCACACATCCACACTTACTACACACATCAAAAGTGTCTAGACTTTTGATGTGTGTAGTAAGTAAAACTCATATCCAATTACTCGATAGCTATTTCTAAGACTCTAAGATTTTCTTCAGGCATTCTCAAAGTTAACAGTTTCCATTCCATTTCAACCACGTACTATTTTCATACTACTTCTTTTGTCTATAGTCCCTAATTGATTTAGATCTAACATCCCTCCCTACTAAATCGGTCATGAAACCAGGTTTACCTTTCCAACTTCTCCATTCTATTTCTTATTAAATTAATTACCGATGATCTAAAATATTTTAACTTTCGCTCTCCGAGATTCACCGAGTGTCGTATTCGATGTACTCAATGGTACCTTTTTTAACCGTGATTGATTCTTATTAATAGAATTAATCAATGGATTGTATGTCCTTGAAGCTATTATGAAGAAATTATTAAAATAAACAAGTCCCACACTTAAATAATGAATCGGTTTCTCCGTCATACAAAATTGGGATATGAAATATTACTCAATTCAGACCTATTTTCTTCAAAACCGAGAATAACAAGTGCCAATATAATGCAAATATTGAAAATTCGAAACCAATCGGAAATAATACAGAATTGTAGAACAATCGTTTGGCATGATGACAACACAAAATTTATAGTTCTCGAAAATTTTACTCCACGAATGTAGGTAATTCCAGATTCAAATCTCTTTTCCTTTTAAAATGTCAGAATTAACAATATATATTTTTTGAAGAAACTGTGATTTTAATATCTATGTCTAATCTAATTATATTATAAATGGTTTAAATACACTGAAGATAAAATTGTTATTATTTAATTGACGCATGTGCAATAATTAAAGCTGTTCATTTTCAGTTTAAGTTGAACTGTAACATGTGTTACATAAATCAAACTATTTTTTTATTGTACTAAAATATATACTATGTCCAGTATAAGTCGAACTGTTATTGTATATAGACTTTTTATTAAATGACTTGAAAAAAAAAAGTGGAGATTCTATGTTCGGCTGTATGTATTTTTTATGGCTATTTATGTTCACTGATATTTCCGTCATCAGTGGATCGATTTCAAAAATTCCTTTTTTGTTTGAAGGGGTATGCTCTCCAGATTGTCCCATTGTCACCAAATCCGGATGTGATGATTCAAATAAAATAAAATAAATCAAATTTTAGGTATCAAAACACAGTCATTGCCTTAGAGGAAATTGAAACCTTGGTTTTAATTTCTTCTAGGTCCCATGGGAACCATTAAGCGTGGAAACGCTCAATTGTTCCCATGAGACCTTCTTCTCAAAATTACGGGAACAGTAACATTATTGGATTCTTAAAAATTATGTGACACTACTATCCATGGTATTCTATGGCACAATAGACACAGAAGTTACGATGTGAAAGGGTTTCTTAAAAAGTGCCACCGAATTTATCTGGGGGCAGAATAGTAAGTTGAAAGTTTGAGAAGCACTGAACATAGAGCAAATATTATTCATTACGTGGAAAAAGGGTACAAAGTTAATACAAGTTTAATGAATGGAATATGAACGGTAGGTTATTTCTGAGAAAACAACTCCTAAAGTTACGTACTGTAACTGTAGAAGTTAGCGTTTAGAGTTAGAGTTAGGATTTAGAGTTTAGCAGTTAGAGTTAGAATTTATTGAAAGTTTTTATACTTTATATGTCTTACAAAGTAATAACACTTGTCTATTATGTAGACACAACACCATTTCTCTTATAATGTAATAACATGATTTCTATTACTTGATTGTGAATGATTGTATATTGCATTTATAATTTTAGTTAGGACTAGCAACCCGCCACGGCTTCGCACGGGTGCAAATTATGTCTGTCTGTCTGTTCGCGATAAACTGAAAAACTACTGAACGGATTTTCATGCTGTTTTCAATAATAGACAGAGTGATTCATGAGGAAGGTTTTGGTGTATAATTTGTACCTGTGCGAAGTCGGGGCGCGTTGCTAATTGTTATGTAATATGTAGTGAAGATGTGAATTATTTGACTACTTAGTCGAAGAATTCACATCATCCTAACTAAAACTATAAATGTGAAAGTGATTTTTTTTTGTTTGCTTTTTACGCTTCCACACCTTAACTACTAAACCGATCATAAATAAATTTAGAATACAAAAAGGACATAGGGTACATTTCATCCCGAAAAACGTAACGTTCCCTAGGGACGCCCAAAATGAATGACAAAGTCTCCTTATTGCGAGCACAGCCGCGGGCAATAGCTAGTGAAGAATAAATTTAAAATGACCACTATACACATATAAATATATGTTACATATTAGGCGACTCATTTACATATAAATTTATATTATGCTATAGGTACATTACACGTACAGAATAATTATATATATCGGCATGATATTTATTAGAGACTCGACTGAGTCCACAGTCAAACTGTTTAAAACAGTTTTGTGGAGTTAGTACAAAGGGTACTAGACTAAGGCCTAAAAAAATTGTCACAATAAATAAATTAAAAAAAAAGCAGTGCAAACTGGGCCAATGTAAATTTGTAAGAATTCCATGCCATCTTCTAATTGCGCAGTATTTCATTTTATATTATGATGCATTGCATTTTCGACTATAATTAATATTTTAATGTAATAATATTTTCTCTTGTTTCTTGTGTGTATCTCCTTTTTTTATGGGATACGGGGCAAACGAGCAGACGGGTCTCCTGTTGGTAAATGACTACTGCCCATGGACACCTGCAGCTCAAGAGTCACAAGTGCGTTGCCGGTCTTTAAGATGGGAGTAAGGGAAGGGGGAAGGAGGATAGGGCCTCCGGTAACGTCACTCAATCGGCAAAACACAACACAAGCTTTGCTTCAACGCCGATTTTCTGTGACTACGGTCTAGCCGGCACATATGTGCTAAAGCTTGACTCTCTGACGATTTGTCTTTCTACATCTACTAGACAAATAACCTCACTGCAAGTAAAAAGCATTATACATTTCTAATTAGGTGACAGTTACCCAAGTAAGTATTAACTGAAACTCTATTTATAAATACTAATATATAATAACTAAACTAAAACTAAAGCAATATATAATAACTACTAATAAATACTCGAAATTATGACTACCTCAGATAAATGATTATTTGAGAAAGTCATGATTTCGAGTGGAGTGTAGTATTAGAAACTGTGGTAGTTCACTATTTTGGACTACCCATCCGGTATTAATTCGCCGATAGTAATCTCGATCGTTATTAGTTGCATCAGTGACAATTCTTGTGAGACTATCCAAACTTTCCAATTATAATTGTAGCGTTGTAAATGTATGAGGGAAACAGTTGTTTAGAACACCGGTGAAATGGCTCGGATTGCCTGAATCTAGACTTGGCTCTCTGTAAGACCTGGACACTACTTATACGATGCTACAAGCGTCCAGGACACGTATTTTCGGGAGCGTCAGCGTTAAACGCTAATGGCAAGAGTTTCGGGTTTCAGTTATTTCAGCTATGTTTTAATTGTAGCATTTGATACATAACTAACTAATACATACAACTCACTAAAATAACTACAACAAAGTAACTGCACAATTCTACTACAAATAATCATATTACTACACCTTGAATTCGTGAGACTTTAATGATTTTAGCTGTATATATATTTCTTGTCTATAGACGCAAAAAACGTAATATGTGAACAAAAACTTGTAGATAAAAGTGCCATTTCTCTTTATTTTGACAAAAACAGAACACGAGAGAACCGGATTCACACCCTGAATATTCCGTAACTACAAAAACAAACGTGTAGGTACGTTTGTTTTTAAAAACATCCAAACCATCCCAGTCATCGAGAGTTCAATTATAAATGTAAGTATAAACATATATATATATATCGGGTAAAGGACAAACTTAATCGTGGAGAAAAAGAAAAATTGGCAAACTTTATACTAGTAACACTAATGGCATTACTTGTGAGTGAACCATCCTGTTCTCCTACCTCCTTCGGATTTCTTTTGACCGTATTCATAAATATAAAAAATAACACTACAAAATAGTGTTTACAAACTATCTAAAAAAAAGTGGACAAAGGTCTTCCGTAGTGTGAAGATAGGTTCTCAAGATCGATCTCTCCAGTAAGAGCAGAAGGCTGCTGTGCCCTACCTTTGCTAGAATGCCTAAAGATGAATATCGTCTTTACTAATTAAGTTAAAAAACCCTAAAAGCATGCACTCACATATATAATGGCACAACGATCTACTTACCAAATAATTCTACCTACCATTAAAGTATATAAAAATAAATCCAAAAAGCCAAAACATAATTTTTTGTACCGCTCCAATGGTCATTAAAATCGATTGTTAATACATTTTAAAAATAAAAGAGTACACAAGGACGAATTGCTCAAGTCGTCTCCATACATATATTTTAAAACGAACCACGAGAACATAATTTATATCTCTTAACTGCACTTAGCTTAGAAACAGCCCGACTTCTCGAACTTTCGACCATTCGTCTTCCATGAACTTCTGAGTAATTGTCGTCTAATGAGCTGAACCGCAGACGGCGACATTGCATTTAGTTTCTCTAATAAAGATAGATTATTTTCAAACTCTTTCAATGTGTCTCTAATTAAATAAACACAAATGTTTCGAAAATTGGTAGGCAAAGGAATATCACAAACGCGCCTACGATTCATGATATTTGAAATGATATAATTATAGCTGCAAAACACACGCACGCTTTAGCGCAGCGTTTATATAGAAGATACTTGAATATTTTCCATAAATGAAATAATGTAATAACAACGCATCCTGTAATCGTAGCTACAGTTAGGCAATAATAGAGTTGATGCGAATAATGGCATACATAAATTAATATAATTCTTTGAAAAGTACAAATGAGTATATCTCGTTCCGAATCCACCTAGAAACTGTTTTGACTCTGCTGGCTAAGGAAAAAGATGTCGACAATTACAAACTCACAAATAAAATAATAAAGTTGTCTTAGATTAATATTTTTTTAAAAAGAAATTAGTTTTTGAATTTGAACACTTGTCATCCCTACTAATATTATAAATGTGAAAGTAACTCTGTCTGTCTGTCTGTTAGCTTTCACGCCTAAACGGCTGGAGCGATTGAGATGAAATTTGGTATAGAGATAGTTCGAGGCCCTGGGAAGGACATAGGCTACTTTTTAACCGACTGCGCAAAAGGAGGGTTATGATTTTACGCGATAACGACTTCTACGCGGCTGAAGCCGCGGGGAACAGCTAGTTGAAAATAAGACACCTTTGATGATGATTGAAGATATTTACCAAGAATAAAATAACTTTATTTTAGAAGGTGTTTCATTTGACTGTTCTCAAAGTAACCAATACTGAAAAGTCCAAAGGGGACGTAAATAGCAGTAATACCGGTTTGATATTATTCATTGGAATCAGTTCGTCTAACTATCGAAAGTGCGGGGACATTCCGTTTTGCTGATTTACGACCTATTTTCCCATCCCTATAGTTTCTTATCACAACGGGAAGTGGTGTAGATTTATTGATAGTAAACTTGCAACAGGATTTGTGTTCAATGAACACATCAATCTTTATCAGTATCAGTACTTATATTGTTTATTTTACGACACAGTTCTTCATGTTCGATGGATGATTTTACTAATAATTTATGAACATTGCCCTGAATGGATAAATTGAATGTACTTCGTCATACCAACACAACATTACCATACCTATAGCAAACTGTATTTTGTGCATAAGAAAATAAATTTACAGCTGTGAACGTATGCATGCCTACTGGTAAGTAATTTGAAACTGGTGCCCTTATCAGTCAGCCATTGGACACCCGGTTGGAACGAAGTTCCTTTTACTATATATTATCCAAATGTATTTAATGGATTGAATAAATTGTATCGAAATACAGTAAATATTGTAAAAACTCGAAATCAAAATTTAAAGAAAGGAAAAGTTTATTTTGGCAACACACCAAAAATACAGGTAGGTGCAATAAACAATCAATCAAGCAGCTTAATTGCCAAAAATGGACCCAATTCAGCATTGTGGATAATTACTATACAACCAACATCAAAGTAACAGTAGTATCGTGCAGAATACTACATAGGGCGTAAATAAATTCGTGGTCAGCATGTTTCGTTGCGCTAACACTTTTTTTCTCGCTAGCCCTCATCTACCGAGCATCTGAAATGTAACGTGCGATAAGGAACTTCATTCCCAAAATCTATTTAGTTATTAGCACTAATGATAGTTTTATTAGTTCCCCATAAAAATATTGATGTAGTTCATATCAATTCCCAAGGGATTCTTGCACATTTCTCTGAAATGCCGGCCAATTTCGACTGTAAGAATATTTATGCTACTCGTAATATTTCCTAGTCATAGTTTAAGCCTTGCCTCCCCTTAACTTCACACTATTTTACTTTGCTTATAAGAAATAATAGTTGGGCCGGCTGCGGTGGTCTGGATCTGTCACTTCTTACAGTCGCACGATTATGAAAAATACTTTATCATCTGTTTGAAAAGCTCGAAATCACTGCAAAACTTTGTCTTCAACGACAAAACTGCGATCTGGCAAAAGTCTGGAAATTCCTGAAAACTTTGGTAATAGGAAACCGCAACAAAGTTCCATTCCAGTACACTTGAACACTGTTTCGTTTAATTAATATTTCACCACATCCTTTTTCGATAGGAATACTATGTCACAGATAATAAATTATTATTTCACCCCTTCAAACACCAGACTCCAAAATATCATTCTTTTGTCTTTTAAGTTCATTAGTTAAGAATAGTATTGTGGCTATTATGTACTTCCAATTCAATTTTAAGTGGTTGTTTCAGCTGTAATGGTTTTTCCAATCCTTGACATTTTACTTCCTATAATTTCCTTAATTTACTATAACCGGTGATGCGTTTTATCTTTGTAGAAACACTGTTTATATGTAGCATAACACATAACTGCTTACTAGATAAAACACAGTCACGAGAAACCGCATTTAAAAATAAACTCAAGAATATAAAAGAAACATAATATTATAATATCCAGGGAAATTTTATACATCCCTATCTAGACCCAAACTACATACTTACCTACATAACTTTTTAAAAACAACTCCCGCATTAGGAATTACCCCTGTGTCGCGGGGGACTTTACAAACATACAAACAACGTACACAAAGAACACCCAGACTCGGGTGGGAATCGAACCCACGACCTATGGCATAGCAGTCAGGATCACTAACCACTTGGCCAACAGGCCAGTCAAAATATAAATAACACAGTGTTACAATATTACTGTGCCCATTTTAATCAAGAGCATTAATTTATCATTTTATTCATTTAATAATGACTAGTATCGATAAACTTTAAATGAATCCATAGAAATCATTTGAAAAATTCACAATAAAGGTAAAAACCTGGTCAATATTTCTCGTATTTATTGGACAAAATATTGTGAAATTCGCAAGATTCCAGCTGATATCTAAAACATACCGTAAGATCTCTGACGAGGATCGCACGGGTCCAAGACGTTTTCATTTATTTTTATTCTCCTCGCAATATTTACGATGGTGGGAGCACAATGTCTCTTTGACGTTCTGACATTTTTTCTAAGTATTGATCCCTAAATGTAGGGTATTGGCGTAGAAAAGATATTACTTGCTTTAAACTTCTTTTGTTTTATCAAACTTCTATAAAAATTTGCTGTGAAAATCCCATTAAATAATCGCAGTTTGTAATTTATTAATGAATAAGAATTAATTAATTAAGTGTAAAATTTATATGATAAGTGAATGAGTTTACACAGAATTTTCATTTGGGTAAGTGGTTAAATAAATTATAGCGGTGTTCCGTATTTATCCAGTTCATACATAAAATTCAGTTCCTAGAAGGAAAGTCAGAAAATTAGTAGTTTCATCGGTTTGTTTTCATCACTATCCATTCATCAATTCATTTTGTATTATATCTATGTAGAATATTAATAATAATTTATTGAATTAAAGAACCTTTCTTTAAAAAGCATTTTACAATAAAGAAAATGACAGAATCATTATCAAGGCGTACATATGATGAACTCTGGCTCCTAAACTAGGTTAACCTGTGACGTAGGAGTCAGTGTTCCGCTGTTGCTTAATTACACTACATATTTAATTTTGCCTTATGTGTACCTGTGTGGTTTTCTGTGTGTCTGTGTATGCACGCGCATGTGGGTGTGAGTGGTGTGTGTGAGTGGAGAGTTTGTGTGTGCGTGTGTTTTTTGCTAACAATCGATCCTATTTTGACACAAAGTCACCTATTTAAAGGATGGCTTTTGATAAGGATGTGAGTTGTTTCCCGTATGCCGATCTTTTCCAGTTTTTTGAGAAGATTAAAAACAGAGACAGTATCGAATGCCTTCGTTGTATCTAGAAAAAGAGCCAAACATTTATTTCCTTCATCAAGTTTTTGTACTACGCACTTTATTAGGGCAGTGAGAGCATATTCAGTGGATACTCCTTTTCTGAATCCGTATTGATTTTTTGCTATGAAGTTGTATTTATTTAGGTACGTTAACAATTGTTTATTAATTAATTTTCCAATTATTTTTGACATCACGGGGAGTACCGCAATAGGTCTATAGTTGTTGATACTCTCTCTGTTCCTGCTCTCATATGTCGGGTGAATGACTGTTTTTTTTTAAGGGATTTAGAAATATTCCTTGTCTAATGGAGCAGTTTATTATGTGCGCAATTGGTTGTACAAGAGCTTGTTGACATTTCTGTAGGAGTTTTACGGGGATTCCGCCCCAACTAGTAGCGCAGTATTGTCTTAAGTAGAACGTTTTTAGAATTTCATATTTATAATTCTGTTTTCCTACAGTCATCTCAAGTTTTAAAAAATATTGTATCTCATTTTTAAATAGTGAAATCTGTTAAGTGTTGATAGAATATATTCAATATTTTATCAAAATTAAACAGATTCTGCAGGTGCTCAACACAATAGCCATAAATTATATTTTCTTTATAGGAGAACAAATTATATCAAAATCTCAAAACATACTGTAGCGTTATCTCAATAAGCCAAGAAATGCAAAGAATACATTTTATTACAGGGCTTTTAAAAGAAAGAAGAAATAAATTACGTAAATATCTATATAAATTGTATTGGTACTGGATAAAAACGAACCCTTTGAAAATAATTAGGTTTTAAAATTTCTGTAAACCTATATATATATAATATACAAATACTTAAATGTATAGTTGTTTTAGTAAAAAGCAGGTTTTGAGTGTGGCTAGATCGGAACTGCGGCTGCCATATTATGAAATGTCACTTCAGCAATATCAGGTACAAGATCTCTGCTTTTAACCCACTTTTTTGACACAAATTTCAGTAGTAAATATTTCAAAAGGAAAACCTTTTAAGCGGACTCCTAACAATTGGAAAAAAATTATAGGATATTAATTTAGCATTAAAAAACATACGCGTTTCGGGCTGTCCACAAGTCACTTCAAAATTACGCGATTCTGATTCATAAGTGATCTGGGATTATTCCCTAAAATTTAACAAGTGTTAATTTCTAGTTACTAACCATAAAATGTAACTATACCCATCTCGCTAGTAACTAATCATAAAATGTAACCATACCCTTCTGGCCTAAAGTTAGACGTTCGAATAAATACGCGCGATAGTATAATGGAAGGAAGTATTCTTTCTTGTACGTCAAAAATGAACAATTTTACAAAAATAGGTATTTTTTATATAAAATGCACAGTATACCTACCATAGAAATGGCTGTGAGACCATTGTATAAGTGACATTTTGCAGTACAGCCATCGTTCTGATTTTAGCTACAAGCCAAGACATCTTTGTCGTGTTTTCCTCTTGAGAAACGCTAAGGACGAAGACAAAGAAAATCAGTCGCCTTTTTTGAAGTCACTTTGCAATTTCTCTACATAATCAACATGGAAAAGTCGGTGAAACTATTTCAAATTATGTAGCGACACTCAAATTGTATGCTAGTCGGAACGCTACGTCTAAATTATAACGCTGTAGTTGTCGACTCACAAAAGCCTTGCCGTATTGTTCAACTTCCTCGCTCGGTACCGCTTCCGATCAACTCGTCCGCACTTCAATACAGCCTATCCTTTTCACATTCGCTACCGTCGTATCTACCTCTCTCTGTTATACCTCAGCGGTTTTGATCGTTATTACTGCACACGTTGCGTCGTGCGGTTGCTGTGTTGAAATTCAACATAATCGAAATGTTTTTAATTGGGCTACGGTTATATACTGAATAAGGGTTAAAGAGAATGGTGAAAATGTATACGATAAAACGAATAAATGTGTATAAACAATAAGTGTAAAGTAATCATTTTCTTTTACAAGTAGTTCTAAACTAACTAACACAAAGGAATATTTATGTCTCTTTTTACAAACGTTCAAATAACGAACACAAAAAACAAATAAAAACAATAATGCCTAAGTAAAAAATATGTTCAATATCAATCATATTAATATCATCACTTTTAAATCCGATAAAAGGTTTTCAATTCCCGTATTACCAATATAATTAAATTTCAAAAGGAAACTGCAATTGAAAACAGATTTAAAGTAAAAGCCTACAAACGAAACGACTTGGCTTGACTTTAACATTTCCGTCGTATAATGTTGAAAACACTCAACCTTGTAGCATGTTTTATTCAACAGTTGAGGACTCCAAGCCGTTGCACCAAAGCCGACAAGTCGAGGGTTTATTCCCCGGGCAAATGTAGGAGAAAAGGGACACCGCCTTAGTAATTGGTATACGTCGCACTCAAGACCTGATGTACGTGTTCTAAATTTGAAATTATTTTTAATGATGGATAAAAACCTTTTTCCTTCTTGATATCATCACATTGGTCACTGATATTCCTAACAAGTTCAGAGTCGGAAAAATATGGAAAAATCAGCCTGCACTTTTTCAAATTTAATTTTTTTTAATATGACGTGAAGTCTGCATAGATAAACAAGAGAGTAATAGATTTTTTATTTTTTTTATTTTAGGGTAAATATCCAAACGTTTAAAATTTTTTTTTAGTACAATGGTTGTGGTTATTGTTAGGCTAGTATTTTGTACGAAAGAAATATGTTAGTATAGTATAGTTTTAGAGGACAATATACATATTTATTACTAAAATTATGGGTTATATCTCATAAAAACAATTAAAAAATAAAGAAAAATATTTTTATTTCTTTTTTCATTTATAAATTACTGTACAGGTAGAAATTCCTTAGACTCTAGGAACTACATTACTTTTCCCACAAAATGTCGTTAGTTTTTATATGACGACGTGAAAACTTTTTAAAGTTAGCTCATTCCAAGTTCTATAATAAAGCAGCGTTTACTTACGTAGCCAGTTTTTCATTTTTATGACAATCGCAAAGATTACATTTGGTTTAATGTACAGTTTTGAATAGATAGCATTAGTACAGAGAGCCATTTTATTTTTATTCTGTTGGAGAGTAATTTATTCGGTTTCATCTTCCAGCAAAACATCAGAAATTTTATATTTTAAAGACTACATTTAAGTTCTGATCTTTTTCTTGAATAAACTTTTGATATTTTACAGCTGTAGTAAAAACTATGGTAATAACTTTCTCTTTTAAAATACCACTATCATTAAAATATGTATAGACTTCTTAGACTTTTTAATAGTTGAATCTCTCAGATTGTAAAGTATTTTTGTGTGTATATTAAAACTTCCACGTGCTATCTCTATCGGCGATAATATAAAAAAAATATCATAACACTACGTCCAAAGTAAGTAAGTAAGTACTCTTTATTGTACACCGAATGCACACGAGTATATACATATAAAAAAACAACTTCAACTTAAAAATCCACAATGGGTGGGCGGCCTTATCACAACAAGCAATACCTTCCAGGTAAGCTTTAGACGATTAGTTTTACTTGATTCAGTTCTCCTGTAAAGTTACTAGGTTCACAAGCAATTATCTTTAAATAATTACCCGTTGATTATGATACAAAGTGTGCCCACACAAGCTCGACTTTTCTGACACACAATCATTAAGCATCTGAGCGGTTACTTTCAGTACAGTGATTCAGTGTCTCCTAGATGGGTTTTATTTCAAGTAAGTTTCTCAGTCACGTACATGAATATTTGTAACCCATTCCCTTAAGTTTCTTTAGTATGGTAAACTATTGCATGCTTGCTATTCTGACATACAAGTACTTTCCAAAAATAATTAAGGATAGTTTATTTTATACTCTACGCTACGATGTACAGCAACGCATAATAGCTTTCAAATATATTGAGTCTTGATTCGTTTGCGAATATGTGCTCTAGTTAAGAAAGTTTAATAACAAATCAGTACAGTAGCAAATGAAACGAATGGAATAACAATATTTATCATGGCTTTACTCACATGAATTTCGATGCCTGTAGGCTTATATGTTAATTTAGGGAGCACATGTTCATCGCTTATGGACTGATTGCATAGAAAGAAAGAAACATGTATTCTGCTGGCACACAAAGCATAGCAACCATTTTCATTTTCAAATTCTAGTATTATACAAAACCGACCGTCTGATTTTAAACTAGAATTATATGTGACATAATTGATAAATTTAAAACACCCCGGACTCGAAAATCCCTTTAACGATTGCAAAATGCCGTACATAATTTTGGAAAAGAGCTGATACTCTTACACTGCTGGACCGATATTAACCAAACATAGCTAAGAACCACCGCAAGGAAACTGGCTTTCATATGAAAAAAACCGCATCGAAATCGGTCCATCCGTTTGAGAGATACGATGCCACAGACAAAAACACACACACACAGACATCGACGTCAAACTTATAACACCCCTCTTTTTGCGTCGGGGGTTAAAAATCTATCTGTGCAAAAACTCTTAAATCAAAGCCGGTTATTAATAATAAGAATTAAATATGACACTGTGAAATTTTAAAATATTTAGGAAGATCTAATCGCTTAAATTAATTTCACCCACGTAATCTACATCCGATTTTCATACATAAAACCACCCCTCGCGAAATGAAGGCATACGAAAAAAACTGGACAAAAGGTCCCACAGGAAATAAAGTCCTTACAGCAAATTACGAACATCGTATCGCCCGTCATCAGATGGGTTAAATGTTTTATTCAGCTCGCTAAAGGGGGATAGGAGGGTGGTTAGGCTGAGCAACAGGCCAGATAAGAAAGGATTTGCCGACTACGTCTGCACCAGGTTATTAAATAGAAATTCTCTTAGGACTTGGAAAATGTATAAAGTAAGTCCTATTTACTTTTCAGTTTTAATTTTTTAATTAAGATTGACTTCAACGTAAAACATAGTTTTCAAAAACGTTCCAGGTAATGAAGAAAAAATACATTAGGGTTGGTACTGGCAGCTTTGCTTTATGTAATAAATGGTAATTAGTGGTAGCTAGTTGAACATATACCCTATTATGTTTATGACGTGAAGGATGGCTTATCACTAAATTTACAAAACACAAACCAACTTTCTTTGCGAATAGAATTCAGAAAACACAACCCTGATCTTTGTAATAATTGTGTACCTAATCATCACCATCATCAATACAAATAAATAAAATTGAAGTGTCATCATACAGTTATTTGTACGATACCTATACCTAAAAATCAGTTTTAAAAATTTTTTGTCTTTCTATTTGTTCCGGCTAATCTCCGGAACAAGTGGACCGATTTCCACAGGACTTTCACTGGCAGATAGCTGGTGTTATAAGGAGTAACTTAGACTACTTTTATTTTGGAAAAAGAATTAGGATTCCGCGGAAAATATATAAATAAGTATACGCGAGCGAAGCCCCGCGGGAACTGCTAGTGTTGCATAAATTTGATGATTTAACGAAAATGAAATAAATTTGATGAGTTATATGATGTTAGAAAAAATACTTACTCATTTTAAGTAGTACATCATTACGTAAATTCGTCGTCTTGATAATTTCTAAAAATATTATTAAAACGAATTTAACAGTAACAATCAGTCAGATTAAGAGGTAGGCCAAAACGGAATAATTCTCGGTTCAAATTTGTAGCTATCCGCTAATCCCGTTGTAAAAGTAGATGACTTTTCATGTGAGAAAACCTTTTGTAATATATAACTCCGCTCTCCCTCAGATGCCTCAGCACCCTTCCAAGTATTTATTTCGTATACAACATGAATTTGTTGAACCATTTTTCTGTACATACCTATAATAAATCTATACCAAGGTTCGCGTCGTAACAGTGATTTATTTTTAAGAAACCAGTTCCAGAAGGCCATGGAACAAATAAAGATGGTAAAATTATTTATATTTTCAGTCGGCAAAATATCCGTTACAAACACCGTCTGTATTTTTGTTATATTTCAATTAAATAGGCTTTGATGTATTTAATATACATCAAAGCCTATTTAATTGAAGCCTGTTGTTTGATAAACTTTATGACGTACGTTACTGCTTGCAAATTAAATCTTATAGTATGGAATTGTAATCGACTGTTTATTTAATTAAAAAATTATATTCTTAATTTAGGGACCAGATTTTGCCAACAACTTCTTTTGTGTAATAATATGTATGTAGAATGTAAATGTAAATAATTCTTTAAAAAAAAACCGACTTAAAAAAAACTATTCCATAAAAGACTTATATGGTATTCTCATGGATGCCATTGTCAGAACTGGACCAAATTGAAATGGGATCACACGAGAAGCACCAGCTTTCAAATAAAAAAGAATGATCAAAATCGGTTCACCCAGTCGAAAGATCTGAGGTAACAAACATTTTAAAAAAATACAGTCGAATTGAGAACCTCCTCCTTTTTTAAATTCGGTTAAAAAAATGGAAGCTATTACCGTAGGAATATCTTTTTTATATTCATAATAAAATGCCTACGTCCTTCTTCATTTTCTAAGTTACTATTTCCCTATAGTTCACTTTTTCACAGTCAACACGGCTACTGCTATTTATTCGTAATACAAGATAATTCCAACTTATAAGAGTTTGCAACACCAGTGTTTGCCGCAAACTCTAAAAACGTTTTTGAAATGTTTTTGTTGAAAAGTCATTTGGGAAAACCGTAGAAAGAATTTCTTGACTATTCCGTAAAGGAACAACTCACACTGCTCATTATACACACACATGCAAATACAACACATTATGCAAACCTTACCGCTGGTGCCTGTAAAAAAATGGACCATAACACACGTCTTAAAACACACATAGGGAGGTTATATGACTTCTTTTGCCGTTCTATGTTAACCTCGAACGTTTCCTAAGCCACATTATTGTACATAAACATCCCACATCAAATAAGGGAAGTGAATAAAAATCTATGAATGGGCATCGAATGAAAAAAGATTCTGTAAAAAGCTCACTCTTTCACATGAGTGCTGCCGATGCAATCCGATGCACCGACCGTTCGATTCTCTGCATCCGTTCGACTCGTGAAATAAATTGGTACAGCCGCATACAATGACGTCATCGTTTTGATTCTATGAAAGTAATGAAATGAAAATGTTTTTGTTAATTTTACTTTGAATTACTTGAGCTTATATGATTATAATTATTCCAGTGAAAAGATGCAAAATAACATTGATAATAAATTAATTATCAATGTTATGTTGTATCTCTGCATTGGAATACATTTATAACTGCACATATTTATTGTAGTGTAGTGTTATTTCGTGTAGTGCGATTCCCTGCCAGCAATCAATTTTAAAATCAGTAATTTTAATCATATTACCTACTTTACCGACTTTTTTATAGTAATAGTAGATACTATTACTATAAAAAAGCCAAGTATTTTTTTAACTGCCCTTTAATGTTATGCAAAAGAATTACTCAATAAATACATACTTACTTACATACTTTTTATTTATATTTCCAAAAAAAATCTCTACTGTTAATTGAGAGGCAAACCACGTGTAAATAAGCGCAAATAAGACCCTTCCATTTCACATTTAAATTGTTGTTTATCTTCCAAGGCACAGAAAATGATGTCCCGGCCTAATGGACGCTTTAGGCAATTTTGCATGATTCATTTGTTTTTTCAATAAAGCGTTTTATTATAATGAAGAATCTGTATTCCAGGATACTAGGCTGTAAAACCAAAGGTCGAATGATAATGTAAATATCAAAGGAGCCTATTTCCTTAATACAAAATAATTACAAGACCCTTGATTTTATAGACTTTTTGTAGTTTCAAAACAGTGCAGAGCATTTTCTAAAATCTTATACAACTATTATCGACGTGGTACGGTAGAGTGTTTGAGAGATTGACTCTGTTTCTATTTCTATCTTGAAATCGCTCGGTTATTCGCGAGATTATCAGAATTATCAGGAAGAAAAAACAGAGAGATTTTTTAAAATTATTTAACATCTTACACAACATTTTGCACCTTTTATATAGGACTAGCTGACCCGCGCAACTTCACCCGCGTTTGTAAAGTTTCCCCGTTTTTGCAACATTTTCATTGATGCCTAGCTCATATTGGTTGTAACGTGATGTTATATAGCCTATAGCCTTCCTCGATAAATGGGCTATCCAACACTAAAAGAATTTTTCGATTCGAACCAGTAGTGTTTGAGATTAGCGCGTTCAGCCAAACAAACTCTTCAGCTTTATAATATAAGTATAGAATATAAACTATAAAACATTTGACAAACGACAACTTTAGTACAAAACAGTACAAAACAATAAATAAATAAAAAAAATTAAACATGATTAACCGTACACTTAACCATATATTCTGTGCCCTCAGGCTGGTAGAGAACTCGTCTTCCCTTAAAGAGCCATTAAAAAACGAAAATTATTAAACAAAGCCACCATTTATGACAAAGAAAGCTGTTTCAGTATTATGTTAAAAAGGAACATATCATTTTACTACAAAATACAAGCGATAAACAATAGCGGCCATAATCTTTAACGCTAATATCGTTGTGCGCGCTTGTACGCAATGTGTACGCCATTACCGTAAACGATACAAACGCGATGGAAATAAGTAGGCTGGGAATTATTTTATAACTAAACGGAAATAAGATATGTATGTGTTAATATTCAAATGATGATAAAAGTGTACTTAGAACTGTGTTTTTGAGGTAAAATGTTAATAATGTTATAACCTATACTAGAACTAAATATAAATAAATGGATGAGGCCATAAATTGCAGCTTGTTTTAGTGTTAGTCTTTGCTGTCGTTTTTTTTTTAAATCGTTATTGCATTATTCTTCACAGTTAAAAATGTAAAATAAATATTCATGGTTGAACTGAACAATTGTCAGTTTGAGTCGTATCATGAATGTTACTACATTCATGATAGGTCATTAGGTAGGTATTCATAGTCGTATCGTATCTTTGAACGTCCAATAAACCAAAATCGACCTTACGATACTTCAACAATTAACTTTTATTCGAACAGAAATCATTGTTCTAGAGTTCTATTAAAAATGATTCCAAAAACCTTCACCTTTTCAACAAAGACGCTACACATTAACGAGCACTTCAGAATTCCATTTAATAATTATTATTTGATTCGTGCCACTCAAAGTCTGTTGATATTTTTCTTTATTTGACATTTACTTCACCCGTATTTAAGAGAACTTCCTTAGCTTGAAAATTTAAAATAAAACCTGTGTTTGACTAACGAGGTCTTTAAATACTTATTGAATGCCTAACTCAAAATTGTACTACAAAACGTTATGAGAATTCGATTTCTACAGCACGATAAGTTTATTTAAAAATTTAATCGTTAACAATCCCTTGGTACTTATCATCATGCCAGCCATAGGACGTCCACTTCATGCAATAAGACCGGTTGGAAGCGGCCTGCGTCCACCTGCGATCTTTGTAAGGTCACCAGGAATATCAGGGCTGCCGAGGACTCGAGGCCTGGTGATTTTTTTCGCTATTATTGAGAGGTTGCCGATCCTTGACATCCTTGGTAAATGCGTTGGCGAACACAGTGTTTGATCTCGCGGTAGACGCTATTACCTATTTTCCGGTTTTAGTCTCTTAGTCGGCTCTTACGACACCCATGGGAAGAGACAGGGGGGTGGGTGTCATTGGCCGACACCCCACGGCGTTAGAGATATAAAGATACTAATCCTAATTAGGTAAATGCTATAAAAAACTCTGTCCCAGTCTTATTGTTTTGTTTTGTACTTTATGATTCTTATATTATAAACATTAAAAGACTATTTTATATATTTCCATTATAAAAACGTCAGGCTTAGTTAACTTGGAACATTATAGTAATAATACATAGCTATCGACTGCGAAATATAGGCCTTTCACAAAGAGCTGGCTTACACCCTTTTCATCTAGACAAAGGTCCCATAACTTATTGCCTTGTATATATTATGCCTTGGGCATGGCAATTCAGTTCTAAGCTAATCAAATGTTAAGAATAAATTTCATGATATTAAATTTGTAATACATAGGTTTGTATTTATGTCTACACCTGACAACTTATTGTTGGTTAGAATTTCTTTGAAATTTTCTACTAACTTATACTATCCTGGGACAAATTAAATATCGCTATCCTGACCCAAACCACAGATTACTAAGTAGCACACTCCCCAGAAAAATATCTATACCTACCGTATTAACTGCCTACTCTTTCCAGGCTTTAAAATGTGTGTAGGGTTACCTCTTCAATATATCTTTTTTTTTTATTGGTATGTAAATTAAGTACATAACGCTTACTTTTCATTTCCAAGGTTTTAGTACACAAATATCCTACAGTGTTATATGTTTATGTAAAGATAAATAAATAAACCTTATTTTTCTTAAAATGTTTGGTGTCAAATATTCTTAAATACTTAGCAACAAGGGCAAATAGGGTTGAAAGGATATTTTTTTATAATTTCATAAATAGTGCTGCCAGGTATTTTTACTCTTACTTAATCTACATTCTTATACTGCACCTAAACAATGGTTGTTCATTGTGGTGTGTCAATTTTCACTATGAATTTTACAGTATTTAAAGAACACCTGTATCAATACAATCCTGAATGAAGTATTTTGTGCTTTTAAAATAAAAGCGTGCGATGTAGCTGTTGGCAACCCACTGCGCGAGCCTGCGTATAAGGTCCGCCGCCAGACAAGCGGACGGTAAGCATTTAGCGCGCGCAAGTACATCGAGTAACAGGCCTGCCCAAAGCTCAGACAGAGCAGAGCAGACAGGGCAGAGCTCGTAACTATGGGTCCTAGAACACGGATACATTTCTTTGTAAATACATAAATATTAGACTAGAAACACAAAGACAATTAATTGCAAATAGTAATAATACATATGCATGCATTTGCACTGAGCGGGAATCGAACCCACGACCCCCACCGTGGCAGTCGAATGAATTACCACCACGCCACAGAGGTCGTCTAAGTATCGCCTAATCATGGCTTAGCTATGCAATATACATACAGCATTACAAGTTATATGGGGAAACAGCAGGGTTTACACGCTTACACTTTTTACGGAGGGCGCTCTCAGGGCTTACAGCTGTCTGTTTGTTCTTTCTTCGTTGGTCTTTCTTTACTTTCTATTTCTATTCAGAAAATGAGTAATTTTATGAGGAAATTTAATATATTTATTTTGAATCCGTGGACAAAAATATAATGACTGTACTTCTCGTATTGTTCTAATAGTGGTATCACTACATATATACATTTAATAGATTTGGTAATGGTAGCTTCCATCTAGAACCAGTGACTGAGGACATAGTTCTCAAGATTATTAAAAGGCTAAAGTCAAATGCATTGGGCTCTGATGGCATCTCTTTGGATATGCTATTGCTGACGCTACCGCAATCTCTTGGGACTATAACTAGCATCATTAATAAATCAATTGCTACATCAACATTCCCAGATGCATGGAAAACAGCTGTGGTTAGACCAATACCCAAAAAGACCAATCCAGGAAGTGCCAAGGATCTACGGCCTATTAGCCTTCTGCCTTGCATCTCAAAAGTTTTGGAGAGGGTGGTCAGTGATCAGTTCAGGTTATACTTAGAGAAATGTAGGATTCTCCCTATGTATCAATCTGGTTTCCGTAAGGGTCACAGCACCTCTACGGCTCTGGTAGATGTTATCGATAATATTTTGGAAGCAAGGGACGGTGGCATGGGAACTGTACTAAGCCTACTGGATTTTTCGCGCGCCTTCGATTGTATTAGTGTTTCACTGCTTTTGTCGAAGCTTGCATATTATGGATGCGACACAGGAACAGTTCAATGGTTCCATAGTTACCTAAGCGACAGGTATCAGGTTGTTCAGCTTCGTGATGACAATACAGGTAGTAGCATCTCATCTTCTCTTTCCCCTGTAACCCGCGGTGTTCCCCAGGGCTCCATACTGGGACCTCTACTCTTTATTGTCTACACAGCCGACATCACAAAATGTATTGAGCACTGCAAATTTCATCTTTATGCTGATGACCTTCAGATGTACTTTTCTTTTAAACCACATGAATGTAATGAATCTGTAAAAAAAATTAATTCAGATTTAAATAGAATAGCAGCATGGGCTCAGAAGAACTGCTTGGTGCTTAACCCTAGCAAATCAAAGATACTTATAATGGGGACAAAAGACACATGCTCTAAGATTAGGAACTATGGACCAGACATATGTATTGATGGAAGTCCAATTGAGCATGTGGAGGAAGCTCGCAACCTGGGAGTGGTTTTTGACAGTCTACTGCAATTTAACACTCATGTACTGGAAGCTGTACGCAACTGCTTTTACCGCTTGAAGCTACTTTACCGGGTTCGACCTTATATCACCGTGGATATGCGAGTCATGCTCTGTGAAACTCTGGTCTTGTCAAAGCTGAACTATGCAGACACAGCATATGGAACATGTCTCTCTAAGAAAACAGAAATACTGATTCAAAGGGTACAGAATGCTTGCACTCGTTTCTGCCTGAACATACCACCTCGCTCACACATAACTCCTTACCTAAACAGTAAGAACATGCTAAACATGCAGGCACGCAGGAGACTTCACTTGGCTACCTTGATGTTTGGTACCATCAAGAATCAAAGTCCAGAGTACCTTTATAAGAAACTGACCTGGTCAAAGGAATGTAATAAACACAATACTAGGGCTTCTGCTTATCTTCTGGCCATCCCTAGACATCAGTATGTTGCCTTTCGCGGGAGCTTCAGATTTGCAGCCACTAAATGTTGGAACGACCTGCCACCGCCATTCCGCACCCTAAAAACAGTACACAGTTTCAATAAGACTTACAAAAAGTACTTAATGGATTGTCAAATTGGAAACTTTCTGACTCACCGTTAGCATGTGCACTGTGTACATCTGGTAGGTGGTAGCACATAAATTCCAAGCAATTTCCAATCATGTAATATGTATCAACCATGGAACACTAAACCCCAGCATAGATTGATAACATCGCATCGTGACACCGCGAAGTAACTAGTAACACAAAGACCCTTCACGCTTCACAAAAACATTTAAACACTTTACACCAAATACATAAACCATAGTAATGTTTTAACATTTCGCACGATACGTGTAACATTTCTTTCTCTTGCATTAAATAGTTGTTATCAGCACGTAATTTGAATCACCCGGCTCGCCATTAGCGTCCTTTCCTTTGCTGTCATAGACAAAGGAATAGTGACGAGACAGGCCGACGAATAATAGTCACTGCACAGATAAAATATGCATTTATTTTAAACTGTGCATTGATGTCAAATTGCATAATTTTTAGAATATTGTAATTTATTATTTTATATTCATTTTTTCATTTATATTCATAGTAAGTAAAATATGTACTACTTAGTAAACTAAGGTAATTTAAATTATATTTATTATGGGCATTTAAATTCAAAATTTCTTTTTGATAGCGCATTACATATAATAAACAGAAACTATGGGTAGCAACTGGTTATATTATGATAATGTTATTTTATTTTATGTTTCTTTTATATGGCATTGGAGGAGTGGCTGATATAGCCACAGTCTCATTTGATTGTGGCTGTAACATGTACGCTTCCGTAACGTGGTCTTGGCCCTTGCCTGAAAATCAGCGCTTTTGCAATACTGTATTGCAGAAGCATTATGCTGAGGCGGGGGCATTTTCTGCCTGGCGCAGGGCATATTTATAATGGGTTAAGTGTGTAAAATCTCTATTGGATATTATAAACTAGTTTATACCTATTATTTATGTGTACTGTGCTATGTTGGAAATAAACATTTTTCTTTCTTCTTTCTTTCTTTCTTTCATATTATAAAACAAAGTCCCCCGCTGCGTCTGTCTGTCTGTCTGTCTGTCTGTCTGTCTGTTCGTGATAAACTGAAAAAATACTGGATGGATTTTCATGCGGTTTTCACTAATAGACAGAGTGACAGTCTTTGGACCTCACTCTAGCTTTCCATCAGGCGGTTTGAGGTCATTCTGACGTGCAACAATAAAAAATAAATTCACGGGGAAGGTTTAGGTGTATAATTTGTACCCGTGCGAAACTGGGGCGGGTTGCTAATAAAGTTATATAGTAAGTTGTATCTAAAGGTAAAAACTACTTATCTTTGTAATAACTACGTGTTATATATGTATATTTCTACTGTATATATTATGCGTGTGTATGGTTGTATATATGTATTTGCATGTATATACGTAATTATAGTATTTGTTTAATGATACCAATATATTGTTAGGTACGTGAATAGATTTATGCGATGTAATATTCAAATATATGTTGTCACTATTCTTCTAATTTTTCTCTACTTCTCTGATCGTATCTTCAAGTGCCAATCAATCAAATGTGCACCACAAATTACCTGTTCCTGTATAGTATAGTCCATCTAAAGGTTGCCTGTAAGAGATTGCAGGTTGCGATAAGGCCGCCCATTGTACTACTGTTTTTATTGTAGTTCTTCATGATTGTATCCTATTTATGTTGTGCAATAAAGAGTACCGATCTATCTGTCTTGACTGGCCTGTTGGTCTAGTAGTGACCCTGACTGCTAAGCCAGAGGTCGTGGGTTCGATTCCCACCCAGGACAAATAATTATGTGATGAACACGTTCCTTTGTTCTGTGTCTGGGTGTTATTGATCTATAATATGTATATATTTAGAAATATATAAGTATTTTATCAGCAGTCTGGTTACCGTAGTACAGGCTCTGCCTAGTTTGGGATTATACGGCCGTGTTTGAGATGTGTGAAGTTATTATTATTATCTATCTAAACTTAATATCGTAACTTAAAGACATCCTCTTGGAAACATTATACAATACCCAATAACATATATAAATGACAAAGAAATTGTTTCAAATCAAATGACATTTACTTTATTTGTTCGGAATGTTGGTAAAAAGAAATAAAATGCTATGTAACAATTTTAAGAGCCTGGTACATTGTGTCATTAGGCATACAAATTTTAAATTCATACTGTATTTATTATTAGTAATTAATAAAGATTAATCAAAAATAAATACTACTAATATTATAAACGTGAAAGTTTGTGAGGATGTATGGATGTGTGGATGTATGAATGTATGGATGTTTGTTACTCTTTCACACAAAAACTACAGAACCGATTACAATGAAACTAGGTATGTAGATAGCTGAGACCTGGATTAACATATAGGCTACTTTTTATCTCGATATTCCCACGGCACCGGGACTTACGCGGGTGAAACCGCGGGGCGCAGCTAGTAAATAATTATGTTATATCAGTATTACCTATACTACCTATGGTTACTACTCTTCACAATATACTTTATAAAATTATTTATTTATTTAAAATATTCACTTTTTTAAATATTTGTTGATAATTTCAGTTGGCGAGATGAAAATATGTTAATTTTACTATGCTCTACAGAATACAAAGAAGCCGTTAGCTATCAAATTTTAATATGTTTACTTGAGTGCCTACCCCTGGTCTCCCTCAGTTGCTCTTTATTGAATACATTTCTAAAAGGAATCGTATTCTTTATTCTCTGTGCTACTGCAGTCAGATTACTCCAGATAGAAGCTGAAATGTCGATGTATATGTATTCTATACCATCTATAAAATATATTACATGTTCTACGTTTTACGTAACATAGCGACGTCAAAACACAAACATTTACCAATTTAACACAACAGTTCCATTCCAATTTTCATTCACAGTCCACTGCTCCATCACAATAAAATTCGGAATAAAACCGTCGTCGTAAACACGGAGTGTACCAGAGACAAAATTGTAGAGCAGAGAGAACAGGGATGTTCCGAACGAACATTGAAGCGAAGCGTGCAGCTGCATTCAAATTATCAAACGAACGGAGTGTCTTATGTCAGACGGACTGTTATTTCAAGAGATATGTTAATCTCAAACATGCGGACCCTACCTCTGACCTGTAAACTGCAATTTGGTAGGCTACTGATGTTATTTTTTTGTTCGTTACTCTTAAAGAACACAAGAACAAAGTGTCTTTCCATGATAATAGAGACCATAAGAAAAGTGCAAATGTACACATTCTTAACTTTGTAAGTTTTTAGCAAATTAAGTTAAATTTAAATTACTTATTAGCCTCAAGGTCTAGATTGTAATTGTTATGAGTAACCGTTTAATTACGAGTACATCATAATGAAAAAAAAAAGTTCACCTAATTGGGCCCATATTAAATACGAATTATTTTGTTTTTTTTTTTTGCAGGATCTACATGTTGTCAGACGACATCTGTTTAATTACTATAATTAAAACTCCGTTTTCATCAACTTCCGCGTTGCCAGACATATTTTTGTAACAATCTATGGATACAATACTATTTAAATATTAAAACTGAAGAAAATGTGAAGAGAATTCTTTGTACGTATTTTTAAAAAAATCTCGCGAATGGGGGATTATGAAATTTGGAATTCTTAAAGTTTATACTTATGTAGAAGAAGTGCAGAAAGCTAAAATGTTTCAACAACATGTATTACAAATTTAAAAATTACGTGCCACATCAAGCTACACGCGTCCAGTATGTATATTATATACATTATTTATATATATCTATATGTATATCTGTCAAAGTGTAACATTGACAGTTCAACTATACTGGATTGAATATTGCATATGAATTTAGTCAAATTACCACTCTGAGGCGATCTCTAGTAATTATAAATATCTCCCAGTATAAGACAGCAGTCAAAAGTTAAATAAAAAAAAATTCAATAAAAATTAAATTATTTAATGTTAATCTTATGTTGTCAAAGACTTACTTAATATATTTTGGATATACTCACTGAACACAATGTTTATAGAACGTGATACCACGTAATCCCTTGGGGGCTGAAGAAATTACGTGGCACAGTATTATAAATATTATGATTAGTAAGGAAATATTGTTACTATTAAATTAATAAATAAATTTTCTGAAATAAATAGAGATTGAATTGTTGAAATGTCATGAAATAATTGACTTTCGTTTAACCGTCGCGGCGCCGTGGCGTACTTGTACAGCTACATGGACAATAGCCACAATACTCCCGGGCTTGAAAGCACTACAAATGATAACTTTACAAGGAAATACTTTCAAAGAAGTTATTTGTCAACACCTATTGTTCCGAAACAAACAACAAAATTTCCGATATCCTATGACTTTTACAATACACCTCTTCAACTTTAACACAACGTTACTTTATTGTACCGAATATAAACACATTGTATTGTCGACTTAAGTTTAAATCATGAATATGGTTTCTTACTTAAAGTAGCTGAACCGAAGGCTGAGGAGGCCCGCATTGTGGAACTTACATAAAGAGTTATCAAAGTTACTCCACTTTATGCCAACTACTATATATGTAATAGATGAGCGCTATAGTACTGTGATTGTACAATAGTATAATATCATGGTGAGGTTAGGTCTTTAATAAAAAATGTTGAAATCATGGTAGGAATCACAATAGATTTGACGTAGACAGACACTGGGTTTTAGTTGATTGAAATAGGACTTAACTGCTTCGACGTACAATCAGTTATGTTGCACGAGCAGCCTAATAAACACACTTTGCAAAAATAATTTAAATACCGTATCCATAATCATTCTAATATCCTTTCTTTACATGATTAAACCTCTGCTAATTGACACCCACCGAGGTGAGGTGAGTCCATTCAAGATGTCTTTTATCACGAGTATGGCACATCTTTGAATTGTAAATATCTATAGCTTACTGTGTTGATTCCATGACGCCGATAAAGGGTCGATAAATTCCCGGTATATGTATACCTCGAAGAAAAAAAACCGTACGTAAGAGAAAGTAATAATAGTATTTTATTATCTCTCTTTGTGATACTTTTATATCGGGAGATTAAATTGAAACGCATAAATAATTTACCTATACAGGGTGTATTTGAAAATAGAACAGTTACTTAAATCACTGAAAGGGTATATGACTCTAGCATGCAATAAAACAACATGCAACAATAAAAAGAATTAAAAAAATCAATCCGTTTACAAGTTACGACCGTTTGAATTTCCGGATATTTTTACCTCGTTTTCTCATAAAAGCGTGTAAAACGGAAACGTGTGGACGTGTGGAACGTGTAAAATTCAAGATTTTAAATCGTTTTTATTTTTTTTTTATTTTGGAACTATTCACTCAGTTTTTAAGAAAATCCATAAAAACTAACTTAAAAAAAGTTAGTTTTTATGGATTTTCTTAGTAAAGGAATGAAAAAAACCAAAATAAAGAAATACGTACATTTAAAATCTTTAACTTTACATATTTCACCTACTTTTATAAAACGGAGGCAAAAATACCTGGTAATTCAAACGGTCATAACTTGTAAACGGATAGTTTTTTTTTTCAAAAATTCTTATTGTAACTGCATGCTAGAGTCAAGCTTTTTCAGTGATTTAAGTAAGTGTTCTATTTTCAAGTTCACCCTGTATAAAGACATTTGACATATCCTAAATAACTTCAACTTTAAAATACAAGACAAATATTTACAATTTAAACACCAAATATTAAGAACACCAACCCTTGTGAACTGTGTATAGGTATGTCTACCTACAAGAATGTTAATTAAAATCCGAGCTCAAATAAAGACAGCAAGCATGGTGTTGAGACGAAGGCAGCAGATTGCAATATAATTAGCTTTGTAGTAAGAACGATGTTAAAATTCTACTTCAAAGCTTAATCTTAATCAAGGTATATGCAGATTAACAGTAACACATAGGATCAAAAATGGATGCTCATCTAAAAAACTTCTCGCGGTACACCCTGGAACAAGGTAGCGCTGGGGAAACGTTGTGGCTTCCATTAGCCGGTTCTATCGAGGCAAGAGCGACCCGAATTATGGACCATTAAAGACAATCCCTGAAAATAAAACCCAGCGGATGCGCTGTCTCTGGACTCGTTCAGAAATAGAGGGCGAAATCTGCAACAGACAAAGGACGTCCGACAAAGTTGAAATCTGACTTATCAGAATCTCCGCCTATTTTGCAACTAGCTGACTTAACTGATTATCACAGTTAAAGGAACTTGAACTTGACTGGCCTGTTGGTCTGGTGGTTAGTGACCCTTAGTGACCCTGACTGCCGAGCCAGACTGCCAGCCAGGTCGTGGGTTGGATTCCCGCCCAGGACAAATAATTATGTGATGAGCACGATAATTTGTTCTGTGTCTAGGTGTAATTTATCTATAATATGTATGTATTTAGTAAAATACTAGCAGTTCCCGCGCGGCTTCACTCGCGTATACTTATTTGTATATTTTGCGCGGATCCCTAATTCTTTTTCCAAAATAAAAGTAGCCTAAATTACTCCTTATAACACTAGATATCTGCCTGTGAAAGTCCCGTGGAAATCGGTCCATCCGTTCCGGAGATTAGCCGAAACAGACAGACAGGCAGACAGACAAAAATTTAAAAAAACTAATTTTTACTCATCGGTATCGTGCAAATAACTGTATGATCTTAAAAAAAACCTATTATTTTGACATTACAAACAGACACTTCAATTTTATTTATTTGTCTGTATGGATAAGTATGTCTATTAGCTGTCTGGTTTCCATAGTACAGGCTCTGCCTAGTTTGGGATCAGACGGCCGTGTGTGAAGTAAGCAATCCATTATTTTGGTTTTTAACCTTTTTCATTTTTTTTTATGCAGGAGATAATTTTTTACACTGCATAATTATAGATTTTATATATTATGAGTAATATTATACATTTCATATACATAAACCGACGCCTTTCGCTTTCTTCTACTACGCTTCATGCCAATTAGGTGTGTAGTGCAGCATAATGCTGAGACGGAGACTGGTCAGGCTTATAGAGATTCTTTTTTTTTTGAAAGGATTACTAGTAACGTGGGTCGCACATTACTAGTAATCTCGTTAACCCCTCCAGCTAAGCTTAACGCTTGTGTTAGGAGTGGGTTCACGACGGTAGTACACTGGGTGGGGTTCCACCGAAAAAATAATAAAAATTACGCTACCGCCGCTATGAGCTTTACTATATTTTTTATTACATGCTTGATATTAATTTTATATTGTGAAATGTAGCTATGTTTTCTTGCTTTCTTTGCTTCTTCGTCACGAAATAAAAACTGTTATACTGGTATTTTCTTTTTTTTTCAGTAAAAAATTTTAGAGCTTATATTGATGATAAGTTTTGTTGATTTTTTCAAAAGACGAGAAACACAAGTCAAGTCTAAAACAATTGCATATGAAAATTATTCTTGAAGACAATCACAATCGATAACCTTAATCCTATATAACTCATACTAACGGTAGTGATACAGCCCAATCAGTCCCCCTTAAACACATTAAGGAGGACTGATTGGGTATGTTTTTTAAGACATATATAGCATTCTTTTTAGTTTTAATCCAAAACCTTCTTAGTGTATTACTAGCAAAACGCCCCGGCTTCGCACAGGTATCAAATCATATATTAATTTTCGACACCTTCAACAATCATCGTCATAATTCAGCCATTTTACAAAAACCCTCCGCATGAATGTCTCTGTCTATTGGTGAAAACCGTATGAAAATCCGTTCTACAGTTATTGAATTTATCGCAAACAGACAGACGCGGCGTATTTGTTTTATAATATGTAGTGAAAACATGTATTTCAAATTGTTCATAAAGCAATTACTGTTTTCGCAAGTTTTTAGTAACAGTAATACATTGAACATGTGTTAACACAAGTTATAATGATAGTTCGCCGTTCATACTTCTTGGTTTAAAATTTTGTCAGTGCATTTTACGAAATGCACGTACAAAATTTTCCTTGGTTCTTTTTTTGGTACTGAATAAACATGGATATTGATCCATGTTTATGCAGTACCAAAAAAATTTACCAACAAAAAATACATCAGCACACAAAAAACAACATGCAGACTTGGTCATAAAAAAGTTGGGCCAGGTTTGACTAGTTTGTTAAAATACAAACAAATGTACAAATGTTGCAAAAGTTACAAATGGATTCTAAATGGAACAAATCTTTACAAAGTCATGTATGATGGCATTTATCCTACACCTTATAAACTCTGTATTAATAAACTTTCATAAACCGTTAATTCTAAATGTCAGCAGAATATTGTAATAATATAAGCTTTCGGTTCATAAACGTTTAATTAAAGAATAGGTTTACGGCTCACGGCTCGTTCGTTTTAAGTCTTTGATATTTAATATAATGTGTAATTATAACAACTAAAGCCTTGTTGTCTCTCATTATTATGGCTGCTATTATCATAATAAAATAATCTCTGTTATCCGCTTCATAAATCTTTGTGTTTTACTTTGGAAGGGTATATTTTGGGAACGTCTTATCATATTTTTTAATATTTGAGTTAGAAAATTTCATCCAATATTTGGAATACATCACTTACAGTGTGTCTTTACTAATTTGTAGGTCTAGTCATTGAAATAAGTACTAAATGTTCTGGTTAACATTTGGGTGATGCAGAGACGTGCATGGCAGGTGTATAATTAAAATCTTTGAATTACATAGTCGCTAAGCATATCGCTAGTAGAACAACTTTACAGATTCTTCAACGAGGTAATTTAAATAAATAGTTTATCATCATCATTCGTCATTCCCCGTACCGCACAAAAAGAATCCCTACGTTCGTAACGTGTACATTGCGTAGCGCCAAATGAAACTAATGACCATAAATCCATAATCTCACAATTTTATGATGAACTGACTTTTGTATTGTGAAAAGTATCCACAGAAAGAGGTTTTTGTAAGTTGTTCGCGTAGCTCAAACTTACACGCTATGTATAATATGTTTTTTGAAATAGATAAACAACTTACAACGTGACAGAGAGAGGTTGTGTTCGGTGTGGATTCCTCCCAAATATCCATTGTAAATGAATAAAAACAAACCAAAACCGTCCTAATAAATAGCCCGACTTGGAGTATTGTAGCTTTAAATCAAAACAAGAAGCTCCTATCTGCCATTATATCTGTAAAGACTTTGACAATGGCCTAAACTTAGTCTTAGGGCTTAACAAAGAGAACTTGTACTCATTTCAGACGTTAAGACAATCTAACAGACTAATGATATG
Organism: Euplagia quadripunctaria; assembly: GCA_963859945.1. NCBI lineage: Eukaryota > Metazoa > Arthropoda > Insecta > Lepidoptera > Erebidae > Euplagia > Euplagia quadripunctaria. The sequence goes on along the minus strand of OY982569.1, from coordinate 5,859,084 downwards.
TTGAACTGTTAATTGTTAACTTAGCGCTCTTTGTGAAGTTAGGAAACACGACGACTTTCGAAAGTGGTTTTAATAAAATCTGTGGTTTGTATCATAATCATGAAATATTTAATATTTCCAGGGAGATCCACCTGCTTTTACACATTGAATTATTAACTAATAAAGTATTATTTATGACAGTTTCTATAAGCATATAATATTTCTGAAAATTTAGGATTTTTTTTGAAAATATTTAAAATATTTTAGAAAATAATTAGGAATATTGTGTTGATAGAGAAATGCATTAATTTGTATTGAAATTAATACAATCAACATCGCTTGCCCAGGTGAGTAGCTTGGCACATTTGCTGGCATCTCAAACTTCGAACCGGAAAGGCCTAGGATCAAAACTAGAAGTCCTCGTAAATTTTCTATTAATTAAATAATAATTAACGGTTCTGAAACTTCTCCTAGTAGATTAGAGTACGAAAAATTTTGATTGTAATTATTGTAATTAAATTTGTTTTCTATGAATTTCCTTTGCTTTCTTTGATGAAAACTTCCCGCTAAGAAAATCGAAGACAAAAAATAGGGAAGTTACGTATCTGTTTAAGTTCAATTTTCAAAAACCGAGTATTAAACAGATCTTGTCGCTTTAATGTCCTGTGTGTATGTATGTGTATATATACGTACGTACGTAGGTACTTACGTACCGACCGTAATAACAATCGAACGGATTGACCGATTTGGATCGTTGAGGTCGATCGTTAAGTCTGTGGAACGCATCTTTGTTGAGTGTGGTATGTAAGGCGTGGAATCGGTTGACGATGGGAGACGCATGGCAGAGGGGTGCAAGTGTACCCCCTTGCACCCTCTTCCCGGCCCCCATGATTGTACCGTTTTCTGAGCCTGTAAAATACGTAAATTTGAATTGTGAATTTATTGAATATATATCTTTTATAGAAACACTACGAATAGGAAGTGTGAATCGTCATTATTCTTGTTAAACCCTTCAGGGAAGCGTGAGTTAGGAGTACGTTCAAGTGGATTGTCTACAAAAGAAAGTTCAAACCCAATAGGGTTGAAATCAATACATCACAAGTCCGATTTCGTTACGCTATCAACGTTAACACACAGTCCACCCGATGTTTTATGTGGCTAGGTTGGTGTTTGAGTGCTATTCCAATCATCCTATCTGTGAAAGAAGAAGAAATCGCATAATCCTGTCCTAACACTTTGCAGCACAGCGTAGACTAGACTTAATTTGTTATTGCATAAATAAAAATATCGTACATTATGAAACCGATAAAATACGCCTATTAAATATATTTGTATTCCCAAAACCACCTTCAAATCAAAGCACACCTTATTTGTATAGAATAGTAGCGTTTCTACTCACTGTGTACCGTATTTCCCGAGTCTATAATTAAGCAGAAACTTGATGTACCCAACATCCTTAGAAAACGACTCCTTATTTAGTACTAAAACTTTTAAAAAGTTTACGTAGGTAACATATTTGTTTTTATTCACTGGTATTTGTTTCGAACACTTTGCTATCATGTTGAAATATCAGGCAGAATACAAACAGCTTTCCATTCGGAGAGGGATGATGCGCTTGTAGCAACACAATATAACGTATTTGCAAGAAGCTACTCAGATTGATGTTTGAGCTTTGCAATCTTCTAAAGCTATCTAAAATAGCTTCAAGGATTTATTTATCTAAAGGCTACAAAGAACAGTTCATCATTTCTATAAATGTTATTCAGCTTAGGGAATCAATGCTTTTTAGACACAAAAAGCGTTAACCAGATCTTATTAAGTTATACCGCTCATACCAGATGACTGAAAAGGTCCCCAAAAGAATCATCTAAATAAGATCTCATTGCACTTGTATATTTATTTATTTATTAATACTTCATGCACATATTGTACAATGCATTCTCTGCCAGTCAACCTTGGGGTGATGCAGAAATAAAAGTGGCAGGTGCAAAGACAGAAAACAGAGAAAAGAGAGAGAGAGATAAAATTCCAAAGATACGAATTCAAAAGTCTTATAATAATTTGGAGTGATAAATCAAACCATGAACTAAATATACACATTAGATAAGTACATAAAATACACACTGTTACATAGGTGCAAAGTTTACTATGCGTCATTGATAGATAGTATACAACATAATATATACATATTAAAAACATACACTATACATATCAAGTCAGAGAGTTATGTGCTAGCGCTGTGTCAATTCTCGAACACATTGTGAAGGAGATCACGTACTCAGTGGCGTAGCTACCGGAGGGCTGGACGGGGGAGTGCCCCGGGGCCCCCAAGTTCAGGGGGCCCCTCGGACTCTAACTTACAAACTATAAATTGAACTAGTGAAAATTTCAATTTAAATAAACCACATTTTTTAGAACCAGAGGTTATCGGTTTGTACTAGAGTTGTGACTAAACCACTAAAAATTGCGTACTTGATAACTTGAATATGGAGTACGACGTATCTAGATTACGACAATTCTGAAGTATGTCGAATTCGGAACACGTCGAATACGGAACAATCGATTTTAAATAGTTTAGTTGGGGCCCTAGTTTATTTTTTGCCCCAGGGCCTTTGGTTACCTAGCTACGCCCCTGCACGTACTCTACTCTTAAATATAAAGCGGTTTGTAAACATCCTCATTTCGAGTGGGACTACTATCTACAGGTCAAGAAATAAGAAGAAGATTTTGTAATGTTTTAGAACATAATCTACCTACATTATTTTTTAAACGTCATTGTCCTCGCCGTCTAATCACTTACTCACCAAAATACTTCTTTACTCGATCGCTGGTGTGGCGGATTACTTTGTATCATAACTTGAACGCTCTGACACCGCTAAAGTAATGAAGCCACTAATACCAAGTCTAGATCATCTGACATTTTAATACAGCTGCTATTTTAGAAATAGACCTACCCACCAACGACCTCTTTGGCTTAGTGTTAACAATAAAATGTAGTTTCAAAGACTAACTACAATGTCTTTAGGTTCTCATAACCCATCCTTTAATTAAGGCTTTACACTTGAAAACGGTACGTTTAGCCACTTCATTTATTATCCACAATGTAACACGTCCGAAACCTCCGTTTAAATATTTACCACATAGTCGCTTTGTGTATCTTTACTTATGTACACTTAATAGTAGTTTCAGGCCATCAACAGTCTATTAAACCAAGTAGCCAGTCCTTAAAACCTAATATTTTCTGCCACAAGGCTTTTACGCGAGACACTGAACCATTTTGCGCAACATACATACATACTCACGCCTGTACCCTTGAAGAGGTAAACAGAGATATAGCGTATTAAACATCCACATTTTGCCCATTATGATTTGTTCCCACTAACAGAATAGGACTTTTTCCTCATACCAAAAAATAAATAATTGTGAGTTGCCGATCAGAAGTGTTCATTTTTGAAGAAAGTGATGCCATCTACTAGTGACATCCATCAAACTGACGTACGTTCAGACGAAATTTTGCATAAAGGTTTTCGCTATTGAGCTCTGTAGGCGTTATAAATTTTCACCTTAATTACAATATGTTTTTGTTTACTTTACCATATGAATTGCGCACACAATAAGTACTTTATTGAACTAATTATATTTTTAAAGATTAATTAATAAGGAGCTGACAGAACTCAATGTTTAGATTAGCGCCCTCTAGTGGATCTATATATGTATTATTAGCGTGACGGTGCGAGTTCAGTGCTTTTTCCCCATAGCAAAAGTGCACAACGTGCCTAAAGAAGTTTTCAGTTCAAAAACATGTAGGTACTTCTACCGTTGTGTAATTAATTAAAATTCCTAAAATTTGGTTTATTTGTGACTTCTTATATCGCTATAAACGAGAGAGGGTCCTCTGAGAGTTGATTTTGCTCAGGTGAAAAAAAAAAAAAAAATTAATATTATCTACTTATGCGTTTAGTTTCACTGCAAAATCTACAACAAACGACTTCCACAAATCGTTACTTGTATTTCCTTCCTGATATTTTCATCTAAAATTTTCGTCAGATTTTGTCACAAAGGATTTTGAATATATTATGAAGTACAGGCGAAAGGTGTACTTAACCCATCGTCGGCTCTTAATCACGTTTATGCTACACCGTCATAATATCCTAAGTGAAAGCACTGTAAACAAAAGAACTGCTTTATCATAGTGGATAGCATAATCAGCAATATTTTAGTTTTGAAGCCGTTTTTAATTTAAAAAGATTTTATAAGCAAAATTTTGCAAGCTTGAAGTTTGAGTCTATTTAATTCTGAGCCTTGTACTGATTGGACCTTGACCACATAGCATAGGCGTTCTTGAAGAAAAGGCAGAAAAAACAGAAAGCTGTTATCTATACTAAAACATAAAATAACGCTGAAGAGCTTTTTGTTTGATTGTTTGTTTGTGTAAAGGAGCTAATCTCTGAAACTATCAGTAAAGTTTAAATTTGTTTTTTCTGTATTGTATAGAGTATTCATTGAGGAGGATTATAGACTACTAGCTGCTCCCCTCGGTTTCACCCGCGTAAGTCCCGGTTCCGTAAGAATATCAGAATAAAAAAAATAGCCTATGTGTTAATCCAGGTCTCCAGCCATCTACATACCAAGTTTCATTGCAATCGGTTCAATAGTTTTTGCGTGAAAGAGTAACAAACATTCATACATCCTCAAAAACTTTAACGTTTATAATATTAGTAGGGTATAACATCACGCTAGAACTCTTAGGAGCAGAACAGTGACCATAAACGGCTATTTAGTTAAAATCGTAATTAATAAAAACTCCTCTTTCACAAGGTTTAAAATCGTGAACAAATCTACAGCACTAGAACTAAAAAACTAAAATAAACAAAATGTTATAGGCCTTTCAATATAACCCGTGGGGGTATCCACACGAAAAAAAAAATAGAAAAAAGGCCTTTCAATATAATAGGCTTTTTTGTGTCTGCGCTATTTTTTATTGTTATATGTCTACTAGCAGCGCCCCGCGATTTAACCTGCGTAAGTCCCGATCCCGTGGGAATATCGGCATAAAAAGTCTATGCGTTAATCCAGGTCTCCAGATATCTACATACCAAGTTTCATCGCAATCAGTTCAGTGGTTTTTGCGTGAAAGAGTAACAAACATCCATTTCACATTTATAATATTAGTGGGATATACGTTAATAGGCAAGATAAAACAGTTGAGTTTTTTGTTGAGTAGCTATTAATGAGCTATAAAATAAAAAGAAAAGTATATTTTTAAATAATAGTGATGATTATAATCGAATTTCGACCAGTGGGCGAACACTGTTTATTTTAAAATTGCTAGGGTTTTTCGTTAGGCAATACCCAGCAGTTGTAAGAAACATCTGCGCAATCTTTCGGGGATACAAAGACATGAATGATTATCTAATGTTTTAATTTGAATAGGAAGCGGCCTATCATCAGGTCATAAACATATTCTTTTATGGTATAGGGGGCATATGAGCAGACAGCTCACCTGATGGTAAATGACTACCGCCGCCCATGGGGCAACTCAAGAGTCACAAGTGCGTTGCCGGCCTTTAAGGTGGGAAGGGAAGAGTGGAAGGAGAGATGGGTGGAGGGAAGGGTGGAAGAAGAGGAGGGGGAGGGAAGGGTTAGGGCCTGCGGTAACCTCACTCACTCGGCAAAAAACAATGCATGCATTGCTTCACTGCCGGTTTTCTGTGAGGCCGTGGTATCACTCCGGTCTAGCCGGCCCATACGTGCCGAAGCATGGCTCTCCCAAGATAAGTTCTAATGCAGATTCAAATAAACAAAGTATCAGATGTACAGAAAAGTTCTCCTCTTTTGAGTTATTTTAAAAATATAATATAACTTCTAAAATGAATAAAAATGCTCATAAATCGGTTGAAGGATATTCCAATCAGGTTCGCTCATTACCTCAATCCTATCGTCGATATCCCTGAGCTCCAGGGTTTTTCTGCCAATCGATAATATCAATTCCAATACGATTACAACGTAGATAAAAGACTTAATTTACGTTTTTGTTTGCGCATACTTTTTATAGCTGTCCTATATCCTGTCTATAAATATATGTAGGTATTTATTTTTTATAGACCACCAATAACATGCATCACACACATACTTGGAATTCTTGTTAACCCCTCACTGGTGCCTGGTCTTCCATGCGTATGGTAGGGGTAGGGTGTACACCGGGTACGAATATCTTTATAAAAGCTGTTCCCGGATTCCATATATTTCAGGCACACCGTGTGGTGTTATTCGATGGTTCGATTCCGACACACCGTCCCACCGAAATTCCCGGTGAGGTGACGGTGTATAAAAATAATTCTACATTAATACATGAGAAAAATAATCTAGCCTCGTATTACAAATACCAAAAATTATTTATTAACGCCTATTTTCTCTTTAGCTATAAATATATTGGACTGATTTTGAATATAATTTAAATGGTACGTCCATTTAAATTATATAACTTAATGCAAAAGTAGATCCAAAATCTATTCGCTTGTTTTTGCCTCAATCTCGATTAAGCATTCAGACAGACTTAGAGAACAAAAAATATTGATTCTGTATTGTATTTTTTATATTTTCAGTTCATTGACACAAACTCTTCATTTTACTCGATCTGTGTTCTGTAATTGTAAATCAAGACGCACTATGAAGTAAACGACTTTAAAAGCGTCACAAGAGCTTTTAAAAGATAAAGATAATTTACTGAAAAAGTTCAAGGATACGTTAGAATCTTTTAATCCTGTAATATTGGGTAATCAATCTCGAATAGCTTTCATTATCCCATTAACTATTAGAGGGTTAATAAAAAAGCGATGTGTAATAACCGAGAGTGATTGAATAGTGTTAGATGTAGGAAGTGTTACCCTCGTCAAAATGGCATCCCGAAAACTCGGCGTGCCGGCGGTGGTTTCTCACTATTTCATTTAAGTAGCGATCGATTAATTATCGCCAGTTGGCGTAGAACAATTTAAAATAAAATTAGCTTTAATTACGAAGGGTTCAAGCTGCAAGCTGAAAACACTGATGAGGTCAAAGGTGAGTGTAGTCTTTGGTAAAACATAAGACTAAAATTACAATAACGTCAATAATAAGTCAATAAGTAACTAGTTTTTCGTTACGTTCCACAATATAGGTAGGTATTTGATGTTATGAATTAACAATTAAAAATATTAATTACGGACATACAGGTTTACTCACGTGTGTATTTCGGGGATGCCCGACTAGTTTTTGACCCGATGATTTATCAAGGGGTGAAGGGTCTTGTCTCGTCGGTATCAGGCGACACACTCGAAATACACACGTGAATAAAACCGTTTTATCTTTAATTAATATGAATACAGCTCACGGAAATTCTTATTCTAATAATTACAAAAATTAGTTTACAAACGTAGTTTGTTGACTGTCCTAGTCAACAAACTATGTTTCGGTACTTATTAAACGCGAATTTTACATATTTCAACACTCATTTAGACGGCGGACGACGGAATTTAGGCTTGCACGGGCATCATTACAAAAGCTAAAAATTCCGATCTTTATAGTTTTATTAGTTAATTACTCACATTCAGTTACTTACATTATATATTTCTTTAATAGACACCTAATGTAGTTTTTTTAATCATTACAAACCCAAAAACTGTTATAGTTTTTAGTGCCCTCATTTTTTTCATCCATTTCTTAGGGTTAGGTTCGTAACGTATATGCTGTTATTGTTTTTTTTTTATAACAAACTTTTTTTTTTCTTAAAGTGAACGTCGATAAAATATGAAGCATTTTTCCACGCTCACTGGCTGAAATGACTTCGTGGCATAGGCATTCTTAACAGAGTTATGATTTTAAGGAAACTGACCAAGAGTTTTTATACTGAGCCCGAATAGATTAAAGCAAAAAATAGTCACTACGCAACACAGGTTTACCCTCAGGGTAAGTTTACACAAAAGCCATAAAGTAACTGCGATTTTATAATTCAATATGCTTGTAAAAATCTCGTGAAAAATATTTTACCGGCCCTGTTACTAGCACTTTGTTTTATCTGCTTCCAACACGGCCTCAAATATGCAATAAGGTACGTTATAAAACTATCTACAAAACAGAAATATATACCTCTTTTATTTATTTGTTGATCATAAATTTTTGATTTTATTTTATCGCGTCCAACGTAGAAATAGCTGTATAGCCGTGTAGTCTAGCGTGTCCTTTGACGTATAATAATAATAATAATTCCATACATCTCACACACGGCCGTTTGATCCTAAACTAGGCAGAGCCTGTACTATGGTAACCAAACTGCTGATAAACATTCTTATATATTTATAAATACATACATATTATAGATAAATTACACCCAGACACAGAACAAATTATCGTGCTCATCACACAATTATTTTCCCTGGGTGGGAATCGAACCCATGACCTCTGGCTTAGCAGTCAGGGTCACTAACCACTAGACCAACAGGCCAGTATCGATCAGTACTCTTTCAAATTATAGCTGATCTTAGTCAGAGTAACAAAATCTTATATTAATTGCTTCATGATAACTTGATAGCCCATATTTTAGTTATGTTTAAATTTCTTCTTTCTTATTTTACATACTGTGTTAAAAATAGTGATCATGAATTATTTTTTTTCTATGAAAAGGCAGACAGACTTAATCATTTGATCAACACAAGATAAGTTATGTCTGTCCCCATCTCATAACTTTTATGAGAGCTAACTTAAGATAGAGATATAATTCGCACAGAAAATTGCTAGCAATGGAAAACGTTATTTTTTTATGGTACATGGGGCAAACGAGTTATTTCTTAGATCATGTCAGGCGTAAAGAAAGTCATCTACCCGACGGCCGATTATATTTGTAATACAGAACACCCTCCAAGAAATGTCATGCTTGTTATACTCGTAGATATCATTTATTCATATTCCGGACGACATTTAAACATTTGACAAACGTCAAAATGTTATAATGTTTAACCGTCACACGTCAAAATGTAATCGGACGCTTCCAGATGTTGAACTTTGTTTTAGTTTTATAAAAAGACAACTCCAGCATTACGAATATTCCTGTGTCGCGGCTTCATAAACATTCAAACAACACACACAAATAACACCCAGTCGGGACGGTCGGTCACTCGGGACAACTATTTGTGGATCACACAAATTTTTGTCTGCCGGTGTCCGCTGCGTAGAGGCGAGGTGACTACTTAAACCATTGCGCCCTCCGTGCAGTCAGTCTATATTCAAATTTCAAAATTTAAGTTCCAAAATAATTCCAAAACAAATTTCCGAATTTATATATATTGCATTATGTATATATAATAACAGCAATATCTCTAAATTAAAAATAGAACCAAAATATTATGAAAAAATATTACATGAATAGATAAGAAATCTGTGTGAGTGACATATTTCAATGTTCAATATAATCTACTTGTCAATTTCATCGAAGAAGCATTAATATTTAAAAGGCAAGTTATTTGCAAGCTATTTGCACCCGCTCAACATTATTTACTTGAGCTTGAATAAAAAGGAAAACCATTTTCAGTCGTTAAGAGAGTCCCCACCATAAAATTTTAGTAATATTTACTTACCCAAAAGAGGAGTCTATTGTTTTGAGGGTTCATATATGTACATGACATTCTTTATTAGTCCATAATTTCTAAATGCCTGAACAGATTTGGAGGTTTGGGGTACCGTTAGAATCCTTACATCATCCCGTATGACACTGGCATACAATTTTAACAAAAAAAGAAAATTATGGCTGGCTATATGGCGACATTTACAAACGGTAATCAATTCTTCAATTCGTTTTTGACGTGATTTCGTCTTATAAATCGATGGAAGCCGGCTGCACGCACGAAAAAGCATGACTCATTGTCACGTTCCGCCTGAACCGAACGTGCAAGCGAGCGCGCGGAACCAGCGATAGAGAGGCACGATCGGCCTAAGCGTTCGTTTATTGATATTGATTTGATTTCAGTTTATTTCTATAACTAATTGTTCGTGATTATATTTAAACAAATTATTTAAAGTAAATTTGCAAAAACTGTAAATAATATTTGAAAATTAAAGCCATTAACCAGAGTTTTAGAAATATTGTGTTTTCTTATGACGTTATCACCTAAAATTATTGTCCGTAAACCGACTTTACAGACAACCAATATTTCGAGTTTTTTTTTAGCAGCGTATAATAAGTAACTTGTTTAAAGTTTTTTTTCTTTTTACAACTATGTTGGCACACAAGTCACGGGTTAAATGCAACTACCATTGTATTGATACTATAGCATAACTTTCGCACTATATTTTTAATAAATAACTGTAATTGTTACACGGTGCGACACTAGCAACACTGGTAATTGAAAATATCGCCTGGTGGTTGAAATTCGACCACAATTCATAAATTTTGAATGTTTGTTTTATAACAAGTATGTGATAAACTAGAGCGACTTTAAAACTTTGTATCAGATTCATATTTACTGCGAACGGCATAAATATGATCATGTTTTTCAATTCCGAAAAAGCTCATGTGGTTACCTATTCGTCTTCGCCGGAATGCTCATATTCTCTCTTTGCTATACAGCATACTTTTTAACCCTCATACACCTTCCTATTTAAAAGGACGATTTGAGTTCCTTTATGGTACCCATACGAAATGCTTAAGATCATCGGAAAATCTGATATTAAAAGTCCGGGTGCATTCAACAACTTTTTTTGACATATCTTTATGGTTCTGGCTTTTCGTTTGTGGAATGCATTACCAGTACAAATACAACAAGCTGAAACCCTTACAGCCTGTAAAAATAAGGTCAGGCAACACTATCTATCACTGTAATATCTTTATTTTATTTTTAATCTATTTTGCAACTAAGGTCAAAATTACTTTGTAATCTCTCCTAAATAGCTATAAAATTAAACTTGATTATATATCTATCTATATATTGTTTTTATTTAATACTTCTGTTATTATCTCAACGTGAAGGTTGTCTGGTAAATATCGATATTAGCGATAGGACCGCCCGTTGTACTCTAATTTTCAAAATAAGATCTGTTTCAATTAATTTCCATTAATGGTGTACAATAAAGAGTATTCTATCTATTTGTAACATAAGTATTATTCTTCTGTGTACGTTGAGCTGTCATTGCATTGACTTTCTTCACCAAGACAGGTCAACATTATATACTGGACATGCGTAGCTTTTTGTAACTGTTAAGACATAACTTTTAAATTGATAACACCTATTTAGCTTTCTAAACCTTATCTACACATAAAGTATTCGAAATTTCATATTCCTCCGTGCGCGAAGTTTTGTTACATATAACAGTGGGAGAGCCATGCTTCGGCACGTATAGCCGGCCGGCTCGACCGGAGTGATACCACCGCCTCACAGAAAACCGACAGTGAAGTAATGCTTGCATTGCTTTTCGCCCAGTGAGTGATGTTACCGCGGGCCCTAACCCTTCCCTCTTCCTCTCTCCCTTCCTCGCCCCTTCCCCTACTCCAACCTTGAAGGGCGGCAACGCACTTGTGACTTTTGAGTTACAAGTGCTCATGGGCGGCGGTAGTCATTTACCATCAGGTGACTAGTCTGCTCATTTGCCTATACCATAAAAAAATATATATATTTTAGAATTTAAAAAAAAACTATCGGTTTATAAGTTATGACGGTTTGAAGTTTTAGGTATAATTACCTCCATTTGTCATAAAAGCAGGTGGAATGTGTAAAGTTAAGGATTTTAAATCGCACATACATATTTTTTTATTTTGAAATTTTAAATTTTTTGCGAAATCTTTTTAAGTTAACTTTTATGAATTTTCTGAATGGACTCAAGATTCCCAGAATGTAGGGAATCTAAAATAATCGACATATTAATACTGGAAGAGATTTCTTTGGAATACTTTTTAATATATACCTAATTAAAGTTTGTGTGTAGAAGTATGGAAAGCTAAAATGTTTAAAGGGATGCCAAAAGGGGGGATATAGGCGTCCAGTATATACAATCACAATTCATGTTATACTGGTGGTATTTTTCAATTCATTTTTAAATCCTATGTATATATGTCTTACTTAGTGCATAGCAGAAGCAGTGAAGTGAGTCAAATAAAATTTACCAAAGAGATAGATTGTATCTTGGATCAGCAAACGCTAATTTGCAATAATGATTAAATTATTTCTTACACGACATACGAAATAATTTTTTTTTTTATTTATTCATTCATTTGCGAATATGGGTATACCTACATTTGCAGATCTTAAAGCTAATACAATTTTCTGTACTTTTACCATATTCAACCATTAGGCATGCAAAATAATTCATTAAAATATATATATATAAAAGTTACATTAAAATAAACTATAATATTAATATCATGTCAAAAGTGTGAATATTTTAGGGAAACAATAATTAGTATTCAGTCATTCAAAATATAAGTGTTATGTCGTATGAATGATAATAAAACATTAACAATAAAATAACAATGTCCTAAAGGAACAACAATTCAGTGTGATACGCATGCTAGATATAATTGATGTTATTGTCATCAAAATATTCTCGAAGAGAGCAGTAACATTTAGCTATAAGCAGTTTTTGAAGACGCCTCTTGAAAAGTAGTGGTTTTTAAGAACGTTTTATACTATATGGTATAATAAGGATACCTACTTGTTATAAAGAAAGAAATATTTTAGTTCACCGAATACTTTTACCATTCAATTTAATTCGTTATTCACCTCAGAAACATGGCAACACGATTCAAATAAAATGCTAAAGTATCAAATAATTCATTCATAAGCGCCGCGTACGAAGATCATTCCTTCTGCGGTGTGTCATATAAAGTTAATTGTATTAGCTAAAGGGGAATATTTCTCTCACGTATCCTACATTTTGGTAAAACGTGACCCCCAAACGTGACCTTTATGCAACGCTGGTCGGATTGTAATTGATATTGGCGTTCCGATCTCATAGCTACGTTTGAACAAATACATAGTACCCATGTTACGAACAAACGGTGCCCGCATTAGATTTAAACTAGCAACAATCATCAACATATTACAATCAATTTATACAAAATCTTAACAAATTATATACCTAAATCTTCCTCATGAATCACTCTGTCTACTAGTGAAAATCACTTGAAAATCCGTTCAGTAGTTTTTCAGTTTATCGCGAACAGACAGGCATATAGACGCGGCGGGGGACTTTGTTTTATAATATTACTAGCAACCCGCCCCGGCTTCGCACGGGTACAAATTATACACCAAAACCTTCCTCATGAATCACTCTGTCTATTAGTGAAAACCGCATGAAAATCCGTTTTCCAGTTCCAGTGAAAAGCAGTTTTTCAGTTTATCGCGAACAGACAGACAGACAGACGCGGCGGGGGACTTTGTTTTATAATATGTAGTGATGTGGTGAAGACAGACAGACAGACGCGGCGGGGGACTTTGCTATATAATATGTAGTGGTATGTAGTAGTTCTATTATAGGTTTTTTCACTAATATACTAACTTTGTAGATTAAATCAACGTCAGCGATGGTTACCTGGCATAAAAGTATAATAGTAAATAGTCATTAAGGTCGCGCCATCATGCGAATGTTGCCAGTGTGATTGCATGCAGTTAGTCAGCCCATAGACTTACATCCCACGTTAGTTAGAACAACAAAGTCTTTGATAAATGAGTGTTTTATTTTAATTACACCATCACTAGCTAATCAAAATCAGTCAATCAAAATCTCAAAAATTCAATTAATTAGCAAGATTCTTCTTATGTATGAAATTTCACTTTATATCGCTTGTTTTTAATTAAATAAAATTTAATTTACCAACATAAACTTACTTTATTTTGTACTTATTTCTACAAAAAAAAATAACAAATATATAATACTAAGAACATATAACAACAAAGTCCGATACTACATAGCTTGATATTCTCTCTATTCTGGAGTCATTGGGGAAATCTTATTATTGTTTCTGCAGATAGTCTTATTCCCTGCAGCATTGCTGGTCACAAAAAAATAAACACTAAAATGTATCTCCTTCCATGCTCCCATAATAAACCATAAAATAAAACACTTAACTAATTAAGTTCGTATCTCTTTTTATCCACAAAACTATAAATATTTGCGGAAATACAGAGGTGAATAAGAAAGAAGAATGGTACTAATCTCCGACGACAAAATGAGATGGGCTTTGGGTGGCTCTTATTTTTGAAGTGATAACTTCTTATAGGAGGATAAACCGCTTCGTTACGTAACGCGTTACGGCGCCAGTCTGTCTGGCTTCCCTTTCTCTCACGCATATGGCAGCGGTAGGCAGGTTCCACGTCTCTCACTCTAACCCACAGCGCTAGCCGTATTTCCAATTTCAATATTAAATAGTTCAACTTAGATTAGTTTAAGTTATCACTTCTGTCGGGCGTCCCGAGACGCACAATACATGTATTTTTTTTGGTTATTTTATAAATGAGTACTCACATACCTGTTTTCTTTGTGTAAGAGGAAAAAAGAACTTTTATAACAATCACTAGCTAACAGACGCAATAGTCCAAAACAGAGGAATTCGCCAGAGGGGAGCCAATTATACGCACGATTCAGTACTACCTTTACACTGTACGTAATATATACCAACATTCGTGGGGCGTGCTTCCTTCTTCCCCGAGTAAAAGGCCTTTGGTAAAGTCTAGTTGGTAGTTTCCTGGTAGTTAATGTTTTGATGTCTTAAAGGCGAAAATAAAAAGGTATAGATATATAGTCCCCCAGTGCGTCTTGTCTGTTCATTATAAACTCAAAAACTACTGAATGGGTTTTCATGCGGTTTTCACCAATAGATGAAGCGATTCATGAGGAAGGTTTAGGTATATAATTTGTTAAGATTTTGTGTAAATTTACTGAAAAATGTTATCTAATGATTGTTGAAGATGTCTCTGCTACCCGTGCGAAGTCGGGGGTGGTTGCTAGTTATATATAAAAATTGCGGTTCACGTTGTTTGTCCGCGATGATTTCCTGTTTTTGCCACATCAAAAAACCCTTATTTATTTCATTAAAAATAGGGACAAACTATAGTAGATGATAAAACAGCTCAAATAGTAATCTTTTCAAAAAACGTTTACATGACTTTCTAGTCAGAAAACCTATTATAAAATTGGTGATTTTTTCAAAGGTAAATAATGTAACTAGAAAAACAAATTCATCATCTGGACATTCATATTGGTGACATTTTTAATTATTATTTTATACATGATTGACATTTTTATTATTTTATACCAGATTAACAATTTTATTTATTCTTTACACATGATTGACATATTGACATTTTTATTTCTGTATTGACATGGCTCTGATGAAATGAATTTAATTATTACTTATATTTTAAAATACCTGTTTGTCGGATGGTTTTGTTTGTATTATGAAATTGTACTATTCCCTTTTATTACCAGAATTTTATCATTAGAACTATTTATTTTAATTTTTACTATATATTTTTGCAATTAATGTTAATTTATACTTACCAATTTTATGTTGATGCATGTACCTACTTATTTAAAACACAATTTATTTTCAATTATTAAATAAAAATTATTATTATAAAATTTGCATGCCAGTAAAGGTAGATTAAAGAATGTGAATGTAATGCTAACACCACTGTATACCCTTGATCAGCAAATAAATGATTGATTGATTCATTCATCTTATATATAAAATTCTCGTGTCACAATGTTAGTTACCTTACTCCTCCGAAACGGCTTTACTGATTTTTACAAAATTTTATATGCATATTCAGTAGGTCTGAGAATCGGCTACTATCTATTTTTCATATCCCTAAGTGATAAGGGTTGTTCACCCTTACATTTTTTTTTAATTTTTATATTATTTTTTTATTTTTTTATTTTATGAAACAGCATTAGAAAATACATTCAACCCTGAATTTTCAACCCTCTACGATCAACCCCTATTTTTCCATCGCGATTTTTATATTATTCAGTTCACAGATCCAATAGGGTTGCAAGATGGCAATCGAATATAATAATTATTGGAGTACAATAAATTTTCATGTATAGTTTATAATTACAATTTACTTATTTCACTACTATATATATTTTTTTAATTTAAATTAATCTTCAACCCTCGCTGGTCGAGAACTGATCAACTACCAATCGATCAGTTATCCCCGCCAGGTGTCTACCGTTTTATTTATATATTTCTTCTGTGCGTGTGTATGTTCCTGAACTCCTCCTAAACGGCTGGACAGATTTTAATGAAACTTTTTGTGTGTCTTCAGGTGGATTAGAGAATGGTTTAGATTTACAATTGGACCCGGTAGATCGCGCTGCGATAGGGTTACAGGAATAATGACCGATTTTAATGAATTTTTTTGTGTGTCTTCAAGTGGATTCGAGAATGGTTTAGATTTACAATTGGACCCGGTAGATGGCGCTGCGATAGGGTTCCAGGAATAATATTTTTTAAGTTCAGGCAGAACAACGTCTGTCAGGTCCGCTAGTTATTTAATAAAAATGAGTTTATAGACATTATTATGACTAGTTATACCGCTGAAGCAATGCTATTGGTCGGTTGATAAATATTGTTGAATAGTGGTGGTTATAAAAGGGTAGAAATATATTATAAGTTCATAACAATCACTTGAGTGCTGATCGAGGTACGAACAACATGGCAGTATAATATACAACATAATATGATATAGCTGAACAGTTATTTTTATTGTTTGTTTAAACGCTCTAATCTCTGGAACAGTTAATTGGATTTGAATAATTATTTTTGTATTGGATAGAGTATTCATTGAGGAATATTATAGGCTATGTAACATCACGCCGCGTTTCTTAGGAGCAGTGACCATAAACACAAGTAAAACTGCAGGAAACGACTAGTGTTGTTATAATTATTTGCATCGGTCTATAAAGTAATACTATACCGTTTCTCCAGTCAATAGCAGATCGCAATTTTTTTGGATTTCAAAAGTGGGAGAGCCATGCTTCGACACGTATAGGCCGGCTCGACCGGAGTGACACTACGGCCTCACAGAAAACCGGCAGTGAAGCAATACTAGCATTGCTTTTCGCCGAGTGAGTGAGGTTACTGGAGGCCCTAACCCTTCCCTCCCCCCCCTCTCCCCTCTTCCGCTACTCCCACATTAAAGGCCGGCAACGCACTTGTGACTCTTGAGTTGTAGGTGCCCATGGGCGGCAGTAGTCCTTTACCGTCAGGAACCCGCCTGCTCGTTTGCCCCCTATACAATAGTAAAACAAAAATAATTGTTAAAAGTTTCGGCAAAAAAAAGGATTAAATAACCGTTTTTATGTGGGTGTATAAGATACCGGAAAGTTAAATCCTTCGGGAGAAATACTTTTTTCGACGTTATTCACAGAAATGGCAAAGCAAAATGCTAGTGTTGCCAAGCGCCAACGTAACGTGACTAAAGACCTCACGCCTACTTTCGCGGATCTGTTCATTCAACACGAATCTGCACTCATCATTTCGTGCCAGCGCTTCTAGTGCAGTCTTACTCCTAGTTTTCGTAGCAAGCTCCATATAAGGATTAGAGAATAGAATAGATTTATTATAAACTTTTAAAAATAACTTACTGATTAGAATTTTGATTTCAGTAGCGTTACCCGCATAAATGTCATGGCTTATCTTAAAGTCCTGGATATATTGGTTGATAATAATAATAACGACACGGCACGCATAGTGAGGAGGTTTCTGTCTCTGGAACCCCAACCATCGGTAGCTTGGTCCCTGTACCCGATACCGGTGGGACACTATTTTTTATATTTTTAAATATATTTTTTTTTATAATAATGTATTTAAAAATGTAATTTATATGTATTTAAATGTTAATAAAGAGAATAATAATAATAATTCGTTTATTTTCTCTCACAATTGATAACAAAACAGGTGTTAAAGCGGAATACATAGTATGTCTACATTGTGAGAGCTGGAAGACCTGTATTACAAGTCACCAGGCCCCATCCGGCAGTTGTATACATTGTACGTACTGTAAAACTAGTCTTAAGTATATGGTCGAGAAACAAATCAGCAACAACAAGTAAAATAAAAGTAAGTAATTATACCAAGAAAAGCAAAGAAAAATAAAAGAATTGATGTTTCAAGCCTGGTTTGTTTTAAAACACTTTTTGAAATGGTTGAACATACTGATATAAAATCCTTACACGTTCCACCTGCTTTTATGAGAACTGGAAGTGATAACACCTGGAAATTCTAACAGTCATAACTGTTGGTAGATAGGATAGGTTACTTAGGATAGTTCTTGTATCAAAAATTATTTTTTGTAACTCTGCCATAGTAACTTCCATAAATCCTGAATAACTGAACAAGAATCGAGAACGTGTAGTTGTTCACGGCGTATGTCTGCACAGCATCATGACTTAGCTTCAATATTCATTTGCATTCAACATTCGAGCTCTTTCTGTGACGTAAGACAACGGAGCGTGCCACCTGGAACATTGCCTGTGTCTAGGCACTATATATGCAACCTGTCTCTTGAAAAATTCGTTCAAATATAAGGTAGCATATGTGGCTCAACATAAATTATATTTAGGTCTTTGTGAATTGCTGTTTCATTCCCATAAGCATACGACAGGACCGAAATTAGAACTAAAACGAGTATGATTTGAAATAGGGTCATTTCCTACTCTTGAATTTTACACAACTGCACCATTGAACTGGGAAAGAGTTCGTATCGGATTCGAGTTCGAATCAGAAACAAAATTTTTGCACATTGCCCACGTAATAGGCTTACGGTTCCGTGGGTAACGATTCGGATTGCTTAAGGACGGTAAAATTTCGTTGAACTTTCAATGAAAATTTTACCGTCCGTAAGCAAAACGAATCGTTTCTTGTTTATTGGAACGCGGCATACGTCATTTTCCGGAAAATGTCTACAGATGTTTTATACGTGACAGAAGTCTATGTTTTGAGTTGAACATTCTCACACGTGTCACAGACGTGGTTATAAGAATGATAATAATTAACAATACTATTATGTCTTTTAATAAAACATTTGGAATAAGCCCACAGCGCGCCACACATGACTTATTAAACCTTTGTACTACTATTTCTGATGTATTTCTTTTTAATTGTATCCTATTTATGGTGTGCAATAAAGAGTATCTATCTATCTATCTATCTTTTTAAATTTATCCTAAAAGACCTTAGCGTTGTTTCAAAGAGAAAAGATAAAGACGGTCTTAATTTTTTACCCTATCCATTTACTTGCACATGGAGCTAAAACTCCCACACATCTGAGTTTTCTCTCAAATTACTTAAGGCTGAATCAATCCAAGCAATCACTTTCTGAACAAAATCCCAAAGGAGTGACCGAGGAACAATCTTTCAAGTCCCAGTGCGACTATTGTATTTATTACCTTTGAACCTGATATGTTCACACTACATCGATTTAAATTGTAATATAAGTACCAGAACGCGTTTATTTTATGCCATATGGCTTTGTTAAGTTTAAGTTAGATGTCGTATCTCTTACAAAACTAGTTTCGTACTGATTTATTTTTCTTATTTGTACTAATTTACTACATTTAAATGGTGAATAGTCAATAGAGACAACAGGTTACTTGGACAAAGTGTACAGTATACACAGAGTTCTACAGACATTATGTACAAAAGCTATGCCATTCTGCCTCTATGTGGACAATGTTCCAAATTCCAAAAAATGTTCGGCTTCATTACGTAATAACAACTCAAATTATCTTAAAACATATTTCTCTCTTTTTTTGGACGTAATTCCACACCTCAATGTTACTTCCGAAAGTGCGATAGATCGACTTGATTTTAGCTATATTAGGACTCACGATGAATACCGAGTACCGAGTGATTATAAATATCACACATCTTTTCTCTTTCGGCCTGAAACTAAGAAGTAAAACCAGGTAGTTAAACAACAGAGACCTTAATAAAATATACATATATTTGATTCCATTAACGTATTCAACAAATGTCTGAGTACAAGTGCACTTAATCTTGATGAAATTCGGCCTTGATCTATATACTTTTATATTGTTATGGTTATGTGTGTCGTTCTTCTTGCCATTGAAATACATGTTACTTTTAAGTAACATGGAGATGTTTACATTTCGATCACATTTTTTTCTTTATTATTTGTCACAAAAAAAAATATTACGGAAGAGCATTTAGAAATTAAATGTACCCCAAAAGTACAGGACCTTACACTAACTGGGACTTACATCTTAGTCACAGTGTTTTTAATTTGACTATAACTTTGTAGTAAAATGAAAAAAATATATATTTTAAAAATATAGTTTGTTGTGTTACAGAATATCTTCATAGAGAAAAACAGATAATCTTCATAAATATATTTATATATGTCACCGTAAGATTGTGAACATTGTCAGTTTATCCATAGATATGTTGGGGGGGAAGGGTTAGGGCCTCTGGTAACACTCGGCACTCACTCACTCGGCGAAAAGCAATGCAACCATTGTTTCACTGCCGGTTTTCTTTGAAGCCGATTTTATGATAGATATATTGGCCCAATAGTTTTCTACTTGGTGTTAGTGAACAAGGAGACCCGTTAGGGGTCATTTTTCTTTTACACATTTTTATATATTTGTGGTATACATGACTGTATACCACAAATATAAAAATGTGTCCGATTCCACAATTGTTACATTAATGAAAAAGACAACAAGGGTTGCGCCACACTTGTTGCTTACAAACAATTATTATCCCTTCGTTATACCTCATTTACGTATCGTTGCTCGCTATTAAGCCGAATCGTTATCATAATAACCGATTTAGCATATTAACTGATCGTGGATAATTGAATATAATTGACGTATTTCTGATTATAATAATATTGTGAACAATACGATCTTAAAAAGTATAATTTATTTGATTATTGCTTTGTATTGTAAACTTACTGTTAATGATATTTATGGTTTCGCACGGGTAGCAAAGACATCTTCAACAATCTTCAACATATTTCAATCAATTTACACAAAATCTTAACAAATTATACACCTAACACTTCCTCATGAATGACTCCGTCAATTAGTGAAAACCGCATGAAAATCCGTTCAGTAGTTTTTCAGTTTATGGCTAACAGACAGACAGATGCGGCGGGGGCCTTTGTTTATAATATGCAGTGATGTTAATGAGCAATTTTAATATTATGAAATATAGTTCTTATAAAGTATCAATTTAATCAAAATTTAATTCAATTTAATATGGAATATCACAAATAATGAAATAAAGTGTAGCATTGAATGGCTAAATGAACTTGTACATGTTTTTTTTAAGTAGCAACCTACCACCACTATATGTATCCTCATTTAAAGCAATTAAAGTGTTTGTATTTGTATAATAAATAATAGTAATAATATAAATAGAGTATGAGGAAATAACAAAAAATATACGACACGGATATTTACTTCAATTTATTATCTGGTGTGATATTATTCCATGGTTTATTAAAACATGGGACAATAACAGATTTTTGTAAACACTAGCAAATTTAAATTCTCTATTTTGTATCTTCAATAAATTTAAATCCTTATAAATCTCTCTGGAATCAAAACAAAGGAGGTTGGTACATCAAAGTAGTTACCCAACATTGGTCCCAAAAGAGGGACATTGTTGAGCCGTCTCGTCGCCGCCGTTGCGAACTTCCGGACTCTGAGCCAAGTGCCATTCGCACGGTACATACAGCCTGTTTTAATAAATTGTAATCCATTTTTATTTTAACTTTTAAAACAAAAGATTTAAAAACAATTTTAATATGTCATACGAACGTTTCCAGCTTTCAGTTGGTAGTTATTTTGTTTTTATGCTACCTATTTAATTAAGACCACTAATGATGATGGATAGAAATAAAAAACTAAACGAAGCCATATAAACATTTTTTTAATCCACTTCATAAACTTTAAATAAGGAATGAACAATAATGAATACAGGTGTTTTGTCATCAAAACCTGGTTAGGTTGGCGGCGAAATTGGTTTGCATAATGCCAACTACTAAAAGTAGTTATAATAAATGACAATCAATGTACTACTACCTGAAAAGTACAGCCATTGTTCCTGTCTAAGCGTGATATGATTGCTGATTTATTAATTTTAGAAAATGCAAATTATCAGCAGGCAAAATGTTTGGTCCCAGTCAGCGTACTATCCTTCGTTGGGGAGATCTGTTGTTTACGAGTATGTCCAAACTTTGTTATAAGATCAGCACACAAATTTGAACAAAAAACAATCACATAAACCGACTTAGAAACAAACCTTCGAGTAATCGGTGTTCTTAAAAAAAAAACAATACAGTAAACAGAGAATTATCTGCTGATTTCACCTATTTACTTGTAGTTACGTACCGTGCTGTTATGTTAGTAACGTAGCAGCACGGTGTCCGGCTTTAACCGGACACCTATTACTACGTTCTTTTACTTTTTCCTTTAAAAACCCCAAACATTTAAAAAGTCAAGTTAGTTCGAAGCCAAAGATAACAAAATACGTGTGAGAATTTAAAAAATGAAAATAAGGAAACACAGTAAGTTAGGTGGCAGCGAGGGATATCAACAAGAATGTAAATCCACAGCGCGTGGCTATGAATATTTGAGCCATTTTGAACCAGAGAGCCTGAGGCGTAATTTTATTAGAAGCGCAGATAGCAGACAAATCTGCTGAGATAGATTCCGTGACTTTTGATCATGAACTATATCTTGACAGAGCGAACAATGCAAGCGCCGGTGTAGTTATTTTGTATTCAAAACATTTTACCTTTTTTTTAATATTGACAAAAAGTAATAATCATAAAATTAATATTTATAAAAAAATGCAATGCTACGTTAGTTGAAGTTCGTGATAGGATGTTTACCTATGGTTAAAAATAAAAGTCAATTAGTGATGCCCAAATACGTTGCCGATTCGATTAAAAATAATAATCGATTTTATTAATGAGGAAGTTTTTATCGCTCTAAAAAGTTAACTTTAGCTAAAAAATATTTTACTCGTTTAATTAATTATGTTACCCACGTTTAATATATAATATACATAAGAACTGGTTATTAATGTTACTGAGGACTGAAATGATGTCAGAACTGAAAACATACGCACACACACATCTGTATAAATGTATTTAAGCGTAACAGTCACGCGAGTTCAGTGCTTTTTCCCCATTACAAAAGTGCCCAACGTGCAGAAGTTTTCACTTCAAAAATACTATCCATTTTCTAGAAGCTACTAGAAGTTAAAACGAGATTGTAATATTTTGTGTAAAACATTACTACAATGTACAATAGGTATAATTTGACTCTATTCAACTGTCTAAATAAGACATCCACAAATCCAGTACACGGATCAAAATGCTATCCCGTTACTCATTCCTTACAGCTGTGGGACGTTGAGCCGTAAAATCCGGGTACGATTTCTTGGAAAACATTTTGAACCAAGTGGAAGATAAGTACATGTATACCTAGTTTAGGGTGTCACTACACTGGCGAGGTTATACAACGAGGATATATACATATATACAGTTTACTTACATTGGTACCCTAATGTCTGTTGCGATTGTCATGTATTTACACGTTTTGTAGCTACTGGCTGTGTTCGCGACCTCGTATGTCGTGTAAAAGGAATTTTGATGTATGGGAAAACGTTGTTTGATACAATAATAAATTGTATATTTTTGTGTTATATCTGTAAATGGTTCATGAACTTTGATAAAATCAGAAATAGTAATAAAGTAAAAACAAACTAAGCTCACCGTGGTATAACCAAAATGTTTCCATTTTAATAAAATAAAATAAAACTAAATGATTCTGCGATATAAACAAAAAGTTTAAAAATATAAGTGTTAGCGCAACGAAAAATGCTGACCGCGAATAATTTGTTTTATTTACGCTATCTGTGGATTCTGCGCGATACTACTATAATTTGATGTTGGTTGTATACTAATTATCCATATATTAGTTCGGGCAACTTTCACAGATGGCACGATTTTAAATTCGAGTTTTCACACACCGGTGTCCCAAAGACACCTCACTTTTTTTTTATAATTGTAAATAGGACAGAATATTCTTTATTGTACACCATTATTATTATCTTATATTTAATTAACTTGTAACTTATATTACTGATAAGAGCAAACTCTGCTAGACTACTCAAATATAAACTTAATTTCTATCCCATTCTCTCATAATCTTTGATCTCAATTCACAATTTTGCATTTGAAATCAATAGAAACATACCTAATCGAACATTTTAAAGCTAGTCGCTCAGAACATAGGCACGTTTGAGACATGGGAAATACTACTTCTAATAGGGCAAAGGCTTCACTTTAAATACCACATGGCCTTTTCAAAATTTTCTTTTTCATTTATACCTCTGCCCATTTATAAATAATTGCTGAAATTATAGAATGTAAACAACTTTGTTCAATAACTGTAATCCGGTTGCGTGTCTGATTTTTATCAGTTGCTTCCAAGCCTTTTACTTCCCATGTTCTCTATTACATTTATACCTCTGCCCATTTATAAATAATTGCTGAAATTATAGAATGTAAACAACTTTGTTCAATAACTGTAATCCGGTTGCGTGTCTGTTTTTTATCAGTTGCTTCCAAGCCTTTTACTTCCCATGTTCTCTATTACATTTATACCTCTGCCCATTTATAAATAATTGCTGAAATTATAGAATGTAAACAACTTTGTTCAATAACTGTAATCCGGTTGCGTGTCTGATTTTTATCAGTTGCTTCCAAGCCTTTTACTTCCCATGTTCTCTATTACATTTATACCTCTGCCCATTTATAAATAATTGCTGAAATTATAGAATGTAAACAACTTTGTTCAATAACTGTAATCCGGTTGCGTGTCTGATTTTTATCAGTTGCTTCCAAGCCTTTTACTTCCCATGTTCTCTATTACATTTATACCTCTGCCCATTTATAAATAATTGCTGAAATTATAGAATGTAAACAACTTTGTTCAATAACTGTAATCCGGTTGCGTGTCTGTTTTTTATCAGTTGCTTCCAAACCTTTTACTTCCTATGTTCTCTATTACATTTATACCTCTGCCCATTTATAAATAATTGCTGAAATTATAGAATGTAAACAACTTTGTTCAATATCTGTAATCCGTTGCGTGTCTGATTTTTATCAGTTGCTTCCAAACCTTTTACTTCTTATGTTCTCTATTACATTTATACCTCTGCACATTTATAAATAATTGCTGAAATTATAGAATGTAAACAACTTTGTTCAATAACTGTAATTCGGTTGCGTGTCTGATTTTTCCATTAAAATATATCAGAACATAGCTTATCCGACTAAAAATCACTTCAGGCAATGCTTAACTAATTTTTATGTTTATTTGGCAACCTGTCTTTTAACGATAAGTAGACAATGTCATTTTTCCCCCCGTGGATGAATTTTATTAAAGTAACGTTGAAAAACTCTACTCATATTTATTTATTTTTATTTATTTATTTATTAGGTTAGCCAACAATTATTACACCAAACATTACCATTATTAATATAATATAAAGTAAGCATGTGTAAGAATATTTATAGTCGTTATGAATAATATGACAGCATATCCTAAAATCATTACATCAATTTATTACCAACACATCGTATAGAAAAAATCTAAATACGGAACGCTAGTCACGAAGCCAATGGTCAAGAAAGATGGGCTCGTAAAATTGTTTATGGCTTTTGCTAACATCCCTCCAGTGTTATCTAGTTCATAAAATATATGGCGATAGCAGACGGTTACCTTAAATTCACATTTGACATTATTCAAATTAACGACATTGCAATCGTGGAATCACAACACTATTGTAATCAACATTTAGTTTCTTCATCCCACTAATATTATAAATGTGAAAGTTTGGATGGATGCATGTTTGTTACTCTTTCACGCAAAAATCACTAAACCGATTGCGATGAAACTTGGTATGTAGATAGCTGGAGACGTGGATTAACGCATAGCCTACTTTTTATCCCGATATTCCCACGGGATCGGAACTTACGCGGATGAAACCGCGGGGCACTGCTAGTAATACATAAACTAAATAGCATAATTAAACGTAACATCTATTCAATAATATAATATGCGTTTTCGAAAATATAACTGGCCTGTTGGTCTAGTGGTTAGTGACCCTGACTGCTGAGCCAGAGGTTGTGGGTTCGAATCCCACCCAGGATAAATAATTGTGTGATGAGCATGATCATTTTGTTCTGTGTCTGACTGTAATGTATCTATAATATGTATGTATTTAGTAATATATAAGTATGTTTATCAGCAGTCTGGTTACCTTAGTACAGGCTCTGCATAGTTTGGGATTAGACAGCCGTGTGTGAGATATGTGAAATTATTATTATTATTCTCTATATTCATCTTAAAACTTATCAATTACATTTTTAAATATGTAGAAAACAAAATATATATTTAAAAATGTAAAAAATAGTAGACCGCCGACATCGGGTACAGGGACCAAGATACCGGTGGTTAGGGTTCCAAAGACAGAAACCATTACTATTAAACGCAGTCAATGGATCCAATTCAAATGAATTGTTCACATGAAGACCATGAAGACAATTGAACATTTCTTTTATTACATTGTGGTAACACTATTGTTATTCTTTATTGTACACAAAAACAATCACATATTACACATAAGGAAAAGGTGAGCTTAACCCACAATTGCGTTCTCTTTCAGTAAACCCTGGGAGTGAAAAGAAGATGTTATAGACAAATAAGAGGCAAAGTCGTGTGTACATAAAGATAATTGAGAAATATATATAAATATTTAGAGCTACACGTATACCACAATAATAAGTACATATTCATTACATAATATTAATAACATACATATATTTACACATTTACAATATAAAACATATAAATGAACATAATATCACTCTGATTATTGCTGAGAAACAAAATAATCCCTGATTCTTGTCTTAAAAACGTTTAAAATGGCTATCGCATGGGGAAGGGAATTACAACCCGTACCGCAGAAACAGCAGAAGAATTGTTATAAGGAGTTGAAATAGAAGTTCGAAGGAGAAGGGAAGACGAGGAAACGACGACGAAAACCCTTCGCTCGTTCGGTAAATTAAAACGTTATGTAAGTACTTACTTAATACTTTTAATATTTATGCAGGTACTTGTAACTATTGAGTTTCCCTACTAAAGGACTGCTTTATTTCCTCCACAAATAATAGGCTAAAAGTTGTGTTAAAGAATTTGAAATGACAAAGTTCTACAAAACTCCGAAAAATGGCAAAAAGCTTCTTAACACATTTCCTAAAGGTTAAGTAAATTTATCAAGGAAAGAGTCGTAAACTTCTATGAAAAACTTGGAAATTTTTAATTAATTTTTTTTCCGTTGTTCTTTACAATTTGTTTAATGGCTGTTTTCTATAATTTAGCTTAAATTTATGAGACTTTTACAAAAAATTAAATGTATAAATGCAATGAATAAGATAAAACTTTTTTAACTAATTTGTGAAATCGATTTGTTTAGTTGAAAAATATACTTTTCAAACTTAAGTATCCAAGTTTTAAATGAAAAACTAAAAAATGAGGATGGATATCCTTAGTTTTTGATACAATTCTACAAACTATTATCTCATTAACAGCCATTTTTTAATACCTAGTTATTAATTAGTATAGTATTGGTACCAACCACAAAATTCCAATTCCATAATAATTCCACCAATTCACATAATATACAAATGTTTTATCTATAACACAGGCTATTCTGTAGCCTAGCTGGGAGAACAGGAGTCAGCCAAAACATTATTGTAGATTTATAATTGTAACACAAACTAATCTTAAGTGTAAAAAAAAAAAATTGTGTAAATATACAAACAAATACATACTATTCATCCACAGTTATCTAACCTTCTCGGTATTATAATTCCAATCTCCAACACCTACACTATTCGGTCTCAAACAACTGAATTTCGGGCTATTGTTTTATGAAAAGCATAGAGTCCATCAAAGGGGTTTTAATTTCCCGAGCTCTTGTCGCCGGGGCAAGCGACGAATGGACAGACGGTGACGGGTTGACATTTGGATGAAGCCGCACGAGAATACAGCACAAGGTGACGTCAGGTAATAACGGGAAAGCTAAAAGGCTAAAAGACACAGTAAGTATACGAATATAACCTGTACCAGCCTGTGTGATAAATACGTTATATAATTATTACATTATTTTTTTATTAACGTACCAGTAGATAGTTGGCGGGGTTTTAAACGACGGATAATATGGATATGGTCCACTGCTGCTGTTCGCACCAGAAACTTACTTCATGGTAAACGTGTTCTCGTATATCTTGATAATGTTGTTTGAATACAGGCCGTAAATAAGGCAGCAGGCGTTACGAATGCATTTGATAGTTTTTAGATGCTTTTGATTTTTTTCAGAAAGATGTCTCCCGCACTAGGTGAATATCCCAGTATCAATACATGTACTTACAAACCTATAATGAAGGCGTATTTAAAAACCGGAACTCGGAACAACTAATTTTGAATTACTCAAATAAATAATTATTCTGTGGATATCGATTCCACAAAAGCGCGCACTGACAGTTTGGGCGGTTTAGTTCATTGTGACGTCTGTACAGTCAAGTTCTGGACGGGCATTAAAAATATTAAAATGTTTGATATGCTCTAATGACAAAATACAGAATTGTCATTGTCTAGGGACAAGTTAAAATCATTTATTATTATTTCTAAGGAATAATAATATTATTTTTAAATAAGGAAATAAAATATATTAAAGCATAAAAAACCTTTGTTTTTTTTTAAACAAACTGCCAATGACAAGTTATTATTAATTATAAAAGGTAAGACATTTCGCGCCAAAGTGTCACAACTTTTCAAAAGCAATATAGTTTTTGTTTTAAAAACCTAAACACGTACTAGTTTTGTTCACAACATTCCAGAAATCGACCATAACGAGAGGTTGACTAAAAACACAAGTTGTGGTCTTTAATCGAGAATTTCAACAAATTCTGCCAAAAACATTTAAATAACGTTCTATGTCGACACAAACACACTACTAAACTGTTTTAGAAGTGGAGAAATGCTGCTACTCGTGATCTCCACTATACCTATCTTCCCTCTACATATACTACCTTTTACATTTTTACCTTTTACCTGTAACTGCCTACAAATGCCTATACCTACTTTCAAGGTTCTGCGTTGTCCTTTTGTGTACATTTTATAATGTTTAATTATTCTCAAATTCAAAATGGCAAAGTATGTTACTAGCAAAAAAATGATTAATGGAAAGTTTCAATGGGTAAACCTTTTAGTTTATGGCATTAGAAATTCAACAAAAAAAGAATCATTAAAATCCATTCACTACAGCTGGGTTCCGTTATTTTACAAATGTACGAAAAAAAAAGATTATTAGACACATTTTAAAAAAGAAACAAGGCAAGGCAAACCTATCTTTTGTACACACATTTGGTGTTGGATTTTGTACACTAATTGGGTTGCGTCGAATATTTGGAGCAGGTATTTTCACTTGTTTTCTATCCCCTGCAATTTGCTTTTACTGTATGCGTTAGGAGTACACCTACTCCATTTTCACAGCATATTTGGAGCGGAATGCTGTTGAGTTTAAGCATGTTTATTTCCTAGTGACTTCTTAGAGATATTTTGGGAGAATATTCTTTTCTACTATTATTTAAAAAAGGTACTAAAATGGTAATGAATTTTAAGGCGAGCATTTTACTCTATTTGTTTTATTTTAAATAATTTTACAAATCATTAAGGTCGTTACTAGTGACATCTGTTTCATAGTTTTATTTGTTCGTCTTGGTTTGCGTCGTGGATGTCTTACTACGTGGCGAGGAGAACCTACTATTATTACCCAAGAAGGGACAATAGGAGCTGCAATCGCTTACACCTGCCGATGGTGGCGTATGTGTCGGCTCTCTTTGATATGGTTGAAGTGGACGATGGCTGGCGCGTGCGTCATGCTTGTGAACGAGTGCCGTTGATTGGGGCTAGTCATCTCCGATCTACTATTACTTACACATAGTATTAGTTTGCTCGACTGTTTATATTTTAAAACAATATGTTACATTGTCCTCACATTTAATTTGCGCTTAAAAGCAATATAACCAGAAAATTGTAAAAAAACAAATTGAAAAAGAGTGCCCTTGTAGTTTCTTGCCTGTTCTTCTCCACAGGATCTACGTATTGGATCAAGCAACTAGCTTCACGACTGACTTAGTCTGACTGACTATTATTCCTGAGAATTCAAAAATACCTAAAATGGTTTAATTGAAATAAATGATTTTGATTTTGATTTTGAATCATCACACTTACAATCCTATGATCCAAATGTACTATATCTATTACTAGTACTAATAAAAGAATGTTGTAAGTGCATATTTCTCCCTTCTTTTTTTAGGTCGGTGAAAAAGTAATAATAATTTCTGCTTAGTCTGTAAGACGACTATGTTACGATTAAGACTAAGAAAGTTAGAATAACAGTTAAATCAAGGTTTAAGGCTATCCTATATTCCGCAGTAAGATGAGATGAATACAGCAATGTTATTTAATAGTGAACATTAAAAACTTTATGGAGCCATTTGTTCTATCGCCATTTTATTCAATCATAATTTTTATGCTGATCTACCGGTAAACCAGAGAATTGATTACATGTTTTATTAAGTTCTTTGCCAGAGTAACGTTTATACCCTCTTTCACTCCTTTTCGCTTTCATTTTCCAATAATCCATTTCTACTTACAAAAGTAATTTGCAATAACACCGTCAAAGCCATGAACTCACTCCTAACTTTGGGCACTGGTCGAAAATGTTACTATATACAAAAAACTTTTTAACAAAAAATTTAACCACAAATATTTTTTTTCCAAAATATACATATTTGTCAAATGACTCGTATACGGGCAATACTAGAAACCGTAGTGTACATTGTAGGTACCAGTAATATTATCTAATTATAAATAATATACCTATACAATATATTTCTTTTTTTTTATGGTATAGGCAGTCGAGCAGACAGCTCATCTGATGATAAATGACTACCACCGCCCATCGGCACCTGCAACTCAAGAGTCACAAGTGCGTTGCCAGCCTTTAAGGTGGGAGTAGGGGCAGGGTAAAAGAGGGGGAGGACAGGGGGGAGGGAACGGTTAGGGCCTCCTGTAACCTCACTCACTCGGCGAAAAACAATGAAAGCATTGCTTCACTGCCGGTTTTATCACTACGCAGTGGTATCACTCCGGTCGAGCCGGTTCATATATGCCGAAGCATGGCTCTCCCATAGTAATAGCTTCCATTAATAGCTCTAATAACGATAATGTACCTACTCCGATGATGTGCATCACAATTCACAACAGGATTTCCGTAACAGACACGTAGGCTTACGTTCACTTATATGCTCATTTTATTGTCCCCGTGATGACCGACCTATTGACCTTTGATACCTGTAACCTATAGTATTCAAATTAAAATGCATTTTATTGAACCATTTTTTTTCCAATCAAACCAATTATAGGTATTTTTGAATTGACAAGAGTAGGAGGAGGCAGTCAGACTAAGTCAGTCGTAAAGCTAGTTGCCTGTTCCAATACGTAGATCTTATGGACAAAAACAAGAACAAACTCCAACGACACTCTTTTTCAATATGATTTTTACAATTTTCTGGTTACATTATAAGTGTAAATTAAATGTAAGGAAAATGTAACATGTTGTTCTAAAATATAAACAAATTACTACTATATTTAAGTAATAGCAGTCCTGAAATGGCCAGCTCCAACCAACGGCACCCGTTCACGAGCATGACGCACACGTCTGCCATCGTACAGATCGCCATAATGACACTGACAGATTGTTTTACCTTTATCAAATACTTTTAATATTGGTAAATGAATAGTTAGATTTAGATATCTAAAGAACTATAGCTATACATAAAGGTCGTGATCATAAAGGTCTACCTTGATTGATGTCATGTCAATTCGTATGTAATAATAATTTTAATAACATCCCGGGACATGCAATACATCACTATCTAGACCCTTACTAAGCAGAGCTTGTGCTATGCGGTCTAAAACACGTATAAACATATATAGTTTCTTTTTGAAGTGAAAACTTCTTTAGCGGCATTGTGCACTTTTTGGGATGGGTAAAAAATGTTAAACTCGCGTCAGGACATCGCGTCAGGACACATGACCTGATCGAAAATTCGTAAAATGGAGCCGAGTTTGTTATATTTAAAAAAAATCGAAATTCACACATTTATAAGCGGCCAGGAGCGCAAAACTTCCAGTGTACCCTATGTATACATTTAGATATGTTATTATCTACTTTTTATTTATAACCTAATTATATGTATACAGATGTGTGTGTGTCTATGTATATGCAAATACATTGTGAAGTTATATTTTCACTTCTGACGTGCAGTCCTACGACTGACTGTTTTTTTTTTGTACATTCATATTATACATAGAAACGGTTTTTAAAACTTAATGAAAACCGATAATATAATACGAGTATGTACAATATTCTATAAAATAAAGTTGAATTTATAAATATTTTAATTGAACTAGATGAATAATTTATTAAAACTATATTTAGGATTCTTATTCTGAATTCTAAATTCGTTTTAGTATAAAAATCGAGTTTTATTAAGTCACAAATCTACCAAATAGTAACATCTAACATTTTGTCGTAGACGGTTAAAGCTCTTGCATATAAAATTTACCCAGATCATTTTACTTTTAAACATTTTATTTTTTTTTATTTTTTTTTATTTATTATGCAGTCATAATTTTACTAAAGGAATATAATAAATAAAAAGCAAAAACAAAAAAATCTACTAAGTACCTGAATTATATCATAGGCAACTGTTACATATTGATTAGATAAAAAGCTTCCATTTAGTATTTCAAAGCAATTTTCTATACAATTCGTAACTTTTTGAGACGATGGAGGTTGAAAGAACTTTTCTTTTTAAGAAAAATGAGGCTAGTGTTTTAACCATTACCAGATAATTGACAGTTCGGTCCCGGACGCTGCCGGGGAGTGACAATATTCAAGGAAATTTCTGGAAACTGCCTACGAAAGCAATTACGCTCTTTGTTATTAAACCGCTTGGCCAGTTTAATTTATCTCTTATTTAGAATGGAACGTCCGCGTCATTACTGAAGTTAAATGTTTTATTTCTAATAAACCCTATTAGGTTTACCATATCACTACAAAATTAAAATAATACTTCGCCATTCAAATTACGAACTGTTTTCTACTTCAGATCTAAAGCTTATGATATTATTCTGAAGGAATTAAAATTGAAATGAATAAATTATTATTATTATAGTAGTATTATTTTTGATAGGCTCGTGGCTAAGTGGTAACCGAGCCCTAAAAGTCCGACAACCTGGTCTAACTACAGAACTTCGATATCGCCTAGTACTTGGGTTGTGGAGGTCTCATGGCATTCGCTTAACGTAAAATATCAAAGTTCGGCCGTATCGTAGTTAGACTGAAAGCCGACTCCAACTTAGTTGTAGTAGTAGTATTTATTTTATTCCCTTCAAAGTAACCTCTATTGCAAGCAATACACATATTTCAAATTCAAAACACTTTTCATAGGCCGATTTAGGTATCGCCTTCAGCTCCTTCGGCGAGTTCCCTTTTATCGCCTCAATCGTCTCAAAACGGTTCCCGCGAAGATGTAACTTGAGTCGTGGCAATAGGAAAAACTCACAAGGAGCCATGTCGGGTGAATATAGAGCAAAAAATTGCGGAACGGAAAAGAAATAAACAGATAATATTGCTTGAATTTGAACATTGTATTGTTTAGTAAAAGTTATCGTTTTCAAAATACTTCAAATTACAGTTAACCCTTAAATATATTTTTAATTAATAACTTTTATGAATTTTAAAACAATAAAATGTTACTATAATGGAATGGATATGTTTCCCGAAACAAAAGGAATAACTAGGTTTGTTTAGTCTAAATAGAGTGAAAACTATGTGCGGACACATCGGAAGTTTAATAGTAGTCATGAAACGACCCGGTCTCAAAAGTTGTCGTAAATTCAACCGTTTACGATCGAACCGAATGACGAATTAGATATATGAACGATGTTTCGCATTTAAACCTGGCACAGAAATGTTGGCAACAAGAATTATGATGACAAGAAAAATAAATAGCTTCGCTTACATTGTTGACAATATAGTACAATACAACTGTTCGGAAATATAGGAGCCGGTGAAAAGGTGAAAAGTTTCGAAAAAGAATATTATTTTCAAAATAAATTCCCGCCATTAAATGGCCGTTAGAATGCATTTTATTATTGATATTATTTGGATTCCAATATTAGCAATTAAAATAAACTAACATTTTGAATAAATTCGAATTTGGAACCTTGCTAAGTGGATTCCAATTTAGAAATAGTTTTAAACTGAAAACTGTACCGACTGCCGATAAAAGTGAAAAAACGAAACCACGAACTTAAAACGTCACATTAGCAGGTTGGTGACATTAATTAATAAAGAGCTAACAGAACACAATATTTAGACCAGCGCCCTCTAGTGGATCTATATATGTATTATTACCGTAACGGTCACGAGTTCCGTGGTTTTTCCCCATAGCAAAAGTGCACAAACCTTACAAAAAAAGTTTTCACTTAAAAAAAAAACGTCTTTTACTTATTCTATCCATACAAAATACAAAAACTCATTTTTTACTTGAACACAAGTCTCACTTTCTAAATTTTCTGCTAAAGTTTCTGTGCTTGTATCCAAGTCACGAAATTACCACAAAATTGGTCGTACCGAATAGATTTTACTACACATACATCAAGA
The DNA here is from genome assembly GCA_963859945.1 of Euplagia quadripunctaria. Taxonomy (NCBI): domain Eukaryota; kingdom Metazoa; phylum Arthropoda; class Insecta; order Lepidoptera; family Erebidae; genus Euplagia; species Euplagia quadripunctaria. The sequence goes on along the minus strand of OY982569.1, from coordinate 5,824,226 downwards.
TCCTCAAATAACATGTACACCCCAATAAAACAACTAAAGTACTCGAAACTAGTCACATTGCAAACTCTGTGTAATTTTGGCAACACAGTAAACTTTCTCTATCGTCTATGAAAGCTACCCGTGGCCGTACGCGATAAATGCCTTTGCCTTTTCAACTCATGACCCGCTACTATTACGCTTTTTATTTATGATATTTCGCGGGAAATGAAGCGAAATAGAGATATAAAATTGTCGGAGTTATATTGAGTGAAAGAATTTAAGTTTTTGGTAGCAGTACTAACTGCTTGGTGTTATTTATACGTATATTTTTAAGAACATTTTCAAAATATTCGTCTAAACGATTTATGGAACAGCTACGAGTACCTACATCAATACGAATTGTTTATATAGATAAAAATGGAATTTGTCTTAAAACTGCATAAACTTCGAAGGACATTGCCATTGTCATAACATAACTATGAACATTTATAGGTAATATAATCTATCTTTCTCTGTTATTCTCGATCTTTTATATTTAATTGAAGTTACTTTTCTTGAAGAATAAGACCTCATATTTACGAGAAATACGAAACGGGCGCGGTAATTATTTCCTTCATCCGTACTTCAGCGATGTTGTTGAAATGCAGAATATTTTTAAGAGCCTTTGACTTGAAACTTTGGCAGCAACTGTGACTTTTAGAATAGGTTAACCTTGTACCGGATAATGCGGTCTGAACTTCTAACCCTTCATTCTCAAAATTATTGGTCTTAAAAAGTAAAATATTAAATGTGGGTATACATATACATATAATGTATAATACATTACATCTGCTGTAAGTATAACGTGTCCCAGGGTGAGGTGTAATCTTAACGGACCAGAGTGGAATATAGAGGAGCGAAAAAATACATCCGCCTGCCAAGAATGTAGCATATTCCACGGTACCGGATGACATCAATTCTGACTTCTCAGATCTTCAATTACTCGCCTGTTATAGATACTCAAACGCGACTTACAGCAGTAATTAATACACCAACAGAAAAATCAACATTGATTAGCATAAAACCAATTGGAACTAGATCGGAAAAGGCAACAAATGACACGATTTAGCAATTCTAATCAGTTTGTTCGAGTTGAATGTCAATTCGGAACACAGTTCCCGACACGAAAACTATTTGACCTAAATATAAGCCAGTGAAAATGAAGTCCCATAACAATACCCAAAGGACATTTGTTTGTTGTGACCGCCATAAAAGAAACGTGTTTATTACTCAGAGGATTAGTCTACTCTGCACTACTGAAGGCAAAGAAATTAGTATAACGCCTGATCGTCTAGAAATTCATTCTAAATTTAATTTACTAAAATATATTAAATGGAAGGACAATTTTAGTAAGATATAACCAACCGAAATGCATGAGTTTTCAATTTATGTCCATATGTACAAACAAGCGTAACGAAACATTTATAAAATCCGAAATTAAAGACGCTGATCTGTCTATATGCTTGATTACATATCAAGGCTCCAAGCACAGATAGTATGAAACTCAATCATTGACCTAGACATAAACTAACCCAATGATACAATATTCGACATACTTGGCAAAGCTAATCAGCATCGTTTGGAACACAATGTCAAGGGCCGGCATGCCGCACGCGATCGCGTGTATCTAGTGCCAACTTTATTGCGGCGACTACGTCTTGTTGCCGTCTGTTCGAAGTTCGAATAAAGTTATTCGAATTTTGAAACCACAGTGATTTTAGAGAAGGTTTTGTTTGAACTTTGAAGTTCCAGGCTGAATGAAAAACTTTTATAGTTGCTTTTATTCAACACTACACAAAAATATGAAGCACATCCAGGCCGGTATTGTAAGCTGCTAGTCTACGACTGTTGCCTTCGTCGCCTTTGGTGTTGTAAGTGTTAAATAAAATATTATGGTGTTATAAAATAACAATGAATAGTACATACATAAATAATCTTACTTACGCGCAGAATCTCTGAGCACAGTCCGGCCCCACAAATCTTAGCCATCATTTTCAGTGATTCTGTCTTTCGATAGAGAGCTAAACCACTTCTCTTTTCTTTTCTGACCTACTCTGAATCTTGAATAGAGCTGATCTTCCCGCACTCACTAAGCAATTTGTTTAAACCCTTCTAGAGACGTAAATACCCAGCAGTTAAAGATAGCTGTGCCATATTTGTATCGAGAATAAAAACCTTATCATATGTTATAGAGAAATCCCTCTAGTGACATCAAATGTAAATTTTAAATCCAAGATAATACATTATGCTATAATGACTACAACATAAACAAGCTACTAAAATAACTTACACACTGAATATCAAATTTTAGTACATATATCCACGAGCCAGGCGGTTACTTAGCAAGTAAACAGGAACCCACACTTTAAGTACTTGACTCCCGGCCAACACACAGGCTTTTAGGAATAATAAAGATAATATCAGAATTGTCTCCTAAATACACAAAAGCACATAACGGAATAGGGCCATTTTAGAAAATACATCTTTTTTGTGTAACAAATTTTATGGATATCTTTCATCCTTATTTTTATAAACCTTCGCAATGTTATTGATACTTTAATAAGTTTATATGAATATACAAAAAACAGTTACCCACGTACAAAAATAAATTAAGAATATTTTCTACTGGTGCCTGTTCTAGAAGGTCCAGGGTACACATATTTTTGAACGAAATTAATAATGGGTTTCGTGCAACATGGTTTTGCAGCGTCGGATTATTATGTAACCAGTATATCTAGCTACGGCCATATTGTTATCTCAGTTCTCTTCATTTATTTGTTTGTCAAATAAAATAAAATTAATCATTTTATTTGCTCGTATCGCATAAAAATATTTTGTCTTTCCTACTGTTTTATCTCTTAAATTATTATATAAATGGCCGTGGATCTCGTAAACATAAAAAGGATTCCATTTAAATAAAAGAGACCGTAATTCGTTTTAAAGAATTGTAAAAATATTAGCAAGACTGTTTTTGATTTACTTTTCATTTTTATTCAAATGGTTGCAGGGGCGTAGCTACCGCCGTATCAGCCGTATCAATGATACGGGGCCCCCGGGCTACAGAGGCCCCTAACTTGTGTAAGCAAAAATTAGTAAAATGTTATCCACAATATTACTTAATCTCGTGCTTCCCGGGAAAAAAAACATAAAAAACTGTCATGCGTGCCTATAGAGTTTTCACTTTAGAAATGACAAAAGTCAAAAAAGCAATCTCTTTTTTCCCGGGTTAAGCGTGCGCCCAAAAGTTGGCAACATCCTACACCGGTTATTGCGGTATTACCCCGTTTAAAGTATTTTTGTTTCCATTGTGAGAAATCTTTACCCTTCATTTGGGCCCCCCAAATAATTTTTATACAGGGCCCCTCCAATCCACGCTACGCCACTGTATGGTTTTAGGTATTTTATGTAAATAGCTATATTTTAGAAAAAAGGTTTTTCATAATTGGTTTCTCCGGTTAACGCCCTAGTTACATTTTCAGGTGGTTAATTTTTTATAGTCAGTAAGAGTTTTCCATTAGATGAACTGCTTGTTAATCTGCTAGCATATAAATTGAAAAATATTGACAAAAGACCTTTCAAGAAAAAATTATAAAATAATGTTTGCTTTTAATGTGTGCAGTGCTAAACCAATCTAATTAAATTCAAACTATACACCTACAGTTGTTATTGATTCTGTGCCATTGATGTCTGCAGAATGGCTTCCAACGCAAAAAAAAAACATGGTGGCAACTTAAATAAAAACATATTGCAGCAATTGTAACATTCATCTTCGTCGGTTCATCGAACTCACATTGTTCAAGGTACATCCAATAGCTATTGAGATAATTTTCCTATTATTTTTCGTAACACACATAAACATTTTATCTTTAAGCGGGAAATGGATAAGAAAACTCGGAGGAGGTGCGAAAAGGCGCGACGCCTGTCGTTCACACAAATCATGGCGGTTCACTTTCGTTACCGCTACCATGTGTGTGGTTTACGATAATGATACGGTATTATGATATTTATATCGCACAGGTATTATCTGATCTTTTTAGTATTAAAATTTTTGCTATAAGATCATTGTGATGTTACGTGCTCTGCTCTCTCTATATTTTATAGATCACATCAGTTCAGGCAGATGTAATAATTTGTGCTACAAAAAGTAGATTCATAATATGATTAAACCAGCAATACTCTATGGTTAACCGCTAACCATCAGAAAAGTCTAGTGTTTGTTTTCCAACTTAGTTGAATTAAAAACACAAATGATGTTTACTCCCGTCAAAATGTAGCCATCATAAGCAGTTAGGTGCTAATGTGAAAGCCCTATTACACTTATATGGACAAAAGGAAAATACCATATTTACTAAATTATACTCACTGTATCATATATCCATAATGTATAAGTATATAACACTTACTCATACAACGGACTTTAAATACTGTACCTAGAGTCTAATAGACTCAAGCACGGTCTTCAATACATTTCTCTGCCTCACCCGAAGGTTGACTGGCAGAGAATGGCCTAAGGTATTAAGCCCGCCTCTGTACTTTGTGTGCATAAACTTTTAAATAAATAAATACACATACGAAACTCACACGAAACGATATGTGGAATAACGGCTGTTATATCCCTCCAACACAAAGGGAAGATCCTCTAACCCAGCTAGGAGATCATGCCTGGCGAACTACGGCCCAATGATTGCTGTTGGGAAGTTGTATATATACACTAATCGTGGCGAAGACCTTGCGTGATGCAGGATCAGTAGATCTAATAACTTTACATGAGCAATTCTTGGAATATAAATATCAATATCTTTATTTCGAGGATCTCGGATACGGCTCTGCGATAACGGCTACGATTTCTATCTTTTGTATTTAGCTGAGGTTTTGCTTTTTATCTACATATGTTTATTTCTAGAAAAAAAACGCGTTTCTACTGTATCCGTGTGCTAGTATTTATATTGATGTGTCATTCTGCCGAGTATGGAAAATAATCCTAAAACCTTAGTAAAGGCAATAGTTGTCTACGTAAACAATGAGTAGGAAAACAAAAACGCTCAAATAAAAGGAAGGTAAATAATGAGAGAAATAGCAGTTCGGGGAAACTCTTTGGTGTAAATCAAGATAAATTGATTTCTTTGCCTACCTTCACATATCTTCCACTTAGATATGCCCACATGTCAACGGTCTATTTTGCTCTTAATTGGGAAAGAAATAGAGGCGGAAGGTAACAGTTTATCTAATTAACTTGTTTTATTTTTTCGGAAAGTTTTGGGAGTTAGCGAGTTAACAAATTATGGTCATCTAGCTTCTGAGTTTATAGGTACTGCTTCATACACTTTTAAGGGACATAGAATTTTATATGAAAGGTAACTAATACAGAAACTTTAAGCGAATTCTTATCTACTTCAACTGTTTATTGTTGCTTCATATCATTTATTTATTACGAGCTGACCAGGTGCTTTTGCTTCGGGCTCATAGGGTCATACTCCGCTCTCTCTCTCCCGTTCCGCCGCCTCCTTTGCGGACATCGCCTCCTCGCAGAAGAAGGCAACGGCGTTCCATGCGCTCTCACTCCGAACCATGGCCAGAACCACGGTTTGAAAGAATCAGTCAAATCGGTTCAACCGTTCTCAAGTGACGTGCTTAAAGGAACAGTATTTCATTTTTATTTATAAACGTAGGTATTTAACCAATTTGATTTTATTTTTTTAGCCTTACCTTAAGACAACTTTTGTTAATTAGGTAATATGTGATTTTTCTATTTCTAACCAATTGCTTGTTTCAATGAAATGACCAACCGTAGTATTGAAACTTACTTATCTATACTCATATTGTAAAGCTGAAGAATAAGTTTGTTTGGTAGATCACGCTAATCTCAGGAACCACTGGTTCGAATTAAAAAATCTTTTAGTGTTGGGTAGCAAATTTATCGAGGAAAGCTGTAGGCTATATAACATCACGCTACTTTTTTGGTATATGTTGCAAACGAGCAGACGGGTCACGATAGTAAATGACTACCGCCGCCCATGGGCACCTGCAACTAAGAGTCACAAGTGCGTTACCGCCCTTTAAGGTGGGAGTAGGGGAAGGAGGGAGGAGGGGGAGAGGGAAGGGTTAAGGCCTCCGGTAACCTCACTCACGCGGCGAAAAGTAATGCAAGCATTGCTTCACTGCCGCTTTTCTATGAGGCCATGGTATCACTCCGGTCAAGCCAAAGAAAGAAAGGTTTGAGTTTGTGACCGCTGTTACGATAGAAATAATCGTGAGTTTCGTTCTCTATTCGATCGAATACAATAATGTTACAACTGAACGGACAAATTTATATTTGAAAAGGTCTTTACGCGATTGTAAACAACTACAAGATACACCTGGTAGTCAACCATTTAAATCATGAACATCACTCGAGCTGCCCACACTGTTATATTACAAAAAAAATATTGTGTGAAACAAGTGTGTTACGCGCCTAATGGGAAGCAGTTAGTTACTTTAGTAACGTAGCAACACCATTACGTATCACGTATACGCACGTTAGATACCAAATATAGCCGATAGCCATTCAAGAAAAACCATGGAATTGCACAACTCTTTCGTAAAAAAAAAACAAGAAGAACCTTGAAAAGCCTAAAAGCTCCCAAACTGCTTATCATAAAATTTTACCAACGTTAAAGTTTTATCACAAAAGCCGTCGAAATCGCCGAATAGCGAACATAATTCTAAACCAGCCGATTTAATCCACATGCGCTTTGCCTAAGCTGGCTTAAGTCCAAAAGTATTGTCGATTGAACTAATACCCTAGAGTTTAGGCTCGCAAAATATATTCTGGAAATATTTTCTACGAAGCGTCGTGAAATATTATCGTTATAATGAGTACTTCCTTTTATCTTGTATCAGATAAGTACTGTCTGTTATTATTTTGCTGTACTTCAGATTTATAGAATTCCGCAAGAATTGATTAATGAAATTAAGTATTTTATTCAAAGACATTGGTCGCACCGTATTCAGCATTCTTTTTAAAACCTGTCCAAGTAACTAAAAGCTGTGTTACAAAAAGAGGATCCCATCAAAAACATAACATGTACAAAATGCAAGTCTCGCAACGCATTTCTTTTACTGCAAAAAGTTGTGAGATCTAAAAAAGTGAAACTAAGTGGGTTATATTATTCAGTACCTATCTACGGGAGCATCTATCCCACAGCCTTGTCATAGTTATCCATTACCAGCCCATTAGTTATCTAAAAAGAATAAAAAGAATTTAAAGTGACCACATCAATATTAATAAAAAATAATAAAATTGGGAAATTTTACATAAAAAAATCTTTATTTGTCACATTTTAACATTTGCAGATGATACATTTTAAGTGGAAAACAAGGAGCTGATTCCCAAACTAAGCTATTCCTTGTATTTTGAGACCCAGCCTCCAGTCGTGTATAATGACTCAGTTGTTCCTTAAAAGGCTTTATGGGGGGAGTTCTAAACATGTAATACCTATTTATTTAAAATAAAAGAAAATAACAATTACTTATAGGAATGAACATATTGCTATCTAAATACTAGACTTTATTTTCTTAAAAAATAGAAAGACTTGGCCTTGGGCCACATAATCACATAAGAATAATGTACTATTTTAAATAGGGCTAATTGAATTTATTTATAGTGCAAGCGGGATATTTATACACGAACGTATTATATTATACATAAAAAGTTCAGAACGCTAATATTATGTAAATTTTGGTGTATGGAGATTATATTGCCATGCGTGATTGCCCAATCATTCAAAAGTAACTTTGTAATCGCATATCAATTGATAATAATTATATAGCATTACAAACTTAATTTTGCACTTTGTATATCTAGAAAACGAAACTGAAATTTCGGTACGTTTTAGTTTTTACGGTTTTTTCCTTTTTCGGCACCTTAAAATTTTGATAATTAATCCGTGAGTGCGTCAGTGACAAAATTAAGCAACTTTGATTTGTTGTAATTCTTAAACTCCAGGTTCAAATTGAATGTAATTTTGGAATATACCTAGTCATATTATGTCTTCTTGGTTATGGAAAAGTCATTTTTCCAGCTTTATCTACAACGAAGTTACAGCGGAATCGAAAATATTCCGGATGGCTGCGGATGCTGTGCCTTTTTTTTTTGCTTGTCTTACAAGCAAAAAAAAGCGACATTTTTTTATATTGGGGGGAGATTGCAGGTGTAAAAAAAGACCGTAAATTGTAATACCGAAGATGTATTTGATTACATTACATTTTATGTTTGTACTTATAATAATAACACAACACAATAACACAGTATCTATAGATATAAACTGGTTTTTCGAAATTACTGTTCAATAGACTTATCAAATCAAATCAAATCACATTCTTTATTACCAAATAGGCCTTATAAATAAATGTAAATAAGTGGTTGCACAAATGTACACATTAATGAAAAATATGGTGTCTCCACTAAAATTATGGATATCTTAAGTAAATAGTCTATTTGTAATATCAAAGTTAATTGCACGACACCTATGCCTAAAAATCAGTTTTTTAAATGTTTGTTTGTCAGTCTGTTTTTTCTGACTAATCTCCGGAACGGATGGACCGATTTCCACGGGAGTTTCACTGGCAGATACCTGGTGTTATAAGGAATAACTTAGGCTAGTATTTTGAAAAAAGTATTAGAGTAGAGCGAAGCCGCCCGGGAACTGCTAGTTCGCTACTATTTTTAAAAAACTTTTAAACAAAAAACATATCTTGAAATATATAAACCAAAATTGAAATGAAATATTAATAGGTAGTTATTTTATCTTTTTATATGTTTATTTACTTTTTTATGAAAACCTATGCATTTTAGCAAGTTCACATACATTGTTAGCGAGGTAAAAGTTATTTTCGTAAATACGATAAACGACGAGAAATTTGTAAATACTTAAAAAATACATTTTACTTAGATCTACAAAATAGCAGAAAATGACACGAAACCTGTTTCTTCTACCTCTGTTTATATTCTGACCAATCTTATGAACATAGGTTATTCTTATTACTGCACGGGAAAACAGTACTATTTTCCCTATACTATCTATCTAACAATGATCTATACCAATATTATAAAGCTCAAGGGTTCGTTTGTTTGTTTGGTTGAACGCGCTAATCCCAGAAACTATTGGTTGGAATTGAAAAATTATTTTAGTGTTGAAAAGCTCATTCATCGAGGAAGGCTATAAACATCACGCTACAACCAAAAGGAGTGAGCATCAATAAAAAAATTAGCAAAAGGGGAGAAAATTTACAAACGTGGACGAAGTTGCGCGGGTCAGCTGGTTTTATATTTTTTTTCAAGTTTTTGCTACATTGAAACTTATTTTTGTAGTCAAGTTAGCAAACTGAACAGAAGTCCTGAAAAAGCATGCAGATAAAAAAAAACGCTGAAATTTACTGGATAGAGAATACTAGAATAATTAAATAAAATATTTGAATTGTATTCGCCGGCTTGGATAAAAGCGCCAGTATGTTGCTGGCTTGAAGTCGGTGTGCTTGCATTACGTGTGGTCGGATATTGCTCTCAGTGCTTGCAATGAATACACAACGTACTGCAATTAGTTAACTACTACTCGTAGTACATTTTTATTTTATTACATCTTCTTTTTTTTTAATGGCCTTGAAGAAACTTGGGTTTTAAGTGTTGGCTAGTTTTTTAGCTTTTCTATTTTTCGAACGTGATGGAGTCTAACATAGTCTATATTCAAATTTTGAAGTTTATGGTCTCTCTGATAGCAATGAGCGCTAGCACAGCCATTTGCAACGCTGTGTTTGCTAATAATGTTGTGGTGCCTGGACTCCACGCGTCCTCTTGCAACCTTCGTGGATTGATGATTAAAACTTCTTGGGCGCGTGAAAGTCTTGCTGGCAACTTCGTGCTCAAGATTTGAATTCGTATTTGAAATAGTTCAGAGAATGGAACGATGAAAAAACAAGAAGACTCCCATCTGAGAAGCCCTGGGAGACGGTTGTCCGTGAGGAGACTCTCTCAAGATATATTTTTAATGAGATTCGATTGTTGAAGTTAAGTTTTGTCTTAAAAAGTTAAAAAGTCCAAGTTCTTCCTTAAAAGTGAATGTAATGTTTTAAAGGTTTCAGTAAAAACCTGAGTTGCTACGCATAATCTTTTATTCCTACTTCCCTAGAAACTAGATCCTTCTTTCCTGATACCAATTCCCCCCTGAGCATATCGCAATATAGTGTAACAAAACTAAGTAGAATAATAAAAGTTGGTAGACGTAAATAATGTTAATGTTTCCTTGATGACGTTCGAGCGCAGAATTAATCCTGAATCCTCCTCGATGCGCTATTTATACCACTTGATTTTGGCGCAGTGAGGGTACCACCCTTTTTTACTACTCAGCCAACAATAGCTTATTGTCGTGGGATCGAATAGGCTAACTCTTTACACCTGTATCATAAGCATTAATATGAAGTCGAATGACGGCAGTTGTATAAGGTTAGTCAATGGTACTCGTGTTATTTGTAATTAAGGTTTAATGACTCCGTGCGTTCATTGGTCGTCGATAAATATTTAAAAATATTTTTTATGGGTACACCCTAGCTTTAGTAAATAAGATTACTTAACATACTTTACATAGCAATGTCTACTTTCCTTATATAAGTCTTGTCTGTGCGTCTTGTTGGTTCGTTCACTTATGAAAATAAAATGCAAATTCCATTCCTATTTATAAGTGAACATAAAACACATGACGAATCGGACAATCGCGACAAGTGAAGATAGATAGGTAGATAGGTAATCTTTATTTCACACCAAAAAAGTATTATACAATCTAGAAAATGAATATAAAGTAACAGTACAATGGGCGGTCTTATCGCAGTCTGCGATCTCTTACAGACAACCTTAGGATGGACTTTACTGTATGGAAGTAGGTAGCTAGGTAGGTGAAGGTAAGACAGCAAAGACACGTATCAATAACAAACAATGCAAGATGTGAGAAAGCGAAACTAAACAACATCAAGATTTAGTACATATTATATATCTGACACCATAACCGCCCACACTAAATCATTACAGTCCTGTCCATCCAAGGGTTGCCTGGAAGATATTGCTTGTTGTGAAAAGGCCGCCCATTGTGCATTTTATGTTTAAGTTGTTTTTTTTTATATGTAAATATATCATGTGTTTGGTGTACAATAAGGAACTATCTATCTATCTATCTATCTATCTATCTATCTATAGATTCTTTGAACACGCGCAACCAAATTGTTATTTTATGTCCTTAGGCTTGGAGCCTTGAATAATTGTTACAGTAGTTGAATTAATTCTGTACTAACAAGACCTATTAAAGATCCTAAAGTTACATCTGAAGTACGAGTAGTTCTAATATATCTATATACCAGTCAAAGCGAAGCCAGACTACCTACCATTATAAGTTCTAATCATAAATAGATAAAGGGAAACTTTGTTACCAAATCCATCTAGGCGTTAGTTGAAAGACGACACGACTTGTCTGTAGGATTTACCAAACTGGATTGATCGCAAAAGCCGCCGATGAAATTGAGTTTCGACCAAGTCTCAATATCGGATAATCGTCTTTGGCAAACGTATCGACGTGAATGCTATCTTCAAACTACTCCGATTAGATTTGGTGCTTAACGCATTGATTCTAGATTTCTAGAGTGCATCTCAACAAGTAAATTTTACATTGTCCCTATTTACTAGTTTCCTTCTCTGTCTATTTGTTCGATATACATTTTGGAATAAATTATAACTAACTCGCCGATAAAATTACTTAAAAACTTGAATTATAAAAAATATCTATTGCGTTTTTAAAACAAGAAAATAGTACAAAATGATATCTTGTTTTTTATTTTATTATTAAAAGCAGGGGTTCCTTTTTAAGATTCACTCAGTTAACAATTGTGATACAGTACAACCAACACAATTTAAAAAGCTCAAAGATAAACTCGAAGATATTGCATTGGATTTCAAATCTTAGCCCGTACTTGTGACAAATGAACTTCGTGAAATTCCTTTTTCCAAATGAATACGAGTATAATCCTTCAATGTCTTTAAGCATTTTTCATGCACCAGATGACTGTGACGTTGAAATATCAGCACTTGTAGAAAGTTAAATTTAAGTAGCGAAGTACTTAGTGCGTACTGCGTACTAATTACTTCTTCAGCGTTCTTGAGTTTTTGTGACTCATTTACAACTCCAGTTTCAACCAAGTAAGACTTTTAGCCCAGTCACGTTTGAAACGTAGACGTTTGAAATTCTAGTGCACAATTACGGCTAATCGTGGAAATATAATAATAAGTACTTTAATATTAGTTGCATACTTATTTTATTAACTTTCATCAATTTATACTACCCGTAGGGAATGAAATGCTACCCTCATTTCTTATGATTCACTCCAGTATTGCGTTATTAATAATATAATCTATTACCGACTTATAAGTCTCATAATCAAAGTAATCAGTAAATCACTCGGTCGTTATGTTTAAGTTATTAATTTAAATAATTTTTGCAATTGCTTTTAACTTACAAAGCTTGTTTAAAGATATATGTAAGTACTGTAATATAAGCTTATCATCACAACATATTATAAAACTAAGCCCCTGCCGCGTCTGTCTGTCTGTTCGCGATAAACTGAAAAACTACTGAACGAATTTTTATGCAGTTTTCACTAATAGACAGGGTGATTCATGAGGAAGGTTTAGGTGTATAATTTGTTAAGATTTTGTGTAAATTTATTGAAATATGTTGATGATTCTTGAAGATCTCTCTACTACCCGTGGGAAGCCGGGTCGGGTTGCTAGTGTTAATTAAAAATACATTAAATTCTGAGCCACTGTATAAATAAATTAGTTGAAACTTTATTTTATTATAGTTGTACTTCCTGCAAATGCATTTCATAAGGCGGACTTAATGCCGTAGGCATTTTCAACCAGCCAACCTTTGGGTGATGCAGTTATGTGTGTGGCAGGTGTATATTTAAAAGTCATAAGATAAGATAATAAAATAATGTGTAATTACATAAATAAGCCTTTAAATATGTACTGAATATACATAAACATACAAATAAAGACACTTGGGAAGTATTGTTCTAAAGATTTTACCAATAAATCTCTGTAGAGCTTACGTACTTTGACCTTAAAAGTAAACCGGTTAGTGGACATCCTGATTTCTTGTGGTAACGCGTCCCAGAGGTTTACAGCTTGAACAGTGAAAGAAGAATGAACCATACTAGAATTGTGACAAAGCCAAACAAGGAGAAGATTACTATAAGAGTGAAGATTTCTGGTATGGTTAGAGCAGAGATACTGCAAGTTAGATGTTGATAAGTATGTGAGTTGGGTAAGTGAAGAAGGGACTACAACATAATCAACGCCCTCAGACTGCGGCATTGTCTTATAAGTAACCGTGACAGTCGGATGCGATAAGTGGACATATGATCATACTTCTCAGCAATCGAATGCAATTGTTGAGAAGTCGATCTAGTTTCTTGAGCAGATTTGCATTCAAGTCGAGATAGCTCACATCACCATAGTCGATAATTGGAAAAACCAAAGTCTGCACAAACATCGTCTTTTTCTTGACTGGGAGAATTCTTTTAGGCGATAAAGGCATTTATAATATACTAGCTACCATCTGACTGACGTCAGATACCTGAGTTTGCGAATTGTCAATGAGTCGATATGCAGACCGAGATCCTTGACCGAAAGACTGAGGGACAAAACTATGTCATTCAAAATAATTTCAGTAATACTATTGGTTTCAATTCTGCTCATCATTTTAAGGGTCCCTTTTATTATTTTTTATTATATTTGTAAATATTAGTATTATTTATGCTACGAATAGCTAGCAAGAGTGCCAAGAGGATATAAACAATTGTGTTAAGGCCTTGGCAAGGCATTTCGCTTCACGGAGTCTATTTTGCATTGTTTTTTTTTTTTAAATTACCTTAAACTTGAATATCTCGGGGTCAGCAAAACTTAATCTTGTAGATGACGGGACTGGTAAATGGTGAGAATCCCAACCGTTTTCTCTTTTTTTTTAATCCTGTAATCCCGCGTTTGTATAAACATGCAATGATGAGTTCCTATATTTAATTATGTACTGACTAGTCCTTTTTTTTCTTATTCTTTATTCAAACTAGTCTATGTAGTGGTGTTAACTACCCTCGGCTAGAAATGAAAACAGACTAATACATTTTTAAGCTAAAAGAAATCCAATCTAACTGTCAAAGTCCTTCTACATCGGCAACACCTCACATCTTTTGAGTTAATCACCCAAAATTTAAAGTCATAGACGTGAAAATACGTATGAGTGACATAACTCAAATCTACGAACAGAACTCCTTACTAGTAATTCAAATACCGTTTAATAACTGCAATCGTCACATAACATCGATCTCCACATTTTCACGATGCAGAAGGCTTTATTAACCGAAAAAAGAAAAAGAACAGGCAGCCGGCCAAGTTGAGTTCAATGATAAATGAAACCACTCGCGATGTCATGATGTATGAAACCTCACACGCGATATATTTCTATTCTTCCAACATTCCAAGCCTGGCGAACGTCCACACGGCAAAATTTCCGTTTTGCGCCCAGCAAAAGCAATTTCCTTACCACTGTTTATTATACATGTCTATTATTTTCTTGGAACATTGTGCTGACCCACTATGTTTTGTCTTTTCATTTATGTAAAGACGTACAATAACTCAGTGGTGTCTGGTTAAGTCGAAAAATTATAAATTTTGCATATACACTGACAACTTGATGTGATGTTTCAATAAATAAATGAACTTGTATAAGATTGTGTTAATAAATAAAACTACAGCACAAAATACAACATACTTTATTATTATGTTATTAAATTTAAGAATGAATACAAAACCATTTACATTGGTTCCTCATTTCACTAGATGGCGTTGTGCCGTTTGGCTGAATGTCGGTGTTAAGAGTCTCCGCGACATAATGACCTCAGCTGTGAACTTAAATTGTTTGTTCACCGATATACGTATTCAAATAGTAGTCGGTGGTATTACTGCTCCCTACTATTTCTTAAACGCTCGGGGCCTGTACTGAGTATTTTGTATAAACTTGATTTTGTACATGGATTTATACCAATCTTTATATTCTATAGGTTGTGAATGAAGGATGGTAATTAAAACACTCCAACCAGCGGTAAAGTACTTACTAAAATTTTATGTGTTCTGAGGATGCATAATTTAAAATTTCCGTTTCTATTTTAATTTCAAGTTTAATAGAAAGCTAATGAACATGCAGACTGCATATTTTATTATTATATTATACATATTATTAACTAACTTAATCATCGACTCAGTATGTAGGTACGTTGCAACAATGACATAAAATGTAAATACTGAAAGAAGAGAAGCCGTAAGTTAACTTACAAAGTCTTCTTTTTTAAACACGTATCAACTAATTGCCCTTTTTTTCACAATAGAAAGGCCAATTAGTTGATACGTGTTACTTTGTACCCTAAGTGAACACAACATTTGAAAGAGAATCGGCAAAAGTGAGATAGTGTTACTTTTTAACTGTTAAACTCCTTAATCCTTACTAATATTATAAATGCAAAAGTAACTCTGTCTGTCTGTCTGTCACCCTTTCACGCCAAAACTACTGAACCGATTTAAATGAAATTTGGTACACAGATAGTTTAGAGCCTGAGAAAGGACATAGGCTACTTTTTAATGCGAAAAAAGGGGGGGTAAGAGGTTGAAAAGTGGGGATGAAAAGTTGTATGGAAGTATCGTCAAATTTAGAGCTAGAAGCTTGAAACTTATTTTTTAGACTGTTGATTCGATATAAATACACTATTATACGCGGACGAAGTCGCGGGTACAGCTAGTATTATTTACATATAGAACATGTCCGGTAGACTGACTAACACCTAATACAAGTAATAAAGTACAAGTCACACATATCATTTATTACTGTTTTGACTTTATCAGATCAGATTCGTAGATCCGTCTGTGAAGGAGAAACAAAAGTTTATTAAACATCTTAAAAAATCTTTAAAAGAAAGTTATCCTACCCCGAGAACAGAATTCAACCTCAGGATCATTAAAATAAAAATCCACTTAAACAAAGAAGCTATAAATCGAGTTGCAAATGACGTATTAACTCATTCGTAAGATAAAAGCGAGGGAAATCTTGGAAAAAGCCGTTGAAAAATGTCTGAAAAAGTTTGCACAATGCAGGCGTCCGCCGGTGAGATCAAACCGAGACATTATTCACCGTGGTATAAGCCGTCAAGATGAATTTGTTAGTGAAGGCAACTCATTAATTATTCTCTGTAGTAGTAGTGCGGATTATAGCATATTTGCATTCCTAATCAACTAATCATGTTTGATTACAGTTCACCCGTTGTACATAATCCTAAAGAAATATAGGTACAATATGGGATCGTCCATTAATCACGTGAGGCTCTAAAGGGGGGGAGAGGGTTGGGTAAGAATCACGAAATATCACAAGGCGGAGGGAGGGTGTAGTAAGATATCACGTGTATTTTTTTTTCGTTGAACGCGCGATTTCTTAACTGAAAAGCGTCGCGTGATCTTGACTCGCCTTTGCCAGGCAAAGATTTCCCCGTCTGCCGCTTGCTAGTCGCCAGTAAGTCTGTGATTTTCAGATGATTACATCTTTCCTTTATTATTTTTATGACAGTCAGAAACAACCTGAAATCTTAATCTCTGTCTGGTCATTTTTATCACGGTGCTTAATTTTCCAGCATGATTAGATTCAGCGGGGGGGGGATTAATTTAAAACCTCACCACGTATCACCAGGGGGAGGGAGGAGTTAAAAAGTTGCTAAAAAACATCACGTGATTAATGGGCGACCCCTATGAAACAAATAGGTATAGTGATATTTTAGTGTCGTGTAGTTAGACCAAGTAAATGACGTGCATATATTTATGTTTAGAAAACGTTAGGTTTTTTTTGTTTGAACTTTTCCAACGCCCACTCAAAATTTTAAAATTAACTATAAGAATTGACGTCCATATAATAATAATAACTTCACACTTCTCACAGACGGCCATCTGATCCCAAACTAGGCAGTGCCTGTACTATGGTAACCAGACTGCTGATAAACATACTTAAATATTTCTAAATACATACATATTATAAATAAATTACACCCAGACACAGAACAAATGATCATGCTATTCATCACACAATTATTTGTCCTGGGTGGGAATCGAACCCACGACCTCTGGATTAGCAGTCAGGGTCACTAACCAGTAGACCAACAGGCCAGTCGTATAATGTAAACCAAAAAATAGAATTATATAGCATAGGTGAACTACTCTGTTGTTGATGTGGTAAAAGTCTTTGTGGCTGTTACACTGTATATCACTATCTCATTTCCGTAAAAAAAAAACTAGTTTTATTCAACATGGCAGTATTTGCATGACCCCTCGTGTTTTGTTTTATTAATTTATATCATTTAGCCCACAGACTTTATTTTATTAAAATCAGGTTTCTCATTTTATTATGTAAAATTGCTGTGCTGATCATAGTCCAAATCTTATGTTTAGGGCGTAGTAAGTTTATAATCTTAATAGACAGACTAGAAAGCTAGACGTAATAAAAATGCTTAACACTCAACAACACAAAAGTCGCAGACA
Source organism: Euplagia quadripunctaria (assembly GCA_963859945.1). Taxonomy (NCBI): domain Eukaryota; kingdom Metazoa; phylum Arthropoda; class Insecta; order Lepidoptera; family Erebidae; genus Euplagia; species Euplagia quadripunctaria. The sequence continues at coordinate 5,806,561 of OY982569.1, read as the reverse complement.
ACAATAGACCTTATAAACATCAACATCACAGGACCGAAGTAGAAAAATCGATCTCATTAATCCAACCAACATAGGAGGCCTCTTGACAGTAATACCATGCTCTTAATCCTCCAAGGAACATTCGTTGTCTAAACTGACCCATTTCATTTCAACCATTCCTTTCCGATAAACTAAATTCGTAGGGTTGGGCTCGACAGATATTTATGGATCTATATCTCTGTCTTTTATCATTTAATCTGAAATCCTTGCCCTGCGTATTCTAAATTGATTGAACAAAATTTTCCAACATTGTTAAATATTCAGTTAGTTGAATGAGTTTGGTAATTTTAGTCCACGTTTAAATAGATAAGAATTATGCGTTTGAATAAATTATATAACGATTTTGCACAGCACGCTAATAAAGGAGAATGCCCATTTCAGTATGAAAATCAGTTTCACACTTTTTTATGCTGCGTCAAATAGGTATAAACTGCATTATTAAGCCTGCACTGAGTATTATCTGAAATATAAACACAATTGTAACATAACTTGGGGTTATTGAGAAATTAAATGTCAAAATTAGGTTAAAAAATAATAACGATAAGTACGATAACAACAACAAGAAAATATTGTGACACTGACGTTAGAGTTTCTTTTAATAATGTTTGTGGCATCATGTTTTTGACAGAGATACCATGTATAAATTAAGACAAAACTAACACTGAAGTAGACATTCACTACATAAACTACGACTACATACACGAAATAATAAGATTACTAAACTGCAATATATTTTAATGTGACATTACCAATTATTACCACGTATATTTCATTCAACCATTAATGGTTTATTTTATATAATGGCAACATTTCACTTAAAATGGAAACGGTTATTGATTCCAGTTTTAGTCATGGAAGTTAGTAGATTTAATTTCAATCCCCAAGTTCTATAGAAGAGATCAGGGTCGAAAAGTCACACTAAAATATATTTTTTTTAACATTTGAAATAATAACGTTCGTCGTGAACTCGTCTAAAAGTGAAACCATGAATGGGCATTCTCTTTTGCAGACGACATTTTACACAGTTACAAAAAAGTAAATAAATTAAAAATAAAAAGGACTAATAATATTTTTGAATGCATTTTCCACAACCAATGCGTGCTCTGAAATTCCCAAGTACTTTATTTTGTACAACATTGTGAGTTCAAAATATGTTTCATTTCACGAAATCTTTACGTTCGCAGGTAACATTTGGCAGTGTACTAAAATATATTGATGAAGTAATTTAGTGCCAATAAAAAGCACCTGATCTGAGCCAACTTTGCTGTTTGTGGGAACGAACTATTCTTTCTGAGTATTCAAGTGCCCGTCCTCGATAATGAGACGCAATGCGGTAGGGCTCGTCGAAGTAATACCGGCCGAGCACTGGCGCTCTTTCAGAAATCCTTTCTTTAGAAACTGAAACTAAGACCTACATGTACACAATTCCAATGACATTCTATAAGTACTGTGCTTCATACGAAGATTGGAAGTTTTGTTCCACTATTTGTAAAAGTTAACAGGGCAGGAAACTAGAATGAAAGCATAAATCAATCAGTTATTGAAATTTTGGTGCGCTAGTTAACTGAGGCTAGGATTATTAAATAAAAAAATGGGGTATGGTCGTACAGAAGTAAAAATTTACATAAGATTGTATATATCTGGTGGTGACTTCAATATTGTAAATATACCAATTGCCATAAGTGCAATTCCTATATTGGGCAATAATTAATATTTATTTATTTAGTAATCCGAATGAAAGTTAACACAAAGCCAAAATACACACTATAGATTGTGTTTGTAATTCAGTTATGCAAACCACCACTGTGCGGTTCTCCAGATTTTTTTTGCCTCGCACAATCAATCTCTGGAACAAATTGTCATCTGCGGTATTTCCGGACCGATACGACCTACAAACCTTCAAGAAAAGAGCGAAGTCCCAACTTAAAGGCCGGCAACGCACTTGTGACTCTTGAGTTGCGGGTGTCCATGGGCGATGGTAGTCACTTACCAATACCAATAATATTAAAAAAAACAAGTGATAAACATTGAAGTTGACGTAAAAACAACTAAATGTACCTAGGTATTAAGCGCGTAACTTAAAAGTCTTCTCATACATCCACAAAATGGAGGCCTTATCATAGATGATATCTAGTTAAGGAGAGTAAAGTGAGTGCTCTGGCTCTCGGTGCTACGGTGCCCCACCATAGAAATCGCCATACATATGTACATCATTGTGGAGATATGGGAAGTTAATGTGTTTATGACTCCAACCAACACACAATCATTTTTCTTATACCTACCTAGAACCTTGTATAGGAGAAATATGAACTTGCCTCAACTAAATATATTAGTTCCTTCATCGCAAATATTCGACTACGCTATCCATAGACAAGTGTATTTTATTTGACAAACTCCACTTCTTCTTTCATTGTCATATACGGAGTGTATTTGACAATGAAATGAAAAAGGAACACTTAAACCACTGAAAGGGCATGACTCTAGCATGCAGTTACAATAAGAATTTTTGAAAAAAAAACTATCCGTTTACAAATTATGAGGTATTTTTGCCTCCGTTTTTTCATATCCAATGTAACAAAGTGTCAAAGGTAAAGATTTTAAGTGGAACATTTTTTTTTAATTTTGGATTTTTTTTAAGTTAGTTTTTATGGGTTTTCTAAATAACTGAGTCAATAGTTCCAAAATAAAAAAAAATACGTACGATTTAAAATCTTTAACTTTCCACGTTCCACCTACGTTTATGAGAAACCCAGGTAAAAATACCTGGAAATTCTAACGGTCATAACTTGTGAACGGATAGTATTTAAAAAAAAAAGTTAAGTAAGTGTTCCTTTTTCAAATACACACTGTATAAAGTTTATATATGTAGTAACTTCATAATTTAGGAAGTGCGGAGAAAACGTTCCCAGACCGGGTACTCGATACTTCGGGTAGGAGCCGTAGGCACCCCGTACGCAAGTCATTTACGCCCATTTTCACGGTTTCTCAAGTGTCAAACGCACGCACTTGATATTCATGGCAGGCGGTTGGCACGCAACGCACGTCTCTTCAACATAATCCTGTGTCCCAGACTGTGCTCCGATAATATCGACGTATATGTGGGCACACAGATTGCTCGCGTTCAATTTTGTCATGTTCCTTACATATATTTTTTACGATGCCGCGGCACTATTTCGTAGAATCATCGAAATAAATTACTCAGTTTGTGAGATTTATGTGGTAACTTGATAAAGTGGGATGTCCGTTTGGTTTTTGTGCAGATACACGTACATTAATGTTTCAAAGCTTACAAGCTGCGACAAAATATAAAATGTATTCTGTATTTGCTTATACGTAATAATATACAGCCCGCTGAAGTTTCTGCGTGTAATATAGTATTTAATAATAATAGAAACTTTAAACATCTTACACACGGCCATCTGATCCCAAACTAGGCTGAGCCTGTACTATGGTAACCAGACTGCTGATAAGCATACTTTTATATTTCTAAATACATACATATCATAGATAAATAATTACACCCAGACATAGAACAAATGGTCGTGCTCATCACACAATTACTTGACAAGTGTGGGAATCGACGAATAAGAAATAGAAATAATTGTAAGAATGGGAGTAAAATATAGGTCATAGATGACACATTTATGAACAAAAAATAGTAAAAGCCACTTAACTACAAGACATGATTAAGGCTCATGTTGTTGTTATCACTTAAAAGTGAGTTGTGGCCTCAGCACGGGGTTTTAAGACATTTTATATTTAAGTTGTGTTGGAGTGTCTGTCCATAAGTCTAATATATATAGTAATAACGATTGCGACCCGTACAAAGTGACGATATACGAGTAGGTACATTTACGCTGTGATTAGACTACAAAATTTAAGCAAACAGGACAGGTGGAATGTAAAATTAGGCAATTTTCCGGAGGTCCACGTTTATCTGCGACGCGCGCCAAATCCTGTTGCCAGTAACAAAATTTAATTTATACTCATTCCTATTAGACCCCAAGCTTTAGTATCCGATTCGGAAATATCATTAAATTTGGGATTATTTTTATATATGTAAACCTCCTTTTTATAGTTGAATATATTTATTTATTTGCCGTAGTATGATTTGGGGTTTGTTTGTGAAATTACAGCTTATGTATCATGCAATACCTTAGCCACGTTAACCATTAGTTATTACAGTTGCACACACACGCTATAGTTGTGTAACGGTTATATAGCAATGAGTGGTTGCGGATTGGACACAAACACGAACACGAAACTATCCACGGAACCCACTCCAAACTTAAGTATTTAGCTGAACGGCCTCCCCCTTTTGACCTTCTTGTCATATTTATGAATTTAGTTAATTTCAGTCAAAATTAGAAGTTTGTTTAAAGCCTATACTTAACTGAACATACGTATAAATATACATAAATTGAATTTAAAGTATTTTTTGCTTAAGCCTGGTTACTCTTAGCACCTGGCACCTGTAAGTTGATAAAATTTCAACCTCATAATTGGATTGGACTGGATAATTGTGGAAGTTGATTTTGGGATAATTGTGGGGATATATATGTATGTTATTGTTCAATAACAGCTTCAGAACCTCGTCCTAAATGTTCAAGGATTTTTCTATTTTTGCAGAGTTTAGAAGAAAATCGAATAGAAGTCGGTTGTAATAAGTCAGCCAGGGTCAACAATAAACAAAGCCCGGAGGTTTATCCAACGAATTATCTTACTTCGTTAGGATTTTTTCTGGCGGAACAATTTGGTATTCATTGCCCGATTACACCGAAAGGGTGCGCTTGTTAAATATATCTGTATAGACACACACCTACACATATACGAACTACTGTTACCCGTGACTGCGTCCGCAGTCCACATTTAATTAGGAAATTTTGTACTTTCTGCCGACAAAGAACCAAATCTACCGAAATAGCTCGCAGGATAAGCATGCTGAAGTGGCAATGGGCTGGCCACGTATGCCGAAAGACCAATGGCCGTTGGAGCAGATGGGTCCTAGAGTGGAGACCGCAAATCGGTAAACAGAAGGTAGGACGCCCCCCAGCCAGATGGACCGACGACCTGAAGAAGGTAGCAGGGATGGACTGGATGCGGAAGGCGGAGGACCGGGTGCTGTGGCGCGCATTGGAAGAGGCCTATGTCCAGCAGTGGACTATGATAGGCTGGTTGATTGATTGTACTGTCGACGGAACTAAAAACTTCAAATATTAAAAGTTATAATGTATCACATTTTATTGAACTAAGTTTTTAGTTTGTTTTGGTAACATAACCAAAATTTTTTTATTTTCACAAAGTAAAAAAAACATACAAACTTGTTTTTTTTTTTTTTGTGAAAATAAAAAGATTTTTTTATATTTTGTTATTACATGAACATTTGATGGGCTCGATGCTCTCGAACATGCCGCATAACCATTAAGAAAATGCACTTTCTTTTCTACTTTTACCTGCTAGTCTAAGTGTTTTGTCTTTTAGCTTTATTTATCGATATCGCGAGTACTGCTTTCAGAGGAAACTGCAATCTTTTAAACTGGAACGGCAAATCGACCGGAAATATTGGAGTACAAGGTATTAAAACATTTTCTGCTTTTGCTATTCCCTTCAGAATTATTGCTCTTACAGTATTACGTGCCAGATCGATATTTGTATGCGAATATATGTTGTATTAATATCAAATACCTTTATTATTGATTGCTATAATCTTCTCTAAAGAGCAGCCGCATACAATTTTATCTGACGTTACAAAGAAGTGATAAACAATCATGAATGCAGCACGCACCGTAGCTAATGACTCATATTGTGACGGTCAGCTGACAATTGCTTTTAATATTTTAATAAAATAAAAAATCCATTGTATAAATTTCATTACCTGAAATGATGTTACATTAATGATTTTTTAGACAGGGTTATATGGGCAGCTGACGTATAATCCCCCATTTTCTTTTCAGTGAACCTTTTTTAAGTATTGTCATTATCTAAACATTTGCTGTGCAAATTTTCAAACGACTTGAAATAATTAGAATTTTTTGTTTTTCCGTAATATAACTGACATTGTCTCACAATCAGGTCCACCACGACTCTGTCAGCTGACGCTTGGTTCGATTGCTAACTTTCTCTAGACTATTGACTAAACACAAAATTTAGCAACCTCAAATCACCATCATAAATGCAACGCTGCCTCCAGGGCTAACACGTGCGACGCTTAATGAATAAAGCTTCCCGTCCTAACTAATTGTTTTCTCCACAAATTTGCCAACATGAAGCTGCCCAAACCACTGTAGCTTTTAGAACGATTTACATTCCTACAGTTAGTAATCATACTTCTGAAATAGGTGACCCGTCTGCTCCTTTGCCTCGTATAATTTAAAAAAAAATATATATATACATGTTATGCCTCTCGTTCTTATCTATTCCTGTAACTAATCTGAGATCGGCTTGTTCTAGCGCTTTTCTATTCTCGAAATTTTAAACATTTGTATTGATTAAAAAGAGTGGTCTATGATTTTCTTAAGAACTTCTTCTAATGTAATTTTTTTTAAATCTTCAATTTAGACTATTGAAAGAATATTTGACTTTGATATTTGTACAGTTTAGAAGATTCTAATAAGCGAATAAATTCAAACCAATAGTATTGAATGCAAAGGGTTTAAATGAATGAATACAACTTTAGTTTTTATTTGGTCACAGGGTTAAGGGTAAAAAGGCGCTTCATCACTACATATTATAAAACAAAAACCCCTCGCCGCGTCTATCTGTCTGTCTGTTCACGATAAACTCAAAAACTACTGAACGGATTTTAATGCGGTTTTCACTTATAGACAGAATGATTCATGAGGAAGGTTTAGGTGTATAATTTGTTACGATTTTGTGTAAATTGATTAAAATACGTTGATGATTGTTGAAGATGTCTCTGCTACCCGTGCGAAGCCCTGGCGGGTTGCTAGTATATTATAAATAACATTTCATTTCTTTGCAAAATAGTAAGACAAAAGACACATGTCACGTTGCATATTATTAAAATAATAAAAAAACGTACAATCTATGGATGGGTTGACATCTTGTCACCGCTCTTCTAAAATATTTTTTGTTTAACTGCTATGACTTAAAAACTCATATAGAACTATAGACACATATACTAAACATAAAAAATATGTACGACAACCATACACACAGCCTTTTTAATTTATATTTTTAATTTTGTAGTCATAATCAAGGCTAATATAATAATGCGGTAATACCTAACTAAAATATGCGTATGGAACTAAACCAGTTAACCCAAGAAAGACATAAGTGATTGTTACCGCTAGCCCAAAGCTTATATCTAGAATTGACTGGTAGAGACCAATACCTTTTTTTTAAATAAAGCAGTTAATAAATCAAAATTATATTTATGGATTTTGATTATTCCATAATGGTGCTCTATATTGTTGTCTACATATACTTTTATATCATCACGCCATAATCAACATGAGTAGAGCAGTACCAATACAAAAAAAACAGGGTCAAAAACCTATAAATTTATTATAAAATAAATATAAACTCTTGAATTTGGAATACAAATATTCTAAAATAATTGATTATCTTATTTTAAACTGCTACACAAGGTTCGTAGATGTCTACGAAGTACTGCTACGAAACAGCTACAACTTGCTACTGTTTACTTCCACACTGTACAAATTAGAAGAAGATGATAAAGCAAAATCATTATCTTGGCCAATAGTTGACGCAAATACGAGTAACTAAACGAAAATCCATTACCAAATCTATAAATTCTATTTCAAAACTTCATATATTCACATCATATTATTATTTATGCCTCCAACTTCGATATGACCGACTTTTCTATTCGTATGTTTATTTGTTATGACTACGCTAAGATCTCCACAGGACGTTTATTGCATTCCATTATTTCTAGTTTTGTGATATATATTTTATTGCCTTACATATTCGTTTGCCGCTTTCATTTCGATAATTACTATTTTTATGTAGCTGGGCTCAAATGTCCATATGCTGTAAATTTGTATAGGTACTCTAGGTGCTTTATTCAAGTTGGTCGTGGCATGAAGCTATAAAAGTATATGTAGACAACTACGTAAAGCACCATTAAAAGAAAATCTATCAATGTAATTTTGATTTACTAAATGCTTTATTAAAAAATGAATTGCTTGAATGACTCGCAGTAAATTAAGCATTATCAGCCCTAATCGCAAGAGAAACGAAATGCGAGTTCCTAACGAAATTGGAACTCAGCAATTAGTTCTAAGACACGCCAATTTACCGCTGACGAGCGAATTCTCATTCATTGTACGTGATGGAAAAGCACAGGTGTTAAGCGTTCAGCCAAATGACATTTAAATCCAGATTAGTTTAAATGTGCGTAACTATTGTGAGATATTCGAAATTTAAACTTTAAAAACTTTACTTTTAATCGATGTTATTGTATCTCGGTCAATGCACACTCTTGCTAAATGATGATAAAATAATAGTTTTTGTCTATGAGGTCTATTAAAAATGCCTTTTATAAAAGTAGGTTTTTCATTAACTTATTACGTTACTGTTGTTATTATAAATACACTTATAAACAGTGAGCTTATTTAAAAAAATAATAGTTACAAACATAGACAACCCGTAACTCAGTTACTTCCTGAAAATAGTTGTCAGACATAGGGACCAGAGCCAAACTATTTAAATACGAGAAATTATTGCTATTCAAATGGTAAAAGCAAATAGCAGTTTAGGCTGACAGTTTGTGGCAAAACGGTAGTTAGTAGACGTCATTCACCATTTAATAAGGTAACTATAGAAATCTTAAACAAAATCCAAAAAACACTGCAATTTTGATATAACCACGTCATCAAGGCTCAACCATCTGGAAACGAGCGGTTATAGATCGAAACAGGATATTATGTTATCCATTTTTTTTTCTTTAATAATTTTACATTTGACAACACAAACTATTGTTGCGGTGACTCTTGTGTGTGTTAATCTATAATTTTTAATTATAATAATTATTTTTTAAATTGACGATTTCGAATATATATAATAATTGATGATCAATTTTATGAAATAAAGATATTGAATTTGAAATTCATCAAAGCTAGTTAGTGGTGGAGGTTAGGTGGAGACTCGAGGGAAAGATAAAAAGAGTAAAAGTGGTAAAAGAAAAGGGACATGACAGGTAGGGTACATCAGATATCCGCTTAAATTGTAGCTGCTTAAGTATAAAATAAATGAGAGGTAATATCACTGACAAGCAGAACTTAGTTTCACTGGTGTCTCAAAAATCTATTTGCACACAAAGCTGAAGACTTTACGCTCTAAAAATTTCTCTACGAAGGAGCAACTTACTTCAATGGTTTTAATAAAAACTGTCAGTCGTAGGACTGCACGTCAGAAGTGAAAACACACACACATCTGTAAATATGCACCTGAGCGTGACGGTCACGTGAGTTCAGTGCTTTTTCCCCATACCAAAGGTACCCTAAGTGCAACGAAGTTTTCACTTAAGAAATTCTACTAGAATCAAACAGTTGTCAATAAACATTTTTTTATAATTTGCTTTTTTAGCGATCTTTAGTTAAATCTTTACTAAATGTGTACTCGCCCTAATTAACCCGGTCGAGGTATGCCGCCATCGTAGATTTGCCAGAGACATTAGACTTGCATATTAGTTGGGAGTAGTTTATTGTGTACTGTTTGTTTGGCTCTTCATAATTAATTTACTTACTGTTTCGTACGTTATGTTAAACGCGGTTTCGGTTTTAGTGTTTCAAATAGTTTCTATTGATAGCTTTTAAGGATTGTTCACATTTGGAGTAGAGTTACAGGATCCAACGTATTTTCTAAACTTGATTTAAACAGAACAAACCCAAATTACAGCCTGTTAGTTGCCCGTTATAAATCAAGATTAGTTTCAAATTGGGGGGCAAAAGTTTTAAAGGAAGCTTTTGACAGGTTCTGTAATATATTGGCCGCCTTAAAGAAAATCTTAAACGTTCTTATCTTTATTCAAATATGAAAAAATACATAAGTTACACGGATACTAATCAAATTTGCTGAATACACACTTAACGTGAGAGAGCCATGCTTCGGCACGTATGAGCCGGCTCGACCGGAGTGATACCACGACTTCACTGAAAACCGGCAGTGAAGCAATGTTTGTATTGCTTTTCGCCAAGTGAGTGAGGTTACCGGAGGACATAATCCTTCCCCCCCCCCTCTCCCACCCCCTCACCCCCTTTTCCACCTTCCCCTACTCCTACCTTAAAGGCCGGCAACGCACTTGTGACTGTTGAGTTGCAGGTGCCCATGGGCGGCGGTAGTCACTTACCCTCAGGTGATAAAAATAGGCTGTTCAATTATAAGATGTCGTCAAATCTCGATCTACATGAGACTTAACGAGTCTTTACGTCACACCTCCCTACCTCCACCTCAATTAGCAGCGTTTGAGTGTATAGATATACAAGTTTCAGTTTAGTTAAACAAGTGCACAATAATATAAGCATTGTAAAACCAACATAACAAGAATACAATAAAAAAACAGCACTGCTCCACATCCCAACTAATTGGCATTAGAAGAGAAATCTGTGGAGTCTTGTGTTAGTCCTGTGGTATTTTACAAAAACTGGAAGCGTGAGATTCGGCGAATAAATAAAAGCTTTAATTTTGTTCGTGGGAGAGTCATGCTTCGGCACGTATAGGCTGGCTCGACCGTGACCATGGCCTCACAGAAAACCGGCAGTGAAGCAATGCTTGCATTACTTTCGCCGCGTGAGTGAGGTTACTGGAGGCCATAGCCCTTCCCACTTCCCCCCTGACCCCTATTCCCGCCCTTCCCCTCTCTCCCCAACCCCTCTCCCTCCTCTTCCCCCACTTCCAACTTAAAGGGTGGCAACAGACTTGTGACTCTTGAGTTGCAGGTACCCATGGGCGGCGGTAGTCATTTACCATCAGGTGACCTGTCTGCTCGTTTGCCCCCTGTACCATAAAAAAAAAAATTATGCCAAAATGTAGTATCAATATGCCTTAATGTAGCCTGAGGTCCAATGAAAATTCATTTGAAGTACAATGAGCTTAAACAGCAGATAACAGGCCAACGTTTACTTGAAATATTCAAACATCCAACGACAAAAATACAAAACAAATAAGTTGTTGACATGTCAAAATAGTATCTATTCGATTTGAACATGTCGAGAGATAGATAGGAGGGTTGTTTCGGTTAATCAAACCCACAAAAGCGGCTTGGAGAGATAACTCTTCAATTCAAATGCGATCATTTAACTAAATTATAGCTTATTTATATAATGTGTAGTATTAAGTCGCGTTCTATGACATACATTACTGTAACAAGAATAAATATGATGGTTTGGATTGAGTATGTATAACCATACATTTAAACTATTTGAATATACGTTTTGATCACGTTACGCACTTTTTCGATTTCTCTTACGAAATACTATAATTTAAAAAGTATCAAAAAAAATATCTATACTGTTATACAAACACATTCAAACCTTCAAGAAAAGAGCGTACTCCTATCTCAAAGGCCGGCAACGCACTTGTGACTCTTGAGTTGCAGGTGTCCATGGGTGACGGTAGTCACTTACCATCAGATGACCCGTCTGCTCGTTTGCCCCCTATAATATATAAAAAAGTGTGTGTGTACTTATGTACGCACTTAAGAAGTTATACTTCTTTGGCGTAACAAGATAAAAATCTTTCTAATAATTTTATCCATCGCGTTATCCTACGTTTGTAGAAAAAACGACACTTATAATATAAAAAAGGCATTTAATATAATCTAGTTAAATAAAATTTATTTAAATATCATAATAAATAATACATACCGTCAACTAACCTCAAATTCTACAAACATACTCAAAGTAATATGTAAAAACCCTTTTTTATCACTTATAATCACAGTAAATTATCTTTAAATCAATAAATAAACGAAGCGCATGCCTATAAAGATTTATTTATTGTTATTTTCTCAATTGGGGGCCATCCATAAATTACGTCACACGAATTTCATTGACAGGTGGTCACATTTATGGTACTCCCCCCCCTCGCTCTGGTGCGAGGTCACATATTTTGCAATTTTACACCCAGAACTGAAAAGAGCAGCTCTAATTTTTTTTTTTTAATGAAAGTGTATTAGCCTATGTAGTCTTTTTTTTTTTATTATTGCACGTCAGAATGACCTCAAACCGCCTGATGGAAAGCTAGAGTGAGGTCCAAGGACTGAGGACCACCATTGTAGATACGGATGATACTAAAATGGTCGCCCTCAACTTGACGGCCTCGAGAGATGCTTTTTCACGCCCCGCTTAAAGGACCCGGGATTATATGACAAAGGGAACACGTATGCTAGTAATGCATTCCACATTTTAATGGTGCGACAAAGAAAGGAGGTGCAGAACCGTTTGGTTCTAGTTGGGATTGTTTGCACTGTAAGAGAGTGACACCTTTCGTTTATTGGTAATGTTTTGTATTTAATACTTTAAGTACTTTTCAGTTAATGCATTTTGCACTTAAGGCACTTTGGGAATTGAAGGAAAAATTGGGAATAAATTGCAAGGGAAAGAGAGGTGAGAGTGGGAGGAAATGAAAGGAAAGGCATATTGCTTGTACGGATGGATTGGAGATAAGCGAAAACTCGTAGCTGTAACTCGAGCTGGCTGTTGCCGGAAAGTCCGAACCCTCCAACTTAAACTGTTATACATTAACAAAAATTCAATGAACACTATTTTCTTGCTTTCAGATTCGGAACTCGAGGAGTTGGGTGAGCAGCTACCCCGGTACCGGCCGGACTCAATAGCGGCACTGCGGCGGGCGACCCGGTTCACGGAGCCTGAACTGAAGAGGTTGTATAGGGGTTTCAAAGCAGAGTGTCCCACAGGAGTCGTCAAAGAGGACACCTTCAAGCTTATTTATGCTCAGTTCTTTCCACAAGGAGGTAAGTAGATATTTTAGATTTGCAATGCAAATTTAATAAATGACGTAGTTGAGTGCCAGCCTTCGTGCAGAACAAATCACAGTGCAGTGAACTATGCAGTTCATTCTAACCGCGTGCACTTCGCAGTAAGAAAGAATTACGCCTGTTATTAGTGGTCACAAAAAGTACATGAAACAGTGGTCGTTGTATTAAACCGATTTGATTAGTACGAAATCCTATCTTTGGTCGGATCTTTAATCGGTTAGATTCCGACACACGGCCACAATGAAAAGAACATTCAGGATAAGTAGCTAATTTGACCACAAAAATACTTAGTAATTGATTTCATGTGAAAAGTGCTCCATATTCTTAATCGTGTTGAATATCATAAAACTAAGAAAAAATATTTTAACCATGCTGCAGTAAAATTTATTAATTTATATGAATTTCCGTAAAACGTATTAGGTATAATATAAAGGTTTTGAGGTATTGTACTGTGAATCCGTAAAACTAATTTACATTACATTTTTACCTAAAAAAGGTTATTCCTTTATATATAAACACATCTATTTATTAAAAATAAATAGATTTTGTAACCAAAAAATCTATTACCTATAGATATTTTTAGTCAGGTTGGCAAAATTCGTGAATGCGTCTTTCAGTAAATGTTGCCAACAAAAAATATCACCGCATATATTAGGAAAACATGGAAGATAACTAAAATAATAAGTCGCGTTACATTATTATAGCAAGGTGTCACTATGCATGTAAATAATGTGTAAGGCTAAGGAATGTTGATCAGGTGTCATGTAATCGTTCTTCGAGTATAATAAAAGAATAAGAGTTTAAATAAAATCAATCTTCTGCAAGAACAACTTAAAATAAGATTTGTTCTTACCATAGCCATGAAATTGTAATCCGGCCTAATGGTACGGCATAGTTAAACTACCAAAGCCTATTGAGAGCCTCTGTCAAATGTCAACTGGCCTTATTTATTTTAGTTTGGTTTTTTAACCGACTTCAAAAAGGAGGAGGTTCTCAATTCTACTGTACTTTTTTTATGTTTGTTACCTCAGAACTTTCGACTGGGTGAGCCGATTTTGATGATTCCTTTTTTATTTGAAAGCTGGTGCTTCCCGTGTGGTTCCGTTTCAGTTTGTTTCAACTTCAATTTGGTCCAGTTCTGACAATGGCATCCATGAGAAAACCATATAAGTCTTTTATGGAATAGTTTTTTTGAAAGAATTGTTCTACTAAACGTTACTAAATACTATTTTAGTAGGGTACCGTTACTTGACTCCGAGACCAGAATATACTCAGGTGAAGTGGCACCATATTGCTGGATTTCAATAGGTCTTAACTACAAGCTATAATTTAATAAGCTAAAATAAAATGTATCTTATCATCAATAGGACATTCACAACTGCTTATGCTACTTATAGTAATTTATTTAACCATATACGACATGTAATATAATTAACCCACACAAAGAAGATTGTTTGTTAGGTTACTGTATTAATTTCGGAAATTTTAATACCTGTTTTTTCTTTAAAATTAAAAAAGCCAAACAATTGATTGTCATCTCTTCGCTGAACACTCATTTCTATATTTATCCTGTTATATTATTGACAGTTTGAGCCTTCGCAGGTTTGCATAATATACACTTTTTATCGGAAATTACGTTATATAGGTAATTTCTTAAGTAGACAACGTTTCAGTACCTACGCGAATATACAATTCCGTTTATATAATATATTATGATAACGACACGGTATTTTAATTAGAGTGAGGGATTTCATAATAAACGTACACCACATTTATTATGAAACATTTTGTATATCCTAACTAATATTGTGAAAATAAAGGTAATTCTGTATGTCTGTTTTGGCGCTTCACGATTAAACATAGGTACAAATCATAATTCAATATTAGTTTAATAAGTAAAAGAAAAAAAAAGTTTAATTTACTAGATAACCGACATTTACTCAAGCGGAGACACAGACAAATGCTAGTTCAATATTCCAGGAATGGACAGAAAAAATGTTTTCAATAACAACTTGTACAAACGAAAATTCTTCGCCATTGTCGTATACGTGTACCCCACATGACACACATATAGCTAAGTACACAAGCCACGCGAACCAAGTTCAATAAACAATAAGAAGAGTGTTCGTTTTATTTACTTTCCCCCGTTTCCCATCCAGAATCCCTCCCCTTAAGAAAACGTAATATAGAAAACTCCTACTCACGGTTTGCTATCAATCGAGACGATCTAGAAGTCGGTGAATGGATCTCACTAGACTGATTTGCTTAAGTTGAGATTCCAAGTTACATATTCACTTGCCAAGCTATCGGGATCTTGATTGTCTCGATTGGATAATGGCGGGACGTTAGTAGGGGTTATTATCCTTGACGAAGGTACGCGAAGAAGGTATTACCTATGATTCGAGATTCATGTGGATACAGGTAAGTGATTTATTCTATTCTATATACTATATAACCTCTAAACTTATTTTAATAATTTAGAAATCGAATTTAAATATAAGCAACATAGTTACTGTAGGTGAAAATTACAGAAGATGACATCTGTTATCTAAATTTAAAACTAATGAAACGGCGGATACAGCTACTGCTTTTTCCTTACTTCAAGATCATTAGGAGGTTCTCAATTCTTCATCTTTTTTCATTATTATCAAATTATTTTAACATTATTCATAAACAGTATTCTAAATAATAATAAAATAAAATTTCGGAAATACTTTTATGATCCCATATCAATATGACAGGATTAAATAGTTGTTAAAATAATAAATAGTTGCTGGACTTGCTACTAGGTTGTTTTTTTTATTCACGTTTATATTATCTGCGATAACTGAATTTTATTCAAATATAAGAGAGAATTTAATATGTGTTTGAATATCTATGGGTCCAAGAGAATATCAATATATTTTAAATTTAAAGTTTGTTTCGATTCCCGTTCAAAGCCCATTTTTAAAACAATGCATTCACACAATTCGAGTGCAATTACAAAATACAAGTGGAAAAGCCGTTATCAAATAACAAAATATATACGCATTTTTCCCGAAACACCACTAACTGACACTGGAAATTCTGAAGGTTTTTTTTATTGAATTGATTGGTTAACTTTATAATCAAATTTGTTTGGTTTAATACAAAATAGAGCTTACGAAATAGGACTACATCACTACATACTATAAAACAAAGTCCCCCGCCGCGTCTGTCTGTCTGTCTGTCTATTCGCGATAAAGTGAAAAACTACTGAACGGATTTTCATGCGGTTTTCACTAATAGACAGAGTGATTCATGAGAAAGGTTTTGGTATATAATTTGTACCCGTACGAAGCCGGGGCGGGTTGCTAGTATGTAGATAAACTAAACATTAGTTTAGTTTGAAATTATTTAATTTTTTTATTGTATGTGCAGTAATATTACTTACACTTGAATACTTTTAAGGCTGTCCCTTCAAAATATTCAAGGTATGTATGTACGTTGTAGGATAAAATAATGTAACATTGAATTCACTACTCACACAGCTTTGAAATTTGAAAAATATTAACAAACGGGGACATGGATGTATAGTAAGAATCGGGCATATTATGGGGGTCGGCATTGTAAACGGTTGCAATTTTACGATGTATAAACAAATAATTTAATTTATCCCTAATATTGTCGTATGGTTGTTAAACATACTAGCTGTTGCCCGTCACTGGAAGTTTTGCTTGGTAACCGTACATTTTTCCGGAATAAAAAGTAGCCTATGTGCTATTTCAGACTTTAATCTGTCTCTGTACCAAATTTAATCCAGATCCGTTAAGCCGTTTTAGCTTGATTGAGATCAAACATCCATCCATCCAAACTTTGCATTTTTATAAGTAATAAGATAAAAAAAAAACAAAACAGAAAAACAAGTTTTATAAGTAAAACGAATATCTCTTTCCCCCTCTCTCTCGACATACAAATTACAAACGATCATGTTATTTTCAGTTTACTTTGGAAAACAGAAAAAAAAATGGAATGGAAATGTTTAGATTTAAAATAACATTGCCTACAACTCTACTAATATTAACCAAAAGCTACTGCGCCATAAAATCATCACAGAACTTTATGAGCAATGGAACTTTAATAAATACGTATGCCCGTCCTTCTGCGTCCGCAGTAAGGGAATAAAATGAGGACATGAAAAACGCATCACATAATCGTATAATCCCATCAAGTTGAGTGGTTTCGGCTGCGGTGCTGCTTTACATCCGCCAAATTGTCCAAGAGGCCATAAGTTCATGAACTCTGATGACTATCAACGAACAAATATAGATTTTAAGGCTTAAGGAATACGTATTATTTTTCATAGTTTCGTATCTGTACACGAAACGAAAAACATAACGTTCATGAGTAATTTTTAGTTAACGGATGCTAGTATACCTACCTATCTCTATTTGTACATATATATTTATACATATGTTATCGGAAATATTTGTAATCCGCCATTATATACAATACCTAGGCAATGTATATAATGCCTAAAATCAACAGGAAATGTGTGCAACAGCACTCGAAACTGTGCTAAATTCGAGATGTCGAAAGAAGGATTGTAGTTCAAACTGCTACACTGTAAAAATAAGTAAGGTTGAAGTATATAAAATTAATAAACAATCTAAGAAAGATTTTACTTTTAATAATGTGTGTTTATTAAGCTCACCTTAGAGCTTTTATAAAAATTATATTTTTATTCTATTATTTTATTTTATTATTTTTTTTAAACTAAATAAACTACTCATGTCTATGTTGCAATGTATATTATTATAAAGTAATAAGTTTGATTTTAGCAGGTTTACTAAATCAATTGTGTTTTGTGAAGCCTAGGACCGGTGTACAGGCTTCTCCTCGCCATATCTTACAAACGTACAACGTATTGCTCGCCGATATTGATATTTTTGCAAAATCACTCTCAATATTGCAGCAATTCAAATCTTAAAATCCTCGTATTAGGATTATATTGCTGCTGTTTTTCTTCTTCGTTAGTCTACCCTTCCGTAGTCGAGTGAAAAATTATAAAACGCTTTCATTATAACATGTGCACGATTTATAATGAAGATATTTGTTTTTAGTCTACTGTGTTTTATTCTTTATCCACTAATTCAATGGTACAATGTTAATTTTATACACTTCCTAGTACCTTTTAGGAATTGTATACAATACCTAGGAAATACATAAATTTCCTAGGAAATGAAGGAATATGTATTAAAGTGTTGTTGACAAATATTATTTTAGACATTTCTTAAATTGGCTTGAAATTGTATACATTACCCAGGAATTGTATACAATTCGTAGGTTCGCAGTTAGATCGTCATAAATGCAACATCCCTGATGATGATGATGAGCAACCATATATCAGATGTTATATGAAACCGTTTCATTACTACGAGTATCTTATCTATAACACGGGGAGAGACAACTAATATACCGCGCCGAGTGTTTTAGGTTCAAATCCCACACGGGACAAACATTTGTATGATCCACAAATAGTTGTCCCGAATCTGGTGTTCTTTGTGTCCGTTGTTTAAATGTTTGTGAAGCCCACCGCGATATAGGAATACTCTTATTGCGGGAGTTGTCTTTTTAAAAATAAAGAAAAGTTAATGGCCGTTTCGAGGAAAGGAGTTGGGAAGGAGGTTGAAGATTACTTTAAAACAAACTTTTTTCCACTATGCGATCAGGTGAACCAGCCTTACTTCATTATAATTTTCTTCATGAGAAGTTCAAAAAACAAACGTCTCTTTGTGTAAAATCAGTTCATACGCAGTTGGAAGGTTCAATATGTTTGTACATCATACTGGAACTGGGTTGTACCCTTCAAACTGTCAGTTAAAAATGCATTGGCATGCATGCATTCTGGCAACAAACCGAACACAATAACTACTGAACCTGGATAGCGCAGTACACAGTGTATTGTCGCAACTCAGATGGTAGGCGGTATCAGGAAGGATGGATCTAATTTCTAGGAATAGAAATAAAAGATTACGCGGAGGTAACTTTGGTTTTTACTGAAACCTTTGAAGCATTACATTCACATTGATAACTGATCACAATAAAAATACACAATAATCAATATATCTTGCGGTTCCGTGCATCAACACGGGACATCTGCATTCCAAGGCTCCTCAGCAGCCCCGGATCTTGAATTTTTTCGAGGCGGGGCATAAACTGAAAAATGCCGTCCTTACTTACCCGCCTACATTTTTTCTAAAAATACATGCAAGCATATTGCGTACAGTATATTCGCAGAGCAAATATAATACAAATATTAGGAAAAGCATCCTGCAAATCATGCTTATAGATTTGTTGCAAGAGATTGAAAGCGCTAGCATTTTTTATATCTCCTAATAAAAGTGGAGCTTGCTCTTTAAAAACATATAGTTCTCTGCAGAATTCAACTGTGCTTAAATCTCACTCGTACTTTCATCCCAGATCTCCTCCATGCTTCTGCAGTTCTTCAGTTGACCTATTTAAGATTTCAGTACCATTGAGAAATACAAAATTCTAATTCAACGTGGTAGCACTATCAAGTCTCTTTTTAATTTCTGAAAATATTCTATCAAATACCATCGTTGTTGCCTTAGAAAAGAGTTGAACAGGTTGAAGTGTTGGTAGTTCGCTATCACACATCTCATCAAATTGTTTTTTGCACCTGGAAATTCGTTTATTTGGTAGAATAGGCTCAACGCCAATTTTTCCTGCAACTTCTTTAACCCCTTTTATCCAATACTCAATTGAATTTTTACCTAATTTTTTTGAAATGTTTTCATCAAGCTATCCATTAAAGAGACGGAACCCGCAAAGATTATATCTTCCTTTTGAATTTCAATATTAACTCGATTGATTTCACGGAGAATATTTTCCTAAATCGTTAAGTTCAGAATAAATTTAAAATTCTTTCTGCAATCCTGGCTTGCACTCCGTTATAGGTGCCAGCCATATTGGACCCATTATCATAAGGTTGGTCAGGTCAGGAAGCCATCGAATGGCTAAAATACATTTCACTGAATACTGAATTCCTGGACGCACCTTCCACCCGACGATAAGCTACACAGCGACAGCCGCGGTTCTTTTGATTTTAACGCAAAGCTCATAATTAACGTAAACTAAAACTCATAAACATTGGGTCAGTTCAAATAATGTAAACTTTAACTACAGACGTAAACGTCGAGTAAGACGTCTTGTACCTACTTACTTATCGATACTCAACTATGATGAATGTAGAAAAAGTCTAATACACTAAGTACATCCTTTAGTTGTCCGAAATGAACAATTTTTATTTATTTATTATTTTACTATACTGCGCTTTCAGTCATCGTAAAGTTGCGATAATGCTGAGAAGTATATTCATCTGCCAAACTTGTATTTCCCGCCCTCTGAGTCTGCCGCCGGGGGCACGGGCCCCGGCTTGCTGCCGGTCACTGACTGTGGCGCCTGACACTGTTTAATAATTGCGCGTCTGTGTCAGGTGCCACACACACTGAGTGCAGCGCCTGACACCGATGAAGAAGATCACTGACTGTGGTTCCTGACACCGTTTAATAAATATATCTCATACATTTTCCTTATACTAATAATAACACCATAATTCGGACATTACTTTTTCTACCATTAAGTCATACTACGTAATGAGAACTATTACTCATATCACTAAAGAAGTTTTATAAATGGCCAGTATCAAAGTCAGACCTTGTAATATATGAAGTAAGTAATAACGAAAATTGCCGTAACTATGTTCGAGCGATTTGCTTAATCTTGGAATCGCGCCAAAGAAAGCCGACACGTCGGTAACGAAAAGAATAGCACTTCGGGTGATAAATTGTCACAATTGTCGGTTACCAACGAGATATAACAGCCCATTAAGGTACGATTCAATGTGAAGTTAATTGAATAAATCTTAGTCCTACAATCGCATCAGTAATTAATAATAATAATAATTTATTTCAAAGTGGTGATTACAAAATTGATTTCGAGTAAAAATTAATAATCTTTTCAATTACTATAAACTAACTTTTGCCCACGGCTTCACCCGTATGGGCTTCATTTATAGTAAAGTATGTTAATGTGTTAATCGAAGTCATAAACTATGTGTGTGCCAAATTTCATCCAAATCCATTCAGCCGTTTTTGCGTGAAAGAGTAACAAACATCTATCCATCCTCACAAACTTTCCCGTTTATAATATATATATTACTAGCTGTGGCCTGCGACTTCGCTCGCTTGAATTTTTTTGTATGTATGTATGTATCCATCCTTCCATCTATTCATCATCACAAACTTTCGTCTTTATAATATTAGTAAGATGCGAATGTGAGTTTGTTTGTTTGTCACGCTTTAACTACTCAACCGATCATCGTGAAATTTTGCATACACGTAGTTAGGGGTAGAGAAAAGGACATAGTACCCTATGTTCTTTCCTGTACCCCTACCTACTATAGGACGCTCCTGTACAAAGAAGTTCTAGCGCTCTCATAAATTTTTGAAACTATTATTCAGTAGGTAGTGAGAGTCGCTAGTTATTTGTCCATACAAAGTACGCCATCTATTAATATTATTTATTCTGTTGCAATAGAATGTGTCGTATGGTTATAAAGCACGCAATAAATACGCACTTAAAGGGCACCGAACTGTTTTCGGAGC
This sequence comes from Euplagia quadripunctaria, assembly GCA_963859945.1. Taxonomy (NCBI): domain Eukaryota; kingdom Metazoa; phylum Arthropoda; class Insecta; order Lepidoptera; family Erebidae; genus Euplagia; species Euplagia quadripunctaria. The sequence goes on along the minus strand of OY982569.1, from coordinate 5,784,889 downwards.
CCACATCTTTTATGCCGCGTCCACACGCTTGCCAAACCTCAACAAGCAGTTACAAATTCAAACGTGTGGAGATGTTTGCTTGATTTGCCAAACGTTTGGCTTGGCTTGCCACCGATCCCAACTCTATCGGTTTTTGACGCCCAAATCAAAGGAAGCTTGCGGCAAGTGCTTGCGATGCATCCACATGTTTGTGTATGTACCACATGTAGTATGCCTTGCGCACTGGCGATGACCAGATGTGTAAGTCCGTGCCCCTTGTTTCTGCTGGGCAATACTTGAAATAAAGTCGAAATGAACTTACTAATAATTCGTCTATCCAAGAAACTTTACACTTTCTCGAGGCAAACAAAACCATGTAAATGAAATCCGAAATATAACGGATCATAAAGATAAAAATAATGTAAATGATGCATGGAATCGGCTCAGTAAAATTTTAAATAGGCCAAATGTTGATGGCCGACACAAGCTCGACGTCCGTCATACTTGCCTCTTCAGAACACACTAACGCTCTCGCAAGCGTGGGGATGGCGATGTTTGATTCCCAAAATCAAGCCAAACGTTTGCAGAGGTTTGTAGTTTGTGGCAAGTGGCAAATGTGTGGATCCGGCATTAGATTAAGCCATATTAATTGACTAATAACAGATGTTTTTAAACTATAGTAAATTAAAGGTACGCTCCTAATGCTATACTCCAGGGGCTTCATGCACACAAATGTATAGAACGAGACCTTAAGCTGCGACCGACAGTTACGACTATAAGTCTTAACCGTGAGATGATCGTACAGACTATTAAGTCCTCTCGATCATCTCGGAATTCGTGGAAATAGACATGAAAGCGGTACGGTGCTCGTATTCGGGGCTTTTAATACAGAAAGATATTTGTCATATATGTGTACGACCGTCTGATGCTATATTTTTATACATTGCATACATTTAGTTTTTACGCTTAGGAGTAACATTGATGGAACAACGACGATGACCCTATGTAGCTAAATGTTCCTGATAGTTCGTTCAAAAACTAAGAAGCTATTCTTCCGTTCTCTGAAAAAATGTAAACATAATTCTCACTTCACGAACACGGAAATAAAAATTAACAGCATTCTCATAAATACATTTTAAATGACTGTACCTACCTAATTGAAAGCAATTTTATATATATGGTATGGGAACATAGTGTAATGTTAAAAGCAAAAGTGCTTCGCAACCAACAAGCAACTCGGTGAGTGCTTTCAGAGCAGTTATTGCGCTTACTGCATTTCTCAAATGGTGGAGCGAGGAACAACAATCGCCTTTCATATATGTAGTACATGCACAGAGTGAATAGCCAAGTAGTTTGCGTCATGCTACCTTACTGCCAGTTTTATATAAAGTTAAATGTTGGAAGATAAAGTGAATATTACAGTAGGTACCTAATATTCAAAATTGATATTTTTTTTAAATTTAATCTATTAAACAACTTTTGGTATCAAAGTATTCCTTAATTGATCAAAGTCCTTGGAGAGCCTTCCGAAGACGACAACACAAAATTTATCTTATCTATAAGACTAGATTAAACTTTGTGGAAGATATACACCAAGATTCAAAAATAAGTACCTACTCACTTGATAATTTGTAATAGTTCATAAGATTGAAATTTTAATACATGAAAATAGACTTTTTGCAGACTGTTTTATTTTAGTCGGAATGTTTTATCTATAGCGTGTCTTGCGTTTACCCGAAGTGTACTCTATAAGGATCTGATGATGATGATGATGATGATATATGCAAGATGGCAACGCACCTAGTACCAATATCTTCCCCGAGAATTTAGTGCCATTTAATGACCTATAGAACTAAGACTTCATGTCAACGTAATTATCGCACGATCCTGGTAGAACTCGTATCAATGAGTGCTCGTATGAACTTTTGAAGTATTTCCAACCAAAACATTCCTTTACACAATTTTTCTCTTAACAACCTTTTTTTGACGTACAATTCAATTGTAAGTTAACCAAACAAGTCTTAACCGCTCGATACCGCGACCTCTCAGAAAACCGGCCGTGAAACAATGCCTGCATTGCTTTTCGCCGCGTGAGTGAGGTTACCGGAGGCCCTAACCCTGCCCTTTCCCCTATTTCCGTCCTTCCCCTCTTCCCCCTCTCTTCCCCTTTAATCCCCCTCTCCCGTCTTCCCGTTCTTCCCCTATTCCCACCTTAAAGGGCGGCAACGCACTTGTGACTCTCGAGTTACAGGTGCCCATGGGCGGCGGTAGTCATTTACCATCAGGTGACCCGTATGCTCGTTTGCCCCCTATACCATAAAAAAAGCAGTTAGTGTTAATTGGCTGCAAATGTTAATAATAGTTGCTTTTACATCCTTGACTAAACTTTGTTCTGCAATTAGAAAAGATTTGACGGTTGAAGTCAATTTACATGAAATGTTATTCTCCATGAGATAGGTACATATAATATAGGTATATATTGTATGGAAATAAGGCAAATTACCTATATGTATCTAGATGTGGTCTCTCCAGGTCTCGTTGCTACCAAACGTGTCTCGAACTTTGTGTTTTTTCTATCATATTATAACGAGATGTATTATAGGTCGACCGTTTAAATAAACTTTATAGCACTATTTTCGATGCTAAGTTGTCTTTTTAAAAGGGTTTTTCTAACAATTCATATGTAGGTACTATTATTTTGGCTAAACGAAAACCAATGACGCAATAAAATACATTATTGCATTAATTAGTAACGGTATTTTAAAATTGTGAAAATTTTTATTTGCTACTTTTACTGCTGCTATTTTTACTATTACTATTTACTTATCTATCTCTCCTTTCATTAATAGTCATAATTGGAAGTGGGAGAGCCATGCTTCGGCACGTATGGGCTGGCTCGACCGGAGTGATACCACGGCCTCACAGAAAACCGGCGAGAATTAACGTAGTGTTGTGTTTCGCCGAGTGAGTGAGGTTACCGGAGGCCCTAACCCTTCCCTCTCTCCCTTTCTCCCCCTCTGGCCTCCTTTCCCCCTTTACCCTGTCCTCCCCCTCTTCCCTACTCCCACCTTAAAGGACGGCAACGCACTCGTGACTCTGGTGTTGCAGGTGTCCATGGACGGCGGTAGTTACTTACCATTAGGTGACCCGTCTGCTCGTTTGCCACCTATTCCATAAAAAAAAGCTGATGAATCAATGAAACGATGGCCAATATGGACGCCTCCGAATGGCCTCATGGACGCATAGACGAACTTTTAAAACCCCCTCTGATTGATTTACCGCACCGAAGAGTAATGCCGAAAATTTGTATTAATATTGTGGCGTCATACTTCAGCGCCATCTAGCGAACACAATTCGAACTACAAGGTACTTAATGAATAATGATCCCATGTCGTGCAATAAAAGTTTTCGCTTCATTTATATAACTTCCCGACGTATGGCCGCGGTCCGCCAGGCATCGACTCAGACCAACGATGCTGAAAATGTCATTGAACGCGGTCATCCTCAGTTTATGAAACATTTTAAAAATTCCTTATTAATAAAACAATTCTCTGAACAACACCGAATATTAAGGCTCAATAAAATTAATTCATGTTATTCATGACTATTGTAGAGAAACATTGCTACTTTCATGTAAAGACGTGCACTACAGAACTTAGTCGCAGCTCGAAAGCCTTAAGTACTAGAACCCACATACCGACTGTAATTAACTTCACGGATGGCGCAATGGGTAAAGTGGTCGCTTCGCCTCTACGCCGCCGCCTCGCCGAGTGTCGTGGGTTCAAATCCCACACGGCACAAAAATTTGTGTGATCCACAAATATTTGTCTCGAGTCTAGGTTTTCTTTGTGTCCGTTGTTTAGAAATAGAATTATGACTTAAGAGCTAGGCTAAGGCTAGTCGTTTCAGGCGTTGATCACTTGTGGTGGACCCACTTGCGCAGGTGTATTTTTCTATGCCCGCGACAGGAACAGGGAGTTGACTCCATCAGCATATTTTATGGTGTCACGACCTACAATCATGTTTGTGACAATGTTCTACCCTTGCCCTATTTTTGACCTTTCTCATGTACCTATACATAATGATAATCATTACACACAATAAAATATGAAATGATATTTCTATCTCAAACTTGTAGTTGGCAAAAATGTAATTACACAACAAACGCGATAAAATTGACAATATACAAATATCATTTGCATTATTTACCCAAAAAAATATGTTTACTCCAAGCCAAAAAACCGCTAGCTTTCACTCGTACGATTTTTATTCAAATAAAGCCACGGCCCACGTACCAAATTTATTTCGGGTAAAAACACCGACGGCAATTATTTGCAACTGCCTTTCAGGTTTTTATCTGAGTGGGACAACACTCACAAATCCACGATTTTATGACATTACATATTACGCTGAACGTTGCAGAAACAACAATCGTCATCACATAAAATACTGTGTTAAAACACTGTAAAGTTGAGGCACATTTTTACAGTTGCTACAAGCTAAGCAAATTTTTTCAATACAAGTATTAATTTATTAGCCTCGTGCCACAGTTTCAGGGACTAGGTATCTATTTAAATAAGTACTCATATAATTATTTGTGATCTGAACTGAACTTCTCGTTAGATTTTTGAAGTGAAAACTTCTTTAAGCACGTTGGACACTTTCTTCACTGAAATCGCGTGACCGCTCAGATGACAGATGTGTCAGTTACACGCGCAGTCCTAAGACAGTTTTTTTATTAATATAGATATATTTAAAAAAAAACTAGGTAGAACCTGAGATTAGCGTCAAAAAAAAGCTTTTTTATTTTGTAATATTAAATAAAAGTTACGAACTATTTTATCTGTGGTTAAAGGTAGTAAGTTGGAGGCCTCGGACTTTCCGGCAACCACCAGTTCAAGTTTGCAGGTATGCAACCCTGATCTGCTCGAGCCATTGTTCACCTTACCTACCTCTCCCTTTCAATGTGCCCGGTTGACGGGAATAGGGTTGCTCCCTATTACGTAAGTGAGACTAAATTATAGCCGGCAAAATGTGGGCGTTTACAACGCCTACCCCTTCACTTATATTTATTTTTCTCCTCTATTACATTATAAAATATATATGTATAGTCCAATCAATCTATGGATCCACTATGTTAATTTTTTACGCTTTTTTGCGTTCTCCATGTATAATGCACTACTCAATATTTCATAACACATCAATCGAAAGATAATTTTAATAGCTACAACTTTCAAATTTAACTTTTTCGGATTCGAGCTCAACTTTTTGTGTTATTAGCGAAAAACCGTTTTTTTTTACTTTCACGATTTTTTAGTTGTTTGATGTTGATTCGAACTAATTGTTCTAGACGCTCATATTTTTTTTCCTTTGCCTTTTCGCATTTCCGTAGATTGATTGTACTAGTATAAATCATGAGGTCCGGCAGAGCAGAGTGCTTTCTAAAGAATAGACCATTACTACTACCACCAAAGTAAAAAAGCTTGAACTGATTATACTTTTTTTTTTATTTTTGCACTAATTTTGCACCGTATGTATTGTCACCTACATATAATTTAACGTGGTTACAGTTTCATTTAAACGTCCCAGTACATTTGGCAACAGGTAGAAAATTAGCTTCCCTTCATGACTACAGTAAGTTTTATATGATCAGTACCAAAAATACACTGGACGTCGTCGACCACTTAGCGTCTTACTCAGTAGCGCAACCTACAACAACAAAAGCGGTACGTTAAATTTTAAATTTTGAAATATTTAAATTAAAATGAAAATCAAAACTAGTTCTTCCGTTTCAAAATTATCTAAACGAGAATCTTACTACAAAACCGTGTTTAACACATGTTTAGTTAGACGTTGCCTAACTCGGTGCGTGTTCTATATTGAATATGGTTATTTAATGTAGATTTTGATTAAATTAAAACTTTTCATAATAAAATGTATTTGTTTCTCAAAATCAGTTCTTCACGTAACGAAATGTTTCCTAGGGTTACCATATTATAAAGAACACGCATCGAGTTAGGCAACGTCTAACTAAACATGTGTTAAACACAGTTTTGTAGTAAGACATATATAGTTTAGTCTTTCTGTGCATATCGAAAATAAAATATTTTATTACATAAGTAGGGTGTGATATTGAAGAAACACTACTTTACCTTTTTTGTAATAAATTCCGTGCCACATTCGAATAAAATGTACAATCATTGTCAGATCGATCTTTCGAGCCAATCAGCAACGAACAATGGCAATCATTTTTAAATGTTCTCGTGGGAAGTGATTACACTATTACCACAGTATATGTATATACATATACTGTGCTATTACTTACACAGGCACATATAATATTACAGGTAGGTAGGCTAATACCATAAACTTGTACTCTAGTATACTAAGTTTATGAGTAATATATTGGGTGTCAGAGGCATATTATATAGGCGCGCGATCAAAATTGTACTTTATGCCGCTGCAATTTACAGAGAGTTCCTATACATATCTATAAATGGTTTTTTAAAAGAAGCCATCTGTTGTCTTTGTAAATTTTCTGTGCTCATGCCAACAAACTCTGTCATTGAACATGAATAACTTAGAACATTTAGCCGCTCTGCAAGTTTCAAGCTATAATATTAACAACCTACCACTCACCATTTTTGTTTTGTCACAAAACATTGAAATACGCATTTGATTAATTGTGTAAAAAAGTACAATTACATGAGACGGCAAAGTCTTGATTCAAATTCTCTGTATGTATTTTCCACAGATTATAAAAGAAGATGGAGGTTCTAATGTCAAGTGTATTTTTTGTGTCTGTTACTCGATATCTTCGAACAAATTGTATTCCTATGGTACTTGATATCTTTGCTGAACAAATTGTATTCATATGAGGACCATATGAATACAATTTGTTCAGCGAAGATTTCGAGTAACAGACACAAAAAATTCACTTGAAATTAGAACCTCCACCTAAGGCACCTCCATGGCGATAAATACCTTAGGGGATAAAGAAAAGAATCGCAAAAAATTGCGAATGAAAGTTTCTAGTGTCATGATTTATATAGGATGGAGTCCGTTGTATTTTTTTAAAGATAATCGTCCACGGCTAGTGCAACCTGGTCGAAACGTCAGGCAATTCAGAGGTATGTAATACCTTCCCGTGTAAATACATAATTAAATTGTCTAAAGTTACAACATATTCATATTTACCTAAAGATTAGTGTACCTACTATCAAAAAATACTAGACAGACTATGGGTAAGAATTGGTCCTAAAAAAGAATCATGAAAAAATCCTAAGGACATAATTAGCTTATGTCCGTTATTAGCAGAAAATAAATAAAGTATAATGAGATTGAGTTCTAGTTTCTGTCGCCTACTAGGCATAAACGCATTACGTTAAGGTACATTTTTTAAATTAATATTTTATTTAAATAGTCGATCACATGAAATAATATTAGAATTCTACTCCTCCAAGTAGTAGTTTTTAAGTGATTGCGTACGCCTAACATAATGTAGTATCTATATATGTTATGGACCAAATGATTTAACATTGTATTTTTTATAATGGCCGGCCAATTAAAAAAAATGGTTCAATTGGGCTATGTAATTAATCCTCATTATTTATCACATTGGCCATTATGAACATTGGTCACTATATAACTATTGGGCAATGTGATAATTAAAGTACATTAGACAGGACGCTAGGATCAAGAACATACGAGTACATGGAAGGACCATGATCATTTGTAAACACGCGCTGCTACAGAACGCAGTTGTTTTCTAATCAGTTTAGAATTAAAAGCTTATAAAGGCGGACGGTTTATACCTCAAATTGAAAATTAATATGAAACACAACTGACAGCATATATATATATACACATTACGAGGCGGAAACATATTATTAAAACCCGATGCTACCCGACTTTTCTATGACTAGCAATCTACCATCACACTATGAACACCCGATACCACTATACCACGCGGCATCTAATTTCAATAGTATGTTTCGGCCCTAAGGGATCGCACAAAATAATGAAATATGAGACAAAAATGATATTTATAAAGTAACAATAGAGAACCATGGTACATCATCATATCGTTAGAGTGAGTGATGTTCCAAGAAAAATGAGAAGCAATCGCTTTTTGTCTCAGTCAGCGTGTTGCCGTATGCCGATGTGCTGTTTGGTTTATACTACAATAAGTGTGATGTTTTATAATATACTTAATCGTGTTGTATGTTTTAAATCTGTGTTATTTTATATAATTACTACTCTCTCCAATAAATTAAACAAATTTTCACGGCTATGTCTATAACTAGATAACGAACTACCAGAACGACAACAAAACCCTGCAAGAAGGCACATTTTCAGCTCTGGGTCTTTGAAGAAAAGGCATCTATTCAAAGAATACGTTTTTTTTTCAATAAAAGGGTATCTATACAAATAATAACTAGGTTTAACCTAGAAGTATCTCATAAATCTCAAAGTGTTTATTAAATAATGAATAGCCGAATAAGAATAGAATAAACAGAAACCAGTTAGAGCAACATACATGTTCCGTTTATTTTTAAATTAAAACTAAAAACGCTGCAGCGCTAAAACAATAATTTGTAGTCAAATCAAATTATTAAGCGCTCGGTCGCTTTTGAGCCGTGGTTTTCTCGCGAGCCTAAGGTCGTAAACGCCGTAATTTTCATGGCGCTTACGCGTTTTGCCTATCGAACTGATGCAACGATTTGTTTTCATAGATTTAGCGCTAAGCTACAAAACAGAACGGACAAATAGTTTATACCTAAGAAGGTTTATTAGAATTCAAACTCTTACTGAGTACCTAGTACTTTTAGTGGCAGTTTCGCCAATGATTTGCGGTATCCTACTAATATTATAAACGTGAAAGTTTGTGAGGATGTATGGATGTTTGTTTCTCTTTTACGCAAAAACTATTGTATTGATTTTAATTAAACTTTACAATAATATAGCTCATAGGCTCATACATCAGAATAACACATAGGCTATAATGACCGATTTAAAGAAATCTACAAAATAAAACGGTTCAGTTAAACCCAAGATAATCAAATTAAATATAGACAAACTAAATACTCATGTTGTGATCGTGTTATTTACGTGTTATCATGGTAGGTACAAAGTAGTACAAACCCGGTGTCAGTTCTGCGTGCATTTTTTTGTTGACGTATGATGTGCTTAGAAAATGGCGGCGCTGCCAAGCCAAAAATATTATTTTAACATATTATTTTGTTGGTTTTAGTAAAAGTTTGTTCACTTACCGATGAAATGTCACACCACTACCTTTTTTTGCTCTTGAATGGTTTGTACACGTTTTTAAAACACAACTCGGCAGTTTTTTGATAATTAAAAGTCAGCTGAATACATTCGAATGCTGCTGAGCGTAAACTCCGACTGATGTCGTTGCGGTCCATGGACCGCAGTACCTACGCGTTACAAACCATTGCTTCGCGGTGTTTTCTCTATACGCTAGTAAAAATAACTCAGTGAAAAAATTGCTATTCTCTAAAATCGCTTATTATTATCTAAACCAGTTCCTCTTATTGTCTTTATTTAGTCTATAACATTGCTTAAATAAAAAATACGATTAAATGAAAGAAAATAGGATAATAGAATACTTGGTATAAGTAGATAACAATTATCTTTAAAAAATATATAACCGACTTTAAAGCGTGTACGTTATGCCTCTTGAAACTTTCATTAGCACACAACCGGGGATGACGTATCCAACAAAAAACTCAAATCTGTTCACCACTATATCAGAATCAGAATCAGATCAGATTTATTTGTGATACATATAATAGTAGTATATATATATACTATTACTTTTATCTCAAAATAATAAGAGAGAACCATGATACGTTCTAAAGAGTAAAGAAGTTAAATATTATAAAATGTCCGAAGCAAAATGAGACGAAACCATCAATGCTTGGCTCAGCGTGCCAGTTGTTTGGAAACTGAAGTCGGTACCAAAAAACATCCTAGTTTGTCATCAAAAATGTACCTAAATGTAATTTGTCTCTTTTTGTACCCAAAATTAATAAAAATTACAAAATGACACTTCGGTCCCTATTAATAATGAAAGAATGAAATGTTTCTTTCGTAACTGGGGTCAGAGAACATAGCTAAAGATAGACACGCTGAATGTGATAAAAAGTGATATATATATATACATAGTATCGTACCCTTTGATACAGTTTATAAATTACTACTTAAGGTCATCACACACTATACCGTCACGGTAACGGCACGGCTCCAACCCAGCAATTAAGTTGTCATCCAAATCTGAGCATTAAAAGGTGGTCGTATAATATATTTCATCATGTCAAAATGAAAAAGCCAACAGCGGGCAGTAACTTGCTGCAACAATACAACTCAACTCGTAGTTGACGCGCTGCAATCGAGCGGACCACGCGCTGTAAGCAAGCCTACCGCGTCCTCACAGCGTGCCGACTGCGAACCACCAGTGAAAAAACTTCGCGTCGTCGTGTCGCACATGAAGCCGATGAAATTAGCTGGCACCTCGCGGGCGGCGCATGGACTGCGAGCTTGCACCTTGCGGGCGACGCGTGGTAAAGAACGCTGGCGGCTTGCGGTAGCCTTAATTTCAGGCGGCACCGTGCTGCAGCTGAGCTGATGCAGTGCCATTATAGTGTGTGATGACCTTATAACGGCACTGCAACGGCATGGTTGTTACATGAGTTGTATGGTTGCAGCAAGCGCGCTTACTGCCTGCCGTTGGCTTTTTTATATTGACATTTTTTTTAATATATTAAACGACCACCTTCTAATGCTCAGATTTGAATGACAACTTAATTGCTGAATTGGAGGCGTGCCGTTACCGTGACGGTATAGTCTATGATGGTCTACTCGTTACTTTAGGGTACCTTAATTTTTTTTTTTAATTGTCAGTCGTAGGACTGCACGTCAGAAGTGAAAACATAACTTACACATCTAGTATACATATAATTATTATACAGACACACACACAAATACATCGGTATATAGGTATTTGAGCGTGACTGTTCGGTGCTTTTTCCCCATAGCAAAAGTGCCTAGAGAAGATTTACTTCAAAAATGCCTTGTTTATAATAATTATAATAATTGGGTTAAAAAATTGTTAATAAGTAATTGTAAGTTGCAGAGTTACAGATCGGAAGTGTTCATTATTGAAGAAAATGATGCCATATACTAGTGACATCCATCAAACTGACGTACGTTCGGACGACATTTTGATTGAAGGTTTTCGCTATTGAACACTATAGGCGTTATAAATTTTCACCTTAATTACAATTATGTTCTTGTTTATTTTACCATATGAAATGCCCACACAATAAATACTTTATTGAACTAATTATATTTTGAAAGATTAATTAATAAGGAGCTGACAGAACTCAATTTAGATAAGCGCCCTCTAGTGGATCTATATATGTATTATTAGTGTGACGGTCACGAGTTCAGTGCTTTTTCCCCATAGCAAAAGTGCACAACGTGCCTAAAGAAGTTTTCACTTCAAAAACCTAAAGTAAGTTACATTTATTATAATACCATATTTATTAAAATATTTTTGGACATGGTTTTTGCCTATAATCTAATCCTAAAACTTGATCAAATCAACTAGGTCTGTTCAGTTTACTTTTGCGTAAAATGAAACGTAAGTATCGACTTTGTACAACACTGGGTGTCGTAGCGCACATCACTAGTACCGGAAATTGGTTCCTGCAGTTGGTAGTAAAATCAACGTCTATTGATTTTCTATTTATATAAATTCCTTTAAAATAGCTTATAATGATGTATTTCAGTATAGTGGCACTTTCAAATATCTAAATAATTTTAATACAAATACTATTTTTGCTGTCACTTATTACTAAATCTACATTTTAACTTCTATCATTGCAAACCTTTTTAATTAAGATTCAAATGTTATTACCACCAATAAGCTCATTACTACATTTTTCTTTTGGCAAAATAAATATAGCTTTTTTATCAAATTTTCATCAGTTACTAATGCGCAGAAGCCCGCCTTTTCGCCGTAACGACTGCGCATGTGTTGGCAAACCTGCTCTATTTCCTCCAAGCCGCGATCGGACGCCATTACCACGCCATCGTACTCTGAAGCTGTCACTAGTGCGATTACCGTTTCGTTAATCTTTAGATTTTAACGGTGTTTCGGATCAGTATTGATAGTCTTTTTTATTGAACTTATTCACAATGTCTGACGAGAAAAAGGTGCGTATATTATTGTATTATCAGTGTAGTTCACAAAACAGTGCTTCACCGACATGGCGTTATTAGTGAAATGTGGTTACCAGACAAGTGAAGAAATGTTTTAAATTATTGTTAGTCGGGTTGACTTTTCATCGGTTCTTTATGTTTTTCAGGGAGAAAGCGAACACATCAACTTGAAAGTCTTAGGTCAAGATAATGCCATTGTGCAGTTCAAAATCAAAAAACATACACCATTGAGAAAATTGATGAATGCTTATTGCGATAGAGCGGTAAGTGCATCATATTTGCTATGCGGCCTTTGACCTTAATTATGTTAAAATACCCTGCAAACATTCTAATCCTGTTGATTAGCTTTTGTTGTGTTAGAACATTGATTACTTACCCACTCTTCAAAACTTCTTGGACATGGTTGCAGAACTTGAGTACTTCACAGATTTCTTTGTATTATATTATTTACAGCCTAAAGTTGTTAATTACCTAGGCAATTTATAAACAACTAATAGTATTTTGTTTTAATACTAAATAGAATATTATTCTTTGTAATATAAAGTAAGTCCTTTGACTGCCACAATGGCCAAGAGACAAAATAGAAGTCAATTTAAGTTCTACAAACTGGTCATATTTGCAAACTGTGCAAGGAATGCTAACTTTTAAGCAATTGACTAAATTTTAAAATGGAATTTATTAATAAAAAGGATATTATTTTACATACAGCAATACCAGAACATGATATAATATTACCTTTTTATTACTACTCAAGCCAGTAGGGTAGCCAGGGCTTTGTATAGTTTCACATACAGCATGAATGTTAGCTATATGTGTGGGCAACTTTAAATAATTTTACCATTTTATAGTGTGAGATTATTTTTTGTTGTTTGCTGCTTGTCCAGAATAACCTAAATTGTTTTTGCCACGCAAGAGACTTCCCGTAAGTCAAATTAAATAATTGTGTCCATTCTAGTTACATAGACTACCTACAAATTTGTAGTGCCTCCAAGCACTGAATCTGTATACTGTAAATATTTGGCAAAATACACCTAAACTACTATTGCTAAATCAAAACAAACATTCATAGCAAACTTCTCAGAAATTCCATTTAAATTGAAGCACTTGGAATGGGATATGCAGTATTTCCTACTTTACAAAAAAAAAACATCTTAGTCAAAATGATCACCCTCAATAAACTCAGATGATTTTTTTCTGTCAGCAATGCTGGTACCTTATCATTTTTACAGTAAAGCTATTTAAATCTATATAGAATTTATAAAGTACTAGCAACCCTCCCTGGCTTCGCATGGGCAGCAGAGACATCTTCAACAATCATGATCATATTTCAACCAATTCACACGAAACCTTAAGAAATTATATGCCTACACCTTCCTCATAAATCGCTCTATTATATCGGTGAAAACCGCATGAGAATCCATTCAGTAGTTTTTGAGTTTATCGTGAACAGATAGACGTGGCGGGGGATGTTGTTTTATAATATGTAGTGAAGCAATATGCAAGTAATCTTAGGTATCTGACTACTATTCAAGAGATTAAAGTCAACCATTAAATGCATATTGGTACTCACATAATTTGCATAATTACTTTTCAGGGTTTATCAATGCAAGTGGTGCGATTCAGATTTGACGGACAGCCAATCAATGAGAATGATACGCCAACATCATTGGAGATGGAAGAAGGAGACACAATAGAGGTTTACCAACAGCAGACTGGTGGTGTTATGCCTCTAGTGTAATTCTTAATTTAAGGAACTGTCCAATTCCGGAAGATGTGGTGTACCTTATAATAATATCTGTACTTTAACATTAAGTTAATTATAAAATAAAAATGATGCAAACATTGTACTTTTAAGATACACAGTTAAGTAGCTAAGCTGTGTGAAACTTATCTTGTGTATCTTAAAAATGTAGTACTGTATACTGTATTTAATTAAGAAGAAAATTTGAGGTAAACCAAATGTTCTAGGTAACTTCAATCATTATTCCAATGTGATAATTTTTAGTTGACACTTACAGATCAGCTTCTAATTAAAAGTGTGAAGGAACTTAATTACACTTTCAAGCTGTATTGGTAATAATTTATTGGACTTGTTGTCCATACCGTAAGTCAGTACTGTAACCACTGATGTAATGAAAATCTGAAATAAATTAAATTTAAAATAAAGGAGCTGTTTTGTTTTTCCTATTGAATTGCTTATGTTGTAACGGAATTAATAGATATGTCTATTATGATTAATTAGAATTTACTAGACAATTTTTTTATTGTTGACTAAACTGTCATGATTGTTGGTTCTAATATGAACTTTATTCTCATAATATGGATTAAAATAAAACCCCCAATTTACTATTATTCCTTTCTACCTTCAAGATCTAGTTACAATCTTATTCTTTGTAGATATATGAATGTGTCACTAAATTTATTTAGAATTTAACTGCTTTTATATGAACTGACAACTTATCAAATAAATTTCACAAATAAAACACATTGTTTTTGTTTGGCGTTTCAAGCTGTTACGGACCGGTTATTTTTTTTTTCAATATTGTACTAGGTATATGAAAATAGGTCTTCTCATGTTCTTAATACAAGATCTCGTATTTGAAATCGTGATATAACTACATATTCTTGAGATACCTCTGCTATATAGATTATTTAGACATACGAGACTTATTACTACTTCCTGAAGTTGCTGGGACCTATCAGGATTACCGATTTGAGCATTAAGATGGGTGACTCATCTTTCAAAGGACAGGTGAGTCATCGGTTTGTTTCACAACATATTTAGATATTATGCAAACGTAATAATATAAATAATCTATTTATCTACCAGTTAGGCATTTCTTTTCTCGCAGTTATGAGCACAGATAATATTAGTCTACCGCTAATAATCCATTTATATGACATATTATTCCTGTCTATTTGAATTTATTCAAAAGATCTATCATTAACTAGCAATCCATGTAGATATAAATTTTCGTGTGCAAACTAATTTGGAGCCCTAAGAACCATGGTCGCATACAACACATCACTGGCGCGTAGACGCCGCAATTTTTTTTAAAAACCTAATAGAACTTACTGGGTAGGGATATTTTATTTATTAAACAATTTGCAATATGATATGCACAAAAAAATGTACAATGGCGGACTTAATGCCGTAGGCATTTTCTACCAGTCTACCTTCGCGTGATGCAGAAATTGGTGAATAGGTGCACTAGATTTAAGTAGAAAAAATAGACTGCAAAATCTTTTTACCTACATACATAGATTATACATACTTGCTAACACATGCATGCATATACATATAGGTAATGTATTACCTACTGTTGTGATTATTATGCTAGGTAGGTAATGAGAAATGTGAGTGTACATCCGCGAGGCGACTAGGTGCTATCGTGATTTTCAGAGGTAGAGCGTTCTAGAGGAAGACAGATTGAATAAGAAAGGAAATATGGACACACGCAGATGTATGAGGGCATAACAGAAGAAGACTAGAGCGGAGAGTTCTTTAAAGATTGGAACACAGTAAATGGGAATTTAAAAAAAAAATATTTAGTTTTATATAGGTACAAATCATATTTCCTTAATCTTAATGGCTATGATAGCTAGAGAATATTATATCCGAGAGGATTGGCGCTGATAGCCGAAATACAGGCTTTGCCTAGTTTGGTTACAGAATCAGATGCTAAATAACTCATTTGCACTTAAAAATTATAGTCTACCTACAGTTTGTAATCTTGAAGTCTGTGTACCAGACTTTATAAAAATACATACATTTTTAAATACATACATATTATAGATAAATTACACCCAGACAACAAATGATCATGCTTATCACCCAATTATTTGTCCTGGGTGGGAATCGAACCCACAACCTTTGTCTCAGCAGTCAGGATCACTAACCAACAGGCCAGTCAAAAATTCTGTTTTAGTAGGTTGTGTTGAATATTTTTTTAATTGATGTACTATATATGAGCAATCTTTCATTACAGCAAACACAGCGCAGTACGCACATTACGTGTTCAACACCTTGGACCAAGATAGGAGCGGTTTATTAAGTTTTGAGGTACGTGTGTTACTTTCCATCAGTTGCTTAACCCCTAATCTGGCAAGTTGGTAGCGCCAATCATAATCAAAACTGGTATAATCCTATAAAATTAATATACTTGTCATCACAATGGCGCCAAAGGACAGTGCTTCTAGCCGCAATCGAGCTAGCGGGTTCGAGTCTAGTTAATATGACCATAATTTTATCACAACAAAAATTTGTAGGATGTGCTTTAGAGGGTCAGAGTAGGGATTTAAAAAAAATATGATACAAAATATTACCTCCATGAGAATTGTTTGAAGAGCTATCTATCGACTTGCTCTCAGTTTTGTATGGGTTGACAGACTTCAGACACTTTTGAGAACTCTATGAGGAATTCTAAGGAATGTGATGTGGACTGTTCTAAGGAATGCACATTGACCAGTAGGACTGAACTCCAAAAATGTAATCTATGCTATCGCTACTCGATAAGACTTAAATTGATGTTTGGAGATGATCAAAACCCTCTTGAACCGGAGTCCGTATATTGTTTCTGTTACAGGAATTCGTAACCGGTCTCTCAATATTATCTAGAGGAACTCTAGAAGAAAAGCTGCGGTGGACATTCTCGCTGTATGATATAAACGGCGACGGGTGCATCACTAAAGAAGAAATGACTGAGATAGTGTCAGCTATTTACGACCTGATGGGGAAGATCGTCGAACCTATTGTTGACGATGATGCGGTCCGGGAAAAAGTGGAGCGACTTTTTCAGGTACTTACTAATTATTTTTATTGTCATTTTAATTTAGTAGGTACTATTTTATCTATGGTCTTATGTTCTTACAAGAAATAATATAGATTAGGTATCTATATTAAAAAATATAGTCACTCTAAGATACAGTCGTAGGTACTTCGATTAAGTCAGTTATTACATAAAAAATCGGATATAATTAGAATCTCTTGTTCGTGTTTCTTTATGCGACGAAACCAACCCACTCTACGCGCTGGATTATGCTGGATGCCAGGATCGGCAATAGAGCCTCAAGAAAAGCACCGCTACCCATCAGACGAGCAGTATGGCTGTTAACAATGCAAACATCAACCGTCAACCTACATTATTAAAGTGATAGAAATTACTTTCAATTGAGATAATTACGTTAACACAATGAATAGTTAACACGGTAGTAAGTAACGACGTAAATTCAATTGATGTTGCAGTAAGCACTATGTTGGATACCCCATTCTTCAAGTTAACTATAATATAGTTCCGTTCATAATTCATAAATAGACATTTATAGGGTAAACCAAGATCAACTAAACAAATACAAAATACAGTAAAACCTGGTAAAGTTGGCCTTGGATATGTGAGAAACCTCTGCCACTGATTAATTTACAATGAGGTTTTAACACTTTTGCATTGAAATACCCACAGAACTGAGAATAAGTAAGAAGTGCGATGTGGGCCGGGCACGCGCGCCTAAGCTATGAGTAAACGGTCATCGCTTCGACAAACACGTGCATACATTTTCGTACTCGTGTATATACTTTCGCCGGGGACGTAATTGGGTGAAAAACAATAACTATGGCAAGTTGCGCGGTATTGTGTCGAAAAAAAGTTAGGACTGCAGTTTATCCAAACTAAGGACATCATTTCGTGGGAGTCTAAAAACTTTTATTTTAAGTAATATTGACAAAAAATCAGAAAGTATTAGGTATGTCATTTAAGAAAGAAACCGTTATGGTCTAATCTACTAAAACAGTAAGGTATACATTGCTTATCATATTTGAGTTCTAACTATATTGGAACTACTAGAGCACGCAATTAACTACATTTCTTACAGGAATTTTGTAGGAAAATATTTGGTAAATGTACAAATATACAAGGTGTTGTGTACACTTGTTAGTTCTCTATTGACTTACCGCTGTCTTGGACGTAACGGTTGGCAAGTATATATACCTTATGTTGATCAGCGTAAGGGTGTATTCACGATAATAAAATTATAAATGGCGTTTAGGATTCATATTATTTAATAATTCCTCCGTGACAATTAGCGTAGAGTTTTGTATGTGTGTAAAATAATGATTATTGTCTAGGCGTGTCCAACTTTTTTTTTTTATCGTGTGGAAACCCCCACGGGTCATCACCTCACCGGAGCTAACAGTAAAGTGGTATGTCGGAATCGAATGGACTAAAACCACACGGTGTTCCGTCACAAGTGGGTCTATTGCAGGGGGACCCGGGTATACCCTAGGAAGGAGTCCTCCGGGAACCCCTGCAGACCTTAGCCGTCTTCAGCAGGCGAACACACCATGGAGCACGGGGGGCCTTACCCCTCTTCAGATCAGAGAGGTGCGCGTGGAGCACGTCGCGCCACCGTCTCGGAAGCGTGTGCAACTGGCAACACATGAATTATTTATTCATTCATTTGCGAATAGGGGTATACATTTGCAGATCTTAAAAGCTAATACAAATTTCTGTACTTTTACCATATTCTACCATTAGGAATGCAAAGCGATAACAAAATAATTCATTAAGAAATTTATAAAACTTACATTAAAATTTTCATATTAAGTCATATTCTGTTAAAAAAATAAACTAAAAAATTAATATCATGTCAAAAGTGAGAATATTTTAGGGAAACAATAATTAAAATTCAGTCATTCAAAATATTAGTGTTATATCGTATGATAATAAAACGTCAACAATAAAATAACAATGTCCTAAAGGAACAACAATTCAGTGTGATAGGAATGCTAGATAAAATTGATGTTATCGTCATCCAAGGATTCTCGAAGAGAGTAGTAACATTGAGCTATAAGCAGTTTTTGAAGACTCCTCTCGAAAAGTAGTGGATTTGGAACAGATTACAGCTGATGCCATTTCTAAATATATATATATATATATATATATATATCCTCAGTTCTGTGGAATACCTACCTGTGTTACTGGGAATTATCAAACTTTTTTAATTGAGATTTAAATTTTTAGATTTTTACCCCTATTATTGGGACTTTGTAGCTAACTAGCCTGTGTAAATAAGATAATTTATCTCTGCAAATTGAAAACTGTACATATCGACCTCTCTTAACGGGACCCTCCATATATAACTGTCCTTTTAAACCTTGAGTACCTGGGAGACCGAGCTTCGCTCGGCAGCTTTTTGTAAAATCAACATTTTTTTTTGGAAAATTTACTTTTTACAGTGTATGCAGTTGAACTTAAAATGCAAAACTGTATCTGTAAACAAAATTTCATCCAAGTCGTTAGAACCGTTTCCGAGATACCCGAAACATAAATACATACATAAATAAATACATACATACATACAAGAATTGCTCATTTAAGGTAATAAAATATCTGGGAAACTGGGTAAACGAAATGCCTCTATAAGTGATGAAAATCCTAGGTCCCTTGAGATCTCAGTTATAGAGGTTTTACTGTATTTTCTTTTATATTGTCTTAGTTGTGATTAGTGCACAACACTGCCATCTACATTGATATATTCTGTGGTGCTTCAGAACTAAAGTTCTAGAGGTTCAAGGTTCTGTGTTAACTACTTAACAGGCGTGCGTCCGCATTAGGGTTTGATATCTTCACAGAACAAACGTTTGTTAGTAGTAAGTCTTCTAATAAATATCAATAGACAATTAAAATATAAAATCTTCCTGGAATCATTCTTAGGTCGCCATATCTTCAAGGTGTGAATAATGGATTCATCTTCATCTCAGCCATAGTTCCACTGAACTGCCTCTCTGAAAAACAAGCGACCTTGTGGCCCCTCTGACTAACTTTACCGTTTTGACCAGGTCGTCGGCCCATCAAGACTTCTTGTCTATTAATCTCGCACGAATTTACAATTTTAATTTACACTAACTCTTACAATTTCAGAAAATGGACTTAAACCGAGACGGTGTACTGACGCTAGATGAGTTCCTGGATTGCTGTATTCGGGATGAGGATATTTCGAGGTCAATGGGCGTGTTCGACAGCAACTTCTGACGTCCTGCGAGCGGCGCGCGGGCGCCCCCTCGCGTCGCCCCCTGACATTACGACTTGGCGGTTACGTCATATTGTACTTAAGATTTCAGCTATTCACAATTTCTCAGTATTTCAACATACTAAACGAACTTGACATCTTCTGAGAAATTAAAGAAAGTTTAGCTAGAAAATCTTATGCAAATTATTGCTGGTACAGACGTAAATTACGCCACTTTAACTTTAATTACAGATTCTAATTAATTAGCATTAAATTCCATACTAATAACTGGTTATTTGGCCCCAATTTTGTAGCCAGACCAATTTTAGGAATTGTCGCGAAAGATGTTAGAACAAGGCGAGTGTTCTGTCGAATTAGTACGTAAATACCTATGTCTTTTTTAATTACTGTAATAGGTTTATAAAAATGCCTTATTTATAAGAAGCTTTTGCGGAGGAAAATGTTCAGGAAAGATTTTGTATCTTACAATCGCATATTTGCTTTTAAATTTAAATATGGAGGAAGAAAGAGTGGAAATTTTATATCTGAAGTGTCAGAAATGAGTGACGGTAAACGTAAGGTTATTCTGTTTTGATAAAATTAACATTGTAACTTATATTAATATAGAATACATTTAATGTCCATTACGGAACTTGATATGATTCCACGTATAGTTTTAAAGTAATAAGTACTAGATATTTTCCGCTATAATTACTTTTCTAGTTAGCGCCAAACTGGTTTTTTCAACACAACGGTTCTCAATCTGATAAATATTTTTATAGGCACCTACTGTCAATAGAACCTAAAACAATATCAAATTATTCTCCAAAACGTGTTGTAGAAACGCACGAAGTCTATATTGTCCTATTTACTCATCGAAAATAATATCTGTACATTTTTTTTTTTTTAATAAAGTTTGTCTTTAATCATTTTAAGAGTTCTAGTTGGTTGCATTTTTCTAGTAGGCAAATTTTAGAATATCTATAAATACCTTATATTCTAGTGTCTAATATTTAAAGTTTCTGAACTTCCAAAACGGTAGGACTATTTGAATGTCACTGATAATTCATTCTAAAAAGTATATATTTTAAAACTGTTTAAATAGTTATCTATAGAATATCTTCTTATAGACTTAGCTCAATAAGTATATAAACAATTTAACCTCAAATTCTGAACAGTTATAATTTCAAAAAAAATGTACCTCTTTGATTATTATATATTTAAAATAAATTGTCTGGCACATGCCATCAATAATAGGCCAAATGTTTCAGCCAAGACTCGTAAATTCTTCGAATAATCTGTATAAATTTAATAACCTGACCCCTAATTTCCTCTACATCTTGCCAGCAGGTTTATCTTCATTTCAAATCGTTCCGGCCATTTTTCATAGTAATTAGCATAAATATTATTTTTAATAGGTAATATTTTATAGTATACCTACCATAAGTGTTTAAACATTGAATACCTATCACTTGTATCCAAACTTGTAGTTGAATGTTAAGATGAAGCCCTCAATACAGTTATTGTATTTTCTGAGGAGAGAAGGCCTAAGCTGTAGCTAGTCGTAAAATGAATTTTGAGTTTAAGACATTTTCAAAATAAAAATCACATTAAACACTGCCACAAAAAATTATTTATCTTCCTACTTGATCTAAGTTTATTTTTTGTGATGACTGGTATTCGAAATACGTTCCGTACTTGAATTCGCTTTTTTGAACTAAAGAAAATTCAGATCCAGTTAAAGTTAAATTTCCAAAAAATTAAAAATAAATTTACACCTCATTATTTTCTGAATCCAAGAAAATTAATAAATTATAAATATTTTTAAAGAAATATCATGTCTGTAAATAAACCTTGTAAATACTGATAATATAGATTTAAATTTGTATATTTTCATAGTGAATGTTAAATGGAACCAAATAACTAGATGGCTTATAAAACACCTTATAAATACAAAGAATATAACACGCAAAAATAACTAATTAGTGTTTAAATAAATGTATGCAAAGTGATTAAAAAGTGATGAAATTATCTAAATGATATTAAGGATGTTCTGTTTGATACTTTAATATAAAAATCACTAAGTTATATGTACATTATAGGCGATTATAATTTATGCTTAAAGTGTTTAGCTAATATAACTGAATGTGGATGTATTTATGTATTTTGTGAACCTAAAGCAGATTCGATTTTATGAATCTATATAGGTGCCTACCCGAATATAGAACAATAAAATATTGGGTACCTACCTACACTCGTCCTAAGTTATGTACGTTATACATATACATAAATAATTCAATAACCACAATAACTGTCCGTTAATAATTTTAATGTTTAAACAGTGCATGTCAATAAATAGACTCATGAGTATTCCACAAAACCCAATATATTTTACCAATAAACGTTCTTTAATTGGTCGAGCTTAATAGATAAGAATATTTTTGTCTTCCCAACTGAAACCGTTACATTCAAATTACCTTATGTAAAATTATGTACTTACACCTCTATACACAAAAATGTATTTTTGAGTTTTGAAGCAAACATATATGTATATTTAGGATTAATTAAACACAATCTTATGATGAAAATTAGGTAGTTATTAAATATGAAAAGAAAATGAGGGAATCCTTAATAATTTCTAATTTTGAGTTTAATTAATTTGTGTCTGTGACAATTGTAATTATCTTAGTGCCAAAAATAACCCTTTTGAGAGTTCAGCCGTTTGAGTTTGAAATTTATTGAATAAATAAGCAATCTTTTTTTATAAGATGCGTCAGTTTATTTCTCAGAGCCTTTAAACTTAATAGGCCTATTA
The DNA here is from genome assembly GCA_963859945.1 of Euplagia quadripunctaria. Classification (NCBI taxonomy): domain Eukaryota; kingdom Metazoa; phylum Arthropoda; class Insecta; order Lepidoptera; family Erebidae; genus Euplagia; species Euplagia quadripunctaria. The sequence continues at coordinate 5,761,845 of OY982569.1, read as the reverse complement.
GAATGATAAATGAATAAATATCGATTTTGTCTTAAGGTCCATGTACTAGTCTAAAAACTACAGGTACTTGATGTTAGTTACTTTAGCAGCATAGATGCTGTTTTGTCAAATAGGACTTAATGTTACATTGCATGCGATGTCATATCTTTCAATAGCTTATTTAATTTTCAAACTAAACCTTTTCCAGAGACTTTTCCGATTTTTTTCATAATTTTCGAGAAGATAAAGTACATATCAGTCATTTGTAGTTTTGGTAATGTCAAAAATACCTACACACTTTTTTTCCAATCATATATTGATTTGATGTTGTAATGATTGTTGCGTATTGAACCTGCATCCCATGTAATGGTACTTGATAGCCGTGGACGTAAAGAATATGTTTAGGAACAAATCTGTAAATTAGATATTTGAATATTGAATTGTTTATTTACAAATTGTATGTGTATTTTATAGAAAAATAAATAAATTGAAGTAATCATTTATTTTATTTAAACTCAGTGATTATTAAATGTAGTGTTATTTGAAAACTGAAAATAAAACAATATTTACACTTTGTACAAAATATTTATTTTGAAGTTTTGTGACATTTATTAATTAAAATAATAAGTGAATTCACGTAAACACTCCCAACGTTAAGCTATAAAATTAATTCAAAATACCTACATTCACAATCCAAACATTTATTTAGCCTAAATATGGCAAGTTACAACTAGATTTAAAATTGATCCAAAAAGGCGGAATAAATTTTAATTTTAAGTATTTCATACGTTATAATTTATGCGGACGCTTTGAGCAACATGTCTTTAAAAATAGAATAACTATTTCGCCAGTGTTAAAAGGTTACAACTGTCAGGGTTCTACCAATACAGGCCATAGCAGTCTGTAGTATACAGCACATGTGTAATACTACATCAAAATCTACACCATTCAAGTTACAACAGCATTTGAGGCACAGTGATTAAAACTATGTCAACAAATTGTAATCAATATAGAGAATTCACGTCTAGTTCGTTTAATTTTAATTTATTTTCAGTCAAATAGACTTCATTAATATTATTATACAACTTAATAACTAAAATCCCTAATTCCCACATAGCCACTTAATAGTCTATTAAGTCTTCTAAGATTTTTTGAATTTAGACTTACATAATTTTAATAACTATGATGGGACTAATTCTTTCAGTATTGATATACTGAATTTTTTTTTTTTCAAAAACAAATAAACAAATTAAAGAGGCATTTGATTAATTATACATGAAATTGTTGATTGAATTTAAGTATATTCTATACAAGCATATTTTTCAATTTAAATCTACCAATAATTTTCTAGATATAGGAGAGCATTTTTCAGAATTTTCGTATTAAATAAAATACTCCAGAAATAATACCTTTCAAAATTTACTTTTAACATTTAACCTTTTATTATACACCTAAGTATATTATTTCATACAAATATATTAATAATTTTCTGTTTATGAGAGCATTTTTAAAGTGTGCGCAAAATAAAATCCCTACGAAAAATGTTTTTAAGTAAATATCTAAGTAAAATAATACCAAAAAATATAAAATAAAGAGAGCAAATTAAGTAATTAAATTTCGAAACGGTGGTTTATGTAGGAAGCAAATAATCTCAAATACTAACTAATAAAATAGTATAATTGTAATAAAATCTACTAAAAATAAAAATTGGCATGCGGAGATCAATAAACCAATACATATATCGACAATTTAAATAAAATTGTGATGTACTATGATAAAGATCTACATAATATTATTTATGTACATAAAAGTATATTGATAAAATCCTCCAATCCTTCAAACCTTAATGTATTTCATATATAATCAAATCTATTATACTCTGAATTGACTTCTTATTTGCTATAATTTCTACTGTGTTTTAGTATGTGCTGGTCCACATTAGGTTGGATTTCTACAGTTTTGAAAGGTTCAGACAATCGTAAACAAATGTGAACCTACTCATAAACCAATACATTATTTCTATGTACACTACGAGTCACTTACAAAAGTTTTGGTAGTAACACAGAAGGCACTCTCTTACAATATCTTTGCCAAGCAGAACCGTAACGTCGTTGACATCTAGCATGGTCCCGCCAAGCACGGTGCATCAACATGACAATAGTTAAAAGAGCGGGTGCCGCGGCCATGTAATGGCCAGATATAATACCAGGTAATGCGAAGGCAGTGTGTATCAGAATATCGCCAGCATAGTTCGGATGACGTAACACGCTCCAAAGGCTGGAGACCAGTAGCTTCTTCCCATGGAAAGTTGGCATAGATTCTATGTCTGAAAATAAAAATTAAATCAGTTATTTTCCTGTATCAATCAAGTGTTATAATTAAACCCTTACACTATTTACGTAAGGTGTAAAAGAGTTAGAAATAAGGGCACCGTCATAGAGCCAGCGCGTCGTCTTGATCTACATAGCCTAATAATAACGGTTAGGGTTAGCTACCCTAAGAGATATTATGCTTTAGATTGAACCGCTCATTAAATTTGTTAATAAGGAGAGCTATAAAATGTTTTTAAAGCTGAGTATCTACATAGAAAAGTTTTTTTTCAGCAATAGTTAAACAGATTACAGGGGCTGGGAGGCGGAAGCGTCGGTGACGCGAGCGATGATAATCTTTATACAAATGTAGCGGTATTTTTTGGAGCCATCGCCCTGCCGCCGTCGCTCGCGGTCTGCGGTTGTTGTATTCGATCATCCTGTCTGATAATTATTTAAACTATCAGTCTTTTTAATATTTGATCTGCGTGGTTTGGTAGTTAATATTTTAACTTTACACAACTTTAACACGATATACATTTAAATATTAACAGAACTGTTATAAATGTAAGCACAAATTCTGGCATTAGTTGTAGTTGCTTGTGCCCTTGAATTTTTAGGCAAATCAACCAAGCATAAGTAGACGCGCGGCAGACAAGCTAATGACCGATGAAAAAACCTCCGAGATTTGAATTGAGCCATGTTAGTGCCGATAAATATACATTTGTATTAAATGTGTCAGGTTTTTTTACCCTTGGTAACAGTTGGTGAATTCTCCAGAGGCGGTAAGGATTCAACAAAAAAAAAAATGGTTGTCTGTAAAGTCTGTTTACGGAAGATAATTTTACGTGATAACGTCATAAGAAAACAGTGGAAGAGAGATAGGTTACAAGCCGAACGCTTAGGCCGATCGTGCCTCTCTATCGCTTATTCCGCGATCTCGCTTGCATGCTCGGCTCAGGCGGAACGTGACAATGAGTTATGCTTTTTCGTGGGTGCAGCCGAAGTTATCGATTTATAAGACGTTATCACGCCAAACGTATACGATACAGTTTATAAAAAGTGACTAGAAGTACTGCATCTATACTAAGATTAATTTATATAATTTAATAAATACTGCTGTAAACATTATGTTACTTACTTGTAAAGCTACGATGTAGCGGATTTTTCCTGAATTCATATTTAATATTATTACTAATAAGCATTATTAGAAGTCCCAGCGTAAATAGTACAAAAGCAGAAATTAAAGTGTTAGTCGATAGGACTAGTGAGGTGTCTACCAAGTGTTTAGACACTGTTGTGAAATAAAACGGGTATAGGGCGCTTGACACAGTCTGAAGATACCCAACACCCTCACATTGCCAGTAAAATGTGGAAGTTATCTTATACTCTTTCATAATAAAGTTTAGTACATAAACTAGTTGCATTAAAGAGAACAAAATAATTGTAGGCTTCAACTGTACATTGTCCAGCAACAGTTTCAAGCTTTCCAAATTCAGATTGCTTTTCTCCAATGTCAAATTGGTTTTTTCATCAAGTTTTATATCAAATCCTCGACAGAAGATCAATGATAGTAAGATTACCTGAAACAAAATATAGAAATATATAATTTATGTAGCATATATTGTAAGAGTGCTGCCTGCTTTTTTTTTTTTTATACGGTCAGGGGCAAACGGGCAGACGGATCACCTGATGGTAAGTGACTGCTGCCGCCCATGAACACCTGCTACTCACGAGTCTCATGCGGTGCCGGCCTTTAAGATGGGAGTAGGGCAAACGGGGGAGGGGAATTTGGGCCTCCGATAACCTCACTTGTTCGGCGAAACACAGCGCAACATTGCTTCACGCCGGTTTTCTGTGAGGCCGTGGTATCACTCCGGTCGAGCCGGTCCATAGGTGCCAAAGCATGGCTCTCCCACTTGTACTTGGGGGACTTTCAAGGCTCTCAAATACAACGGCTAGTCAGTAGTTTGACTACTGCTGTGGTGCGGAGGTAGTCGCAGGTTTGATTCCCGCTCAGTGCAAATATTTGTATTCATTAATTAATCTATTTCCATTGGTCTGGGTGTTTCTATATTTATCTTTCTATGTATTTACAAAACAAAATCTATGTATGTTTATCATTTGTTCTAGAACCCATAGCACAAACTCTACTTATATTGGATCTAGATAGCGATGTGTTATATGTCCCAGGATTATTATCACTACATAATATTACAAAACAAAGTCCATCGCCGCGGCTGTTCGGGATAAACGCAATAACTACAGAACGGATTTTCATACGGTTTTCACCAATAGTCGGTGTGATTTATGACGAAGGTTTAGGTGTATAATTTATGACGGTTTTGTGTAAAATGGCTGAAATATGATTGTTGAGGATGTCGGAAAAAAACAATATGTATATGCTTTGCTACCCGTCCGAGGGCGGGTTGCTAGTGATTATTAAAGTAGACAATTAAAGAATGTAATCATGCTTGAGGCCAGCCGACTAAATAAAAACAGCGTCACCGAAATATCAACACCGCCGCTTTTGTCACCTAAGCAGAGTTGAAAGCAGTTGAGCAGAATAAACCCTCGTGTTTCGCTCTTTCTGATTACTAGGTGACGGGAAAGGCGGGCTGCTCGTCTCGTCACCCACAAGCCTTGTTAGTTTAATTTTTAAATAGGCTTGTTTTCCCTAGTTCCCAAAGAGTCACCGTCCTTGTCTCGATGCTCCGAAAAATCCAGAAAAAGCGAAAGCATCTTCTATTTTTCTACTGTATCCTCTACGAAAAAGAATGGCATGGAGAAACAGACATTTTACGAATCACAGAAATAAGTTTGTTCAAAATTCAACGAACACTAAGTATCAGTTCATTATAAGCATTCATGAAGTAGGTATCTACAAGTAAGCCGGATAATGCTATACTATTCAATACTATAAACATAAAAGTATAGGGCTCTATGGGTGTATATCTATATTAATATTATAAAGAGGACAGATTTGAGGAAATAATTGTTTGTTTCTAGTGAATATACTGAAACTATTGAACAGAACTGACGACGCGGCGATGCTAAGGTACCTATCTTCAGTACCTACTGTTCTCTTGTCGTTTAAGGCTTGTGGGTTTTTAATCCTATTTCCTTTTCTTGTTCAATTTGTCACTTTCAATATTTATTTATTTATTTATTGATTTACCTACAATTGTTACACTTACATCCATGTTCATAATATAAATATACATGCTCACATACTATCTTAGTGCAAAATATACAACGGCAAACAACATTCACTACTAAATATAAGATTTCTATGTTAAAATTGACGAATTTTCCTAAAATTTTTAGCTTCCTAAGACATTCACGGTGTCTAACGGGTACTAAACGACGCGACGCTTTTCTATAACACCTTGTATAAGTGGTGACAATGTACTAACATTTAAACTTTGGCGTTTCATGATATAATGCTACTAATATTATAAACGTGAAAGTTAGTGAGGATGTATGGATGTTTGTTGCTCTTTCACGCAAAAACTACTGAACCGATTGCGATGAAGTTGGTATCTAGGTAACTGGAGACCTGGATTAACACATAGGCTACTCTTTATTCCGATATTCCCGCGGCATCGGGACTTACGCGGGCGAAACCGCGGGGCGCAGCTATTTATGTATTATATGCGGCAATTAATGAGATCACGAATTGGGTATTACATTGTCTGAGGTTTCGACCAGGTTGCACTGGTCGTGGTCACAGCAATCAAACAGTTCAGATCAAATCAAAACGTCAGGCAATTCAGAGGTGTGTAATACCTATTTCGTGACCGCATTAATGCCCGCATATGTACATAATGGTGACAAAGTACTTCTAAGTTATTGTTTGTAAACTTTCGCAACTTGAATACATATTAGATCCCTGGCCCACGTCGCGACGCGTCGGAACGGAACTAACTAGGCCTGAATTATTTCCCGGACACCTTCAAAAACGCCGATTCCATTTAAACTTTTAACTTCTTAACGATTCATCTAACAATTATAATTGACACAGAGTGTCCGGGATTTATCCGGACACTGTTTTAAAAACCCCGCCCGAACACTCCCCGGACGCCCTATAAACTAGAAACCCGGACGGATGGCAGCCCTACGTGTAACCAAAAAGTTATGTACTTTATAAATATTATCGCGATTAACTCTGGATTTACACGTCTAATATGTACTTCACAATTGTTGTGTAAGACCCTGCCTCGTATCTTGCTGGAATGTTCCCAGTACATTCCATCAATAGTTCATGAATAGGCATAGTATTCATTAATTTTCCTCATGTTAACCAGTATACACAAAAACGTGATATGCTAGTTCCACAATAATAATGGTAATAATCTAATAAACCCGTTTTATCTAAAGTTATATGTATATGAATAAATGTTAATTAATTTAATCATCACATTTTTGGAGTGGTTGTGTGATATAAATAAATCGGTACTACAATACATATTCTGTGTCCAATTTCCAATGTTCAAGAGCTTTCACAAGCAGATTTCTACTCAAATTGGAGACACACAACTTATCCAGTTTTTTTGTTTCATGTTGTAGAGAATGTAAATTACACACAGACACAGAATAAATGATCATGCTGATCACACAATTTTTTGTCCTGCATGGTTATTGAACCCACAACCTCTGGCTCAGGCTCAGGATCAATAACCACCAGACCGACTGACCTGTCAATAAAAGTTATACATACAGCATTAGTACATAGGTTACCTATTCAAAAGTATTAGAGGTGGTGACATAATAGCTAAGACATTAGCCTTGCGATCGAGTGGTTACAAATTTGAAACCCACCCAGTGCATTACTGATGACAGGCCACTTCACACACAAGCATTTAGCTTTGGTCTGTCTATTCCAAGACTGTTTGTCTTAGTTCCTTAGAATAGGATAAGAAAGTGAGTCTGTTTACTTGTTTGTTACTCTTGCATAGCCCGATTACTGAACTGATCATCACAAAATTTTGTACACATATTGTCAAGGGAACAGAGAAGGACAGACTACTTTCATCCAGAAAAAGTACTGTTAAAAAGAGAAAGAGAAAAAAGACAATAAGAGAGAGAAAGAGAGAGAAACAGAGAGAAGGGAGAGAACAATGACTAAATACTAGTTTTAATATAAGACAAAAATTAATGAAAGAACTTACAGCATTAATGTTGGAGATCCTCGAGGTCCATAATTTAACATCCAGTTTCTCGATAAAAGGATGAATTTCCCGTCCCATAAAAAAGTCATATAATACATATCCAGTATTTCCATACTGATTTAACTCTTCAGTGTCCATCTTACGACTCTTAACGTACATGACAATACTTAAAATTACTGCAAATATGTATGACATAATGGCCAGTCTCAAATATTCTATCAATAAATTGTCTTTATTGATAATTAAGAAAAAATCTAGAGAGTATAAACCAATACTTGTAATTATACAAGAGAAAAATGCATTAAAACAATGTTTCATACCCGTCTCATCCATACGATCAGATCGAGGGCCCAGTATTGGTACTAGAGCAAATATTGCTTGTATAACATACTGAATAAGTATAATACCAAATGTTTGTAAACTAAAGAAGACTTTAAGAGATTTGTAGGAAGACAGATCTAAGAGTGACTTAAAAGAACAATTTTTAGTACATGAGATGATTATAGAGATTACTGTCAAAGGTATCAGGATCATTAAGCAAGCTGATCCAATTCTCCCACCAAACTCCCATTTGCTAGCAATTTCAGTCAAACTGTTTATATTGCTTCTTAACGGAGTAGCCAGTTTCCTTGTTATCAACTTTGATTTTTCCCTATGGAACTCTTCTTCAATATCGTCATCGGAATATGTATCTACTGATTTACTAACAGATTTGCTTACAGATTTACTTTGGCTGAGTGATTTACTCATACTGCGTCTAATGTCGGGCACATTATCTGCCTCCCGCAGCCTACTGGATCTACGCGGCGTGACCTCCTCGACCGATCTTTTCCTCAAGCCAAACACATCATTGCCATCCAAACCATTAATTTTCTCTAGAGAAAATTCGTTCTCCTTGATGTTTGTTGTTAGGTCTTTGATGGAGTATTCGATGCGCTTAGAACGAGTACTACGGTAAACAGAAAGTTTCGCAGATAGATTTTCTAATTTAACTGCGACATCGCTTTCAATAGGGGGCCGTTTTGATGGAGATTTTGGGACCTGCGGAGGAAGTTCATTAGTTTCCTTTTCTTTGGTTGTTCTTGAAGGTGATTTACGAGCGGGAAACTTGGACGCTGGCTTTCGGCTGGGAGATTTTCGCGCCGGCGATTTTCGGCCGGGAGACCGCGCGGCGGGAGGTGGGGTTTTTCTCGACGGCGGCGAACTTTTCCGTGTTCTGGCGGGAGAACGCGTCGGTGAAATTCCTTTTCGTGTCCTAGATGGACTCACATCTATAACGCTTGTTCTAATTCGACCGCTACGTGTAGACATTCTGAAAATAAATTGCACAACGTGTAACCACTCTTTTTACTATTTTTTGGATCTAAAATTATCTTGAGAACCACACGCAATGATATTTACTTGTCACAGTAACAGAGTCCTCATGGATTTAAGTTTCTTTCAATAAACTATACTTGCTCTCGTTGTTAACTCACACAACACAATAACAATAATGACAATTGTTTAAATAATCAAACTAAATAAAATCATACAAGCAAATCGAAATGTATAGGCAACATAAACACGACATGAATGAACGCGAAAGAAGCCAAGCGTCAACGAACGACGACGCTGGAATGAATTTAAAAATACCGTTTCTGATTGGCTAAAAATAGTTGTTGCCACTCCATTGCATTCTAAATGAAGCTAAATGAATATGAACGAAAGAGATGGAAAATCTAGTTTTTAATATCAGTTCCAACAGTGTAAAAAACGTCTTTACCGATAATTTAGTGACGTTTCTATATTAGCACTACTTTTCTTGCGGTATAATGGATTGTATCATTGTATGTCAGTCTGTGTATCAAACCGTTTAACGAAGTGAATGAATATAATAATGTTTAATACCTACGCATGATACGGACTGGACCAAGGATTTGGTTAGGTGGGTGTGACGACCATACATTTTACTATGTCGTGGCCCGATTTAAGTGATTTAACCGTATCTATTGTTCTGTCTTTAACCGCCTAAATTCACCGTCATTGTACCGTGTTCGAAATAATTTTAGATTCTTCTTGTACGAGTTCAATAAACCCAAAGACAGATTACATCATTGAAATCCACATTGCATGCAGACAATAAAGAAATAAAAGGACATAAAATGCAAATGTAATTAAGGTCTGAACGCTTTAATATCCGTCAGAAAACCGACACGCTTCGGTAAAGCATATTTTATGATCGATGTGTAAAAAATACTCTCTCATACAAGTTTACGTCCTTCCTAAATGAATGACCAAGGTTTTGTTATTTAGCACTTATTTAAACAAAATATAAATTAACTACCTAACCAAAAAATATTCTAGTTAAGTCTAAGTTCATCTAGTTGAAATAAACTGCTTCTAATATCGATCATATCTTCTTTTAACCGACTTCAAAAAAGGTTATCAATTTGACACATATGTATGTAATATTATTGGAACTGCAATGTAGGTCTTCAAATATGGTTGTCTATTAGGGCTTCCAAATAAATATACAAAATTTTAAAGGTGTAGGCTTAGATTAAACAGTTTCCTAATCCGCGCCCCAAAAATGAAGCCAAAAATAATACACGAATATTAGCATACTCGCACGATTCACTCACACGCTAGAGAACGTTCGCCGCTAAAGTAAGTCCCGAGCCGCTGCTTATAATTTTCAAAAATGCCTGGTTGTACTGTAAAATCGTGTAAAAATTATCCCACAAAAAAGATAAGAGTCCGAACATCATATTTCATATGTAAGTTTTCTATTTCCTAATGTTTTTATAAACAATATAACAAAATATTAAATTAATAAAATAACGACGCCATTACTAGGGATATTGCCAGGGACGTGAATACCATTTACCCATTAACGCATTCTAGCAGTATGTATAGTTTTGTTTGCCCAACTTCTTATTTATAGGAAGACGAGAAAATAAATATTCTTACTGTTTATGTTGGCGAAACTGGAATCCTTCAAATATTATTTCCAGGCTCAAGCGCCTGGAGTCCAGTGTGTCCGTCAAACGATACTTTGGCTGGAGGATTGTATTATAACTTATTATTACTACTTCTAACGAAAATTTTACAAGTCCTAATGCTCTATAGTTGTACTATAGAGCATTAGGACTGGTAAAATTTTGCTAGTTCTTGATATTTTATAAATAAAAAAAGGTAAAATTATCCAAGTATTGTTTTAAATTTATAATAATAACCAGTACGGATTTCGTCAAGGCGTATCTACTGAAGACACTGTACATGACTTGACAAGCACAATAATTGTAGGTTTTGTGTGTATTCATGAATCTTTCTAATACTTTCGACAAGATCTCTGTCCCCATCCTCCCAGCAAAATTAGAAAAAAATAGTATATGAGGCACAGCACATGACATCTTTAAAAACTATTATTTAAGTGGTCGAAAGCAATCTGTGAAAACAGAAAACTATATGAGTGATGAGGAAAAGGTCTCTTACGGTGTTCCACAGGGGAGTATCATTGGCCCAACTTTTTTCCAAATATACATAAACGACCTCTGCACTATGTCACTTCCGTATACTAGGATCATTACCTATGCGGATGATATGGCGCTATTAGTTTCGGGGTTCAATTGGCAGTTGGTTAAAGAGAGAACGGAATACTCCCTTGCAAAGATAATACATTGGCTCAAGAGTAATTTACTTACCTTAAATCTTCCAAAAACAACTTATGTACCCTTTTCAATAACAAAAATAAATAACCCACCACGAGCCTTTAGCATTAAAGCTCACACTTGTTCCTCCCAGAATAACTGCAATTGCCTTGAACTTACTCGGGTCGACTGTACTAAGTACCTAGGTGAGCAACTGGACAGCGGACTTAAATGGGACAGACACATAGCCCTAATGATAACGCGGACAAGGTATATAGCAAAAGATATAGCAAACCTAGAACAACTAAAATTGGTTTATATAGCTTTATTTCAGTCCGTTGTTCAACATTGCATCACAGTATGGGGTGTGGCAGCCAAAATCCATCTTATTGGCTTAGAACGAGCGCAGGGTACTGAATGTACAAAAAAGCCCTACCGTTACCCGACTGTACAACTGTACTCAGATTGCAAACTCCTGTCAATTCGTCAGCTCTTTGCGCTCAAAGACATAATGAAGAATCATCCATCCGTACCTCCTCCTGATCCAAACAAGTTCCAAAAAAACAGTTTTGTCTAATATTAATCGCAAAACATTATTTGGCAGACGACAATACAAAAGTTTAAACATTAAGATATATAATACGGCTAACAAGAAATTAAACATTGCAGGACTTAATAAACATGAAATCAAAAATAAGGGGACTACTTGGCTACAACAACTTGACTACAATATGACTGAAGAACTATTCATATATACAGCTTAAAGATACACACAAATGCACGCAGGGGCGGCCCTAGGGCGGTGCGGCCACACCGGGCGCCGTCAAGTAGGGTGTGTCCCAAAATATTTTTTATGAGGACTAAAAAAATAAAGGTCATCGCCGAACAACATAGGAAAACTGAGGTTTTGAATTTATAGGGGCGCCACTTTGGAGTCTCGCACCACCTACGAATGTAGCTAGGGCTGCTACTGCACGCACGCACATAGACATATCATATACACACACACACACAAACGCGCGCGCGAACAAATATTCACTCATCTTTTAAATTATGTTTATACTTACTAATACTTGTAATGCGCCGCACAGTGAGAGCTGCTACTTAAATTCACAACAGTGTAATAGTCTCCACGACTGAGCAGTGTCTCCCAAAATACAGGCTCAAGCCTAGTTTAGCCTAGGTACCGAAACTGAGTCCAGTTTCGGTACCTTAAGCACCTTAGAAACCATAATGTATTGTATCATATAAATCACTGGCCTCGTATCTATTGTATTTGTGACAATAAACATTTTTGACGTGATAACGTCTTATAAATCGATGAAAGGAGGCTGCACGCACGAAAAAGCATGACTCATTGTCACGTTCCTCCTTAGCCGAACGTGCAAGCGAGAGCGCGGAACAAGCGATAGAGAGGCACGATCGGCCTAAGCGTTCGTTTATTGACATTGCTTGGATTTCAGTTTATTTCTATAACTAATTGTTAGTGATTATATATGCACAAATTATTTAAATTAAATTTGCAAAAACTGTAAATAATATTTGAAAATTAAAAATTAATGTTTCTAACCAGAGTTTTAAAAATATTGTGTTTTCTTATGACGTTATCACGTAAATTTATCGTCCGTAAACCGACTTTACAGACAACCAATATTTTTTTATAAATGTGTTTCTAAATTTACATTGTTTGAGCGGCTGAATTAAAGTGCAATTATATTGGGATAGAATTCACCGGTTTCTTGATACATTTAAAAACTAACTTCGTACTAGGCGTATAATAATTAGAACTGCAAAATATTCACAAATGATAAATAATATACCTACTGATTGGCCAGCACGCTTTTTGTGGCCATATCCATACATACATCCGGTTTAGTTTTTCAACCATTTGCATCCATCTGAGTCTTAGCTGCCCAAGCTTGGCGTTGACTTTCGCGTTACTCATCAAACCAATAATGATCGGTTAGTTTCGTGCTCTGACGTAGGTAGGTGTTTACCGGACAGGGCTGCTTTGAAAATTACATGTCTTGTGCAGGCAGAGCCAACATCTGCGTGCGTGATGTGGAAAACGGCGGCACAAAAGAAACGGGAGAGGACCAATATTCTCCCGTCCCGCAGAAGACGCACCCGCCCCCGGCACAGGAAAGCGCAAACAGATCTCCTACCTACATCAACGCTGGTCTAGAATTATGGGGTGGGGCTACCCGTTACAAATACAGTAGTAGACCTGAGACGGTGGTGCGACTTGTGCCGCAGGCATCTGTGATCTGGAAGATGACAAGGCCCCCCCGCACTCCACAGTATTGCCGCTTGCTGACTCAGAGGCGGTCAAGGTTTGTAGGAGTTCTCAGAGGCTTGCTTCTTATGGTATATCCGGGTACCCTGCAATAGATCCGAACACCGTGAGATTGAAGTCAATTCGATGCCGACATACCACTCCACCGTTCGCTATTATTATAAAATATATGTGCCATTTTGTTGGATAACTTGTTGCCATCTTGTAGGTAGTAACATAATCCCGTTGCTGTAGAAATCTTTTTTTGATCAAAAAACTATTAAGTAGTTTTAACATTCCTCTTTTGATGTTAACCTAATGGCTCCTACACACAGTGCCGCCGGCATACCCGGGCGGCTTCTTTGTGCGGCAAAGCCGACGGCACTGTGTGTAGGAGCCATAACAATACCCAAAGAATTCTGAAGAGACCGAAATAGGTGAAAGTCTGAGGATGCAAGGTTAGAACCATATGGCGGATGCATTAACACTTCACAACCAAACTCTCTCAATTTTTGCTGAGTGGCCAAAAATGTGTGTGCCTTGGCGTTATGATAATGAATGACTACTCCATCTCTGTTGATCAATTCCGGCCGTTTTTTCTTAATTTTCTAAATAACAGTCTCATGGGACCAGTTCCACCGTTTCCCACACCCATAACTTAGCTTAGCTTAACTAGGCATATCAAAATTAATAAAGGCCGGTGTTTAGGTAAACAGTATTTTAAAGAGCTGATAGGCTTTTGGAATATGGGTGTTGTGGGATTCGTAATAGATGTTCATAGGGCGTGGGTATAAACCCATTGATTATTAAAAAACCAGATAAGTGCGAGTCTCACTCGCGCACCGAGGGTTCCGTACAAATCGGTATGTAGATAGTCCCGTTTTTTTTCTAGTGACTAACTAACTTTCTATAAACACTACGTATATCGATGTATGGGAGATACATCGATATCCGTAACAGTCAATTTTCCGAGCGCAAAATACAAGTTTGTAACAGCAAAAACATTTATTTGCATTACATTTATATTACAAACAACAAAGTAACGGTATTAGGGTAAGTCTTACGGTTTTTTCCTTTACTTGTGCTATGAAATCTGGCTGATACCTTCACGCGTTTTCCTGAGAAAAAGGGTCTTGAAAGACAGACAGACAGATGGATAGCGGTGTGAACCTATGGGTTCCTGTGTTCCTTTTGAGGAATAGAACCCTAAAAATGAGTGTCAGTGGTCTGAATGGCTAGCGTGAATAGGCTACAGTGACATCATATTCTACTTCGAGGTAAGTAAAAATCGCAAAATAAATAGTTCTATTATATTTTTTTAATAAAATAAAACAGGTCATCTTAAAATCTAAGAAAATATATCACACAGTCAAAGTTTAAGTGAAATTTTAATAATAGGTACCGGTTTTGGCTAACCTTTATTAATATTTCGTCATTGCCAAAACAACGAATATTTAAAAAGTGAGAAATCAGTGTTCGTATTATGGTCTTAAAAATGCGTATTTAGTACACATGGAAATTGTGATATAATCTATGATACTGAAACAAATGCTTGTGGTACAGTAGGTATAGCAGTCTGTAAATAGCGATAAATATAACTATATTTTATATTTTTTTATTTTAATAACTTATTACTGATGCTCAACGAAGTCTATTCTAACAATTCTGATTTTAATTTTTTTTAATATTTCAATCTAACAAAATTGGGGAATAGCACCCCATTCTAAATATATATATACGTTTTATAATATGTAAAAAAAACCGAAGAACAATGATAAAAATAAAATCCATGACCAAATCCTTGTTGTGATCACCAGTATTTTTCAAGTGATTTGACTAAGTCGTTTGGATCCGTATTAGGTCCATGACGCTCAACTGGAACTCCTTCTTTGTCGACAATGAACTTGGTAAAGTTCCATTTGATGAAGTTTCCGAGGGTGCCTCCTTGTTTGTTCTGTAACAAGGATACATTAGATTAAGTACTTATACAAACATTAAAGTTATTTTTCTATACTTATGGAACAGTACGTTTTTTGGGGATGTCCTATATCCTTTTATGTTCATTGGCTATTAAGAGATGGAAGACCACGACTGGTCTAAGACACTCGAAAGCCTTTGTAAAGGGCTATAATAATAAAGTATCCAAAGAACTTTTAGAGCTCAAAAGATACAAAACCTGTGCAGTAACAAGAGTCCTCGCCGGACATTGCAAACTGAACAAACATATGTTCAACCTAAAGTTGGGCGAGAACACAATATGCAGATTCTGTCAAGAGGCAGAAGAAACTGCAATGCATATTCTATGCTCTTGTGGCCCACTAATGCGGCACCGAAGTATTAACCTAGGGTTACACATCATACAACCGCAGGAAATACAAACAATCACTTCTGAAAGGATCTGGAGGTTTCTCGAGGCTGTCTGAGCAGTGAACTGTAAAGCAAAAAGTGCGCGCTACAAAAGACCAGAAATGGTCGAGGTGGCACTAGGCACTTAAACAACAAAAAAAATCCTTTTATGTACCCCTCACAACATATATACAAAATTTCATGATTATCTGTTAAGTAGTTCAGGAGTGAAAGCTTAACAAAAAAAAACAACTCACTTGGACATTTTATTTTATAATACTAGCTGTTGCCCGCCACTTAGAGTGAAAATTTTAGACTGAGCGTGTAGGTTTTTTCGGAATAAAAAGTATTCTATGCGCTATTCCAGACTATAATCTATCTCTGTGCAAAATTTCATCCAGATCCATACAGTAGTTTTTGCGTGAAAGAGTAACAAAAATCCATACGTACATCCTTACATCCTGACAGACTTTCACTATTATAATATTAGTAGGATAGGATTCGATTGACACATTCACCCTGGTGTTTCCTAACATTGAATATAAAAACCATATTTATCTGTAGAATATTTAAATAAACCGTTATTAATGTAGGTACCTACCATAGCTATAGTTGTCATTTCTCGTCACTGCATATTATAAAACAAAGTCCCCCGCCGCGTCTGTCTGTCTGTTCGCGATAAACTCAACAATCGAACGGATTTTCATACGGTTTTCACCAATAGACGGAGTTGTTCATGAGGAAGGTTTAGGTGTATAATTTATTAAGGTTTCGTGTAAAATGGTTGAAATATGACGGTGATTGTTGACGATGTCGGAAAAAAAAATCAATATAATAATGCTTTGCTACCCGTGCGAAGCCGGGTCAGGTAGTACTTAACATAAAATGTTATCAATATTCCTTTATCGATAATGAAAACCGGTACATTCCGTGTTTTATCATTATTACTATTTATATTATTACCATATTAAAATATTTTTTTCACTTCGCTCTATTAAGCACACCGCATATTTTTTAATAGTAATTTGTAGGAACTACAAATGACATTTTTAAGACGTAATTTCAAGTCTTTGCCTTAGTAAAGACTTTTATAAGACAAGACACAAGTCCGTCTAATTATGGAGTAGATACTGCTTTCATATCTGGATACTAGCTTGGGTATTTTGACCGAATATATATTTGAACCGATCAAAGACGTGTGGTGCGAATTCAAACTCACAAGCGATATTAAAACCTTAAGCCCGAGAAGAGAATATCTCCTTAATTGTGTGTGTTCTATCGCTTGTAAAACCGTGCTCCGATGAACTGTTTGACATTATGCCCACGGCAGCATTCTAGAACTGCATCGCTTCCCGCCGGCAGGGCGTTCATCCTTACAGCTTGGAACCAAAATGGTCACGCACGGTACGGTTCCAAAATTTCTTCCCCATGACCTGGATAATTGGCAATCCACCACTGTGCGGTTCTCCAGATTTTTTTTGCCTCGCACAACCAGTCTTTGGAACAAATTGTCGCCGGCGGTATTTCCGGACCGATATGACCTTTAAAGTTTCAAGAAAAAAGCGTACTCCCATCTCAATGGCCGGCAACGCACTAGTGACTCTTGAGTTCCAGGTGTCCATGGGTGGCGGTAGTAGCTTATCATCAGATGACCCGTCTGCTTGTTTGCCCCCTATAATATAAAAAAAAACCGCTCCGGATAAGGATTCAGCTCTCTGCCAATGTGTTCTCGAGAAACTGTAGAGTTTTTCAAGAAAGGAGTTTACAGGTTTGGATGGTACATGCCGTACGATAGTTGTGTTACATCCGACCGGGAATTCAGATATTACTACATCGACGCTTACGAAATACCACCGCTCCTCTCGCTCTATACCAGGGAAGAAGCTTAATGTACCGCAGCTTACCAAGTGGGTATGAAAAACAGACTGCAACAGAACTACACCTCGGAGCAAAAACTTTCTTAAGTAGCAAGGCCGACCACAACCCTATGGAGCACTGATGTTACCGCTAAGCTAATCTTATTGCTTTTTGGAGTCCCATTCACTTATGGGTCTAGAGTTTAAGGTTGATTTTTTTAAACCTATTTTTAACCAATATAACCTCTTTAGTTTTGTTGGAGGTGAACACAAATAATTGCTATAAAGTAATGTTCGTTGAATAATTTAAAACCATTAAATTACTACCATGAAGTTTTTATACGAAATACAAATTATTGATTCATGAAAATCAATAGGTGAGTCATTGCGTTGACCTAATGAATAATAGAAGAGGTGATATTGATTTTCACAGTCTGTATATAGAAACACAAGGTTCGGTGTGTATTTCAAAACACCTGCCTAATACGCCAACCATGATTAGAAAGAATTGTCACGCCACGTTTTTTTTATCATAGATATTAAGATTGCCATAGATATTGAGATATAAGTATATTAGAGTAATTTATTAAAGTTAATAGGAATATTCATAACACGTAAAAAGTTTTAAAGAGAGGAGGTCGTACAGAGCAGTTGCGTAGAAGGGCTAAGAAGACAGTGGAGTATTACCATAATGTCAAGTTTTTTTGCACTCAGGCATAGCAGGGATCACAGACACTTTGTCCTGTATATGTTATTTTTGGATTTTGTTTCAAGAACCCCATACCGTGGTCAGAGGCGTACCTAGGGTGGAGCAAGTACCTGCACAGGGAACGCCTTTTAAAGGGGGCGCGTAAAATAGCCAATTATTAAAATAAACGAACGAGTCGTGGTGCGCGCAAGGGGTGCACAATAATATATGAACTTTAGATTTAGGCATTTCAGTTTCATCAGAACCTAAATACCTACTTCTTTGTGATTTTTTTTGCATCATGCCCAGTTACAATCGGTGCCGATTTCGTCCGCCAGATGCTGAATTTTTTTCTTCCATAATCATCCAGTTTTACTGTTCAATATTTTACGAGCTTTTCCTTAATAGATGTATCGGTTTTACGGACTTGGGTACTTTGGAATATAATATAAATACAATAAATACTGTTGTTAGATTTATGATTTTATCCCGCGAAGCAATAAGGAAGAGTCTAACGTATGAATCTGTGTATCTGTGGCATCATAGCTCACATATAATATTGGCCTGTTACTGCAACACCATTCGGATGATTCATGATGCTGCAGATGCAAATCACTGCATTGCGTCCAAGTTCACAGTCGCAAATTTCCTTTAATCGTTTTATGCTATACATGAAACGAAATATGCTTTCATGGTGTTTAAATGCCAGGAATCTAAGTTGACAGCTAGCGCGCCCATTGGCGTTAACTACGAGTTTCTGTCAGCTATTTCTCTTGCTGTGACCAAGGGTGATTGGAAATCGTTTTTCTGTTAATTATCAAGCCAATCTGTAAATGCTTCTACATTTTACTTATGACATTTGTGTTTGTAAGAATGTCATACTCATAACATAGAACAAGAGCAACAAATTCGTAGGTAGTTATTTCCTTTCTATCGAATGGTATTCACTAACCAACTGACAATCTGTTGTATTTTTCGCTAAATCCTTCAAAGCGTCACATACCTATACTTATCGCTTAGTTGATTTTTAACAGCCTTTATCGACTATATCCTGCTAAAGATGTGTGTGCTTTTAAAAGGGCCAGATTTTTCTACTTGGGTTGTTGTGCGAGGGCGCGAGGCCCCTGCAAGAACGAGAACCCGGGCAGTTGCCCTGTTTACCACTCCCTAAGGCCGCTACTGCGCATAGGGAGGATTTAGATCGTCAACAATTTCTCACTCAAGACTTGTTATTGTACAATTGTGTTGTTATGAGTTGATAAGCTGCAAATTACGTTTACGGTACTTAAAGACATTGATTTTTAATTATCGTTTATCAAAGTTTATCTACATGCCTATCAGTAGGTATTAAGGCTTCAAAGATATTAGGATATATTTATGAATAGGATTATAAACAAATTACTTAGATAGCATAACACGTAGTATTTTTTATTTTTGCGTTTAAGTTAAATCAGAACTAAAACTGTCTTTTTGTTAAACCTCACATTAGTTTAAACTGATACACAACTTTCACGTTTGCAGACAAGCCTTTGATTGGTCTGTGGATCGAAGTTTACGACAATTGGCACCGTCACTTTTATTGTAAAGTGAGTTTTTAAGACCTTGAAGATAAGACTAAACTGGTCTAACTATACTCATTAACATCGCATTGAATAAAGGAAGGAACGGGCAAAAGTCCGAAGTATTTTTGGTGTACAGTCTTAACATAAGCTGTACATACATACGTATTATTTGCTGACGCAGGAGTTCCCACAGGGAACGTGTCACTTACAATACTAATACATATACTAAGTAATATTTAATACAAGTCAGTGCGCGGACTGAGTTCTTATCGACAACAAGCTTAAGAGAGGAAATAGCCAGTTTCTACTTTGTGCCTTTTTAATATAAAAACATTTAATTTAGTGCAAAACTGTGTCTTCTCTTATCCGCCCTCAACAACAATTATTCTCAAATGTACAAACTGTACATTTGGTTTATTTTTTGTCCCTATTGCATCAGTTCCATTAGGTACCTATAGATAATTAGATTATATGATAAAATCAAATTATTATCAATATCCACTAGAAGTGGCACCTTCTAATAGTCTAGATATCAGTGGTGTAAGGACAATAAGTATTTACATACTTACAACAACTTACAACATAACAATTTAGGACATTATTTTAGAATGTTTTGTCTATAGATCCTCTGTCAATTTATTTCTTTTCTTTTTGACAGTTCGATAAATAGTGAATTAGAGATGACAAAAATAATCGATTTTAATTAAGAAAAGGTTTTAAAGAATTTAATTTAAAATTAATTTTAGCTTGAAATACTGAACTTGTTTAGTAAATTATATTACCCACATTTAATATATATTATACATAAGAATTGATTATTAATATTACAAAGGACTCACATGACTAATTTAGTGTGTGTCAAACATGTGTACATTTGGTCATTAGTCTAAGTTTAAACTTGAATTTTAATCATTTTAAAGTTATTTATTGCAAATATAATTTAATAACTATAGACAATAGGATTTTTGGAACGAAGTTCCTTATCGCGTGTTACGAAAGGGGGCTAGACGAAAAAAATTAAGACCAAAAGTTGTAACGACACTTTTTGCTATAGTAAAAGAAATAAAATTTTATTACAATTCCTTCACTAATTAATCGAAAGGAACTTCGTTTCATCCGGGTGTCCTTTGACACCTCTCATTTTTTATACTGATTTAGAAAAAGTAATGGAAATTTTTAAATGTGCTCTTTAAGTCTTTTTAAGATCACTATAAACATCCCTATTTTTATGAAATTTCTCTTTATTTTCTTAGCCTGACTCAACTATTTATTGGCCATTGATGTCTGCTATGCGTCTTTTTTACGTGTTGTATATTTTCGACTTTTGTTTGTTTTTTTATTTGTATTCTGTGTTTACATTATCCGTAGATGAAATGGATATGTGGTAACTATCGAGTATCAGTAGTTTTAAGGTTGACGGAATATCCAGTATCCAGCCAAACAGATATCCGTTAACTTAATAAAAAAATATATTGAATGAGACATAAATTATGAGACAAACTTAAATATAACTATTAGAGCGAGACTAAATCACATCGAATGTGAGATGTGACTATTGTCTGAGGCCTTAGAATAGTTATCATTAAATATTGTCAAACCCCAACATAAGTATAATTTCTTCCAGAAAATAGTGATGAAACAGGTGTTTTAGTGTAGTAATAACCTTACAAAGTAATGTAAACAATCAAACTATTAATAACAAATTTCCAGTGTTGGACTTTGATGTCTGATGTAATGTCTTGTTATTGTGTTTTTTTTGTCAGTCAATGATAATATTATGCAAGTCATGTAAGTCTGAGTGCCTTGCTCAGTGCTTGTAACATCAATATTAATGTTCCTATTATGAATGTTGCTATCAAAATTGTTGCAGTAATGTTTTTTTTTTTAAATGACCTTTTTAATTCTAGAAAAAATATACAGTTACTAAGAATAAGAGCAATCAATAAGGACACGAATGGCGCAATGGTTTAAGTGGTCACCTCGCCACTACGCTGAGTGTTGTGGGTTCAAGTCCCACACAGGACAAAAATTTGTGTCATCCACAAATAATTGTCCCGAGTCTGGGTGTTCTTTGTGAATGTTGTATAAATGTTTGTGAAGCCCCCCGCGACACAGGCATTCCAAATGCGGGAGTTGTCTTTATAAAAAGAATAAAAAAATTATGTTCATTGATCCTGTTTCTCATGTGAATTATGATTTTCTTTATATTTAATTTTGAAAGTAATTTATTTCTTAATAGTATTTGTTGACTTGTATTTAACCTAACTTTAGTGTTCATTTATAAGAAGAGACAGACATTTTATGGTACATAAGGCAAGTGAGACATCAGGCACCACCAGCAACTTCAAATTATCTGTTTGCCTAATTGATAGTATAAAAAAAACATTATTAAAGTTCATACTCAACTTAAATCACAATAACAATGATAAGAGAAAAACAACATACCTTCAAAAACTTCCACAATGGGCTGGCATTATCACCATTGACATCGACTTTTTCAAACAGGTCAAACTTCACTTTACGTTCTGCAGCGAAACAAACAATCTCTTCGGGATTGCCTGGCTCCTGGCCGGCGAACTGATTGCAAGGAAAGGCCAGAATACGTAGTCCTAAAGAATAAAACCATATTAGGAAGCTGTAGGTTTCGAAATTGTACTTGATGTTTGGCTTTTTAGATAGGTACCCTTTTCTTCAGCATACTTTTCGTATAGTTCATTCATCTGCTTGTAATTGTTAGCTGTAAGACCGCACTGTGAAGCAACATTAACAATTATGCAGACATGACCTTTGTAGACATCTAATTTCACGTCCTCCCCCTTGATATTCTTCACCGTGAATTCGTGAATTGATGTTGCACTTTTGTAATCAGGATTCATTTTCCTGTAAATAAAAATAAGGCTTATGATAATTTACAGAAACACCGGTTTCATGAAAGTAAAAGCACTGAATAAACAAAACTATAGATAACCAACGATTGCATAACAGAATTAATAAATCCATAATTTATTTTCAACTCACACTGCACTGAATTGAGCTCGTGATAAACAAATTACGTTCCCTACGATCGGCACCGCAAGTTTAGAAATCGCTCTAAAACCGATTGTCATTTCGTCAATATATTTTCAAGGAGGTTTCCAAGATCATAGCTTAACAAGCAGTGTTGCCATTTTATCATTTGAAAGTGAGCTATTATAACTACTCATGATGTTAAAAGGTCTAGATTTGCCGAACTCATTCACATTGCATATTTAAATAAAAACTTCCGGGAATCTTATTCATATTTATTAAAGATCACGCGGTTGGTCGCTTCACTCCTTGAAATGATTACTTTGATTAATAAAAATAATATATATAGAAAAAAAATCGTTTGATTTTTTTAATATAAAACGGCAATTTCACAGGTAAAGACCTAATATATATGATAGGATTAATAGGTCTATCAGAATCTCATGGCAAATATTGAAATCAAAATTCGTAGTGTGCCATACCAGCGATCTTGACACTGACTCTTTTTTTACCCTAGCAGACCCGTATACACCGGATACACCGTATATACTCGGTGTAAATTTGGTGTATACTCAATGTGGTGTATACTTAGGAGAATACGATAGGTATATTTGGTGTTTATTGATCACACACTGAGTATAGAAAAAAATACACCCAATTTACTCTGTGTAAATTCGAATCATATGCCGCAAGTTTACACCGGGTATACACTCGAATTTTTTTGGCAGTCTCAATTAGGAAAATATTTTAGAGGCTTACAAATACTAACGCAGACCGAAAAGTATTTCATAAATGTGAAACAATCCAACTTTATACCTGCAGAAAACTTGATTCAATCTACGAAAATTATTCTTAGATTCCAAAGTTTTTACTTGGGTTATTTGAATATATATTTTTTTTTTTTTTTTTAAAGACTACTAGTAACGTGGGTCACACATTACTAGTATTCTTATTAACCCCTCCAGCTAAGCTAAATGCTTGTGTTAGGAGTGGGTTCACGTCGGTACCAGGTCGGTTCGAACCCCACCCAATGCACACTGGGTGGGGTTCGAACCCGCAACCACTCGATCGCAAGTCCGACGCCTTAGCCATTACGCTACCGCCGCTTTATATTGAACTTTATATTGAAATAAAAAATCAGTATACTCCTCGTAAGCTTGATGATATCACATGACTTAGCGTAAACTCGCTGTGGCACTATGCGTGGTGTAATTTCATATAACTATGTGTGAATATACTCCGGGACAGTATAGATCTTAGTGTAAATCAAATGTATCCACTTAATATAATATAAACCACGAGTACACTAAGCACACACGTAGTTTTCACTACCTAGTGTTGCGACTCATATCACTACTCCTCGGGGCGCCGCGGGGACGGAAGAGACGAAAGGGGAGCGCACACGGCCTCAGGCACACATTCACTGGCCGCTAGCCGGCGTCAACTAACGCACATTCACGAAAATACCTCAAGACGAACTAGACGCGCACGCGTTTCTAAGTACTTAATTAATGTAATACGCAAATTTACCATTATATCAAGCCAGTCACTGTCATACTGCATTTTTATTACAACCTCAACACATGAAGAAGCCCGACTTCAAAATTGGAGATCCCGACGAAAAAGCGGTCCTTTTTTCTTTTCAGCGGTATATTTAGCCAGTATACGCCCTTATGGCGTCTGTAACGCGATAATTAAGTCACGTCTTATTGGTCACTTAAAAAAAAATTCAACTTTTGAACCTTAAAAAATTTCAGCTCACGGAACTTTAAAAAAAAATCCGGTGTATACTCGGTGTATATTCAGGGTGAATTCGACACATATACACTATGTATACTTGGTGTGTGCTGAGTATATACGGATCCGGTAAGTTTTATTTGATGTATACATCAAATAAACCTAAGTAAACCTTTTTCCAGCTTAATTTTGGTAATAAAAAAGTTATAAAAGTATCATGAGAAGTGATGAGTAATTACCCTTTCCGATGCAGTACAAGCTAATTTACAAGCCTACTTTAGATTGGGCCTAAAATAAGGCTGAATTTAAACAGGTGACCCAGCGCTCATAAAGTCATAACTATTTGGCATCAAAATAATTTGGTAGCTTTTTTGGTAAGATTTCGAGATTACTGTGTAGGTAATTGGAATAATGTGTAAGTGCTGTCAGCTGTCATTTTGACATTAAATTTTCAGTACCTTCGCTCTAAACAAGTGTGGTGCGTAGATACGACTTACATACTTATTTTGAAAACGATCAAGCTGTTAATTATGGCGTTTTTAGTCACTAGCATACGGCGCTGCGTTTGCCCAAAAAGCTTCAGCAGCCCAAACATCGTCCAGACTGCATCTTATCATGCCAATGTAAGTTTTTTCATGCTGTGTAATGTCAAAGATTATCGATTTTGGAATTGCTACGTAATTTCACTAATTTCATAAGAATATTTACCGGTGACGCTTGTAGATGATTTAAACGACTAATCATATACGCAAGTATCATGTAAATTATATATATGAGAGAAAGAAAGAAAGAAAAATGTCTTATTCGTAGACACTTAGGACACACAATAATTATAGTAAAACAAACTTACATCTAAAGACAATACACGGGCTTAAAGCTTGGATTATCTGTGATCAGTTTTACTATAAGCATGATCTGACTTTTAAAACGAGTGGCCATGAGTTTCTTTGCCAGTATTCTTCTCATAAGGCTCTACGCATTTTGGAAACTGGAAGTTATAGATCGACACAAGCAGGCAGTAAATTTTGGTGTTTTCACCTAATTTACCTCGACAATCCAGTACATGCTGTGGCGTCTGTTTGCATCGATCTATGATTTTTTAACAGTAGCTTCAATTTAAAGTTCATAAATGTCACTTAGTGTCTTAATTGAATAAATGATTTTGAATTGAATTGAATTGTGTTCAGATGCCTGGTAGTCTATTTTAGAATCAAATACAATTTTATCTGAAACACATTTTAACTTGCATTTACTTTCAGGTCATTGATCATTATGAGAACCCACGTAATGTAGGTTCCTTAGACAAGAAAGATAAGAGTGTTGGCACAGGGCTTGTTGGTGCACCTGCTTGCGGTGATGTTATGAAATTGCAGATTAAAGTTGATGATAATGGAAAAATTATTGATGCAAAGTTCAAGACCTTTGGATGTGGTTCTGCTATTGCCTCAAGCTCACTGGCTACAGAATGGGTGAAAGGCAAGACTGTGGATGAAGCCTTGAAACTGAAGAACACAGATATTGCTAAGGAGCTCTCTTTGCCCCCTGTTAAGCTGCATTGTTCAAGTGAGTTATTATTTTTATTACCATGAAATTTCTATTAAAGAGAATTTTAGTGCTTTAGGGAAATCTATTAGCAATCAGACAATAAGTAAAGATGGATTTATTTGATTATCTTTTAATTTTATAGGATTGTGACTATTGTCTATACTCTATCAGGTGTGGAATTCAATCAGTGTTTCTAAAAATAGTACAGTAATTCTGGGTTACATTATACCACTTATGAGACAATTTGGCATGGTTTGACTATAATTCATATGGAATAACTATACAGTGCTTGATTGAAATGATTTTTTTTAATATTGTAAATAAAAAATACATTGAAATGTATGTAAATTATGATCCATCTATCCACCATATATTGCATCCTGAGATATAGAATAGAAACAAGTGTGGTCCAAAGTTACATTGACTGTGGGGTAACATTGGACCATAATTTTTTAACACCTTTGAAATCCATTTTGTTGTTTTTTTTTATATAATAAAGGTAACATCATAAAAATAATCAAACTTACATTTCAAACAGTTTCACTTTCGTACATAATAATAATAAGTACTCACCAGGACAAGAAAGCAACAGGCTCTGGTTTTGTAGAAATAATTAAAGGATAAAAGCTCTTTTAAACGTTAAGGACAAAATAAACGACTAATTGCATATGCAAGATCAAAGATTAGTTTTGCAATTTGTAAGCTTTTCATTGGTTTAATACAAAACCTGTCCTTGCTTTGTTTATTGCTTCTTGCAATTTAATTAATTTTTTAAGGTCTATGAATAGTTTATTTTAGATTGGGATACTTGCATTTATCATTTTATATAAGATTATTACTTAAAATAGGAAAGCATTTTTCAGAATGTGGTCAAATGATACCCAAAATAACTGCAGTTCTTGCTTGTATACTTATTTGATGTAACTGTTAGAGAAAATAATGCATTTAAATAAAAAAATAACTGTGTTAGTCCTCCATAAGAATTTTAACATTTTGTCTTGTTTTTGCATTTCAGTGCTTGCTGAGGATGCCATAAAAGCAGCTCTGTCTGATTACAGGATTAAAAATCAGGTAGAAGAAAAGCAGTAAAAAATTACATAGGGAGGTGTTTGGAACTGATCTGTGATTTTTAGTAGGAGAATCTAAGAAAATGATGAGGAATCTATAAGTATCTATATGTGTTGTTAGATGTAATTGTAGGTACTAGGAAGCTCTAAAATCGAACTTCAGTAGTTTCAAATTTCACTTTAAATTGTCTACCATAATAGACTATGTAATGTTTTCAATTATTGGATAACCCTGTGTAATAAAGAAATAGTCTTGAACACTAGTAGTATATCTGATTAATATCTGTAGAATTGTTATGAATACTAATTCATATATTTGAATAAATCGTAAAATGTCAATTGCTTTTTATTTTTGACAAAAATAACCTTTACCATTTATATTTGTTCTTAGGAAAACTTATGGCAATAAAGCTATTTTCGGTGTATTCCCGTTGTCCCCATTGCCCTGTCCCCATTAATGGAAACAACGAAACAAAGGTATTTATTTTTCATGTTGTCCCCATTTCCCTGAACTACCAATGGGAACAACGAGAAGGTGCCAATTTCATTCCCGTTGTCCCCATTGCCATATGCATATTAATAAAGAAAGTAGGAATTTTTTTTTGTCTATAGTTCTATACTAGTAAGTGTAAGAGCAATGGGGACAACAGGAATAATTTTTAATTATTTTATTCAAGTCCAGCTGTCCCCATTACCAAAGGCAGAGCAATGGGCACAACAGGAACATTTTTTAATTATTTTATTCAAATCCCACTGTCCCCATTAATAAACGGGAATACACCCTATTTTCTAGTATTATTTTCCAATAAGTAACTAGGCATGAAGTTTATGCAATTATGAGTTGCGGTGTTAGTGCGGTTTAATATATTTTTGTGTATATTAGCCGGGTCCACACCAGACGATCCAAAATGGATCGGTGATCACGTGATCCGCGATCCAGGACCTTGATGCGTGGATCGTACTACGCCGATCCAGTTTATTGTAACTTACGATACTAAACTACGCACCAAGCGATCCAGGCGACGTGATTCTCTTGCTGGAGATGGAGTCACACGTACAGCGGCAGCGTCGAATTGCCGTGGCAGCAGCAACCTTTATTTTGCTTAAATATTTGCACAAAAGATCTCAAAAACAAAAAAAAAAAACTTTTTTTATGTGATAGAGGACTAACGAGCTTGATGGTGACTCCCGCCAGCCATGGACACCTGCAACTTGAGAATCACAAGTACGTTGCCAGCCTTTAAGGTGGAAGTAGGGGGAGGGGGGAGAGCCATGCTTCAGTTAAGGTGCAAAAAAATCCTAAGTCCATCTGATGAGATGCAAATTCGATAAGTCCTTTCATTAAAAGCAAATCCGATAATATCCAGCGTATTTTATTTTTTATAAAATATGTGGTAATTTATGTTGTCTGCTTTATTTTAATGTTGCTTGACACACCATCCAGAAGTAAAATTTTAGAAACGTAAAGGAATGGCAGTATATGGTTATTTTGAAAAAAAAAACTCGTTTTTCTCGGTTTGGCCTTCCTAGGACATAGGCGCCTTTGCACCTATACCCCTCACATATAAACCGTATTTGACAACTACCTTCGATAGTTACTCAAAAATAGTATATTTTTTAAATTCCTATCGATTCTTAATCAGAATTTAAATTTTTAAGACTGTATACTTATCTACTGCAAAAACTCGTCGAAATTTCTAGGAACGCTAGAACACCTTGGTTCTTTTGACGTTTACCAGATTTCGAAAAACCGATATAATGTCAATTTGTGTATAAAAGATGTTGTCGCCACGAATTGCGAACAGTGGTACGAACAACTTGGCAGTTACTGTAGTGAGTGATTTTCATATTTTATATCAGTGGTTGTGAAGTGAGAATGTTTCTTACAAAGAGGTATTTCTATTAGGATTTTTAAAACTTTTTCAATAAAAATCACACTATCAATAAAAACCAATTGAATTTTTTTTTCTCAGCCAGTGAAGAAATTGTGTGATATAAACACAAATTAGCGGTATGTGACTGCAACTCCTACTTTTCAATCTATCAAAAAAGATAATAAATAAATACATTTGACATGAAACTAAACATGAAAACGTCACTGCAAACCTACCTTGATAGCCGGGTCACCGGACTGTCCAACGCGCTCCCATCGCACGCGGTATACCGCGATCCACATGCGCGGGCGGTGGGCGCTCGCTTTTTGTCGCGGCGACCCGTTTTGGTCGGTGTTTTGGCTGGCCTCAAAGGCGCCTCAGTAGGGTAGATGAATGTCAAGTCAAATCAGTATCATTTTAGTAAACGTCAAAATCATTGCTTCACTGCTTCAGTTTTTTTTGAGGTCGTGGTATCACTCCGGTCGAGCCGGCCCATACGTGTCGAAGCATGGCTCTCCCACGATAAGCTAATTGTGTGTGTAAAGTGATTGGTTGGAATGGACAAAGTCGGTTCTGTTTCTCACTCGATCATACATTGTCAAGTTTACTTCTTACCGCTATTTTCGGAGCGATTTTTTGGATAATCCATTTGAATCTGCTACTAATAAAAGTAACTACCTCGAAGTCAAATACAAATCGAACAAGATGACATTAACAGATTTAAAAAGTAAAAATTTGGACAAAAAAAAGCCTTTGAAACTACCCATGAGGGGTATAGTTTCAAAGGCTTTTTTGTAACGAAAGCCATTAACTACACCCAAGTACTTACTAAGAGATTTTCTGTACTAAGAAAAATGTTATACTAACGGGTAATCTACCGAAACTTATATTTTACTAAAACTAAAACAGCAAAGTCATTCTTGGCATTTATTCTAGCAAACATATTACAACAGACGTACTAATCATACAAATATATCAATACCGTATGTATACAAGTATACCTAATTATTATACAGATGTTATTCAGTGTTACGTCACAATTCCGAGTTTTTGCAAGGCCAACTGTGCGGCGTCGGCCTTTGCTTGTTTCTTATTAGCACTAGCTACGGCGGGCTGGTATTCGGTGCCAGCTACCTTTACCTGAAAAAAAACAATAGATCAAAAAACTAATCAAGTAAAAATTGCTACTGTGGCCAATGTTTATTTATTTATTTGTGAAAGGTTAGGTACAGATTACTGCCATTACATGACAGAAAACGTTAGGATATAGGTACATTTTACGTCAAGACAGTGATCCAAATATAGCATACACAACATGAAAAAAGGCAAAATACAAGACACGTGACAAAATACAAATACTTGCCACGTCTCATTAACCAAGACGCTACTCAAATCCATGTATCTACAGCGTAAATAAGATTAAAACTATATTTATAATTATAATGTTGCCTGCCTAATGACAGCGCGACTAGATGTGATTATTTTAACACGATTTTATTAGCTTTACCTGTGTAGCTTTAACTATGTAAAAAAATTTGGAGGTTAATTTTAATCTGCTTCTAATTGTCGTATAGAAATGGAACTTTCTATGTAGGTATATGTAGTTTGGATGATAATACTATACTCGCATCTTGGGGCTGATCTGATGATGGAGCCAGGAGGTGGATAGTGGAACTTTTCAGTGGCTACTAGTAAACTCCTCTAGTTTGGGCTCATGAGTCGTTTTAGAATGGGCTTGGTAACGATGGTTTGATGATGAAGCCAGAACTCTCGATAGTCGAACTCTTTGATACTTTTTTAATTCGGTTTCCCATTAAAGCGTGTTTTTTTTTAGTTTTACTAAACTATTACAAATCTTAACTAATTAATTAACGCGATCACGAAATAGGTATTACCTACTTCTGAATTTCCTGACGTTTTGACCAGGTTGCACTGGCCGTGGTCGCAGACTGACTCAGTCAGCGTGTGTGTTTTGACCAGTGCAACCTGGTCGAAACGTCAGGCAATTCAGAGGTATGTAATACCTATTTAGTGATCGCGTTAATTCCCGTATAAATACATAATTAAGTATATGATGGAACGCGAAAGTTCAAAAGTTAGTATAATAAACCTTATAAAATTTAATTTTTTGTAACATAAAATTTAAATGGATTCTAAATTTGAAGAAGCAATGCTGTTCCAAATCCACTACCCATTGCTTCATCAAAATTTATTTATGTAGACTGTCCTGTCTTATCATTTGATTCGTTTTATGGATACATAGACCTATAATTTATACTCAGGGGCTGAATCAGGCTTAAATTGGATTTTGCGATTTAAGCAAAAATGATGCAATCCACAACTGTTAAAATATACCTTATTCGGAGTACATAGGTCACAAAAAAACTCAAAATTATCGAGGTTGTGAATTGGATTATTTTTGCTTAAATCGGCCAATTAATTAGTCGATTGATGAAATTATAATGACAAATAATAATAATAATAAATAATCTTTATTGTACACTAAAAGCAAAAAGTATTTCTTTACTTTAATTATACAGAAACAGATATATACATAAAATGCACAATGGGCGGCCTTATCGCAAAAAGCAATGTCTTCCAGGCAACCTTTGTATGGACAGGGGTGTAATAATTTACGTGGGAGGTTTTGGTCTTAAAAGGTCAAAGAAGACCTTTATAGGGTTTATGCAGTCAGTGAATAGATTGCTTAAATATTATAACGTCTGTATAAATCAATGTATTATATGTTTTATATATAATAATGTATAACAGTACGTACGTATATACGTCTTTTCTATGGTATTTCCATAGAAAGACTAAATAGCATTTCTTAGGATACTTATGAACACTTTACTTTTCGTGAAGAACCTAAAAATAAAAAACTTTTCGTTTTTAGTCTACTTATGATAATTTTTTTTTTAAATAATACTGGTAACGTGGGTCACACATTACTAGTATTCTTGTTAACCCCTCCAGCTAAGCTAATGCTTGTGTTAGGAGTGGGTTTACGTCGGTAGTGCACTGGGTGGGGTTCGAACCCGCAACCACTTGATCGCAAGTCCGACGCTACCGCCGCTATTTTGTTTTCAGTAAATGCGTTATCTACCTAGAAACACCCAGACTAAAGCAAATAAGACTTATCGAATACAAAGAAATATTGAATCGAATGTTATCGAGTCGAATTCTCAGCCGGTATCACGTCGGTCAACATTGTTCATGCCTATCTCCAAACTTATCTTGTTTTAGCTGTATTATGAGAGCTAAATAACAACATTATTGACACCGTTATCGAATGATATGAATGATCCTTGAACCTTTTTATTATGATCACAAAATGAGATTTTTAGGGTCCCGTTCGTCAAGAGGAAAAATGGAACCCTCCTTCACTTTGATGTCCTGTCACTGTCTGTTCGTCGGTCGGTCTGTCTGTCTGTCAAGACCCTTTATCTCAGGAGCCCGTGCAGGCATCAAGTTGAAATTAACATCAAATAGCTGTCTGCGGTCCCTTAGAACTGTAAAAAATCAAGCTTCTAAGTCAACACAATCAAAAGATATTTAATTTAAGCCTTAAATTTTAGCCATTTAAGCTTAAGATTTAACAAAATTTGAACATTTCGCAGGTAAATCAAAAACTATAGGGTATTTCCCATTGACCTAGAATCTTGAACTTTGTTAAGAAGCAAGTTTTCACAATACAGGTTAAGGAAAAAATCCAAAAGTCATTAATTTATTGTTTTTTTTTTTTATTTTTATTATTTATTAACTTTTTTTTGTGATTAGAAACTTTCTATCTTGCGAGTTGGAAAATTGTTATCGATGTATGGGAGAATAGTTTTAGAACTGTAAAACTTTACAGGTTTGTCTTTCGGAAAAGACGGGAAAAAATCTTAGAGAATTAACTCCCTAAATGGAAAGTTCCCAACCGCGTCTGTCTCTCTGAATGCGATAAACTTTAAAAGTATCGAGCCGATTTTCATACGGTTTTCACCAATGGATAGAGTGATTTATGAGGAAGGTTAAGGTGTATTCGTAGTGTTTTAATTGTGTGATGAGTACACTGAGTTATGTTATGACACCGCAGTGAAAACAAATCTTTGTAGCAGTTCGTTGGGCAACACGCGTAAACGCCATGAAAATCACGGCGCTTAGGACCTTACGCTCGCGATAAAACTACAACTCAAAAACATTCGAGCGCTGCTTGTTACTACTGTAGGATTTGACTACAAATTATTGTTTTAGCGCTGCAGCGCTTTTTAGTTTTAATTCAAATAAAAATGGAACATGTATTTTGTTCTGAGTAGCTTCTCTAGTACATTATATCTCGATGGATGAGTATGATTATTTGTTCTGTGTCTGGGTGTAATTTATCTATAATATGTATGTATTTAGAAATATATAAGTATGTTTATCAGCAGTCTGGTTACCATATTACAGGCTCTGCCTAGTTTGGGATCAGACGGCCGTGTGTGAGATGTGTGAGGTTATTATTATTATTATTCTCAAGAAATAGTTATAAAGTAGGAACGAAAAAAAAGTTTTAATATCACCTTGTAACAGACCTTGAATAGGAAATTCTTCTTATGATCGGGTCCGCATTCAAAACATAAGTTGTACTCCGGTGGGCCTAACTTCTGCTTAGAGCAGTACTCGCCGAGCAAAGAGACAGGATGTTTGCCTCCAGCGACTAGTGGTGCAGGTCCCCGGGTTCGACCCGAACGTTGGGGTTTCATCTGGACAAGAAATTACAGTGAAATATTTTCAGTATTGTGTAAATAGTGGACAAATTCTAGTTAGTATCATAAGTTTACGATTTATGACCACTGGACTATAATTATGACCAAAAGACTAAGTATATGGATGACCAGTGTACTAAATAACTAATGGACTATACAACTAACTAATACAGATTTCTGCAATGCAAGTATAAAGAATATGGCCAATATAGATAGTAAAATTAATTATTTAATTTAACTTAATGAGAAATCAGAAGGATATTATGGTACACAAAAACATGTAAACTACAACTACTCAAATTCCAATACAACTAATAATTACTTTTTAACGAAAGGGATTTATATAAAACTATAAAATAAATAATGAATGATATATTACTTACACCTCTATTGCGTCTACTGCTACTGACCTCTTCTTTGGCCTGTAGACCTCTAGTGTCCAGTTTGACCTCAAGGAGTAATGGCTGAAGGGTCCCGGTGCCTTCTTTGCCTAACCCTTGGCCGGGGGTCCAGCCCATTTTCTGAAGTAAATGCATGCCCATACCGCCTTCAACGGGCGCGGCACGAACCAGTTGGTCCTATACACACATTAGTAAGTTAGATAATGTATTGATTGTGTAGTTTAGTAAGCAAATTATGTAAATATTAATTTGACTGACATTGATTTCATTGACATTTCAATACATTTTTTTTCCAATCAGTAATTTTGCTGATATTATCCGACGATAAGTCACCAACAACCTATTGTTCATTTAAAACAAACAGTACTACTATCAACACATAAATTAACACACTTTGAGTCTAAGAATAAAAAAAAATACATTAAAAACAAAATAAAGCAAATTTAAATGAAACATAAAAACAACACTTCAAAATATCCTTTCACAATTTCAGTGTAGTTCGTCCCCATATATATCATACTTACCTCACGTATATCGACCTTAGCACCTATCATCGTAGACCGTGATGATACCGTAGTGCACGCATGTCCTTATCACTTAAAAGCTGCAACAAATATTCATGAATTCCCCATTTTAGCCGCACGTCTCTCTGAGCCATCGGTAGCGCGAAATTGTTCATGTATTCGAAGATAGCTCAAAGAATCGTTTAGCACTAAACTTATTGGAGACTGACTATACGTCTTGCATGTTCATAAATACGTGTTTATTACTTTTGGTAATATATATTAAATATACTTATGTAAAATGTTGACGAAAAATAAATAAATAATTCGTCTGAAACTAATACGATTAAATTTTTTTACAGCTAATTTTGAATCACAATAACAAGAAATAGATAAATACATTTCAGTTATAAAACCGACATATTATAATTTATAAAATGAACAAATTCAATTATTACAAATATAAACTAAATAAGTCAGTCACAACCAAGGGGGAAAACTGAATATTTGTATGCAATCAGATGTAATGATGATTGGCATGCCACGTGCGTGACGTGCACACGGCATGGGAATTACCATTACGTTCGCAGAAGAATAGTGCGGTGTAACTAGAGAACTTTAAAGTTCCCTATTTACACAAGGAATGTACGGTTTGGGTGATGGTTGCAGCAACATTTCGGAACAGTGTTGTTGCGATAGCGATAGTTTCCCTATCGATAGTTGACCTTCAAAAATAGTAACTATTTCGATAGTACTATCGAAAATAACATCTATCGATAGTATCGATCTCTAGCAATAGTATTTTCCTAATTTTGTCCATCGATACTATCGATGGTTAATACCATACCATAGTCGACAATTTCGATAGGACTATCGGTAGTACGAATGATTTTCAAGGCCACGATACTGTCGATAGACTATCGCCATCGCAACAACACATTTCGGAATAGGGAAATCTATTTAACATAGATATATTTTGCTAAGTATCATAACATACTTTTTAGACGCAAAGCTATAGGATCCAATACAAAGTATTGTGAATATTAAATATATAGTGAAATATTGACAATGTAACTTGTAGAAATGCAAAAGTGAAGCTTAATTTGTTTAAACCTCAATTTTCTCGAAATACATAAATATAATATAAACTGCAAGTGAAAATAAAGTACTAAAATGTTATTGCAACCATTACAGATAAAATTGAAAAGGTCAGAAAGTATAATACTATGTGTATTATAAATTCTGACCATCACTTGCGCACGCGCAGTGTACGCGGGGCCCTCCCGTTGTGGTGCAACCGGCTGAAAGAAAAGTTATTTGCACACGATTAAAGTATTGAACGAAACCTTTCACTCATTGCTGTTTGATCGTGGTCAAACGAGCCAAATCCGGTATAAGATGATCAGAAATAAAAGAAAGTTTCAAGCCTAACTATTATAGTCACGCTTGAAACTTTACAGAATTGAAGAAAGCATCCTGTTAGCTTACATTGTATAGTTTTTACTCGATTCTATTTAACCTGCTCACCTTGTCTTGCTAAGGAGACTATTTCTAGAGTACGACAATGTGACAAAATCTTCGATATTTTAAGTAGGTACCAATATATTATAGTTTATGTACATTATTTAGATTATGTATGACTATTTATTTATGTACGACTTTCATTATACATTAGATTAGACTCATGGATTTGTAATATTGCTTTTAGGAGCTATTTGGGGCAAGTGCCGGTCCCACAGAACTGAGAATATGTATTTAGAAATGCCATCAGCTGTATTCTGTTCGATATCATGTGTCGCCAGTTGTATACGCTTAGACGATAATCATTATTTTACAGACAAACAAAACTCTACGGTAATTCGTCACAGAAGATTAATTAAATATAAATCCTAAATGCCATTTATAATCATACTAAACACATCCTTATGCTGACCAACATGAGGTAGCGTTTCGTATACATACTTACGTCCGAGAAAGCAGTACATCAATTGAGA
This sequence comes from Euplagia quadripunctaria, assembly GCA_963859945.1. Taxonomy (NCBI): domain Eukaryota; kingdom Metazoa; phylum Arthropoda; class Insecta; order Lepidoptera; family Erebidae; genus Euplagia; species Euplagia quadripunctaria. The sequence continues at coordinate 5,725,170 of OY982569.1, read as the reverse complement.
GTTAACTAGTGTGCATCTTAACATTTACCAAATATTTTCGTGCAAAATGTATAGCAATATTCCTGTAAGAAATGTAGTTCATTGCGTGCTTTAGTAGTTCCAATAATAGTACTCAAATATGATACGTAATGTTTAACTGTCCACCATAACGGTTTTCTTTCTTAAATCACATACTTTGTTTTTTGGACACACTGTAGTTCTAACTTCTTTTTCGACACATAATTACCGTGCAACTCGGCATAATTATTGTTATTCACCCTACACCCCCGGTGGAGTATATACGCGATTACGAAAATGTTAGCACGTTTCTATTAATTCTGAGCGTTGGCGTTGGTTCATAACTTCCCACATCGCACTTCATACTTATTCGCAATTCTGTGGCCGGTCTTTACAATACGAACAATATAACTTGCCTTCTTAAAGTTACTCTTAAAGTTATGAACATACTTGAGGTCTTATATATGACACTTAATTTTATGATGAGTGTGTTACATAACTTATTTTAAAAGGTTACTACCCAATTGATATAAAATTTTAAAAATAAATAATCAGAGGTTATTTATTTAGTCATAGAGGGCCATTAGAGAGTGGTCAGTTATTTTCTGCTCATTTGTTTTTAATAGGCCTGTTCATAGAGTGGTTTGTGATACTAAATGTCATGCCAGAGGTCGTGGATTCGATTCCCATCCACAACAAATAATTATGTGATGAGCATTTTGTTGTGTCTGGGTGTAATTTGTCAATAATATGTATGTATTTAGTAATATATAAGTATTTTTATAAGCAGTCTGGTTACCATGGTACAGGGTCTGCCGAGTTTGGGATCAGCGCACCGTGTTTGAGGTGTCTCAAGTTATTATTATTATTTACAAACCTAACCTCTTGTTGATGAATGAAACTCCCCTCTCAGTAAGACTAAGTACGACACTTATTACACAATACAACAGCTGAGCACCAACACCAGGTTTCGTTTGATACTTTAATGCTTCACACATTTTTAAGCATTTTCTTTCGTGACCACAGAAATTAATAAAAATATAAGTAAATCTAAGATCACTTTCTAGTGGTAATGAAAGAACCAGTCATATTATGAGCAGGATCTGATGTATGGACGAGTGTGTATGTCGATGAAAAGGAGTACCTTTTTGGCCCAAGCTTGTGTACCGCTAGCTAGTTCCCTTGGTGTTAAAATTTGTGCTCCGGTTGAGCCAGTGAATTGTCCTAGACTTGTGTCTTTTGCAGTCCAACCAAACTGTGAATATAAGAAACAATTAAATTTTGGAATATTACGATGATATTGAAAATAGTGAAATAAATAAACGTTGAAAGTTTCAAAATAGAATATAGTTACCCCGTGTGTAGTACACATTTCACTCTCCTCCTGCTCTTTACGAATCAGTGACAGCTTCTGTGACACGATTGTCGCCACATCCTGCTGTTAAAAAAGAAATTATTTGTCAGATTTGGATTAAACAACACAGAAGTGAGCACTTATTCTTGCCGTGCCATTAAGCTTAGCTGCAATGGCAAAAGTTAACTTTGACACTCTTACCATTTTCTTCACATCTACGCCTGGTGGATAAGCTTGCGGGCCTGGTGCAGGCAATGCAGGTACGGAAGTCAGTTCTGCAAAATGAATATATGACTATAGTAAACATATAAACTCCAATGATTCTCGCTCATCAAAGTTATATTGTTGAGTATTTTGATATGTTTATATAGGGAAATGTTTCGTTATAAATGTATGTATATTTAGCCTTAACGGATTGTATCAATAACTTTGTTTGTAATTAAAGAAGAGTTCAGGATAATTTAACTGGGGTTGGGGAAATAGTTGCGGGAGGAAAAGGAATAAAAGTAAAAAGAAAATGGAAGATCTTGCTCCTCCCTTTTTCTTTTTGGGAAGACGTTGCTACTTTCAGCTACTGTTCTGTCGGGAGGGAATGGCATGGGTAGCACTGCTATCCTCCAAGACCTGATCAGTAGGTATAAGGTAATGGAAATGAGGATGGAGGCGGTTACTCTTCTCTGGGTTATTTCAGAGAGGTTGAAAAGGTACAGCACAGTCTTCCTGTTTGACCTAACACGAAGTAACTAGCTCAGTGCGAGGAAAGAAACCTCTGCAAATAATTACGCATAAGAGCATGGTTCGCTGCCTCTGGAATCGTTTGGAGACAGTGGAAACAGTCCTCGGCACAGACAATTCTGTGCCCAGCAACCGTGACCTGTAACGGACGGGAATGGTGGCTGTTGGGGAGCTGCCATTTTGTATATCTACTGGACCGCACATATAGCTATAACACTTACGAGTTCCCGAAGTAAAACTTTTCATGTACGGAGGTGGGCTTGGCGATTTCTCAGATATTCTGTAAATAAAAAATAAATGCATTTGAAAGGAATCAAGCGATAGTGATATCTGCAGGTGGTCACATTTGTGGAAGCCCCCCCCTCCCAACGAATTTCATGATTTTTGGATCCTCCTGTCCTTATCACAGGTGGTCACATTTGTGGAACCCCCCTCCCTACACGAATTTCATGATTTTTGGACCCCCCCGTTCTTGTCACAGTTGGTCACATTTGCGGAACCGCCGGTGTGACATCACATATTTTGCAATTTTACACCCAGAACTGAAAAGAGCAGATCTAAAATTATTTTTTTTTTTAGCAAAAGTGTAGTAGCGTATGTAGTCTTTCGTTTACAGGTAATGTTTTCTGTTTAATATTTTAGATTTTGACATGTGACGTCACGAAGCTTATGACCCCCTCCCCCCTTAACGTGTGACGTAATTTATGGATGGCCCCTATACATTGTTAAATTTATGTAAGTAAACAGTACCACAAATAACGTTGGACACTCTTTAAATAAGTGAACTTGGATTTTAAATTATTGGAAACAATGTTTCTTGACTACCTACCTATTATGGTTATTCTGTTGGTTATTCTTCAAGTTCAATAATTAAAGAGAAAAATGGAGGAATTTTTTGAGTATTTTGAATGATACATATCTCTTTGAGCCGAATAGACTTTATACATTTTTGACGGTGGGGTCGGTTGGTCGTGGGTTCGATTTCCACAACAAATAATTGTGTGATAAGCACTATTATTTCTTCAGTCTGGGTGAAATTAATTTATTATGTGTATGTATTTAGAAATATATAAGTATGTTTATCAGCAGTCTGGGTACCATAGTACAGGCCCTGCCTAGTTTGGGATCAGACAGCCGTGAGATGTTTAAAGTTATTATTATTATAGATATGCTTTAGATTTATTTTGAAGTGCGGCTGAATTTGTTTATATATCTTATGTTTACTTACTTTGCAATTTCTGTACATGTTGTAGTGGCTGGTGTTTTAGCTTTACTGCTGCAGGTACTTGTGGCGTTCAGTTTTGCGACTTGCTACGATGAAAATAATAACGTTAGTAAGCTACTGTAATACATAAATATCTAATATCATCACTACATATTATAAAACAAAGTTCCCCGCCGCGTCTGTCTGTCTCTCTGTTCGCGATAAACTCAATAACTGCAGAACGGTTTTTCATACGGTTTCCACCAATAGACGGAGTGATTCATGAGGAAGGTTTAGGTGTATAATTCATTAAGGTTTCGTGTAAAATGGCTGAAATATAACATAATTGATGAAGAGTGCGAAGCCGGGGCGGGTTGCTAGTTTACATACTAGTGACATATAGAATAAAAATTACTATTACTTAAACATTATATTATTAATACTCAAACTTTTTTTTATTGTCATATTTATAATACCTAGCAACCCTCCCCGGCTTCGCACGGGTAACAGAGACATCTTCAACGATCATTAACATATTTAAATCAATCCACACAAAATCTTAACAAATTATAGTTCAGTAGTTTTCAGTTTATCGAGAACAGACAGACAGACAGACGCGGCGTATGACTTTGTTTTATAATATGTAGTGATATCATTTAAACTTCTGGAACACTTTCAATACATAGGTGATTGGTCCATCAAGGTCTAGGTACTTTAGGGCACTAATTTGTGGTGTATTAATTTAACTAATTGTTTTTTCTTTTTTGAGAGATATTTCGACTATGAACCTAAATGTACGTACCATATCTTTTTTGGGCGGTGAGACAGGCACCCATTCTGAAGCTTTTTCTCTATGTTGTGAACCAGACGACACAGGAAATTGAAGACGCAGCTCTTCTTTATTGGCTATTGGCAATGGATTGGTCTTTACGGGTAGTGGAGCTCCACCCTATGAAAATGATATAGTATATAGTATTAGTACATAACACAGATTTAAAAAATTTAACTGTTTTATGTATTGTATAGTAAAAATGTTGGTGGCATATTATTTGAGACACATTCTACAGAGGTGATAACTGTTAATAAAGAGAAAGTGAAGAACATTGTGGAATGCACTGATATACTTTCGAGTCAAACCCGAATTTTATAATAATTCCACTGTATAGAGAAACTTTTTTTTTAATTTAATAAAATTTAAAAATATTTGAATAATAATTTGCGATTTGGATTAGGGTTAATAAAGATTTATTCGTTTTGTCGCAAAAAATAGTTTTTAGAAATTACCCTTATATTCATAACTATAGGAGCCTTTTCTTTAACGAGAAACGGATGATGGAATGCCAGGGTATCTTCATTCTCACTCATGTCGTCGTCGTTAGATGAGACAGAAGACAGTTCGCCGAGTGCTTCTTTTTTTGATAAATGTTTGCAAAAATCTGTCAGCTCATCTACTGATTTACCTGTAAAAAAATACCACTAATATCATAGCTTTACAAGCAATATAACATATTGAATGTGAAACGAAACGCCAGCCATTTAATATCCCTGATCTGGGTTTGTATATTTTTGTACCTTTTTAATTTTTGCAATTTATGTCAAAAACAAACTTTATACATTCAAATAAGTTTTTAAAATATTCTAAAAACTGTCCTGAAGAGTTAGTATTACGATAATGACAATATGTCACCCCATCCCACTAATATTATAAATACGAAAGTTTGGATGGATGGACGGATGTTTGTTACTCTTTCACGCAAAAACCACTGAACCGATTGCGATGAAACTTAGTATGTAGATAGCTGGAGACCTGGATTAACGCATAGGCTTTTTATCCCGATATTCCCACGGGATCGGGACTTACGCGGGTGAAACCGCGGGGCGCTGTTAGTGCCTCATATGTCATTACAATAATCTTACCTCCAGATTGTATGGCAGCCATAACTTGATTCCTAGTGTGCGGTGGGAGTGCGGCGGCTCCAGCCGGCACCGCACCGTTTTTGAGCATATTAATGGCATTTCGACGAGCCACTTCTAACAACCGCTTCTTTTCACTATCCGCAAGTTTTACCCCACTTGGTGATCTGGGAATTATTCATATTATTACAAGAATTATATTTATCAAAGCAGTGGTACACAGGCGGCTCAATTTCGATCCTTACTGCAGACTTTCTCGAAATTATGTCTGTATTAGGAATAACTTATTACTTTAAAGTATAATACAGGGTGTTAGTGAAACGTTCCCGAAAATGACGACAGATAGTACTAATGGTACCTTTGATGATGGGTCAGAAAAAAAATCGATGAAATGTTTAGCATTTTCAACGCTCCATCATGTTAGTACAGCTAAATGCAACGATAATTTCATAAATAATAAATCAAAAACAGCTGACGCTCGGGTCAAAGGACGCGCGGGCGCAGAAGGCCGCGCGAGTTCGGCGTCCGCGCGTCCGTTGACCCGAGTGTCAACTGTTTTTGATTTATTTTTTATGAAATTATCGTTTCATTTACCTGTACTAACATGATGGAGTATGAAAAATGCTAGAAATTGAATGTTTTGATTATTTTATATCCACTTACCACAGTCTACACAAATGTCATTGCAAAAGCATTATATTTTAATAGTATTGCAGCATTGTAGTGGTAGCATTTACCTCTAGCATAATGTCCATGGACGTTAACTGTTCTTATAGTGGGAATAGTGACAGATTGGTCACACACCTCTAATATCAATTAAAACAAAATACTTTTGCTTCTCTTGAAGTTATCATCAAAAAATATAAAAATAGGGCACACCTCGATCTCCTACCCCTATGTCTAGGTGGTGAGCGTCTTCCCGTCCTATGACGTGACCTTGATCTGCTCGACCTCCTTCTTGACCGTGACCTCGATGACCTCCGCCGCGACCTCGAAGTTGACCTGTGACGACTGCTGCGTCTTGACTTGGAGGTCGAGCGATGTCGACGTTTTTTTGAAGCTGAAGGTGATCTGGATCTTTTCGACCTACTTCTTGATCTAGTATAGAGAAAAAAAGCGAGAAAGAGCAGTGAGTGTGGCGATTTTTAAAGAGATTTAGTATAATTTTTAGGTTTGATTATTTACAAGGCAGTTTATTCCATGAAACAATTATCCCTGATGACAATTTTATGATATAAATTATAATATAATAAAATAGAAATCTATACTTATATTGTAAAGAGGTAAAGTTTGTGAGTTTGGATGTTTGGGGTAATCTCTGGTACTATTGATCCGATTTTGAAAATTCTCTTAGTGTTAGATAGCCCATCCAAGATCATAAATTAGAGGTAGTAAGTAATTTTACCCTTTTAGTTTTAGATTTGGATTCAAATTGTAATTGGAAGGCACATATACAAAAATAATTAGTAAACTATCAAAGTTCTCTTATGCCTTTTATAAGATCAAAAATGACTTTAAAACAGCGCTAGTTACATATTATGCTTATGCATGGCTGTTACCCCATAAGATGATACTATATTTATATAGTATCATCTTATGGGGTAACAGCACAGATAGAAATAAATAATATGAATAAAAAGACAGCTCCCGCATCAGGAATGACTCCTATGTCGCAGGGGACTTTACAAACAAATGGCCACAAAGAACACCCAGACTCGGGTGGGACGAACCCATGACCTCTGGCGTAGCAGTCAACGTCACTAACCACTAGGCCAACAGGCCAGTCTACAACAGATGCATCTATATTATTTACCTTACAAAAAAAATTAAATGAAAACTTGGAAATATTGCACCAATTGATAGTTGTAAACCTAACTCACAGGAATTAAAAATACTAACCCTACCATGTGTCTATATTTTTGAAATATGCAAATTCGTTTATCAAAGATCCAGATTTTTATACCAAAAGGGAAGACATAGAAACATATATAATATTAAGACACATTAACAGGCTTAATTAACCTACTTCACGACTAACAATGCGTTCGTTCAGTACTTTTGTTATGTCAATCAAAATATGTAATAAGCTTCCAGAATGCATAAAAGAAATCATTAAATATTATACATTTATGAATAAACTTAAACTCTTTCTAGTAAATGAATATTTTTATAGCATAGATGAGTATTCAAATGACAATAGTTTTAATTTAAATAATATTTAAACATAGATTTAAAGATTTGTCTGTAAACATACATATTGTAATACTTTAATAAGATTTTTTTCTGTAAATATTTAGCAGAGTAAATATATTTGTTTCAATTAACTATTAATTTTAAGAATATACTGTGCCCATAAGGGTCCAAAATTGAGACTATTCTATTTTTAAGTTTTTTACACCTTCGTAAATTGTTTTTGGTATGCATAATAAAGAATTAAATTGAATTTATCGAGGAAGGCTATGTAACATCACACTACGAATAATAGGAGAGGAACATTAATGAAAAATGTTGCAAAAAAACGGGGAAAATGCAGAGGAAGTTATCTTTCTTTGATGCATGCATGTAAATAGTTCTTAGTGTAACTATTAATTGGAATGTTTTGTTTCATTTATATAACTATAACTTGTTTAAATGTAAATATTACATTTTATTTTCAATATATGTACTTACTATCAATCAATTAAAGTTCAGTAACATATTATTTTATACCTTTTCCGTGATCTGCTTTCATCTCTATTTGAAGATTTGGTTGAGTTTTCAGTTTGTTTGTTCTTTTTTGCAAGTCTTTCATCCTCCTTTATTAAATCACTGCAAATAAATGTTGATTAGTTTGCTATGACATATCATTATTTATTGCAATTGTGTAAATAGAATTTTAGTACAGTGCAGTTAATTGCAATTGCTGTACATGATTGCAAGCCAGCAGAGCCTAACATATTCCTTATTGGGTAACAGATAAAAAGAAATAAATAAAAATTAACAAATTAACAGAATATTAAAATGTAGCCAGCAAATTTTTCCACTTTTAACAAAAAAAGGTCTTGGAAATCCAGTCTAGTTTTAACAGAAGTCCATTCCATCAGCAGCATGTCTTCGTTTGATACCAGTAAGGCCAATATAAAATGCCAAACATACTCACAGACATGAAAAAGTTGAACAATCAATGTGGGAGTGAATGCATTCACAGATTGATTGAGTTATTTGTCTAGAGGATATTTATTACTTTGGCATGTACCCCAAGTAACATATAATTACATATATGTTACTTGGTCGTTTACAATATTTACAAGCAAGTCTATCAGATTTAAAGTTAACTAAAATACCAGGCAGTGGACTATGATAGGCTGATTGATTGGAAATGCCTGGTAGTCGTTAACAATAACTAGAAAAAAACAGGTATCATTCTTTGATAGCTAATAAAATCATATCAGGCTGCTTGACAACTTTGACCCTGATACCTGCAAAACATTCACACTATAAAAGTGGCAAGTATGCATACATTCTTTATGACATATTATTTTACTTCTTCTCAAAATTGTAGGCATGCTAAAATAATAGAGAACTCAAATAAAATAATATAGGCAGCTTTGGGATCTTGAACCATTATTGTGCTTTAAACCTATATGAAATCTATAATATCATTACTATTATTAGTTCGAAAGTTTTTAGATAAATTTGTTTCTGCAGTACTGCACAAGAGACTAGCAGATCATTATTCTCCGTACCATTTCCCAACTAAGTTAGGGTCGGCTTTCAGTCTAACTACGATACGGCCGAACTTCGATATTTTACGTGAAGCAACAGTCATCAGACTGCCACAACCCAAGTACTAGGTGATATTGAAGTTCTGTACTTAGACCAGGTTGTCGGACTTTTTAGGGCTCCAACTAGACGTAACAGATGTTCATATGGCACCTAAGACCGACGGTTTAACGTGCTCTCCGAGGCACGGAGGGGTCTCATTGTGTTAAGAATAGACACCCATCCTAGACTGACCTGGTTAGTATTACTTAACTTTGTAATGTGCTAACCTACTCGGTTACTACTTAGCCACAAGCCCCTCAACAGACTAACAAATTTATTGTTTATGAGACAAGCTCAAAAAGACTTTAGTTGAAGATATGATAAAAATATATCATAGTCGAACCAGCTTATACTATATATTTATTTTAAAACTTTCTGCAGTTTACAATGGATGAGGCGGACTTAAATAATGCCACATGGCATTATCTGTATTTAAGAACTACTGTCAGGAAACAGGTCTGGTTGCTGCATGCAATAAACAGAAACCTTGCCCCTGCGAGTCCTGACAGTGATTTCTGGTAGCTCCAGCCATTTGTATCAGAGCAAATTATTAATGATTCTGATAAACCGGCAATTCAAAGCTCAAATCCTCAAATAATTATTAACACTTACAACACAAATAAGATTCTGTATGATATTCTAGTCTTTAGATACATTAATTTTAATTGAGAAAAGAGCATGTGTTGTAAATACACACTGGGCAGCATTCAGGATACCTTTGTTGTAAATCTTCTATGCCATTTATTTTATGGTATTATAATAACTTAATAGACAAACAAAAAAAGGAACAGTAAACTCAACCTTACGGTTGCAGAACAAAGTCTAAAATAGAAAAATATGAACTTACATTCTTTCTACCTCAGCCTGTTTTTTTAATATACCTCCAGGATCTGATGACTTAGGAAACTGTGAATTATATACAATATCTTTGTCAGTACTACTTGAAGAGTCTGTATATTCACCTTCTTCATACTTCTCAGCCTTTTTCCTGGCCTCTTCTTCAGCCTTTTTTACAGTCTCTTCAAATACGGTACTAAACTTCAAATTCTTTATTAAAATTTTGCCTTTACATTTATCACTATCGGTATTCGTTTCAGCTTTTTTAATATCTAATTTCTGTCTTAAATCAAGTGTGTCAGTATAAGCTTTAGGTGAAAGATCTGATGGAGGCAGTGGTATAGGCGGGGACATTGAGTCTACAGTAATTGGAGAATCTTCAGTTTTGAAAGTTACTAGCCTTTTAACATCTCTCTCTTTTTCTATCTTAACCTCTATTACTTTAACATCTTCTGCCTTAATTTTCGGTTCTTGTTTTACTTTTACATGTTCCGGATCTGGTTTGACTCTAACTGGCGTAAGGGGATAGGGATACGAAGGAGACCGGCTCTCTCTAGAACGCTTTTTAGTTTTACTTTTTTTTCTTTTCTTACGCTTATGTGAGTGTTCACCCTCCTCGTCAGATCCGTTGCTACTGCTAACACTTTTACTACGCTTTTTCTTTTCTTTTTTATGTTTCTTCTTACTTTTCTTGGACTTTTTAATAGGCATTTCATCGATCTTTGGCGGATCCGCGTTAAAAGCACTAAAAAGTTCTGATAAAATTTCACTCGATGATTTTTTCGAATCATCTTTCTTGCGGTCGGGTGTTGTTTTTTCCCTTTTAATGAGTTGTTCAATCTTATCTATTAAGCTCGCCATAGTATTTTCTACTTTAATTGACTTCTTCAGTATAAGGTTCTGTTGTAGTTACATACAAATGCAAACTATCGCCATGTTGCGCGAATGTTATGAATAAATTGGACATTTTGACAATAATTCTTTGACTGACAGTTTCATTTCAACCGATTTGACAGATAATAGAAAGAGAGTTACCCAATGAGTCAATAAAAATACGTCATTGGGGTTACCCGATGAAAAGGAATAGAATATAAATAAAATTTATTGTACACCAGTTGCAAATAAATAACAAGGACATTGCAGAAACAATATGTACAATGGGCGACCTGTGGACGGACAAAGACGAAAAGAAATAAAAAAAATAATGGGTAGTTTTTGGTGTAAGAGAGTTGCAGGAGTTTTTTTAAGTAATCTTACTGTGGTAAATGTTCTACCTAATAGTGTTAAAAAAATAAACATATAAATACACGCATACATATATATGTACATACTAAGTACATAAACTTACAGAGATACAGTGGGTATACTACTCTGTCAAGAAAGTACCGGGAAAAGGTCAAAAAACACAAAATGTTAACTATTCTTCCAAATTTATTGTATCGCCTTCAAAGTAGGCCCTTTAAAAAATAATACACTTACGCCAACGAATAATACCTGTAATTCACCACATTTTTAAAATAAATATTTATGATATTGTCGAAAGTTTAAGCGAATGTTACACATTAAAATAAAACTATTTTTAACGGATTCTATCGCGATTTGGTGTTATTTTACTTTTTACACTGATCCCGACGTTTCAGTTGCTTTACAGCAGCCATGGTCACGGGTAGACTAAGATGGTGGTCGTCTCATGTATCGAAGTGTCCCGTGTGAAACGTCGGGATCAGTGTAAATAGTAAAATAACACCAAATAAATCGCGATAGAATCCGTTAAAAATAGTTTTATTTCAAAGATTTATGATTTAAAATCCAGTTATCAAAACATTTTTTAAATGCATTTACCGGAATCGACTTTAGTTCTTCATTTCTATATTGGCGCGAAGTTTGAGCAATATCTGTCATTTAGTTTGTTTTCATCTCAAGAGTGTTTTGCGATTTTTTTTAATGGATAAAAATATCGAACAAAATGTTTGTCTCAAATTCTGCATTGCAAATGGAATTTCATGTTCAGAATCGCTGCAAATGTTACAGATGCATAAAATGAATCGACTTTATCAAAAACTCGTGCATATGCCAAGACACTGGGCAACAGATGTCATATTTGCAACGCACCAACTATGTGAGAAGTACAGATGCGCGCAGTTTGCTAACCTAGAAAAGTGTATGATAGACTACTATGAGAGATTTTGTGATGGGCGTTGAAAGAAGCAAGAGCGCCTGTTAAGTATGTGAAATTGATTCGTGCTATGTACAGAGAGTCTAGTGCTCATGTAAGGTCGGTCGTTGGAAACACCGAATAATTCAATGTCTCTATAGGCTTCCACCAGGGATCGGCTCTTAATCCATACCTCTTCCTGTTAATAATGCATCTTGGTCAGTCGGTGAATACGGCTCCGAGGTCTATCCCAGATTGGAAAAATGACAACAGTGATTTTCAAAATCAGCAGAACCAAAACCGAAAACATGTATTGTGATTTCGGCGGTATCTCTAGTCCTGCAACTATTTCGCTAAATGGAACGATATCAGTCTGCATTGCTTTTAAGCACATTGGAACCTACAAAGCGATGGTGCAATAGAGCGGTCTGCCTATCGTCGAATCAATACAGGGACGATGAAGTGGCGGCAGGTAACAAAAACAATATGCGGTCCTAGTTTCTCTATCAAACCGAAAGGCCAAATTTATAAGACGTCCATCTGATCTGCCGTCCTGCTTGGATCTGCATGTTGACCAACAAAAAGAACGTATGGAGACACCTGTAAGTAGCTGAAATGCGAATGTTAAAATGGATGTGTGGTGTGACTAGGATGGACAAAGCGAGAAATGAATACATCAGAGGGAGCCTGAAAGTAGCCAATGGATAAAAGTTAAGGATCAACAAATTATACTGGTTCATGGACATTTGATGCGGAGAGATGATCAAAATGTGGTGAAGAGATCGGGTAACCAAAAAAGGTATTGTACCTTATAATTAATACCGCGATTAAGTCCCAATTTACACATCCAATGTGGTCAAGAGAGTTTTAGAGGACGACTAAAGAAAAGATGAATGGACTGCATGAAAGTGGAGACGTATGGAAAGGAAGTAAGCAGTGAACTAACGAATGATAGAGGAGAATGGAAGAAGAAAACACATTGCGCCGACCCCAAATAAATTTGAAAAAAGGGCAAGACGATGATGTTTGGAGCATTAAATTTAATTTAAAATCAGCAACTAAATCAATTTACAGTATTTATTTTGAAGCGCCCTGAGCTTGCACAAACCTAATTGAGAGAAATATGTAAAATACAATAAATAGGGTTAAGATTTAAAAAGATATCAATTATATATTATGGTTGTCAATTTACATTCATTACAGTAAGGACTTACTTGTGAAAACTAATAAATGTTGTCAATTGAATTATTTGCGCTATGTGGTTCAGTTTCAGTGTGCTTATTTTAGAGCGCATCTAACCAAAATGCAATCATGTGCTTATAGCATAATTGCTTTAGAGCATTCTTATGATCTCACTCTCATAGCAATAGTGCCTTACCTAACGTTATGGTGCAATGACTCTCAATCTCAATCGTCGCTGGTAGCTAACGCCTTTTTTATACCTAAATAAAAAGTACTTACTTAAGTAACTAAAACAACGTCGCAAAATCATAAATATGGTCCCATATAGTCTCGATGTCTGCCTTGCTCCACTCTGCGCACTCGCCCCACACTCCCCACTCTCCCTCCCTGTCTCCCAGTATCACACTCTCCCTTCCTAGATCCCTTCTCTACCTCCATCTCTATCTCACTCCCTCCCTCCCTCCCTCTCCATGTCTCTCTGACGCTGTACCTACATGTAAATATAAGAAACTCACCTCCGTCTTAAGAATTTTGGATCTCGTTATAAAAATAAATTTTTTTAAATATATTACACTCGGACACACTTTCCATAAATTTTCGATCAGTTTTTACGCGGACACATTTTCCATACATTTTCGATCAGGGTCCACGTGACCCTGAATTCTGACGAAAGTTTAACATTTTTTACCCATCTCAAAAAGTGCCCAACGCCGCTAAAGAAGTTTTCACTTCAAAAATCAATAAGTTTATTTTCTTAAATTGCATAAACATTTCAATGTAAGAGATGTAAGACTATAGCTTAGACTAGATTGTCGTAGGATTTAAACTGAACGCACTCATTCACTAAAGTCTACGACATCTGGATAATAATATAATCAATAATATTGAGTAGGTAGGTATACTTTCCAAGTCTATATTTTCCATACTATTGTCTTCTAAATTCATAAAAAAATGGATTTTTTTATATATGTTTCATAGGTTTTTAGGGCAACACAACGTTAGGGTCTCTTTTAATACGTATACAGAGACTTTATCTGTAGATTTACCTTAAATTTTTTAAAATAATGCGTCTCCTGCTTTGGGAATTACGATGAATGCACTGTATTCTGTTCCCACACTAGTACTTCATTTTTAGCTTTCTCTTCGTATTCCTTCAATTTCTTGACGTGATTGGTATTGCATGTTGCTAACGAACTCTTTTAATGACATAATTAACTTAATTGTTATTAAACTTTCGCGACTTTGAAACATATTGGATGTGTAACTTGGGACTTCTTCGCGATAATATTAAAAAGATACAATACCTCTTGTACCACTCAGTAGTAGTCTACTGGTGACCACGATCGGTGCAATTCGATCTAAACGTCGGGTAACCAAGAGGTATTGTACCTTTTAAATATTATCGCGATTAAGTCCCGCGTTACACATCTAATAATTAACTTGCTGCCTTCACAAATATCTGAACCAGGGCGCTATATTTTTTGTTAACTAAAATAATCTCTGTAAAATTTCTTCCCAAAAAATAAAATCGAAATGCGGTATAGAGGTTCGTCAACTTGTTAAATAAATTTTTCGAAAATCAATTTTCTCATCCTCATTTTCGCATTAACTTTTAATATGAAATTAATTATTTTAGAAGATCCACAAGATTTAAACAAAAATGCGTTAGTATGCCTATAAGTTTTTAATTTATTAGTATACAATTATCCACTAGAAGTCCATTGTCCATTTGTGTGTAATAAATATAGTGGAGTATTAAATAACAATAAACCAGTATGACTACTAATTTGAATCAATGTTACACATCTTTCATAATTTTTTCCCTAAAAACAGTGATTATTTAATTGTTTAATATTTTGTATTATTGTCCATTGTCTTATAAAGGGGGTCCTTTATATCCACGGGGCCCTGGACTGCAGCACAAGACCAAACGTAGATCTGCCCCCAGGGTAGAGTGTGAGGGAGAAGGAGAGAAATGACTTAAAGTACTTTGGCCCCACTATGTATGAGGCAATGGAATCTAGAGTTATTCTGTAGTCGAAAGAAGTTAGTAACAAATTCATAAATTACTAGCAGCGCCCCGTGGCTTCACCCGCGTAAGTCTCGATCCCGATGGAATATCGGGATAAAAAGTAGCCTATGCGGTAATCCAGGTCTCCAGCTATGTACATACCAAGTTTCATCGCAATCGGTTTTGTGGTTTTTGCGTGAAAGAGTAACAAACATCCATCTATCCATCTAAACTTTCACATTTATAATATTAGTGGGACAATGGTTATAATAAGATATGTACCTCCATTGGGGCCTAACTGTATATTGTTTCCTTTGTCTGTTATTGATTAAATTGTAAACCTTTTCTTACTGCCTTTGGTCTAGTTCTAGGTTCCTCCAGCTTAAAGCTAGTGTTAGGAGTTAATTCATGTCAGTAGTGCACTGGGTGGGATTCGAGCCTGCAACCATTTGATCGCAAGTCCGGCGCCATTTCTTTGCACCTAGTTAGCTGTGCATTTTTTTTAATTAAAGACAGTGGACCTTGATCGCGTTTCGTACTTGAGGTAAATACTATTTGAATATATTTCTCAATAGTGATCATCACATAGTCTGATGATAGTTTACAGTTACCTTCGAATTTTGTAAACTCTCTCAATTCAGAAACCGGTCAAGATTCTGTCTTTAATTTTAAATTTTATAAGTAAGCTAAGTATGCTACTTATTTCTGAACGATTTAAAATTAAACCACATATTTTGGATCAGTTTTCACTTGCAGGAATAGGGAATAAAATAAAACTATTTTACTTATGTTTAGTTTTTATTGTTTTCTCAATACCTTTGAAAGGTTGGTTAGTGATAAACTGATAAACAAACAAGAATAGATATTAGATTCTTTACCTTCGGTTTGAGGGAAATACACTGCGACTTTAATGTCAACGGCAGCACAGGACGGAACATGTCCTTTAGTTATTATTGATTTAGGTACATACGTTAGGGAGTGTTCAGAGAAAATGTACTTACAATTAATAATTTCAAGAAATCTCGATCTACTTATCCGACATGTACCTACATGTAAGTAGGAAAGCTTCTAGCATGATTGTATGTATGGTATGGGTGTTCTTTCAAATAAACAGATATAAGTATATTTTATAAAATAAAATATACTTATCTTCCGATTATCAGAAACAATATATTGTATCGAAGATGATAAAATAATGTAGGTATATTTTATTAGTAGCTGTCGTTTGTACCTGTCGTCCACTTCGAATCACTTTGACACAAATAAAGACAAGCACAATCTCGATAAATAATTAATTATAGTTAAATCCAATAATTCACACTCAATAATTTGGCATAATTTGTTTAGTGAATTTAATAACTGGAAGCGCCAATTATTGAGCAAGAGCAATTTAATTACCGTTCAGGCCGTTGCCAATGTTCTAAATTTGAAACTTAAAAGAGGTTTTTCACTGGTAGTGTTAAAAAAAGTGAAAAAAAACATACCAAAAGCAAGTGTACCGCAGTGCAATGTCAGCATGAAATAAACGGAGAAATATATCTTTGCAACGTCAATGAGTCCATTTTATACTACCGGCCTTCATTTTAAAACTTGTTCATCATACCTAGTTCTTAGGAAGACAGAATAAATACTACCAAATGGCCAAATTAATAATAAGTTACTTAAAAAGCAATAAATATTATCATATTATCACACAATAATATCCTTTATAATAAATCGATGACTAAATTAATATTTCTAATCATATTCAGGTATATAGATACAATAGCAAACTTTTAATATAGATAAGTCGATATAATCATAAAATACATTCCCGTATTAAAATACCTACCTATCTACGTTTTCGTATCAAATTTTTAACGATTTTTCCATGTATTTGATTTAGTTATAAAAAACTTGTTTGTTAAAAAAACTAATAATAACTGACACAAGCTAGTCACAGTATTTAATCTATCTTTACGAAAATAACTAAGTCAGTGTACTTCATGTATAAGTACTAATGGTTTACGATCATTGCAAATCACATATTGAACTTAAATTATATGTAGGTATTAAAAAAACACCGTTTCTTCCCATTGCTTTTATAAATCCCCATGTAACGTACGTTTTTCATAAATAAAATATTCAAAAAAATTAACCAACGTCAAACTTTCTATTAGAATCCTTGCGTCCGTGCTTGAAAATTGAATTTTTCGAATTGTGCAAACTGGATGCAACGACGGCAACCTTTCTTTCTCATGTACGTTTCATATTTTAAGTACTCGAATGTTAAATACTAACTTTTTATCACACAGATCATAACGGGTCCCAAAATTTTATAAACCATGAGACAAGAACAGTTTCCGCTCGATCAACGAGTGGTAATGAAGCGTTCGCCTAAATGAGTAGAGGCTAACCATGCTAATAATTATTGGAACCTTGATAGCTCTAGTTTTATTCGGTAAGGTACATCGGCTTGTAGCGGATCAGCAATGTCAGGGTTCCTAATAATGATCGACACGCTAGAATCGTTGAGATCAGTAACTAGGCTAGCGCCAAAGAACGCAGCAAACGGCTACAGCTCTCGAATCTGACTTCATGAAGCGCAGTGAATGAGGCATTAGCTATGTTATACGTTTCAAAATGTAGGCAGACTTGTACGCGAGGAACGCTTAACACGAAAGCCATTCGTTGTGATGTCACTAAGAAGTAGATACTAGGAGATTAGAAACGCTAACGGCTGAAAATATCGCAGAGGCCTATAAGATAACTATCGGAGCTAACACTCGTCATTACGACTCGGTACGTACAGACCGAGAGCACTAGCCGCTCCAATCTTAAAGCTACTACTAAAATTCTCTAGGCGATCAAAGATCGCAAGCTAAATTGATTTTTTTCAAAAGTCTTAAAAAAATAAAATCTGCTAGTGATCAACGTTTAACGCCTTAGCGGGGACGCATGACGGCGCGCACCGTTCGGAAACGTTTCTCGAAGCCGAGCTTCATGTAAAGAGAACGGGACGCGTCGTTCTCCGGACGAATGACGACGAAGGGTTTATAGCCGCGGTCAGCCACTTCTTTGGTGAGGCGCCGTGCGAGGTAGATCCCGTAGCCTTTCCTGCGGAACTCTGGCCTGGTTTGCATTGAGAACATGGCCCCGTAGTACGACTGCACCATCCACGCGGCCAGCTGCCCTTCGACAAAGATACCATAGGCCGGTAGCTCGGCTACAAGTTTCTCGAAGACCTCACGGCACTCAATGTCGCTCGCCGGGTACAAGTCGTGGACCGCCTTCATGTGTTCGGGCTTTAAGCGAACTAACTCCACGTCCGGTGGCAATCTGCATAAGAAATATTGAAACTTTACTACCACACAAACAAAAACCAACAAGAAAACACTCACTGCTAACTAAACATATACGGTTGCACTCATATATATGTCTTTTACGGAAGCCCAATAGATTTGCACTCAACAAGGATCTTTATCAAGAGTACAGCGCCTGACACCGATGTGATAG
Organism: Euplagia quadripunctaria; assembly: GCA_963859945.1. Classification (NCBI taxonomy): domain Eukaryota; kingdom Metazoa; phylum Arthropoda; class Insecta; order Lepidoptera; family Erebidae; genus Euplagia; species Euplagia quadripunctaria. The sequence continues at coordinate 5,706,482 of OY982569.1, read as the reverse complement.
GTCTTTTCACTCCTTGATAAAGGTCCTCTGTCGAGCCCGTCTCTAATCAGTCTCCCCAAAACACGTAGGTACCTGACTACAACCGAATATCTTCCATTACAAATTACAAATTCAATATCTTTATTTCATAAATTTGCTCAACTGGTGTTCGAAATCGTTAGTTTAAAGAAAAATAAATCAAAATTTATAGATACACACACAGTCACTGCAACAAATTATTAAAATATGGATAACAGATAATACCGTACCTGCCTGTGTGGATCTATAACCGAACCGCTCGTTTCCAAATGGTGAGCCTTGTGAGAAGAAATCGGGCAAATAAACTCACGGCCATTTCAATCACCAATATTTAGTCAATTGTATTACAGTGCAAAACGGTGCTGTAATTTACAGCACTGTTTTGTTTTGCTTTATTGCGTTATTAGGATTAAAAGTAAATAAATTAAAAGTAGGCTATAAAATAGGGAAATTAAAAAGATAAGGTAAAAATAATTTAAAAAAAGGAAGAACGGAAAAATATAAGAGATTGATAAAAAGAAACATGTTAGGTAACATTACATGTCTATTAAATATTTAAATACCCTGTGAATCCAAAACAATTTATTCCCAAGCGTTTTTATCCTGTATATAATCCACTACTGAGTAATAGCCCTTAGCCCTGTTGTCTTTTTACTTTGGACTTGAACTTGATTAGACCCCGAAACGACTCGTTAATCTTTTAGAGGCAGGTACAACAAGTTTATGGTTATTACGTATGTTAAAAGAATGTTTATCTATCACTTTTTTACAGGAATTATCTTTATTTTTATGAAGGTAAAGCAGGTTAATAATTGGTAGACGAACGGTAAAATGTAACTTATCTGGGATACCCAAAATGCTCAGTTTTCTTACCCATCAGTACTGGCGTCCTTAGGTGGGTTATCACAAGAGTATACATCGCCGGTAATCTTGTCGTGCCCCTCATAGTGCCTCTCAAGCCGGTTCACGATCGCCTCGTGGGTAAAGTTCAGGTACAATGACTTGGTGAGATCCAGTAATATGTCTTCTGACGTCAGCAGGTCCACCAGTTCTGCGCGCTCCGAGGGACAAAATACTGTCACGCTTTCGTATGGGTGGCTGTTTGGCTAGAAATAAATAAAGTACATATATATTTTTAATTCGTCTGTATCGTCCTTCTCTAATCGGGGTTTTAGAAAAGGGGGGAGGGGCGATTAAACCAGGGGCAGGCCACGCCCACTCTGTAGAGTAGGCTACAAGTATAAAGCTACAAGTACACGGTGAGGTAGACTGAACGTTCCAAAATTTGCCGTGCCGCACGTTATTTCGATGCTCACTTACGCGCTACGTCGCGTCATACATTCGTATCTAGACTATCGAGTTATTGCTCCCTAGCGTAGGTTTATTTGTTCATAAAAATAGAGTAATAGGCACATAACTGACTGGTAATTAAATATTCAGAATAATTAATTCTTAAAAAAAAGACAACCCTAAGGTCGTGGCGTCGTAACATAAGAGTTACGTGATAAAAAGAGAGGCAACTTCTTGGTGAATAAAGCTGTAGGTAATTAGCGCTGTGCGAACTAAATTGCAACTTTATTGTGTTGAAACAAGAGTAGCTATTTGTTTAAATGATTTGGCGGAGTGGGACTTCTGTACCTGTACTATTATGTGTTCTGTGCCAGGGGCCTATGACTCGTTTATTTACATATAAAGCTACATATGTACAATATTAGTAACAATAAATTGACGACCGAAGTGGCGTAGCGGTAGTGCATTCGATTGCCGCGTTTGAGATTCGATTTCCAATCAGTGCAATATTTTTATGCATGTTTTTTTTAACGAAGTTTCTTATCGCACGTTACACTTCAGACGCGTGGCGATTCGGGCTAGACGGAAAAAGGTGTTAGCGCAACCAAAACTGTTGACCGCGAGTTTATTTATTTTATTTACGCCATCTGTGGATTCTGCGTGATACTACTGTAATTTGATGTTGGTTGTATCCATATATTAGTTCGGGCAACTTGGATTATATTCAAGCTCACACCACATACACTTATTATTATTTTTACTTGTTGTTTAATGTTAAAAAACTGATATTCTGTATGGGGGTCCGGGTGCTCTATAATACATGCTTCGGCCTAATTTAGACACCAGATTTTCCACAAATTACATGGAATGGTTTTAAATGTTTTTTTAACCATGATAAGCTGTTATTTGTGGAGATAAATAAATGCATTTTATTACATTATTATTTACTAGCAACCCGCCCTGGCTTCGCACCGGTAGTAGAGACATCTTTAACAATCATCATCATATTTCAATCAATTTACACAAAATGTTAACAAATTCTACACCTAAACCTTCTTCATGAATCACTCTGTCTATTGGTGAAAATCGCATAAAAACCCGTTCAGTAGTTTTTCAGTTTATCGCGAACAGACAGTCAGACGCGGCGGGCGACTTTGTTTTATAATATGTAGTGATTTATTATGTAATGCATTAAACATATTTTTATTTAGCGAAAGGAACTTCGTTCTGTTATGTCCCAAAGACACCTCACACGTTTCTTTTTAGGGTTCCGCACCCAAAGGGTAAAAACGGGATCCTATTACTAAGACTCCACTGTCCGTCTGTCTGCCCGTCACCAGGCTGTATCTCATGAACCGTGATAGCTAGACAGTTGAAATTTTCACAGATGGTGTATTTCTGTTGTCGCTATAACAATAAATAATAAAAATAAAATTAAAGGGGGCTACTTGAAACGTGTATTTGTACGATGGTGCGGAACCCTTCATCCGCGAGTCCGATTCGCACTTGGCCGATTTTTTTTTGTTGTATGTTATAGGTGGCAAAGGAGCAGACAGCTCACCTGGTGGCTAGTGACTACCGCCGCCCATGGACTCCTGCAACTCAAAAGTCACAAGCCTTTGAGGTGGCTGTACGATATTCTCTAATCTATACAATACCAATATTATAAAGCTGAAGATTTTGTTTGTTTGGTTGAATGCGCTAATCTCAAGAACTACTGGTTCGAATTGACTTATTCTTTTAGTGTTGGATAGCCTATTTATCGAGGAAGGCTATAGGGTATATAACATCAAGCTACGACGAATAAGAGCGGAGCAGTGACCATAAAAGTGTGTGAAACTGCGAGGACGTCTAGTTAATATAATATGTATACTATATATAAACTACTGGCTGACCCGCGCAACTTTTTCTGCGTCACATAAGAGAGAAAGATAAATTTTCCCCGTTTTTGCAGCATTTTTCATTAATGCGCCGCTCCTATTGGTCGTAGCGTGATGTTATATAGCCTTTAGCCTTCTTCGATAAATGGGCTATCCAACATTAAAATAATTTTTCAATTCAAATCAGTAGTTCCTGAGATTAGCGCGTTCAACGAAAGAAACAAACTCTTCAACATTATAATATTAGTATATATTATATCTATTTCCATTGATCTGGCTAATTATATGTATAATGTTACTGTATTTACAAAAAATGCAAGGGTTAGTATGATTGTTTATCCGTGTTCTAAAACCCATGGTACAAACTCTACTTAGTTTATAGATAGCGCAGTATAATACATATTTCCCAGTTTATAATCCCATATTATTGTATTTATACTTGCCGCGCCCTGCGGTTACACCCACGTAAGTCCCGATGCCGTTAGAATATCGAAATAAAAAGTAGCTTATGCGTTAATCCAGGTCTCCAGCTATCTACATAACAAGTTTCATCGCAATCGGTTTAGTAGTTTTTGCGTGAAAGAGCAACAAGCATCCATATAGCCAAACATCCTCACAACTTTCACGTTTATAATAAAACTATAATAATACTAATAATACTTATTGACTGGCCTGTTGGTCTAGTGGTTAGTGACCCTGACCGCTATGCTTATAGGACGTGGGTTCGATTCCCACAAGAGTCTGGGTGTTCTTTGTGTCCGTTGTTTCTATGTTTGTAAAGTCCCCCGCGATACAGGAGTAATTCCTAATGCGGGAGTTGTCTTTTTAAAAAGAAAAAAAAAAGAAAAAGAAAAAAAATCAGTAGGATTTATTTCAATACCTGTAATGTTATAAATATATACCTTATTACGTGTAATGGGGTAGAAATTTAATACATCGCTGGTTTTGTGAGAATAGCGACGGAACTAAAAATTATTGATTTTAGAGAATGGCAATGAATTTGTGATTTCCGCTAGTGTGTGTCTCAAATATATAATGAAGTCGTCGCTTTAAAACGAACGTTAGCACAAAATCGGCGTTGCATCTCTGTTCACGATAGAATATCAAAGATTGATGATCATTTGGCATACTTAGTTCAATTCGACTGAATTTTGAATTACGTCGATATTCTCGCAAACCAGCGACATGCCATTTCAAATAGACTACATAACATTTATTTAAAAGGCTTTGAGTCATTATTTGTTTCAGGTCCCCAGAGTCGTAATTACCAGCCGAGCTTGACTGGATGGTAGGATTAAAATGCATTTTTCTGGATATGAAAAAAGTATGCTTTCGCTAACGATGTACGACATACGAACGTATTTCAAAAGACTAACGAGGGAATGATTTCAAGGCTAGAGGTAGGTTTGTAGGCATTATTTTAAACTGATTAATGTTTTAAATTACACTCTGTCCGTAGCTTTTTGCAAGTAAATATTTAAAAGTACGTTTATTAACAACTAGCAGCGCCCCACGGTTTCACCCACGTAAGTCCCGATCCCGTAGGAATATCGGGATAAACAGTAGCTTTGGCGTGAAAGAGTAACAAACATCCGTCTATCCATCCATCCATCCAAACTTTCACATTTATAAGATTAGTGGGATAGTGGGATACGTGACGTGATTTTCTAAGAGAAATAGTTTACAGGCTAGAGAGTGGACTCTATATTATTTTTTATTGGCTTACAAGATCCGAATGGATTTTCGGTTTATTAGTAGTTTATTATTTTTAACTTAATTGGCTCATTAAATTACGGAAACGACATTAAGCTTTCAACCTCTGACCTTTTAAATTGGTCAGATTCGATTTGTGAAGTGAAACATTTAATAAACATAATTATATGAGTAGAGATTAATAGTCTGAAGACACGCGCACCGTAATTAAAACCTTATATATGACTACATATTATAAAACAAAGTCTCCCACCGCGTCGTCTGTCTGTCTGTACGCGATAAACTGAAAAACTACTGAACGGATTTTCATGCGGAGTGATTCATGAGGAAGGTTTAGGTGTATAATTTGTACCCGTGCAAAGCCGGGGCGGGTTGTTAGTAGGTAATAAGCGTCTCTTTTGAAACTCTTAAAGACTCTTGTTCAAATTGCAAACCATCAAATCATTGTTATAGACTGAAATCGGTACATAAGTACATAAGAAGTATTTTTTTTTATGGAATATATAAACGAGTAGACGAATCACCTGAAGGTAAGTGACTACCGCCGCCCATGGGCACCTGCAACTCAAGAGTCACAAGTGCGTTGCCAGCCTTTACGGTGGGAGTAGGGGAAGGGGGAGGAAGAGGGGGAGAGGGGGACAGGGAAGGGTTAGGGCTTCCGGTGACCTCACCCACTCGGCGAAATACAATGAAACCATTGTCGTAACTGTCGTAAAAGTAAACTCTACTTTGGTTTTTTATTAACGTATTACTATTTCGCACCAAAAATCTGCAATTTTGTTTTTTTTTTCAAACATATATCTAAGGACATTTGGAATTTTAAGACAAATATAACGATATCTTAACTGTCGAAATCCATCCTGCTGTTTCGTAGATACGAAGTAATAATGAAATTTACAAACATAAAAGATACGCGCGAATAACATAACCCTTCCTTGGCAGTCGGGTAAAAAAACTATAATAAAGTTAAATGAATGCATGTTTCGCCATCCGGTAATTTTTTAGAAAGCTAATGGGATTGCCGCATTGACCATTCATCATAGCAAACAATTCAAAGAAGTTCAATTTTTTGTTTCATCCTGAAAAGTCTAGCTATCTTCCGTCGCAAGTGGTTTATTACAAGAATAGATCATTCAGTTACGCTTGGCTGACAGCTTGGTCTAGATAAATATCGAGGATTAGTTACGCTTGGCTACCCCATATAATTAAGCCGTAAGCCAGGCTTGGCTGCAGGTGATGTCTTTGTGATGTAGGCGTTTCATTAGTTTTAACAAAAAGGGGTGTGTGAAAGATACTTAAAAGAATGAAACTATTTTAATTAAATACGGATTTACGGTTTAAAAAGGTGTTGTAGTTTTTGTTTAGTTTGTTAGTTGTAGTTAAAGTAATTCTACGCATTTTTATGAACATTTTAGTCAACGGAGGAGCGTGAGATTTGGAATAATAATACCGTCCAGACTGTATTATTACTGTATTCGGCCACGGCGACTTGGAACTGATTTTTGAGAGCTTCGTTGATGTGCTCTCAGATGACTGACATACCCGATTTTTGCCGTAAACGTGCGTCCACATTCACTGCAAGTCATCACCTCACATATAATCGGGGGCCTTGAGCTCGTCGCGTTACGCATTAAGCTCTTCTTTACGTCGTCTTTCTAACTCGAACACTTTAGTACAGTACGCCTGTACAGTAGACTGTCCGCCGCCATTTTTAAGAAAATTTCGTCAACAGACCCCTCTGTTGAGGTTGAAATTTTGAGTGAAGTTTTCAATACTTAAAATTTATACTTACATAGAAGAAGTGCAGAAAGCTAAAATTTTCAAACGATATGTGTTACAAATTTAAAAATTACGTGAAAAGTCTACATCAAGCTACATGCGTCCGTCTGTCAAGTATATAATATGTTGATCTGTTCAACATGTTATACATATTACGGTGAGGTCAATAAAATAAAAAAATCAAGACTGAATATAGTGATCAATTATGGCCGAAATTCGACCACCAGGTCTTGGTATCTCACCTAGGATCGCTAGTAGGTATATATTATTACCTCATTAAGTACTTGTATAAATGGCAAACTACGATTCTTACTTATGTTGAGATTTTTGAGGTTCAGGGAGCAACGAAATATACACTGCCGGTACACTACATAATACTATCAATATAATAATTCCTTTTCTATCAAATTTAATATAAAAAAAATTATAATAAGAACTGAGGGGCAGAAGTATCCAAAACATTCGAACTTGTATGAAAGGTTTAATGACAGTAGAGGATGGTCGTGAGGTGGGTAAAGATAGAAGTAAGTGGCTGGCTGTTGTCTCGGTTTATCCAGAAGGGAGACAGGCGTGAGTTACATATTTCATCTATACTAATATTATAAAGCTGAAGAGTTTGTTTGTTTGTTTGGTTGATTGTATTGTTGTTAATTGAAAAATGTTAGTGTTGGATAGCCTATTTATCGAGGAAGGCTATAGGCTATATAACATCACGCTACAACCAATAGGAGCGGAGTATCAATGAAAAATATTGCAAAAACGGGAAAAATTTACAAACGCAGACGAAGTGGGCCAGCTAATATTATGCTGACTGTGATATATTAATTGATTGTAAATACATATATATACGTATACAATATATTTACAAATTATAAATTAAATTTACCAGGTATGTGACTCAGGTTTGGTGCGGGAAGCCTTTCGATTGAGACCATGGTTCTGTCCATGGTCTGGTATGGTCATGGTAAACCAGCATTTAAGGTCAGATATACTGCAATCTGTGATTTGGGTGTTACAGCAAAAAAACTCTTAAGTTATATGGCAATAAATGTTCCCGGTAGTTCAACCGCGTTGACTATATATCTTTTTATAAGTTTTCTTGCTTGGTGGATGTTTATAACCAAGCAAGAAACTAACTAGCTTTAGCTTTTGTAACAAGCTTTATATGAGCTTCACCTGTATATATCTATGCAACGGAATCTTTCAAAGTAGTTTTGGACCAACTTCAAAACGTCTGATGAACTAGATATAGGTATAATACCAGAATAATAAATAGTATAAAAATCTAAAAGGAACACGCTTTAATAACAGATAAAAAAGCGTGTTTTTAAACTATATGAAAAAAGTGGTCCTCAGAACGAGGATGTGAGAAAAGCGGATCCGCAATTGTCTGAAGTGGCAGGCGGATATACCTACTCTTTAAAAAGCGGACTAAAAAAGAAAAAAGCGCTATATGAAGCAATGTCAAAGTGATGTTTAACAATATGACAGCCTTTATAACCGCAAAATGCACCTTTGATGTTTTGCCAAAAAAGACAAGGGAATAGAGCAAAATCTATATTAACTAAGTAATAAAAGAAAATGTAGAAGGCTTTCATTTTATTGAGAAGTATTAGCTTTGTTCTATCAAAATGTGTACGCAGGTATGTGTGTCTGACTTTTTGTACCTCTCACTGTTACATGTTGTTTACATTCTCTCTTTGTAAAGTTAAATAATTATTTTATTTAACAATTAAAAAATAATAACACACTTCAAACTAATAACGAATCTAATTTCTCAGTCTTATTTAGCACTTAATTTTATGAAAACTGTTAATAATTTATTTTAACCATTGGCAACTACCATTTATTTCACATGAGTTTCTCGCTCCTAATAAATAATAAACTAATTTGTTTTTATCTATGATACTACCATATGGTACACTTTGGCCATAGACACAAAGTGAAAAAAAAAACCTAAAACGTCAAGTCGTTTGTATTACGCGCGTTGTAAGTTTTTATTTCCTTACACGTATTTTATGGACTTCAAGATTGAACTCTTAACGCTTAAGGAATGGTAATATTGGTACTTTAATGTTTTATGTGATACTTATTACTTGAAATTCGCTGCTTCAGGCGAAAGTTAGGCAAAAAATAACTATGAGTCTACAAGTAAGAGAACCTTTAATTTTTATCACTTAAATAAATTTCTAGACAAAATTCAAGGCGTAGCATACTTCTGTTCGAATTGGAACTACCCGATTGCTGCCATCTAAGATTGTTATTTGTTGAAAATATCGATACGAATATCGATATCTATATCGGAGGCCTAATAATATCGATATGAATATCGATATTTATATACAAAACTTAAAAATATCGATGATTCGAGGAAAAAAAATGTGAAGATTCTACCCTCCTCAGTTTTAACTCCTTGGTTTTATTTTTTCATCTTAACCGAGTTGTAGTCGCTCGCTACGGTACAAAAAGTCTATTGAATAATTTAAGTCAGACCTTTTGAAGTGTACGCAAGTAGTTTTGTCCTTTTATTCGGTACTTCGGAGAAAACTCGGTGAAACGGAACACTTAGGCTATTACCTCAGCGCTCGACGCGACGCCGGTATTGCGGCCATTTTTCACGAAATTTATGTTGAAAATTACAATGAATAGTAGTTGGAAGAATTTTCATTTTAAAATGTATGTTATAATAGAAAGTGCTTTATAGGAATATTATAAATTATGTTTGATATATGACGTTAATAATATATTTCGGCTGCAGTATTTCTGCTGCTAACTGAATTCACAAAACACAACACAACTATTACAAAATAAAATGACGCTTACGATTAATCCCTTTTCAGGCATCAAAACCTCTTTCTGAAAGAATAATTTATTTATCAACATCTTATGTAAGTAACATAACAAAAGGAATTAAATTTCTTATAATCCAAACTTAATTTTCTAGAAAAAAAAATCAAAAAAAGGCAATATATATTCCGCAAACTCGTTAACCGAGTTTGTAGTCGTCGTATGTAATAACCTTTACTCTGTCCATTCCTTTATATTCTTTTTGACAGTTGTTTGAGAACGTAACTTTTTTTTTTATGGGGGCAAACGAGCAGACGGGTCACCTGATGGTAATTGGCTACCGCCGCCCATGGACACCTGCAACTCAAGATTCAGAAGTGCGTTGCCGACCTTTAAGGTGGGAGTAGGGGAAGGGTGGAAGAGAAGGGGAAGGGGGGGGGGGGCAGAAAAGGGTTAGGACCTCCGGTAACCTCACTCACTCACACTTCACTGCCGGTTTTCTGTGAGGCCGTGGTATCACTCCGGTCGGCCCATACGTGCCAGTACATACAGTAACTATGCCAGAGTTCATTACATTAAACTTTTAAATGCGTTGTAAGAAAAATAAATAGATTACCTATTTTAATTCAATTATTATACTATGTATATACTAGCCGTTCACCGCAGTTGCACCTGCGTTTATGGTGACTACTCCTCGCCTAAAGGTCGTAGCGTGATTTTACGAACCCTATGACTTTCCTCAATCAAAACTCTATTCAATATAATTCAGATATTTTCAGAGATTACCGCGTTTAAACAGTCAAATGAAAATTCAATTCTACTTATTCTACGTAGTGATGAGAACAAATGTTTCTACTCAATAAAATATTTTTGAATCGATATTAATAACTATTTCTAAATCAGTATAAGATGGCTTTCGTCTATGGCTTTCGCTAATTCTTTTTTCTTTTTGTGTTTGTTATTGTCAGAAGGTTCTTATGAAAAAAAATTAAGAAAGTTACGCCGAAAATTAGAAAACTTAACGACCATTTTAACTTTTCTAATGTAACCTTAACGCTTTTAACATAGCTATCAGTCATTATTCATAGTTAAGACAGGACAACGTCTGTTGGGCCAGCTAGTTTGCAATAAATGTCATGAATACAATAAAATTTAATTTAAAATTTTGAGTTATTGAACAAATAAAAAACACACTAGATTCATCCCTTGATTCCTCAGTAACATTAATAATGAATTCTTGCGTATAAAATATTAAACGTGGGTAGTTAATATAATTTACTAAAAGGGTTAGGTAGTTTTAGCTAACATTACTTCACTACATAGTATAAAACAAAGTCGCTTTCTCTGTCCCTATATTCCTATGTATGCTTAAATATTTAAAACTACGCAACGGATTTTGATGCGGTTTTTTTTTTAATAGATAGAGTAATTTAAGAGGAAGGTTTATATGTATAATACATGTATAATATAGTAGAGAAACACTGATAACTTTGGAGGTTTCTAATGTGATGCCGTAAATTAACACATTTTTTTTGCGTTCACATTGCAAACGCTGGCTGAACCCTACGAGATATATCAAAATAATGTACCACAGTATTGTACACCTGAAAAAAGTCTACAAAAAAGTCTGCGATGGTATATGTCTATCTCTTAGGGATAACCCACAATAACGATTTTTTATCCTTTACTTTTTACGAGAAATAAACGCTTATTTACGAAACGATTTTAAGCAGTACAGCATTAATCCTTATCCAATTAACTACCTTAAATACATTGTGCATTTAATATAGATCAAAATGGCTCTTTACAGCATGTAATTTCAATAAATATTATCGAAGATATTACAGATTTAAAATGCAGGGACATCGGGTGCACATGTAGGCATTCTGTAGTATATTTAGTACCATCATTGCACCCGTGCGAAGCCGGGGCGGGTCGCTAGTTAACAATAAAATAATCTATTTTACTTTTATTCAATCGATTGAAACTCCATCATATAAAATTATTTATTATTTTTAATTAATTGGCAACGTGTTAGGTCATCACCTCATCATGACACCTCCTCACCTCATTGACAGCTTATCGAACTGTCAAAAAGAAATAAAAGAATGGACAGGGTAGTATACAATAAAATAAAATTGCTTACCGTACTAGTACAGCCAGGAAAATGCAGACAGATTGGATCCTCGGGCCAGTTCTTCGCTACATAAAAATGGAAGTCCCACACCTTGTTGTTTCGATATGTTTGAATCGTTTGATGAAACTAGAAATAAACAGTAAATGGTAATACACTTAAAATAAAATGAAGTAAAATAGCTCTCTGATTTTTTGTATGCCATGAAAACACGATTCGTTCTTATTTCTTTTATTTTAAAATCATTTTTCTTCCTCGTCTTCTTTAATTGAATTAAAGGCTGCATTGTTTTCTGCCAATGTAAACAACTCCTCGGCAAAAGCTGAGGCTTATCACCGAAAATCACAAGCTAATTTTCACGGATGGTATCTGGTGCAGAGAACAGTGCTAAGCACTGTCAAAAAAGAAAGACTCGCATGTTCTGCTGTCACTGGTTGCATGCGCACAACTCCCACAGCTGCTTTCGAAGAGCCTCTCTACCTAGCACCACTAGACTTGTTTATACTACAGACTCAAAAATCTGGGTCTGTGGTACAACCGAGATGGTAAAGGGAAAAATATGGAATCAATTAGTGGAACTCTAACCACTAATAGCTGTGCAATGCGACAAGATCCCTAAACAATATATCTTTGAAAGGAAGTACCAAATACAAATACATGAAAATGACCGAGATCAATCTGGAATAAAGGAAGTTAGAATATATACGGAGTACGAACGGTTCCAAGACGCGGTCAGGGACTGAGGCTGGAGTATTCTCACAAGACCTAAACATAAACCTATCACTGGCCAACACTGTCCTCTATTTTAATGTGAATGTGTTGCAATAACCGATGCCACCACTGCGGTCATGTAAAGAGGTATAAAGGAGTACAACATTCGTTATACCATTCAGATAGTCTTAAAAGCACAATGATTCCCGTGTCATTTATGAATTCCAGCAAAGCGTCCATTAAGTTGGAGCGTTTAGCTTCAACAAATGGGGTGTTCCTCCAATGGATCAAATAGCGATTTACACGGTAACAATGCGTCAGATACGCTAGTAAGGAAAGGATCTGCGACAGATTCAACTACACTGCTGTCACTATCCTTCAACCGACTTCGCTCTTGGTTAAGCCAACGGACTGAAGCCTGTGAACGTCTCAGGTGCTTCTGAGCTTCTGGCAGGAGCTAGGCTGGCTCAACTAGCCAGCCTTATCTGAACACATAATGGACCGTCTGTGAGTCTAAATGCGGAGACAGAGCGAATACCAATACCAGTAGCAGACAAAAACACGGCCTAACTGCTGGAATGGGAAGTGATTTTCAGTGCCTGTAAAACTCATAACAGTGGTCTGTGCCGTGTTTTGTCCACTGCCGAATAAAAAGAAACGAACCCTTTAGTAGCACACTTCCACCTCAACAGAACACTAGCCATGGCATAGGCATACTAAAGTATTATCCAAAGATATTTATTACTAAGGATCCCATCTATGTCCAAAACAACTGGTACAACATTGTTTAAATGATTTGATTACTATTTATATCTCTCGTAATCTTGAAGTTACAATTTCAAAGAAATGTAACATGATTTCGCCTCTGATCTAAATCTCATAAATATACATATCTTATCATAAACTTCATTAAAAGTTACCTTTAAAGATTCAGGCATATACTGCACTAAGATATCGGCCACAGCTGGGAGCTCGTCTTCTGAAACCAATCGAAAGTTTTTCCCCTCGGGCACGATTTCCATCTCTGAAACAAACGAATTTCTCGAATTAGTTCAGGAATTAATCATAAATTTTGTTTTTTTTTATTCGTTTATACCATATAAACATTATGTAACTGAAATCGTAGCCTTTCTACCTTTGAATGTGTGCCTACTTGCTTTTTTATTATTTGTTTGTTTATGTTAAAAATATGGTTTTAATTCAATCTTTGTCGTAATGTATTTGCGTACTTCTTTTTTTTTTATCTATGCTGCATTCAGTCAAGCAGAAGCCGTTTTCGTAATAAACAATTCCCATTTAAAATAAGGTTTAAAGTCCCTTGTTTAAAAAATCAATTTTAATTTACTCGATACAAATATATTAACGTAAATAATTACCAAAGTACTTAAAAATTGGAGATTTAATTCTAGCTTAATTTAGTAATCTAGATTTTAGCTTGATCAGAATTTATGTAAGTACGCTCTAACTACATATTATACTCATTTCGAATCGCTTTAAGCGAAGAAAGATCTGGTCAGGATAACAGCAACATGATAACAGCTTTTTATTTTATAGACATTATTTCTCTTTATACCTACGTTTTTACATCTTACCTTCGACTACTATGTACAATCAATGTCACTGTCAGAATATGGAGTGAGCAGTCACACTCGTCGTTCACGTAAACTATGACAAGATATACTAGGGGACAAGATTTAGGTGCATATCAGTAACCAAGTAATATTACAATTATCATTGCAAAATACGACACCATTTTTGAGACACCACCTTCAATAAGGCATAAAGTAATTAACCACCGTGACCCGTCACTGTCAGGTTGGAAACTAGTCGGGGATCTCCAAAAACACATGTCAGTAAAACGGTTTTTGTAATAAACAATAAAGTAATTAAGGCTCATTAATAACAGTCCCATGCGGGGCTCAAACCTAAAACGTGACACACACAGACACAAAAACATGAGGCAGTTTGCTAGGTAACCTCTACGCTGAACGAGGCAGTTTGCTAGGTAATAGCACCATCAGTGTAGTCACAGTCTGTGGTAGTATGAATAAACTGGTACTAGCATACCAACCCGTAACATCAAATTTTAATAATTATTTGTCGAGGAAGTTCAGCCAGCTGAGGAGTGAATTTACCTAATACTACAATGACGTGTCAAGTACGTCATTTAAGTTTAATTAGCACACTGCCTCGCGCCCAATTCGATAATAAATTAATTAGGAACGAATTTATAATACATTGAGATTTATTGCTAATGATTTATTAATTAATTTGATTTGAGGGCTTGCCTACCTCATAATATCCCGCAAGTTATAAGTAATATACGTTAATAATACGATTAGAATGACTATGTATTACTTAACCGGCACTATAAATTCGTAAGATACAATTTTATAGTTTATTTATTTTAAACCAATATACAGGTGTACTTTAAAAAGGAACACTTACTTAAATCACTGAAAGGGAATGGCCCTAGCATGCAGTACAATAAGAATTTTCAAGAAAAATTTATTCGTTTAGAAGTTATGGCCGTTTAAATTTAAATTTGAGAAAATTCTTAAAAACTAAGTTAAAAACAATTTACAGTTAGATTTTATGGATTTTCTTAGGAATGACAAAATCCAAAACAAAAAAATATGGACGATTTAAAATCTTTAACTTTACTCATGCCACTTACTTTTAAAAAAAACGTAGGCTCAGGAGGAGAGTCATGCCCTTTCAGTGATTTAAGTAAGTGTTCCTTTTTTAAATACATCTGAACACATTATCGCTATTTTGTGATGTCCGTGATCCATTGAAATCGTTTTTTTAAATATGTCTTTTATCAACGTATCCCGAAGTCGATGTTTCGTTAAAACCATGTTTCACCAGGTAATCTTGTCACTTGTCACTCACAACTAACATGTCAGCAAGCACCCGGACCGCGTAAAGGTAACCAGTTCTTTGTGCCTAAGAGAGCTCCTTGACAGTAGCATTTGTCTAGCGTAGCGCGTAGCGCCGGTCTAACTGTCATTTTGACATACTATGATTCCAGGCAATATTGCTCTTAGATTCCAGGCTTTGATAACTACAAATCATAGTACACATAATTGTATACTGACGTGTTGCAGGCAGGTAGTATGTTCCTAGGAGTCGTGAATAGTTAACAAGCTGTGTGGTGGTTACCGTAACAAGTAAAACGTCAATAATGTTGCCTGACATGCGATCTGCTGAATAGCTGATAGTTTTCAATATGCTTATATTAACTTTTTTATAACACTTAAAATAGGTCACGTCTCAAAAGGCTAGAGCTCAAACACTCAGATTTTGTTATTGAGTTCCAATTTTTAATAAAAATGTGCCCGAAACAAGTTGTTAACGTATTTCATGTTATCGGAATGAAAATCTGAAATGAGCACTTTATGGTCACGAAAATAATAAGGTTAGTAAGTTTTCGGTTGTGAATAGCGTCACCTACGTACACGCTAGGGTCTGTTGACTGTTTTTGTTAACATTTTTATGACTTCACTTTGTTGTTTCTCATATACTTACATTATATTCTTTTGTTATACATGCCATTCGCTACCCCCCTGTGAAATCCTTTAGCTCTCAGCCTTTAGCCTTTCTAAGTGCTCACCTGCGTCATAAGAGGAACTCCTGATGAAACATAACTATTTTTTAAATGTAATTTTATATTTTTATAAATTTAATAAATGTTTGAGTGTGTAAATGTCGAACTCAGTTTTGGTATTGTGATTATAACATAATACTCTTATTGGGGTGTTTAAATGGTAAACATTTAGATACCCCGATAACTGATAAGAGTATTTATATTAATTTATGTTTAAAGAAGTACTAAGACCAAAACTGAAGCCTAAGATTACTTACCTTTAGATAAAACGTGGAAAGAAAAAGGATATTGTTAGCAAAGTTCTTGCCAAAAGTGTCAACTTTTGGCAAGAACTTTGCTAACAATATCCTTTTTCTTTCCAAGTTTTATCTAAAGGTAAGTAATCTTATTATTATAATAAACATAAAAAACATAACTATTTTTTAAATGTAATTTTATATTTTTATAAATTTAATAAATGTTTGAGTGTGTAAATGTCGAACTCAGTTTTGGTATTGTGATTATAACATAATACTCTTATTGGGGTGTTTAAATGGTAAACATTTAGATACCCCGATAACTGATAAGAGTATTTATATTAATTTATGTTTAAAGAAGTACTAAGACCAAAACTGAAGCCTAAGATTACTTACCTTTAGATAAAACTTGGAAAGAAAAAGGATATTGTTAGCAAAGTTCTTGCCAAAAGTGTCAACTTTTGGCAAGAACTTTAGGTGACTTTAATAGGTAGGTCATAGGTTGCCAAATGTTACGGTACGGTATCATTTGATATTAGCTTCCGCAACGTAGTGTTTGTATACTCTTCGGATTCCACCTGCAATTTTGCCCGCAAGATTCTGAGACAATAGTAGAGTACCAGTACGGAAGTCGTTCTTCGCAAAATCATTTAAATAAATAGTGATTTTCGCTGCGATACAATAAAGTGCAATTCACGTTGCAAAGCGCTAATCACCTTCAATTTTATTCACTTATAAGTTCGCGTAACTCTCATCTCTTCTGACGACGTTAGGGTTGCATTTCTTTACGTTTCGATGGCCTTTGGAAGTGTGAACATGTGAATTTCGGATACTTGTTATTATTTAAGCAGCCGAATACGATACAATATGCATTTGCCTTCATTCTAGTTAAGTAATATCTATCAGACACGCCCACTGAGTTAGCTCGACCCGTCGATGTCGCGACGACGTAGTTGTAAATTCATACCTACGGTGCCAAGTGGGCATGGCCTGCTGTTGATGTTTCCTAGGACGATTACCGAATTTCCACAACTTGAGATTTGAGCATCATTTGTGCCTTTGCGATCGCGTTTAAAGTTAGCATACCACCTCTTAACAGTTTTAACAGTTAAAATAATACTTATCAAAGCATTGCTTTGCTTGAACAGTATTTTCGACCAAAAAACTAATAACTACAATTGTGAGTTTGTTAACTATTGAACCGATCTTCATACAATTTTGCGGTTTTGACAGAAAATCGGCAGTGAAGAGAGAGTGAGGTTTCCAGGGGCCCTAACCCTTCTACCCTAACTCAAGAGTCACAAGTGCGTCGCCGGCCATTAAGTAAATTACTAAATTTATTTAGAGATTTTATAAATAAAATAGCAATCCGCCCCGGCTTCGCACGGGTAGTAGAGACATCTTCAACAATCATCCTCATATTTCAACCAATTTACACAAAACCTTAACAAATTGTATACCTAAACCTTCCTCATGAATCGCTCTATCTGTTGGTGAAAACCGCATGAAAACCCGTTCCGTAGTTTTTGAGTTTATCGCGAACAGACAGACGCGGTGGGGGACTTTGTTTTATAATACGAGTATGTAGTGATGTAATGATAATGATTACTTACTTACTATTATTGAATAGCCCTGCAATATACTTTAGATACCGAGCAATATTCAGATCTATTTCATATTTATTATATCTTTGTTAGCTGGTAAACAGTACAATAGCACTTGTCGTCAACTTATTGTATCTGAATCAGAAATCGTGCTTTTTATTCATTATTGTTTTTTCGAAATTACTAACAAGACCTTGGCCAAAATATTCTCTGTTCCTTCACTTTAATTTGAAATTAGTCGTGAATCCAATAAAAAAGGTCGGATCTAATTCACAAAGGACTAATACCGACTACTCTCTAGTGAACTAGTGAAAGTGTCCTCTTTTAATTCTTTAAAAGTAAAAGCACTTTACACAGATTAACAATTTTCTAACTTAATCTGCGTTCTCACTGATCACAAATATTTACACGTGGAAATATGTAACAAAGTTTGTACTTTCGTAAGTTGATAATGCATATGCATAAATTCTACAAAAGCCTTAACTCGAGGAGGAAGTTATCTGTTGTAGTTTAAAAACTACTAAAATGGATGTTAACTTGATTTTAGAATGGACGCTACATGTTTTCGTTGAAAGTTTTAGTTGGCATTCTGTAACACACGTAACATTAAGTTGTTTAGCTAAGTTAATACGTTGTTTGTCGGAAGTTGAGCATTAGTTAAACATAAAAATTCTAATGCTATTTCCCTTTTTATATAGTTTTATAATATTATTGATATTGCTACTGAATAAAGGCTTCTTGCAAAAGACTTCAACAAAGAGTGCAGAAAAATCCTGCAAAAATCAAGTCTCGTAGTGAGATGCCAAATATTTCTCCTCAGCTCATTGTACAAATTTGAACCTTTCTATGAGGCTTATAAGACGTGGCCCATTTCTTAGTGTTAAAGTGCGAAAAACATTGCTTTTAAGCACCGGTGGCAATCGTGAGACTATCCAGTCTCACGATATTTGATTTCGTACCACAAAATTTATCGATTTCGACTACCTGGCATGTGATGTCTCATCACTAGAAAATTACCATTTCGATCTGTCGCGAACAGTAGGCAAGGATTCGGCTTATGATCATTGCTATTCAACAAAAGTAAGAGAAGACCATGACATTAGATTAGCTCTTCCTTTAAAGCAACGTTCATAAAATTGCTTCTACGTTGAAGAGCGACAAAAGTAAAGCGTATTTCATAGAGCTTGGTGCTCAAGTGTTCAACTGGCGTGAAGCGATGTCAAGCCAATTATTCTCGAAAACGTGTCGGGATCTCCTAACACTATTAGTGAAAGCGACGTTTATAAAGTGATAGGTTGTTCTACTGACACAGATTGCTCTTCTTGCGTGATACTTTTTATTTACCTTAAAATCTGTTCTTGCATATAATGCCTAGTTCCCTATTTATCAATATAACATGCTTAGATAAGACATAAGGTGTGTGAAGGCTTTTTATCCGACTGCCGAAAAAGGGTAATGTTTTGGAGTTTAGGTATGTAAATAATACATATAAGTAGGCATGTCTAATTTTTTGGTACGCTCTACGGCAGCTGATACCATTTGTAGGTATCCACATATGTATCTGGTGTTGTTAAATTCGTCTTAGTTGTGGAAATGATATATATTTCGCTTATAATATAAATTATTTCGCTTCTTAGTTAGTTAGTATTTTTAACACAGTCGGATTTAATTTTTTTTCATCTTGTTTAACATTGTAGGCAAAAAATACTTAGTCTAACAAGTGGCAGCTGGAAAATCAATTGTTCAGTTTTCAAAAACCGCACTCTTAACACTCCTAAGCAAACCCATAACATGAAAATTATAAAACGATGGCGCCGAAGACAGGAGAGAGCCAAGCCAGTCTTGGCTCATACAAACATTTTTGCACCCGCCGCGTCTTCGAAAACTATCGTTTTTACGTTAGTTTACAAACGTATATTACGGGTTCTGATGGCTGTTAACCACCCACGCACGT
The DNA here is from genome assembly GCA_963859945.1 of Euplagia quadripunctaria. Taxonomy (NCBI): domain Eukaryota; kingdom Metazoa; phylum Arthropoda; class Insecta; order Lepidoptera; family Erebidae; genus Euplagia; species Euplagia quadripunctaria. Next base: position 5,686,766 of record OY982569.1, on the reverse strand, counting down.
TATATATAGACCTAAGGCGCATTAAAACAATTATCGACTGAGAAGTTACGACAACCTAATTACTATTAATATTTAATAAGTCACAGTGCAAATATCGATCGCAAGGATATGTAGGTCATATCGTAGGATTTCTGCAGCAAACAATTGCTTTTGGAACATGCGCAGCTGTTGCTTATGGGAAAATGAGTTGTTATTTGTGTCAATTTACACCAATTTACACCTGATTATAGGAATATAAACATATTTTGGCTTTGCGATTCATTTCCGGCCGCCTGCCTGATGCCTATCTTGTGCCAAAAAAAAACTGCCAAAATTCTTTGCAATTGCAAAAGGCAGGAAGATGTTGATGAGGTTACAAGTTATTGTAATTATGTAGGGACTTAACTGCTGCCAATAAGTGAGGCAATGCTTAAAACTTTGTGGTTAAGAGTGATAAAAATATAAGGATATCAAAGAACACAGACAGCTTCGGACCAGAGGCAATAGGGGCAGGGTCGTATACCTAGTTCCTAAAATTATTGCGATTATTGTGATTAATTCAATTTATCTAAGATAATTTCATGTAGGGAATGTAAAATAGTGAGTTTGGTTAACTTAAATATAACGAAAATGCCTAATTGAATAAAATAAAATGCATATAATAAGCATTAACTAGTGCCTGTAAACAAAAAGATCGATTGTGTCACTAAAATATTTTTAAATTTGGAAGTTTGTTTCAGCGTTTGAATGTCATAACAATTTTATAATCATTTTACTCGAATTCGCTCCTCAAGTTCATTGCAGCTAAATTCCTCAAGTCGCCAGACCGTCTAGTTGGCGGGTATCCAACCTTACATTGACCTATTACATTTCATGTAGGAACTTACATATATCTTATTATATCTATGTACGCCAGAAATCGTTAACTTTAAAGAATAATAATACGTTTGGACAATAATAAATAGTTTTCTTTTGCCGACTCAGGCAGTGCACAATCTAACTGCAATTTGCAATTTAAAGTGTTAATTACGCTAAACACCCTTGCACCGGATGTAAGGGGTATTTTAAGTGCAAGCTGTTCAAGGGCGTGTGAAGTGACGTCATAGTTTGCAGTTATCGTGTAGGTAAAATTTGCACGTACGAGCTAAAAGACATTCTCATTATTAAAAAAAATAAAAGTCAGTTATTGTTATTGACATTAAGGTTTTTTGACAAAAGTCTACTGGTAATCACTAGTAACTTGGGCCACACTAGTATTCTCGGTAACCCCTCCAGTTAAGCTTAGGTACATCTTGTGTTAGGATTGGATTCACGTACAACAATCGTTCCTGGGCCGGCAAGTGTATGGCACACCGTGTGGTTTTACACACGTAGAAAAAGATTATTAAGAATAGTTTGAAAAACACACACTTTAATAGCAAAACCGATGAAAATATTATCAACTTTTTATTTTTGTTCGCTATTAAAGCTTGTTTTTAAAACTAAATATAATTTTATTTTTTTTATTTTTTGAGTCTTGAATTTTCATAAATTCTTGATACGTCTCTAATTTTTTAAATTAATCTGATACCTTGAAGTTGGTGAAAACTACATTGAAAGATTCTGTGAGGTACATAAATAGATATATACGTATAGATAGACAGAAACAGGTCAAGCTAATATATAGCATGTGATAGAAATCGGCCAAATGCGAGTAGGATTCGCGCATGAAGGGTTCCGCACCATCGAACCACCTTGAAAAAAACACGTTTCTAGTAGGGGAGCTCCCTTTAATTGTTATTATTTGTTGTTATAGCGGCAACAGAAATACACATTCTGTGAAACTTTTTACGGATCATAAGATACAGTCCGCTGACAGACAGGCAGACGCACGGATAGCGGAGGCTTAGTAATAGGGTTCCGTTGGTTACCCTTCGGGTACGGAATCCTAAAAAGGAGTCGGTTCTCGTTGGTAGTTGGTAGTGCACTTGGTGGGGTTTGAACCCGCAACCCATTGATTACAAGTCCGAAGCTTCAGTCTAGTTCAATAATAATTATAGTTTAAAAAACTAAAAAAACATGCTTTTAAAGAAAATTCAACTACAAAAAATAAAAAATGTAATCGAATTATTGCATTGTCATCGGTCTTTGACACGTGTGCAAAATTTGAATGAAATCTGGCCGTTTGAAGTGGGTCAAAATCGCGCCCAAAGGAGTCGGTTACAAACATACAAGTGAAGTTAATATAAAGCGTGTAAAAAGTAATAAATTAATTAGCTCTGATGACCCTGCAGTTACAGTCTTCTAGGGTGAAGTTCTTTCTCCAATCATTCATCGTTCTAATTCGTGTACAAATCTAAAGTAGGTATGCGATACTGTTGTGCTTATATAGGTGACCTTGAAGGTTATCTCACTAAGATATACAGATTACACGGAACCTCTGAGGGTGTTTTATTCGAAGCAGTTGAAAGACTTCCAAAGTTCTCCTTAGGGAGGTTGCCTCAATGAGCTGAGCGTATCTTTTGATTGCGTAGCTTTGTATACACCACTATTTGTGTTGGTTTATTCTTCGCGAAATATTTGGAAAGTTACCAGAAATTCGATATTCTAATTATTGTTGTACAAATACCAACATGGCAATTTTTGTTTGAGGAATTAGTGTATATTTGGCATGGGTTTTTACACTGGTAAGGGTTTCGTACATCAGACGTGCACTACAAGCAACTTTTATTGTTAGTGTTATCTATCCGTAGGCAGTTCTCGCGACGCACTATAGCTGTCGTTAACTAAGTAAGCCAGGTAGCGGTCGTTCAGTTTTTTTTCTTTATAGGGGGTAAACGAGCAGACGTGTGATGGTAAATGATTACCGCCGCCCATGGGCACCTGCAACTCAAGAGTCACAAGTGCGTTGCCGGCCTTTAAGGTGGGAGTAGGGGAAAGGGGGAAGAGGGTGACCTCACTCACTCGGCGAAAAGCAATGCATTCATTGCTTCACAGCCGGTTTTCTGTGAGGGCTGTGGTATCACTCCGGTCGAGCCGGCCGGAACGAAAACAGTGCAGACATATTTGTGTTTATACTAATCTTACGTATTCGTATCTATGTATGTTTATCCGTGTTTTTTATCGTGTGGTTAACCCCCACGGGTCATCACCTCACTGGAGCTAACAGTGAAGTGGTATGTCGGAATCGAACCAACTAAAATCGCCCGAGATTCCGTCACAAGTAGGTATAATGCAGGGGACCCGGGTATACCCTGAAAAAAGAAGCCTCCGAGATGGGTTTGGGTCTCGATGGTGTTGTATAATATATCCCAGAATATTATTACTACGCCGCGTAGTCCATTCTGATTTTGGGTTATAATATAATAATAATAATAAATTTATTTATTAAAAGTAACAGCGACTCATTCGGTTAGTTATAAAAGACTTATCCTATGTTAGTACCTTGTATGGTTTTTTTTTTATAATATTATATTGTGAAAACTAAACAACAAATACAATATACATTGTATTTATTATTTAGTCTTCACAACTCCGGCAGAAGTTGTGCAGCAATAATTTATATAGTGGCAGTCCAACCTACTTGCTATCATAGACAGGATGCTGTTGGGGCTGCCCCGCACCCTGCGCACCAGGGAGGCGCACCGCTTCCGCATAGTCGCGTAGAAGCAGTCTACTCTTGCTTCAGCAAACATCCCTGATGCACTGCAGTACCTGGGCAACCCCATCAGCACCCTGAACGCGTTATTGAACTGAACCCGCAAAGCGCTATACGGCCCACGGGGACAATCGGTCCACAGGCTACACGTATAAAAGTTCGTGCAATAAGCTCTGAAGAGAGTAATTTTTACATTTTTTGAGCAACGTGAGAACCTGCGAGCCAACATATTCGCCCTTACCGACAGCGCCCTGCGTTCTCTCTCAACATCATCGCCATCCTTTAGGTCGGGAGTTAACAAGTGGCCTAAGTATTTAATTTTTTTTTTTTTTAGTTTACCTGTTGCAATGCGCAACCATTTAAAAATACGTTTGGAAGGTTAAGCCGCCTGCCTCCCTCCCCAAACATCATAAACTGACTCTTTTGCACGTTATATGCCAATCCATGAGATTCAGCGTATGCCTCACATACAGCCATGAGCTTTCTCAGGCTACATACAGATGCACTCAGCAACACCATATCGTCCGCGTTGTAGCTTATATTGTTCACACAAACGCCATCAATGTAACAACCGACCCTGGTGCCGCACGTACAGGTTGAAGAGCGTTGGTGAGCTCAACCCCCTCTGCCTCACACCGCACTCCAACCTGTACGGTTGAGACATACACCCGTCCCATCGCACATTGTTGACCTGGTTCCTGTACCAATATTTAAGTATATTTAAAAGCTCTCGTGGTAATTGTGACGTTTTAAGCTTCTGCCATAGCAATTGGTACGAAACCAGGTCAAATGCCTTAGAGAGGTCGAGGAAGCAAGTCACTACTGGTGTCTTACGCTCAATATAGTAAGTGATAGCGTGCTTAACAGACAGAACAGCTAACTCAGTGGACAAGCCCGGTCTGAACCCAAACTGGTTATCGTGATGTTTGACATACTTACTTAGCTGTGCATTAAGCACGCTATCAAAAACTTTACATATTACCGTTGCCAGTGAGATAGGCCTATAGTTAGTTTTATCCGAGAGATCCCCTGTTTTATTTTTTACTATTGGTACCACCACGGTCTGCAACATCTTGTCCGGTAGGTGGCCATGACCCACACAAAAATTGTACAACATAGATAAAACTCTAGGCAAGTGCGGGCCAGCAAACTTTAAATGCTCCATACTGAGTCCATCGTGACCAGGAGATTTCCCTCTAGACATAGATTTTATTGTGAGTGCAATGTCTTTGATAGTGATTTGGGTTTTCCTTTTCACGAGAGACCCAGCATCCAGCACACAGTGGGAGGGTCCCAACGGAGACTTAACGATAAAATGATTTTTAAACATATTAGCAATTTCCCCTTGCTCCGTTTTTCCTCCAATACTCACAGGCAGGCTAGCTTTACACTGCAACTTATTTGTATGTTTCCAAAAAGACCGGAAATCGTTTTTAGCATGATGTGAGGCTGGTTTATCCATTTTTATTTGTGTCTCATGATCCTGACACCATTTTAGTCGTGATTTAAAACATAGCCTCGCATCACACATGTCGTTATACACAGTACCCGACGTGGGTTTACCTTGCCACACCCAAAGACGAAACTTCAGTCTAGCCTCCTCGTGAACCCCAGCCACATACTTGTTCCAACCTACCACATGCTTTTTTACATGTCTCTTATTTTCATGACCTAATATAGCCGATTCACTTATCGCATTTACAATATCAGCATACAACCTATCAATAACGATCTTATGATTAGGATCACAACACATGTTATCGCTACAGTCTCGAAGTTCATATCGAAAGTCAATGCCTACTATGACATTTATTTTAGTACATATCTATTTCATGTGGGTTTCTCTCTCCCCATAAAATACGATTTTTTTTTTACATTTTGTCCTTGTTGTTATTGATTTTTTTGGCAATACCGAGCCACCTCTTAGACCCATGTACTTCACTTATAAAAGTGTGCGTCTCTGATGATAATCCTAATAATTCTGTGTCCATACAACGCCATTCCTGATCTTCACAAAAGTCTAACAACTCATTATAGAATAACTCCGTCGGGTGGGCATTCAACTCTCCCAGGATATAGGCACAGTCTATTTTACAACTATCTATAATTGCACTCACCGCGCTAAGTACATCTGTGAACTCCGTTAGGTTTAACACTGTGTACGTTGGCATGTACACACTGAACACTAACAAAGCTTTATCTTTTAATATGATTTTTATAGCACATATTCGAGAGTTATTACACTGAATAACACTGACTTCATGGAACATACTACGCCTGCATAGTAGTCTACTCCTCCATAAGGCCTGCCCCGTAGCATCCCTGCCTTCGTATCCACTGCTGACACACCTGTGCAGGAGAACTCCTCGCTTATGCTATTAAGCAATGGTAATTCATTCGGTAACAACCATGTTTCCTGTATTGCTATCACATCCGCTGTCTTACAAAGGTCCCGTATAGCTTCTACAGACCGTTTATGTAGGTCAAATTAGAAAGATAAAAAAATTAAGTAGGAGCAGTAGTATACATATACGGCATGTAAGTATCACCGTCGCGAATAACTTACAAAAACGTATTTCTTTGGATACTTATCACATTGTAAAAGTCAGTTCATTATAAAAATGCAAGATTAAGGATTTACAGTCATTAGTTTGATTTTCCGCTAAGCAATGTAAACGCAACACGCGTACTATGCGGAACGGTGAATGACGTTAAGCGTTCGGGGCCGTCGAAGCAGGTGATTGCATAAATGTTGTTTAATTGATAACATTGTAGTTTTTGGCCGTATGGAGTATTTACTGATTTTTGAAGTGAAAACTTCTTTAGCGGCGTTGTGCACTTTTTGGGAATTTTGGGTAAAAAATGTTAAACTCGCGTCAGGACACGTGACCCTGATCGAACATTCGTAAGACGGAGCCGAGTTTCTTATATATTAAAAAAAATATATAAGATTCAAAATTCAAACATTTATGAGCGGCCAGGAGCGCAGAACTTCCAGTGTACCCTATGTATACATTTAGATATGTTATTAGCTACTTTTTATTTTTAACCTAATTATATATTAATATCCTAATTATATATTAATATGCAAATACACTGTGAAGTTATGTTTTCACTTCTGACGTGCAGTCCTACGACTGACTGTTTTTTTTTCACTAAAGCCCTCTGTTTACTCATTGTGATATCACTTCTAAGCAAAAAAAAAAAAAATTTCCGGCGGAAATTGCCATTGATTTTCCACTCAGAATGATGGTCTGAATCTACTTTTCAAAATTCGGCAAACCGTTTCTTATACCCGTTATTTAATTAATAATAAATGGCAAGCGTAGTCTAAAAGCGAAGAACGTTGAATCAAAACATTAGCTACGAGCCTACTCTACTACGGAACTCTACGACGGTCTTGTTCTACATGTTTGCTACGATGACTATTGCAACGCTTCTATCGGCTTATTCTAAAACTATTTAATTACTATTATATACGTAGTAATTATTTTCTTATCTGTGATATTACTGCTATAGTTACTCACACTGCATATTATTTTACTACACATTGAATGTTAGTTACTGTTAGGGTCAATTTAGATTGAGCGGTAAAAGCTCGAGTACTTTTAAAATGTGAATAAAATAGTAACCTTATTCCATTAAAATAGAGCTGAAAATCGTACATCGTTGGCCGCTGGACTAGATTATACTACGTGCATACGATTTTCAGCTCTATTTCAATGTTTTTAGTCATCATGTTGTATTTAGTCGCTCAAAGGGAGGATAGTAAAACCATGTCTATTCATGGATATATTGTGTAGGTACTATCCGACACATTCATATTACATATTTATTTTATATTACATTCATATTTTATTTAAATTACACCCAGACACAGGACCAATGATCACGCTCATCACACAATTATTTGTCCTGGATAGGAATCGAACCCGAACGAAGCAGTCAGGATCACTAATCATTAGGCCAACAGGCTAGTATGTCTGGTGTATGAGTATGTGTGTAAAATTTAGTGTATGAATATCAAATAATACACATGTAATACAGTTTAAAGATTTATTGTAGGTACCTCATAGTACGTAAAATGTAAAGAGCCATGCTTCGGCACGTATGGGCCGGCTCAACCGGAGTGATACCACACAGAAAACTGGCAGTGAAGCAATGATACCGGAGGCCCTAACCCTTCCCTCTCCCCCTCTATCCCCCTTTTCCCCCTACCCACACTCTCCCTTTTCCCCTTTCCTCTACTCCCACCTTAAAGGCCGGCAACGCACTTGTGACTCTTGAGTTGCAGGTGTCCATGGGCGGCGGTAGTCATTTACCATCATGTGACCCGTCTGCTCGTTTGCCCCCTTATACCATAAAAAAAACTTCTTGTAGAGATACTAAACTCAACAAAATAGTGTGGCAGATTAAATCTAATAACACAAAACACGATTGTTCAAAATAATTCGATAAACTCGAATCCGTAAATTGAAGGAGCGAGATAAAAAGCGAAGAAGGTAAGAAGAAGAAGGCGTAATACAGACTCAGTAACTAAAGAGCGTAACGATGCTAGCAGGTTGTTGTATTCCGACGATGTTACACTCGTTTTAGATATAAACTAGCTAAACTAGACAAAGAACGATCCATGAACGATTATCTGAATGATGTATGAGGAAAGGTTGCAGAGAAAATGTATTGCTGCGCGTCTTATTCAGCGAGATACCCGGTTATAAAATATTTATATGAAAAGGGTAAAATTGAGTGTATTTAGCGGAGCGATGGTAGCTCATCTCTCTCTCATCTTTAGTTAGGATCGAAATCAAATTTCTTTTTAAATAGTGTTGTTTCTCTTTACATCTTTCAGTATCGTCATCTCGCAATATAAAATTTATTATTGCATACTCCAACATTCTTATAGCCTCGTTCCGCGCACACTCCACGTGGAGGTGGTATGTGTCCTCCACAACTTTGCAGTCTGGACAGAGAGGGGTCTCGACAAAGGCGAAAATATAGTTAGTTATTAGTTGGTTTGAACACTTCTTCACGGTGTACCTTGAGAAAAGAAAATGGCGGCAAAAGTATGTTTGGAGAGTCGTACTTGCTTCCCCATTTTAGGTCACTCTGTTTCTACGTGTTGACAGATTGGACAAACCAGGAGAAAAGAAACGGATTCGCGACTGTGAACAATGCTTGTATTGACCAGCAACGAACGAAAAGAAGGTCACTTTCAGGCAGTGAAAGAGAACACTTACTTTACTTTTAATAGCACACAAAAAAATGATGTACTTACTAATAAAATTTACTGAGTATTGTTAAAACTATGTGGTTTTTTAAAAGAGTGGCCGTGAGTTTGTTTGCCCGAATTCTTCTCACAAGGCTCAAATTTTTTTTTTTTAAGGTGCACTTGTAACGTGGGTCACACATTACTAGTATTCTTGTTAACCCCTCCAGCTAAGCTAAACGCTTGTGTTAGGAGTGGTTTTACTGGGTGGGATTCAAACCTGCAATCACTTGATCGCAAGTCCGACGCCTTAGCCATTACGCTACCGCTGCTTTTTAGCGGTTATAGATCGACACAGGCAGATGATGACGATATGATATTATGTTATCCATATTGTTTTATAATTTTACATTTGACAAAGCAAACTACTGTTGCAGTGACTCTCTGTGTGTTGATGTATAATTTTAAATTATAAAAAATATTTTTTAAATTGGCGATATCGAATAATTGATGATCAATTTTATGAAATAGGTATTTAATTTTAATTTGAATACCTCAGTAAAAAAATTACCAACCGTTAAAGTTGGAATATTATCTCTGCATAGTATAAAAAAAATTGCTTTCCGTCGTTCGTCCGCCGTCGTCAGAGGGGAGAGGGGAGGTGAGGGGGGAGAGAGGGGAAGAGCGGGAATATGGGAGAGGGGGGGCGAGAGGGAAGGGTTATGGCCTCCGGTAACCTTACTTCCGTGGCGAAAAGGAATGCAAGCATTTCTTCACTGCCGGTTTTCTGTGATTCTGTGGTTATACGTGTCGAAGCATGGCTCTCCCACGAAGTTTGTACGCTAAGATCTTTTAAACTACGTAACAGATTTTAATGCGGTTTTCGCCAATAGCTGCAGTGATTCAGGAGAAAGGTTTAGATGTATTATATATTATTAAGGTTTTTTGTAAAACAGCCAAAATGTGACGATGATTGTTAAAGATGTCGGAAAAAATCAATATATATTCGGCTACCAGTGCGAAGCCGGGGATTTATACTGCTACATACTAGTAGCGCGGTTTTACCCGCGTAAGTCCCGATCCCGTTAAAATATTTAGATAAAAAGTAGCCTATGCGTTAATCCAGGTCTCCAGCTATCTACATACCAAGTTTCATCGCAATCGGTTCAGTGGTTTTTCCGTGAAAGAGTAACAAACATCCATCCATGCATCTATCCATCCATCCATCCAAACTTTCAGATTTATAATATTAGTGGGATGAGTATACTGGCCGGTGTAAGAACTGCAATTGTAAGACGCAATTTCAAAGTAATTTGAATTCTATGCCGTCCGTCTTAGTTTTGAGTTTCATTTGTCTTTTTTAAATGACACTGTGTTAATACGTTACACTTAAGTGGAAGTCGCCAAAGTACCTATGATTATTTTGTGAACAAGTTTGCTGATAACTATCATTTGGACATGTCGAGTGTCATGCTGTATCAAAAAGTACAATTGGGTTTAATTCTAAACGGTAATGCTATAATAGCACTATTTGCAAAGTGTTCAAGTCTAATAATCTAATCTTTATGAGGCACACACTATACTACTTGTAGTGGGAGTATTTAATTACTATTCGTTATTAAAAATAACGCTTACACTAACTTTTAAACTTTTGCGTTCCATGATATAATTATTAGAGATGCGCCGAAAAGTGATTTCACCGAATAACCGAATACCGAATATTATTCGGTTTGACCTTTACCGAACCGGAATTTCGGCCGAATTATTCTTTTTACCATTACATTGTTTTGCCGCCTATAAATGTTGATTTAAAGTTTAAAAATAAATATTGTTTTGAGGTTTAAATTAAATGTTGATTTAAGGTTTAAAATAAATGTTGACTATACTAACTATAGGTTAAGAAAATAAATAATATAATATATTTTCTTTGACTTATAATATAACATAAATCTTACATAAGAAGTTTTGTCTTTTAGTTGTACACCTTGGCTACAGGAGCCAAGAAAATAGAAATGATTGAACCGAATATATTCGGCAACAAAACCGAATAATTTGACCGAATACAAATAGCCGAATACCGAATACCAAACGAATATTCGGCGCATCTCTAATAAATATGTATTTATCCGGGAATATATGAGTCAGCCTGTGACTACGGCCGGTGCGATCTGGTCAAAACGTCAGGCTATTCAGAGGTATGTAATACCTATTTCGTGGTCGCGTTAATTCCTGTATATATACATAATTGTAACGCTTATATTCTCGATCGGCTTAATTACGCTCCGCTTGTAAGAAAACCTATCCATTTTACCTTAGTGCCCTTTCATTCCTTTGTCATTCCTGTGTCATATTAGTAACACTTGATGAAACACAAATGTTTCGTATATTTCTTTGTATTTTATACGTAAGGTTAACTTTTATTATTTTTTCGAAAAAATATCGAAACAATTATATTAATACGGGTGTATCTAAAAATAAAACACTTGCTTAAATCACTGAAAGGGCATGGGCAGCGCATTTTATGGATTTTCTCAATAACGGAGTGAATAATTCCAAAATAAAAAAAACATCGATTCAAAATCAATTTTTACTTTACATATGCTTTTATAACAAACGGAGATGATAATACCTGGAAATTTAAACGGTCATAAATTTTTTCTTCAAAAAATCTTTTTGTAATTGCATGCTCTGAGTTAAGACCTTTCAGTGACTTTAGTAAGTGTTCCATTGTCAGATATACCCTGTATATGAACACTACTCTGGTTCAATTTTCTTAAAACATTAATCTGCTATAACAAAATATAACATGTAATATATTTTGTTATAGTATATTAATATTATACAAATGACATACTTTAGTAAATGACTCGGACACGATCGTCCGTCTTAAAAACAGGTTTTCAGTAACTTCTAAAGCGTTTAAAATGTAAATACAAACGCAATTTGTAAATCTGTATTAAATGCATTGTAGCAAGGTTTGTGTGAATTACGCGATGTTTTCGCCAATTTAGTACCTACTGTTCAGCAGTTTGCCAATTCAGCCGGTTCGCCCAACGAATAGTAGTTTATACCTTACACTTGAATCGTTGAAATGAATGTAATTATAAGCCGTGTATATGTTTGACAGAAATGAAACTCGCGAGACTTCCGCATGAGATCTATTTTTGACATTACTATTTTTTTTATTTTACGTCACCCTAAACGCTTTTAGCACCTTCTAACACTATTATGCCTTACTATTAATAATAAAAAGTCATAGAGATGTTATGAAGAAGTGCAGTAAATAAATAATTTGTACAAAAGCGAAAAAGAAATACATTTAGCAAGACACTTCTAGAAAGGTATAAAGAAACGGAAGAAATTTATATCTTCCAGATTAATGTCTCCACCTCTGTAACCGACTTGCCCGCCGTCGCCGCGTTGTGTCTAAGTACCTACGTCTGCTGAATTATTACCTCGCTCAGTGTCTTGGAAAAATGGAAGAAAGGTTACCTTTGCCTTGATTCCTCTAAAAGAGACTAAGCATTTTGAAAATGGAACATCTACTTTGCGAATTAGTGGAAGAAAGGTTATCGTTACCTTGATACCATCAAAAAAGACTATGCATTTTTGAAAATGGAATATCTAGATACGTCGCGAATTGCGTCTGTGATAGATCCACTTTTAAAAACCATTGAAATCGAATTTGGAACACGCAAGGTGAAAAGTGAAAAAAAAATGTATTGTATGAAAACACGTTTCTGCCAAAAAACCGGGTGAATGCGAGTCTAACTCACCGAATCTGTCTCTTAACCCGAACTAAATGTGTTTAAATCACCGGGTACCTCATTAACGAGAGCATTACAAAGTGGTTATATCGATGTCGAATCAACTAAAACAACCCAGCGTCTCTAACATTAGACCACTTGCAAGGAGAGACGAATTCATTTGAACTACCTTTCAGCTGCCGTCAGATCATATCCACTATTTCTGGTGACCCTATAAAGAGGCAATATACCTAACTACATTTAAGTAACACTGATTTGTATTTGGTACAGAGGTAGTTAAAAAGTGTAGCATTGAGACAAAAACACTGTATGAAGAATATATTTTGTGAGCATATTGTATTCGCATCTAAAAGTATTAAAAACTTTTTGGATACATAAACAAGCAGCATTCATTATTTTAATCTCAACTGACCCTACTCACTCTCTTTGATCTGCTAGCAGGGTGTTGGACGCTTCTCAAAGCATCCCACCTAGACCCTAAAACCCGCGCGAAAATAATAAGAGTCATTTACCAACATTCTAAAGCTTCTTCACAATAATTCTCTACAACAAATATTCTTTTATCTAAAATAAAATGTAGGATACGCCGTGGGATTACTCGAGTACATGAAATTCAGATTCTTGTAAATAACATCCGTCAAGTGGAAAAAAATGGCCGATTAATATATAGAAACAAGTCTATTATAGGAACAGGCATTGAAAAAAATGTTTTGTTAGGTCACTAGGTACTTCGACGGCCTAAGAAAAGGTAGGTACAAGTCAGTTGTCTGATGAAAGCGGCGCATCATAATTGTCTATGGAAATCTTTAGGAGATGCCTATGTTTAACAATAGACATTCAGTGGTTAGGATGACAATAATGATAGCAATTTCATAATTGATAAATAATAATGAAAAAGTACGCGACAATTTTTACTCACACTTAAATTTACATATATCCTTCGATGTAGATCTAGATCTTACAATTAAACGAAGGACGTATTAGAATTTAGTAATATATTTCGATATCATTTTCAGTCATCAACATAAAAAAGTCAGATAATTATCAATACTATCTTTGACTGGCCTGTTGGTCTAGTGGTTAGTGACCCTGACTGCTGAGCCAGGGGTCGTGGATTCGATTCCCACCCAGGACAAATAATTGTGTGATGAGCACGATAATTTGTTCTGTGTCTGGGTGTAATTTATATATAATATATATGTATTTAGAAATATATAAGTATGTTTATCAGCAGTCTGGTTACCATAGTACAGGCTCTGCCTAGTTTGGGATCAGACGGCCGTGTGTGAGATGTGTCAAGTTATTTTATTATTATTATTATATTATCTTTGACTGGTATTGTGGCATGGTATAAATAGTTTATTAATTAATTGTTCAAACATATTAAGAACAAATTTATCAATTAAATAATAATTAAATTAATGTGCAAATACGTACCTAATTAATTTATACCTAAATAGGAATACACTTAAGTCGCGCCTAACATTATACTTCAAGAATTATTTATTTACCCATTTAGGTAAAACATTTGTTTACATTTTGATAACATACGAGATTGTTTAATTCTGGAAAAATAATCTGTTTTCTTAAAGTTTACTAGAAAATAAACCTTTGCAAACTCCAAGAACCACAGACAAGTGAAAAATGTTTAACTCCAAAAAAGAAATCAAAATCCAAGTTTAAATTTCGAAACGAAAAAATAGGTTTTAGGTGGCAGCCATGATGTTAAATTGGAACGTTAAGTTGGCAACGGCATTGCGTGAGCGAGCCACTGTCGCCGCCGCGCCGCCCTTGAATTTGCGGCTATACTGCAGTACCGTCCAGGCACTACGATCGATTCATTACTTCTTTTTCTTAAATCAACACATACTCTCCTGATACTTTTGTTTGTTTTGTAGAACTGAATAATGCGATTACTCTGCTTCGTTTTGAATAAAAACTACGTTGTTTCATGATTTTATTGTACTTTTGATGTGTTATAGGAATGCTTTGTTTGTTAGTTTTACTTTTACAGAATGTGTTTGTGAATATTTTATATTATTACGTTGAATAGGTACAACGTTATTTATTAAGGCCATTCAGCTATTCCAACTTAAATACCTACGTCAATAAAAGAATATTAATGTTATCCCTAATTCAATGTGGAACATGTCAAACAGAAACGTGTCTCAAACTATCGCTTGCGTATTACCGCTTTGTTGTCTAGTTATTCTTGCCTCTTTTGACAGTTTACAAGAAATATTCTCATTTTATTCCATGTTTATTACTTGCCCTCTATTATCTTGGGTTAGAAGAGGATTTTGGTCGATGGGTTTTCTTGTAAGTACTTAACAATGCCATCGTTTTTAGATAAATAGTTCTGAAACAATACTTTCGATGGCGTGGTAGGAGGTGATGTAACGGCTTAAGCGAACTTAAGTTTAATTTATCTGCAGCCAAGCCAGGTTTATAATTTAGTGATGTCACGGCATGGTGGCTCTTTTGAAATGATTTTTCTAAGTTTATGTGTTTGTAGGCGGTTTTTGTACTGTACTTTTTAATGTTTTCCTGGAAGCTTTTATATAATAAATTGTTGTCTATAATATATTGTTTCACGAAGTAAATAAACATCTATACATATAATAAACCTGTAGATATATGGTTTCTGTACATTGAAATTTTACAAAAATAGTGGGAGTGTTAAATGATAACCAACAGACCCCATTTCTACCATTTTGGGAATTGGTGTCTGTTTGTCTATTTAGTTGTGCACACATCACGAAAAATAATCAAACAGCCGTTGCGTAATTCAGTGTAACATTTAGTTTTTGTTTCATGGCAATCGGTTCACTATAGAAACAGAAAAAAGAAATTAAAATAAAAAAAGAAATGTTACCACACGTTACAATAAGCATTAGGTACTTTAGATCAATAGATGTCGTAACTTGAATCTTTCATACCCACATGAAACAATACTGCCAACTGTTCATTCATTTTGAATACTGAATTTAGTTGAGTTTAATTTAATACTCTCTGAAAGTGCCTATAAGCTACAAAGTTTTGTTCGAACGTCATAGTTCCATACATTCTATATTTTAATCTATCTGTACTTAATAGGTGGCGCTGTGCATTTTTTAAACGGCAACGTTAATATCCTCCGTAAAACTTTTGCGTAAAATGATTTACATACGGTTTACTGTTGTTCGTGTCTTTATTTCTTTTGTTTGGTTTGAATCTGTGAAGTCGTATCCGTTACGAAAAAAAATATTGGTTTAGTAAGAACTGCTTCTCGGTCGGAAGGGAGCATAGACGAATGCAAACCGTGGTTATGAGGTTGCCGTGAGCGCCATGCACTGTCACTTGAGTCCCAGACATCAACATAGAACAAAAACGCGTTCTAGATACATAGTTCTACAATTCGAACTATTTACATACATATTAACTACTGACCAAGGTCAGTAGTTAATATGTATGTAAATAGCGATAGAAGTATCGCTATCACAATTCGTTGGTATTAATATACGACTTCCCAACGTCAACCCCTGGCCTGCCATTACTTGAATTGTCGATGCCGGACACAAACTTCAAAAACCTCGGTAAAATAAATAAAACGCCGTACATTTTTTTTAAATTAAACAGCTTGAGAACCATTCATCTAACAATGATTGACAAAAATTTACAAAATTGACTTAACTACAACGTAAAAATTAAAATAGACTATTCTTTTTCGGAGGTAGTCTGATACTAGCAAAATAATTAGAAGACTTCTTACTTAACTGTTCTTTTTGACATCACATTAAAAACCAATTAATAAATATAATATTTAAAATTAAATAGTTATAATTGACCCCTGACACAAAGAATATTTGAAAACCCCAGGCCAGGTGAAACTCCCACTTTCAGGAGGTCTTACACCTTTTAAAAAGTAGGTAACGTATTGTTGTTTCGTTTGAGTATTCGGCCGTTAGATAAAAGCTTCTTTTACAATAAGATATATTCGCATTCGGTTCATTTTCAATCTTCGTAAGTACGACCATGTGTCTACTTATTCCCAACGGTCATGGTTACCTATACGTCAGCGGCGTAGCCTACGTGCTTTGACTACTCTTTATTCTTCACTTAATAACCCTACAGCCCCCACTTATTTCACCTCACAGATTCAACTTCTATGTTCCAAACATGACAGAGATCTTCGCTCCACAAATAATCTTCTACTCTCTTGTTCACTCTTCATTTGCTATCTATTCTATTTTACTATGGAATGCGCTCCTTCCTGAGATTAGGATGTCCACCAACAGAGACATGTTTAAAGCCAAGGTCCGTGAATTTTACAGGAAGCAGTTGGCAGTAATATCCTCATAACCATAGGCATATCTTGTATCTATATATAGTATTTATTTGTATATATATTTATCTGTAAGCATTTATGTATGTATTATGTATAATCAATTGCATTTGTAATTGTATTTGTATGTAAATTATAACTTTCTTTAAGAAATGTCATTCTTATCCACCTGCCATGTCCCTCACTGAATCACCCAAAGGTTGACTGGTAGATAATGCCATGTGGCATTAAGTCCGCCTCGTGCAACGTAAACTGCAGGCAGTTTTAAATAAAATAAAAATAATAAATAAATAAATATATGTAAACAAGAGCCGTTTACGTACTTTACAGAGTACCAGGTACTAATTCTTGTACTTAAGTTGCAATAAGATGCAGCCTTACTATTCTGAAAGTGAATATATCCCTAAGTCTCACAACTTCGATGGCTGTTTAAATAAAACAAAACAAAACGCGAATGCCTAGAAGATATACTTATACGTACTTAGGTACTACACATTTGTACAGTAGGGAGATCTACCAGGCCGACCCACGCGCGACGGATTGATTACAAATACCTGGGGGACCTTTCGTATAGCTGTACATGTCAATGTGATATAGGTTACCTGTACAATTGTCCCCGATTTAAAAGCTTTGTAATTTACGAGAGCTTTTAGAATTTAGCTCCGTTTTTTAATGTAAATTTTATGTTTGTTTGCTGTAGAATTGTACCTGCTGTACAATTTCTTAACACAAAAATTTGTTGAATGAAAAAAATATGTAAGGGGGATTATCGTTATTTTTCGTATGGGCCGGACCGGAGTGATACCACGGCCTCATAGAAAACCAGGCTCGTAGCAACGCTTGTGTTGTGTTTCGCCGAGTGAGTGAGGTTACTGGAGACTCTAACCCTTCCCTCTCCCCTCCTCTCCCCCTCGTCCCCTACTACCACCTTAAAGGTCGGCAACACACTTGTAACTCTTGAGTTTCAGGTGCAAATGGGCGGCGTTGGTCACTTACCATCAGGTGAGCCGTCTGCTCGTTTGCCACCTATCTCATAAAAAAAAACAATAAGGGTGATGGTTTAATTTTTTTTTTGGAAAGTACTTTCCTACCTTGGTATACTTCCATATTTGTAGAAAGGTACATCTATAGTTTATCTATACCAAACGCTAATAGATTTTATCTGAGAGAAAGCTTGAGCAGAGACATGTTTAAAAAAAGGAAATCAGAAAGTATTGAATAAATATTGAATCAACTTATTACTATAAAAAAACTAATATGAGGGAAAGAGAATGGCTATGGGAAAGAGCAATTTTAGCATCGACGTATGCAATCATAGGGCCAATAAACTACAAAATCAAGCCAAATGTTGAAGGTGATATTGTCGAGTACCTTTCCGTAGACAATGTCATGAACGATGAGCAAGCGACATTATACCCTGTAGAGTTTCTCAGCTTTTTAGAATTGTGAGGGGTGACTTTCCATGACTTGAGGCTGAAAGTTGGCTAAATCTTGAGGCACCAAGACCAGTGGCGTAACTATACCATCAGGTGCCCGTGGCAAATTCATCGGTCTGACTCGCACTTGGCCGTTTTTTCTTACGGATGTGTAAAAAATCTTGATAATTTTATTTATACATTTACTCGTATATTTTGTTAGGGTTTATTAAATTACATAACTTATGTTGATTAAACACAAAATTAATATTTTTTAAATATTGTAAGTGTGAGAGCCTTCAGAAAATGTGTCAATGTCAACGTGGTGTAATTTTTTGTGCATTCGCGTATTAAAATTCGTTGGTTAATTAATTTATGTTAATTATTTGAAACATCTGTGTTAATTTTACCAATATATTTAATTTATATAAAAGATATAAATTATCTAAAATTTAATTTATTAACATTAGTAAATTATTTGTATCGATTTTACTTTTTATTTCTCATTCTTTCGTAGGCTACTTTTCTGAAGTTTCACTTCTGCCATGTGTGAATTGCACACACACACACTTTTACTTTTTTTATTTTATCCATTTATTTATTTTACAAGTCATACACTGGTACATTCTTAATACTATCTTAATTTTAATTAAAGGGTTAAGTGTTGTTGTTGTTACTTCACACATTCCTTCAAAACAGAAAAAACATCGAAATCAGAAGTCTCAGTTCTATTGAGGGTAGAGACCCTCCATGAGAGTGAGACCTCTGACTTATGATGAATAAGTTTTGAGGACCAGGGTAAGGCAATACATTTTTTTCTTTAATAAACTTAATACCTATATAAATTACTATGGTATCTAATTAATCCTTATTATATTTCAATGCTACTGAGAAAATACTTACTGTTAACAATTAATCACTTCCCAGAAGCCGAGAATTATGATTGGTTTCCTCACTTCAATTACTAGATGGCTTTGTTTTTACACCCGCAAAGATTTTATGTAAGAAACTTGAGAAATGATCTGACATCGCCAAAGATTGATATAAATTATTAATTAAAATACTTGTATTTTCAGAAGGGGCCTTCTTATTAGTTTTATTTATGAGTAGAGCATCTAATAAAAAATAATGTATGAGCTGCTCTAATCAACTACTGTAACATATAATGTTAAGACAGACAATAGTCTGTAACCAAGGCCATAAAAACAAAATGTTTTGTAGAATTTATAATTTATATCTGTCATCAATCTGTCATTTGTCCATATAAAGGTTGTCTGTAAGAAATCGCAACTAGCGATAAGACCGCCGTTTGTACCATTATTTTTTTCTGTCTTTGTAAATGTTTTAAACTGTTCTTCATGGTGTACAATAAAGATTATTGTATTGGATCCCTACTTATTAAATAGTCGTTATTTTCTTAGGTCTTTTTTTAAACTGCACAAAAATACTAGAACTCACTGCTTTGTTGGTTCGAATATTAGTTTATAGTTGTGCAATCGTGGTTCTCAGTTCGGTTTTCACATCGGGCCTGGCTTTCGTTTTTCCTCTTTATGGTTCAGCCATGAGTTAGTAGTGTTTGTCGGCAGTGCCTTAAAACAACGTAGTTTCTATGTACACAGCCTTATGGCCATGTGCTTGAAGTCAAAACAATAGATAAAACTAGGTCGCTATAAATATACAAAGCAGAACTAACACTGAGCTTTTGTAAGCTTTCAAAACGGTGGGCCTGCAACGTACGAATACATACATACGTTGTTGTTCAATAATGAGATGGTAAAAACAAAGTTCAAAACAAAAATGATGAGATGCACAAAACAAAAACGCGCGATGTGTCTTTGAGTCTTCTCGTTCTTGGGTCAGAAAAAGGAACCGGGTGGGTGAAACGAAGTTCCTTTCGCCATAGCAAACAAATTGTATCAAAATATAGTAAATATTGTAAAAACTCGAAATAAAAATTGCGCCATCTGTGAAAGTTGCTCGAAGTAATATATGGATAGATAGCGTAAAATCCACAGATGGCGAAAGAGAGGGAGAGAGGCATACACTATACAGCGGTCAGCATTTTTCGTTGCGTTTGCGGTTTTTTCTGTGTAGCCCCCCCCCCCCCCCACTCTTCGGACCGTGTGAAGTGTAACGTGCGAGAAGGAACTTAGTTCCAAAACGAGTCAAAAATCTTGGTCCTAAATATTATAAGGTTACAAGTAAAGTGACAAGATTACGCAACACTACTGAAAAACTTAATTATGGTAGTAGAGTAGTTCTAGTTGATCGCGGTCTTCTATCCTCATTCCGAGTCTACATAACTATCTTACAATACCTACTTTTTTATAACCTTATATTATACTAATTAAAAAGTTATAAGTACATAATATTTTTATATAAATTCCGACGCCAATCAGAACAAAATTTCCACAATTACTCCCACGCGAATATCAATTATAAATTTCAACGAAGTACTGAATAAAGCTTATGAAATTCATCTATCGTTGAAATGAACTACGTCAGAACTTTCGCTTCTATAAATTTAATAAACAGGCCTCCTAATTTGAACGTATTCACGATTTAAACAACGTATCTAGATAAAAAGCCATACAAATGTAAAAAGTCATGTTTTAAAATGTGTTTTCGTAATTAAATTTCTGTTTTTCTGAGTAGACTCTTGCTTCACGAATGCTTCCCGTGCCTCATTACTAGAACATCTTGGAATTATTCGCGTGAAAAATTATCTGGGCTAACAGCGTTTAAATATTCAACCGGAAAAAATGTTTCATTTTATCTTCAGAAAGGTTACATCGGGTCTGGTTAGCTGGTTTTTATTAAACCGTGTTTCAGAGCGCCAATGCCTCATTCAAATGCTAGACAAAGGATGTCGTATGATGTTTATGACATGAAAACTTAACGGTAATTTTTAATGTAATATTCTATTTCTAGAGTTTTGTTTACAAGAAAATTTGCAAGATCGAGCCTTTACGGATATTCCAAGTTATTTTAGATTTCGAAACTTTATAGTGAAAAATATATTAATGTATGATACTTAGTAGAATAATTGGTGGATGATGGAAATGAGTATTAAGAATATCTTTGGTGTCGTAACTGAGGAAAGAAATTAAGTAGAACTAAGACTAAAGGCGGAAACATACTATAGAAAAGCGATGCGAAGCAACGTGTTGACAACTGACGTGCACCATGCATATTACCAACACGCGATGCCACGACACATTAACAATTTCAATAGAAGTGTGTTGTCATGCAATGCCACACAGTAATCTTTTTTAAAGGTAAATTCAAGGAACACTTTTGTAGTGAAGGCACTGCTTCGTGCCAGCTTAATATTGTATTTACATTGATCGTTGTATTGAGCTAAATTTATATTATAGAAAATAGGATATAGTTTAACCAACTACCTATATCTATTGCTGGTCTATCATTTTTGTTAAAATAATGCGAGAGAAGTATAGATTGGTGTCAACGCCTTTACGATCTGGGAATGAATGACGCATGTCGTCGGAGGTCGCTAGAAATACACTAAGTGCGCCACGTTGGGTGGTGTGTTTAACGTCATCATTCGATCTGGTTCGATTGGATCGTGTGGCGTGGGCGCGCATCGCGTAGCATCGGAAGTTGATAGTGTAATTCTAGTCACAGAAAATAATCCGATTTGATTCCACTCAAATCACATTGCATTTCAATAGTATGTTTTCGCTTTAAGACAGGAACCTGACAAAGGCGGTGTTACCCAACTAGGAAAATACAAAGAAGTTTATTTATATATAGACTATCGATAGACTATTGACTGGCTTGTCTAGTGCAGTGATGGGCAAAGTACGGCCCGCGGGCCAGCTCGGCCCGCGAAAGCATTTAATCCGGCCCGCCGACGTTCCTTCGACATGAATATTATAGTGTAAGTATGGCCCGCGATAATTATATTTTGACGGTCCAGAAGTATAAAGTAGATTCTGCTTAGTAGAATAATATTTAAATTGTAATTTTTAACATTTGTGCAAGTGTGTAATGCTGTAATGTTTTTATATGATTAAAAGGTTCAACTCAAAATGCAATTTTCCAAGAATTCTGGCCCGACTCTGAAATTTCTTAAACTTTCTGGCCCCCCATTAAGAAAGTTCGACCACCACTGGTCTAGTGGTTAGTGATCCTGACTGTTAAGCCCGAGGACATGGGTTCGATTCCCACCCAGGACAAATAATTGTGTGATGAGCATAATCATTTGTTCTGTGTCTGGGTGCAATTTATCTATAATATTTAGAAATATATATTTTTAACCAACTTACGAAAGTAACTACAATAGCCTCTCTGAAATGACTTCGTTTGGCGCGAAAGAAATTAGAGAACAAAATTTCATACCAACTTTTAAAATAGACGAACAAGTATACCATCTTATAGGTACCCTTTAACAACCATCAGGCCAAAATCGGCGGTAATATCTAATACAAATACAACAAAACTAAGGAGTTTGTTACTTTTTGATTGAACGCGCTCATCTCTGAAACTAGCAGTTACTTTTGAATAAATCTTTTTGTATTCGATAACCCAGTTCTTTAAGAAGGAAGAATAGACCATTTAGCATCACGCTACCACCCTTAGGAGCGGAGCAGTAACCATAAACGAAGTTAATATTGTGTTTCTCATATTAGATGTGATGACATATTAAATGTTTAACTTGGAACTAAATAGCGATAAACCGAAAAACTACTGAACGGTTTTTCATGCGGTTTTCACCAATAGACAGAGTGATCCATGAGGAAGGTTTAGGTGTATAATTTGTTAACGTTTTGTGTAAATTGTTTGAAATATGACGATGATTGTTGAAGATGTCTCTCCTACCCGTGCGAAGCCGCCCCGGTTGCTAGTCTATAATATTTAGAAATATATAAGTATGTTTATCGCAGTTTGGTTACCACAGTATCTACAGGTTCTGCCCAGTTTGGGATCAGACGGCCGTGTGAGATGTGTCAAGTTATTATTACTATACCTATCGCAACAACACTATTTTGTACGAATACGCAAAATCGGACGCATATCGTATGCCTTGAATGAAATCGTCACAGTTATACACATAAACCTGTCTGTATTGATTGGTTTGTGTAAGTAGGAGGTATGATTGACGCAAATCGAGGTTAAATAAATATGCGTATAGGTTGATCATTGGCGAAAATATTGTACCGCGAAACAAAGAGAATCAATTCCATAATTTATTTTTCGTAAGTAACAGTTAAATTTGATACCTACTTTGTTAACATTGTTGATGGCCACCTCGTTAACTAAAATTGCGTTTAGTGCTGTGTGTTGTGGTATTAGGTAGCAATTTTTGATTCGACCGTGCAGAGAAACACCAAGCATAGCTCTCTCCAGAGCTCGTTAAGCGACTCTGAACTGATTAGAGACCACGTTTCGGATCTATATGTCATCACTGGTAACACACCTTTGTTGTAAGTACCCAAAATGAAAGAGAAGGCATCCAAACATTATTTCGAGTAGTGTTTCCGATTTATTGAGGTTCGACTTACAGAGGTTTTACTGTAAATATGTATGTATAAGGATACTCTGTAAGATAGCGGGATAACATTTCTCCAAAATTCAACGCCGTTGCTGTTACGGCAGCTGCACACGAAGTTGTCGATTAAATATGGCTACCTGGGATGAGTTGACTAACTTGTTAGGTCTAATTTAAAAAAAGAGGTCAGCCAAGGACCGAACTAGGACTGCCTGCAATCAAGAAATTACGCCCACTCTGTAATTTAATTTAGATGCTGTGCCAAAAGACTTTAGTTTTTCCATAACCACTGTGTTTTGGCCGTAGCCTATTTAACTGACTTTATTTGCTTTTGCCTACACAGAGAAATACTAACATAACGGATATAGGTGATACGACGAACTCATTGATTTCGTGGTTAATGACCCTTACTGTTTGATGTTATGGGTTAGATTCCCACACCACTGCAAATCATTTGTATGATGAACATGTCTTTGTTCTGTAGGAAGTCTGTTTGATTACCATTAAATAAGTATCTATAAATACTTAGCGTATTTATAGATTATTAGATCTATCAATAGTATCTATAAAAAGTATTTTAAAGTCTCGAAATCCATTTAGGGCAATTAAAATATATAACAAATAATGAATGAACAATTAAAAAATAACCTCAAAATCTGATGTATTTTTTTCATTTCTGTGCTTTACCAGCTAGTCCGTCTTTTAAATAAAATGTGATAAGAATTCATACATGATTCCAAATGTAACACGCATTTTTCTATTGCTGTTGGTTCCGGGGCGAATGATGTATGGACGTAGAACAATGTCCTTTATTTATTTTCTAAAAAAGTAAGAGGGGCTCGTGGCTAACCGAGTAGGTTAGCACATTAAAAAGTCAAGTAATACTAGCCAGGTCAGTCTAGAATGGTCACCACCATTCTGAACACATTGAGACCTCTCGGTGCCTCGGAGCGCACGTTAAACCGCCGGCCCCGGGTGCCATCCAAACATCTGTGGCATTCGTTACGGATAGAGCCCTAAAAAGTCCGACAACCTGGTCTATCTATAGAACTTCGATATCTCCTAGTACTTGGATTGTGGAGGTCTGATGGCAGTCAGTCCACGTAAAATATCAAAGTTCAGCCGTATCGTACTTAGACTGAAAACCGACTCCAACTTAGTTGGAATTAAGGCAAGGTAAGGTGAAAAGGCGCGGAGGATGATTTTCTATAAAAGTAAGACATATGTATATATTTATAATTAAACAATAACTATTTTTTTCACATTACATAACGTCAGGCATTTCAAAGTTATGTAATGCATGTTACCTGATCGCGTTAGATCCCGTACATTTACATACTTATAAAAAACAACACCTATCTCAATTCTGCTTTTCAATTTATAATAATTTGTCGAAAATAAAAAGAAAAACTGGTATTTTTTTTCTTTTAGGCTAGACTTTACTAGTTTTCTTTTTAACGCCTCTAAAAATGCTTGTATTAGGTAGTAGTTATGTCGCGAGGAGGCGTCGTCCGCGTGTGCCTAGATGGTCGCCTAATTGAGAGGTTTAGGGTTTGAGGGTAAACCTTTCGATCATATATACCACTAGCTGTGCCCGCGACTTCGTCCGCGTGGAATAGTGTATTTATATCGAATCAACAGCCTAAAAAATAAGTTTCAATCTTCTAGCTTTAAATATGACGATACTTCCATACAACTTTTCATCTCCACCTTTCAACCCCTTACATCCCTTTTTTCGCATTAAAAATTTCATTTAAATCAATTCAGTAGTTTTGGCGTGAACGGCGACAGACAGACAGACAGAGTTACTTTCGCATTTATAATATTAGTAAGGATTTGATAATCGAAGTGTTTACCCGAAGATAGTGCTAGATGAATGGCTTAATTCTCCTATTTTAGGCGCAGAATGGCATACCGTGTGGTTTTAGTCGCTTCGATTCCGGTACACCGCCCCATCGAAAGCCCCAGTGGTGGTGGAGTTTTCACACGCACAAAAAAAAGGCATAGGTTAGTTGAACATCGAAACCAGCAGTTGTATGATAATGATAGCCATGAATCCGTATTATAAGTAAGGTATTTCAACGATTGTTACTTTATTTTTACGTCGTGTTAGAGTACCTAATTGTGTCACGTCTAGTGATAAAAAAGAAACTAAATGAATAACGATTACGAAACGAAATGGAAATACTTGATAGTATTTTCAGAATGAGACAGTAATGTTGCATAATAATGATACATATTTAGTGCACAAATAAAGTGTATTTGCACTTTAGCTCACACAGTGATGCAAGTCCAAATAATATGCACTATTACAGAAACAAAAAAACTAAAAAAAGGCTGTTGATTATTTCACATTTCACGTTTAAACTTAGTACTTACATATGTTACATCAAATACTACGCTCGTCCAGGTTTCGTCATAATGCGGTGTATGCCTGTTGACTGTTGTTAGCAGAAGCAATCTATTTTATGTACCTATCGAAATGCTATGAGGTGGGTTTTTTGCTTTCACCGTAGCCTATTCTCGCGGGTTAACTTTGTTATTTTCGAATCGAGTTTTACAGTGAGAGTATTTAAAATAGGTGGGTATGAATGAACTGAGTGATATGTATAGAGTTCAAGTTTTATTTCAAGTGCTGGTTTAAAGCTGAACTGGCCAAGGTTTCACCTTTAGCTCTTCATCATTACATATAAATAAAATTGTGTAAAATAAAGTGTCTGTTTGTAATGTCAAAATAATATTTTTTTTAAGCTCATACTATTATTTGCACGATACCTATGCCTAAAAATCAGTTTTTAAATTTTTTGTCTGTATGTCTGTCTGTTTGTTCCAGATAATCTCCGGAACGGGTGGACCGGTTTCCGCGGGACTTTCACTGGCAGATAGCTGGTGTTATAAGGAGTAACTTAGGGTAAAGAAAGAATTAGTGTTCCGCGCAAAAACATAAATATGTACACGCGAGCGAAGGGAACTGCTAGTTTAAAATAAGGATCATTGTTCTCGAGCCAGGTTTTGACTAGTTCGTGACTTGTAACTTTTCAGAGATTTTGAATTAATGACCATCTAAGTAATCGCTTTTTTAAAAGTGTGCATCACACTTAAAGTGTGGAAGACCCCTTTTCGGAGATCCCTACCTGGGCAAAATTTGCAAGTCCTAATAATAAGAAACAAGATAATTAGATGTTTTAATAAATTGTGATCATTGTAATTGACTGAAAGATTTCGGACGCTTTGTGCCTACCAACATTACAGGTTTTACCTATTGCGAAAAATTAGGTTATTTCTATGTTATAATAACTATGTAGACAACATGTCACCGAATGTTTTCGAGTGGTATTTGGGAAGTCGTTCAAGAAGCAAGGAGGGGAAATCCGTTTGCTCAACTACGTGTACGTTATCAGCGTCTGTTGCAACAAATTGTGGGAACGATCTGTACCACCTACCACCACCAGCTGCGAATGCCGCTGCCATTCTACGTGCTTATTCAAGTTCTTGTAATATTGCTACATTATTTTTTTACACTTTTCCCAAATTACTTTCAGCAAAATATGCGTTACGTCCGCTAATATCCGATAATAACCCACCACGCCAAGCAAAAAAAAAAGTTACATAAATTAACGGATATCCCTTGATAACTTTCAGTAAAGAAATTTTATAAACGGATTCCAATATATTTCCACCGTTGGAGAATATTTGGGTTTATCTGGACTCCCAAGTAGTTGCTACAAATGAAATGTGTGGATGGATGTACGTAATTATTCTTTCTCGCTCTTTAAATGTGTTTTGTGTTAGTATAGATAGATAGAACTAATTAAATTAGATGTATCTAATTATTTAATTAAAAGTATAATTATTGGTCGACTTAATATATTTTTGGTGATTCCGTTTCAAAATTAAGCAATTACCATTCAATTAATGGTAAAAACTAATAGTCAACAAATCAGACGAATTTTTTTGATACAACTTTTCTCATTTGATTTATCCTGTAACTTCTTATCTAAGTATATTTATTTGCGAAGACTTTTTTCAGGTATTTATATAACAAGTTATAATGAAACTTGTAGATTTTGTTTATCGACATTTTCTTCCAGAAAATACAAATTTAAATTGGGAATATTTTTCCTTAACACCATTTTGGTAAATGCTCTGTGAATAAAAGTGATGATTTTATCGTATACTCATTTCGGTTCAGTTCAATCCGAAAGATATGAAGATATTCCGCATAAATTGAATTCAGAATATCGATCAAGACGCTTAAAGATGGCGTCCGATGTAATCTCAACGAGACAATTTCGACTTTGGAAGTCTTTGAAATGTAGGAAATGGTGAAACTTTAGGACTTCTTAATCTAAAGGAGGTTCAGTGTGGTTTCAATAAATTCCGGGGACCTTACTTCAAACATTTCGCTATAACAGGCGCAAAATTAAGTTCTTGTAAGAGTATTGAAGAGATTACTTATAAAAGTAAAAGCAAAAATGGACAGTAAAAACGAAGGCTTTTGTTAGAAGAAGTGACGATCGATCGGGCGGCTGTCTGAATTGTAGCCGTTTCGATAGCCTAGATTTAGTAGCGGTTTAGCAGAATTCGCCCGACACAAGGACATGGGTCTTGGCTTACAGTAATGTCTGGGGCCCGTCTCGTGTGATGTCATTCGACGTATGTTTACTATATTTTGTTCTTTAATGGTAGTTTGCAGACAGTGTGATAGCGATTTTAGTTGTAATGGGTTTTTGATGGAGTTAGTTTTGTAAGCGGCACGAAAAGTAGTTTAGAATGTATAATGTTTTATAAAAGAGATAGAGCTTGTTATACGGCAAAATACCTATATCTTGTTACTGAGTCAATTTGGGCTGGTGATGTTGTTTGCGATAAAAAGTGCTTGTAATCGAAAGCGGTAATTGTTACCGTTACAGTTTTTGACCTATATATATCATAGACGTTTGATAGGCGCTTTAAAAAATGGCACCGACTTAACTGTACTTTCATGTAGTTGTAAACACAGTTGAGCTATCAGACGCTTCCCACCAGCGCTAGTGGTGTGACGTTTCAGGTGTAAGTATAATATTTTTATAATAGCTTGCGCACTTGTCCTTTTTACTCTCGCGAAAGTGCGTGTGGACCGTATGAGTACTACGGTCGACACGCACTTTCCCCCTAATACACTCCGTTTTTGTAAATAAATAACTACAGACGCTATACATTGCAGTTTTTGTAGGAAACTATTATAACAAATATTCACAGAAATTATTAATTATATTTGATTTAAGCATATCACTACATATTATAAACAAAGTCCCTCGCCACGTCTATCTGTCTGTCTGTTCGCGATAAACAGAAAAACTACTGAACGGATTGTCATGTGGTTTTCACTGATAGACAGAGTGATTCATGAGGAAGGTCTAAGTTTATAATTTGTACCCGTGCCAAGCCGGGGCGGGTTGCTAGTTATAGATAAATTACACCCAGATACAGTACAAATGATTGTGCTCCTTACACAATTACTTATCCTGGGATGGAATCGAACCCATGACATGTAGATTCCATTAAATTCAAAAATCGAATGGAATCATACGTCATAAGACCCTAAAGTCAGTTATTTTTTTGAGAATAAGACGCGTTGCCATTACGAACAGCGATATCCTAAACATTTTTTATACAAACTGTTACTGAAAGGTGTATTTTACCACCCGCCAGTGCAACCTGGTCGAAACGTCCGACATCTAAGGTATGTATGTATCACTTATTACGTGATCGGTTAATTCGCGTACGTATACATAAGTATTATGGAACGTGAAAGCCAAAAAGTTAGTATTTCTTTTTAGTTTTGTAGGGCAAATACGCGAACGAGGTTTTGCGAAATGTTCTTACCATAAGTCTTATTTACCCGTGTGTTACATAGAAATGCCTAATTTCTTAATGAGTTATATGAGTAAGTCACCAAACACATTACAAACTGGCAGTATACAGGTAACTAAATACAGATTTAAAAATGTTGAAAATTCAATTGTCTATGTCTAGTTATTCCTCTATGAAAACTTGCTTAAGTATTTCGTATATCGTTGTAATCGCGTTCTTCTTATAATTAAAACAAGATGTACGAGTGTCTAGAAGAAATGTCTATTGTTTTTTTTATCTGTCCATGTAAGTAGATATAGGCCAAAGCTATCGCGTGGAACGTTGACGACATTCAAATGCGCTGCTCAATAGAACGCCTATTGAGGTAGGCGAATGTCAGGCATTCTTCTGCCAGCGGGAACTTTTATACGCATTGTGCGCAATCTTATAAAAGGTCCGCAGTCACACGGGTGTATTTTAATCTTAAGCTTTATTTATGTACCAGTAAAAATTATTAAATAGATTTTCTTTCAATAGAATCGTATGTACATAATTACACATGTACTCTTTACAACAAAGGCAACGAAAAACGATTAAAAGACTCGGAGCCCGGAGAATTAATGTCTACGTAATTCGTAGACATTTATTGACTAACCGGGTATTTTCGTAGCTCATACTCGTAGGCTCAACTCAGTTACAAAGATACGTACAAATTACAGGAACATGCCAAAACTCGTTTCCCTACTTTAATTTCAATACTCTTGTGATAAAGTTCAAACTTAATTTGCTAATAACGGTCTAGCAAAATGTAATGTATTACATTGAAGAAGGGCCAAGTTAAAAGCACCCGTAACCGGCGAGTGTGTATGAAAGATCTGATGAATGTGGAAGAGGCGAGAGCTGTATGTCAGGATCGTGGCTA
This sequence comes from Euplagia quadripunctaria, assembly GCA_963859945.1. Lineage (NCBI taxonomy): Eukaryota > Metazoa > Arthropoda > Insecta > Lepidoptera > Erebidae > Euplagia > Euplagia quadripunctaria. The sequence goes on along the minus strand of OY982569.1, from coordinate 5,656,169 downwards.
ATGGCGTTCTGCCTACCTCGGACTGAAATGAGGCGTGAGCATATGTGTGTATTATTATCTACTAAATACACACAGTGCATATTCTCTGCGGAAGCCGTAATGAGGAAAGGTCAAAGACAATGCCATACTAGTCAATTAGAGGATTAACAGCTCAATCAACATACGGTAGCTGACGATTACAGCGATTTATGTAGCTTGCGCACTCTGTCATAATGCACCAACTCAAAGGTGTACAGGGACCAGATGTTTTTTTGTAACGACTCGAACAATTAAATGTGGCATTGTACCGCAAATGAATAGCGGATTGAGGGCGGACATGTCATTCCAAACACATAAGAAAAGTATACCTTTTATCCGGCGAGCCCTGTGTGCGAACGCCGGCGTCCGTGGCGCTTAGCCCCGGTGGTGTAGTGCTGTGAATTAGGTTGATGGAAGCGCCAAGGAGGGCTCCTGGCCGCGAGGGGCCGGCGTTGCTTCGCGTAGCAAGCGATGGGCGCGCGTGTACCTCGAGGTCGGTTTGCCGGCGGAGTGGGCTTTTGTGTGACAGCCGGCGAGGGTGCGCGCGCTTGCACCACCGCGCATGCGCCCTACCGCACCGCAAGCGATTAAACTGAATACACCAGCACGCAGCGCCACTACATGTGTTATACTGGCGTGCTTTTGCGTTACTTACATATCGAGGTAAGCGTTATAATTTTTAGTAATGTCTTATTCTGACTCAAATGTATTTATCTATCGTGATTCCACCATGTATCTTTAGTATTATGATGCTTCTTTTACATTATAATTCGAACATATTTATAACTGAAGGGCTTGAACAAAAGACAAGACGTAACCAAATGTTGTTTAAAAATGAAATTTTGTATATTTATAATTTTTTTTGTTTTTTTTTTATTACTTCGTGGACATGTAAATAAGTGTGGCAATGGTTGACTCATGTAAGTAGCGTGTGGGCTATTTGAATCAGCTGTTCGTGTCATGTTATCGGGCTGGTATCGATTTGTGGCACTTTCACTGTTGGGCGCGAACTCTTGTTCTATGTTTTGGCGCCGCTCCAGAAATGGCGGACACCCTACCAGTTACTAAGCACACGCCATTTTCACATAACAATAATCACTGAGTAAACTAAAAATTACTTACTTTTCTATCAGAAAATATGCTGATACATTATAAATACATTTCTGTTTGTGAATATTATGGTATTGAATTGATTGAATGAGGTTATGAGTACAAAACATATTTTGATGAGCTTCATGGTCCGTATATTTCGTCAAATATTCCTTTTATCGTGGCTACAGGAGTGGCAAAAAAATGCTTTTGGTCAAACAATACATGAATATAAGTAAAATAATTAGTAAATGGGATGTGAAATGACGTTACTCATTCTGAAAATTAACAAATTAACAGTAACTACTATTAAAAGGATTATACCACGGTCTCACAGAAAACCGACAGTGAAGCAATGCTTGCATTGCTTTTCGCCGAGTGAGTGAGGTTACCGGAGGTCCTAACCCTTCCCTCTTGATCTCTCTGCCTTCCTCGCCCCTTATTCCTCCCTTCCCCTACTCCCACCTTAAAGGCCGGCAACGCACTTGTGAGTTTTGAGTTGGGTTAGGTTAGGTGCTCATGGGCGGCGGTAGACATTTACCATCAGTCTGCTCGTTCGTACCCTATACTATAAAAAATAATAATAATAATATTAAAAGAACTACAAATTAACAGATTTTGGACTGGCAAACAGGCTGGCTTTCATCAAACTAAAAATATAATTATTTCAACCATAGCAATTTGCTTTTAAAGTTCAAGTTTTTGGCTTATCAACGCATATATAGTCTTCTTCGATGACGGTTCTCGCCCTACGATCTCCTCTCTCCCACTGCCTTGCACCACGAGCTTTGCCCATGGGCAACATGGCCTGACCACTTCCGCTTCAATTTCGCCACCCGTTTAGTAACATCACGCACTTTATTCTGTTCTCTTACCCACTCATTCCTTTTACGATCTCTCAATGTAAGTTCTTTTTTTCTCTCAATTGCTCTTTTGGCCACCTGAAGTTTGTGTAGGATCTTCTTGGTGAAGCCCCAGGTCTCAGCCCCATACGTGAACCGGCAAGATACACTAGTCACCTAGTCGCGAAGCTTTTTGTTCAGCGTTTATTTTCATGCTGGTTTGGTGGTTGTATAATATTCTCTTTTTATTTCTCTTCTTATAAAAAACTAGCTGTTGCCAGTGAATTCTTCTCGTAGAAATTCAAATCTATCCCTCGGGAACCGTAAATTTTTCTGGGATAATAATAGCCTATATTTTATTCCAGCCTATAATCTATCTCAGTGCCAAATTACATGCAGATCCGTTCAGCCGTTCTGACGTGAGTGAGTAATAAACATCTATCTATCCAAACTTTCGCATTTATAATAGTAAATATAAATAATTAATATAATATAAATAAGATTCTCTTCTCAGAGAATATTCTCGAAAACTTCCTATTACTTGTATTACATAGCGGTAACTAGACTCGAACTCAAACAAAGCAAAGCGGGTAGGTACTATGTATGCAGACCAGTAAGTACCATTTATGACCTATGTACATATACTAATATACATTTTATTTGTATATATCTATCTATATCTTCTATGTATACAGCGTGTAAGTTTGAGCTACGCGAAAAACTTACCATAAACTCTTTCTGTTTATACTTATCATAATACAAAAGTCAGTTCATCATAAAACGCGAGATTAAGAATGTATAGTCATTAGTTTCATTCGGCGCTACGCGATGTATATGCAACATGCGTAGGTATTCTTTCTACGGTGAATGACCTTCAAGACGCCTTACCTTATTTTGGCGCTGTCAAGACCAGCTGATTACATAACATTTTTAAATGTAATCAACATTGTAGTTTTTGGCCGTATGCGGTATTTATTACATTTTTTTTCGGTAAAATGTTCTGTTTACTCATTGTGATATCAAAAAATTGATGAATTTTCCGGCAGAAATATTCAATGATTTCGACTCAGAATGACGGTCTGAATACACTATTTCAGGACTCGATACGGTGTCTCTTACACCCTGTATATAATACATATATAATATAATACATATATATATATATATAATACAAACAACTTGAGAGATATGATAGTTTTTTTATTTTTTTTTATTGGAAATTACCTAGTCACAGCAACGCGTGGCCGGGTAGCTAGTATACATATATAAGCTCATAGACATTTCGATAAATTAAAATAACTTTTTTTAAAATATCTCTAAGTAACAGCTTGAGTCAGCTTTTACTAAGATTTCAGTAAAAGTTAAAGATAATAATAATTATAATCTGTGATATAATTGAACGGCCAAGTTCACTTTGTTACCGGTTTTAATTATGTATTTATTATGTATAATTATGTTTTATATATTTTCCTAAGTTTTATTAAATCAGGTAAAGGACCAGATTCTATACCAGATAGTAAGTACATAGTAGTACCAATTTATCCGATACCTATAATAATGTCCATCTCGATTTTAAGTTTAACACTACTTTATCAGATCTTTTATATCAGATGGTTACAAGATTGTTTTACAATTATATTTCACAAGCAGCGCCCCGCGGTTTCACCCGCGTAAATCCATGTCTCCAGCTATCTCCATACCAAGTGTCATCGCAATCGGTTCAGTGGTTATTGCATGAAAGAGTAACAAACATCCATCCATCCATCCAAACTTTCACATTTATAATATTAGTGGGATTGTGGGATAACTTCATGGGAAAACGACTCCCGTCTATTATACTCCAACATATTAAACAATAACTAATCTTGTATCAATATAGACGCAATTAATAAATCTGACTTATCCAAAATCCATAGATTATTAATTTTACTTTTTAATTTTAAACACAGATAATAATTAAACGTCATTTAACAATTCCTTGTTCTATGTTCTCAGCTCTACTGGTTTTATACGTAATCAAGTAATCAAATGTCATTCTATCACTTAATAAAATCTAAGAACTTTATTGTAATCAGGTGTCGCGAATGTGGCCTTGACGAAGGAAATGCGGACCATATATTCTTTAGTTGTCCTAAGACCAGGTTCCCTATTTATAATGTCATTCCTCCTCATATCCCTACATTTATTTTTGTTTATTTTATACCTGTATTTATTTTCTATTTATTTACATGAATGGCTCTCTTATTCATGCTTAATTATGCCTGTAAAAGTTTACAATTCACTATTATTTATACCAGTGGTTCTTAACCTTTTAGTCATGATGGACCATTTGACAAAATTTCTGTGTGGCCATAGACCACCCAGTTGGTTTATTACCCAGGTAGTAAACAGTACCGAAATGTAAATAAATAAAGCGTTGTTCTGTCTATCCATAACTAAAACACGCATAAAAATATTCAAAGCCCACAGTATTCCAGATTTAATGAGATTTTTGTGACTGCATCTTTACCAATTTCTGTATTCTTGGATGTCTCTGATTCGAATGTATGTTTTACGTTACTGTCGTGTTGCATTTCAACCACTTCTTCTTGAATTTCATCAGGCACCGCAGTATCATTGACAATGAAAGGATTCGGATCAGTTTCTGAATACTTTTGTCCTCTCAGTTATGAAAATAGCGATTGAATTCACTTTTTAAGTTTTGCAAATGGAGTATAATATTCTTCTGTATTTCTCTTTTAATCTGACCGTCAATAACTTGATTGAGCGTATTAAACTCAGAAGAGATTTTTCTTTCGACCTTGTTGATCCATAGCTTGATTTTTGCGATAAACGCCCTGATTTTATCTTTATACGCAAATATATTGCTCATGCCTTGCAACTTCACATTTCCTGACCCTTACAGTTAAAAGTTCAATTTATTTAGTTGCGCGAAAAAATCGACCAAATAAGCAAAACGTATTTGAAATTCGGACTCACAGAACTGATCAAGCAACTCCTTGTTTTCTTTATTTATTTCTTAAGAATGTTTTTACTTCCTTTCTTAGTTCGTACAACCTCGACAGCATGTTTTCTTTGGATAGCCAACGCATTTCAGTGAGGAAAAGCAGAGTTCTGTGTTCAGAGTTCATATTAGAACACAATTGCTTGAAGAATACTCGTCAGTCGTCGTACTTTTATGGCTATTATCATCGTCAAAGCAAAGCATTCTGGAAGCGTTTTGGTAGGCAATGCTTGACGATGAATAACGTAGTGTGTCGTAATTGCAGATGGATTTTTGGTTTTGCTGCAAGACCAGAGCGAGAACCAAGCATAGCAAGGGCACCATCCGTCCAAAACCCCACAAGCGTTTCCCACCTAAGTTCATGTTTCTCTATATATTGACTTATTCCATGCATAACATCTGCACCTTGCGACGTCGTTTCAAGTTCTTGAGAAAATAGTAACTCCTTTTAAAGGTTTTATAGTCATCCAAAAATCTAATGAAGACAACATTGCGAAACATCGGTAGATTCATCACATTGTATTGCAAAATAAGGACTAATTTTTATCTTGTCATTCATCTTGTCGTTGCTTGTTCTTCAATATCAGTTGAAAATTTTTTGAATACGCGACTTCACTTTGTCGTTAGAAAGTGGTATTTCACGAATTTTCTTTTGAGGTTCCTGGCCTTAAAGCACTTCTGCAACTTTGAGCATATAAGGCTTCATCAGAGATTCGCCGATTGATGTGCTTTTTTCGTTTTAGCTATCAATTTGGAACTTCAAACGATGCAGATAATATTTTTTCCGATGTTGAAAACTTGTTCCACTGGGTCCAAATTTAATTTATTTGAGATTTGCTAGTTTGTTAGCTAGTTTCTCGGCGAACGGTTAATATGATTCGAATGCACGTTCATCAAATAACGTTCCAAATTTACCGGATTTAAAGCGTTATTTTCGAAAACAGTTGTGCATAATACGCACTGAGGCCTAAAGTCCATTGAAAAAAAAGGTTTCTTTCAATGTGTAAAAATGCTTATAATGTGCGGCCGGCCTTAGGATGGCTCCGCGGACCACTTTGGATGCTTCCAGGGACCACCAGTGGTCCGCGGACCACCGTTTAAGAACCACTGATTTATACAGTCTTTACATCTCTAGCACGCAAGGCGACAACATGACGTGTTTGGGACCGTTATCAGTACAGACACCGGTGATTTAAAAAGGCAAAAGAGTTCATTTTGTATTTTACTGATATTCAAGAAAATAATTCTGAATTGATCAATTGTTTTCATCTATAAATCTTATCAATCTATTTATATCTATAATCGACAATTTCTTCACGTAATTTGACGAAGTTAAAGTCAAATATTTTGATATTTAAATAAATTAAAATCGTCATTTTTTTAACTAAAAATTATAGATCAACATACTGTCACATCAAAAAGGGGTTTCTTTGTCAAAAATAAAATTATTATAACAACGAATAACAAATAATACCGTATTGCAAATATGTAGTTAAGATCGCTACCTGCCAGTGTTGACATATAACCGCCTTTTTGTAAATACTTTGTAAGAAGAAATCGGTAAACAAACTCAAAACGAGTTTTATAAACGTCTGCAAATAATAAAAAAAAAAAATCTTTGATATTTGATTTGAGCTTAACAAAGCGTACCACGAATAGCCTGCTATGCATCTAACTTGTTCGAAGGACACTCGTTTTTGTTTGAAGTGAACACTTCTTTAGGCACGTTTGTACACTTTGCTATGGGAAAAATCACTGAACTCTTGACCGTCACGCTAATAATACATATATATATATATAGATCTACTAGAGGGCGCTAATCTAAATATTTAGTTCTGTCAGCTCCTTATTAATTAATGTCACCAACCTGCTAATGTGACGTTTTAAGTTCGTCGTTTCGTTTAAATTTTCACTTCTATCGGCAGTCCCATGACTGCCCATTTTATTTTACAAAGAATATTAGGAACGTGTGTTAGAGGGACATCAAAATTTCGTTCATCCATCTTCATTAGTTATTTGACTCAGAGCAATGGTTGAAAACAACAAGAGCAAAATTTCGTGACGACCGGTTCAGTAGTTTAGGCGTAAAAGCAGTGTAAGAAACAACGAAGTTCACAGTCGTATTTTTAATAAAAAATTGGATTTGAATTTTTTTTATGGCATTGGTAGCAAACTAGCAGACGAATCACCTGTGGGTAAGTACTACCGCCGCCCATGTGCACCTGCAACTCAAGAATCACAAGTGCGTTGCCGATCTTTAAGGTGGGAGTAGGGGAAGGGGGGAGATGGGATGGTTAGGGCCTCCGGTAATCTCACTCACTCGGCGAAAAACAGTGCAAACATTGCTTCACTGCCGGTTTTCTGTGAGGCCGTGGTATCACTCCGGTCGAGCCGGCCCATACGTGCCAAAGCATGGCTCCCCCACGAGAAAGAATATAACGGAATATAGGTATATTTCATTAGGTTGGTAACACAATTTGGCATTATAAGGCTATAAAGGCATTGAATGGTGTAAATTGCTAGTATACATTATCGCTAATTATTATACCTGCAAACTGTGAGTGGATAATGTTTGCGTATTTTAGGTGCTAACGCGATGGGGAACGTGTGAACTCACTGCGGATAGTCGCACTGGGTCAAGGACATTGCACAAATCCGCAGTCTCCTTTATGACGCATATGTACCCGAGGGGTGCACCCCTGCAGAGCTTTCAATTAACAAAGGCACAATGGGGACCCTATCTATCGATATATTTGTCAATTTAACAACCGTATCAAGTTAACATTAAAATTTATTTATGCAACTACATACAATTAACATTAAAATTTTCTGTTTTTATATTTCTAAGGATGGCTCCTGTTAAATTGTTTATTTTAGAGTATTAGGTTATTAGTCGTGCTTTAAATCATTTCTAAATGATGTTGGATGCAACTAGCAAATGGCTACGGACCATGGGAATAATCCAGCTCGCGTTTACTTCCTCATCTTCTACACAAAGGATATTTGGCGACATCCTTACAAGCAGAAACACTTCACTGGTACATAAGTGTTGTTTTACTGCGTGTTATGTTCTCTTTTGCGCTTGTATTGTGGTGTAAATAAAACAACCAAATACCAGTAAGCAGGTACACGTCCACAGACCTTCACTGCCAGATAGTAACTGACAGTTTGGCGTTACGTTATGTACCTACCTACTATATTTATTGTATTTCACACTGCGGGGTTGCTAATGTCCTCACTTTGGCATTTTCTCTTTATATATTTCTGCAATAAGAGGATTTATAAAACATATAAGAATGTTTTTGCCACGACGGTGATACATTCTCGGTCCAAATACTCTTAATAAGGCCCACGGTGAGATATTGTCACGGACTCGAACTGACTAAAACCATTCTAGCCGCCCTGGCCCATTTCTCTAAGAAATTCCGGTCCACGCAAAAGTTAGGTGAAGTCTAGGCGCACGTGTACATCTCTCCTTTGTGACTAACCTTTGCGGACGGACGGGAAAACCATTCCATTTACTTACCTAGCGACTCATTCGAGTCGATATGAGGGATAAGTGGAAATTAAATTCCATTCATCCCAACCAGTGACAGTGTGGTAGGGAAGAGTAGAAAAAAATTTCCACTCTTCCCCACCAGGAGGGACAGCTGGTAGGGACTAGTGGAACAGTCCATATCCCTATCGGATTTACATCACCGTCTGTTTTTGCGAGGTGACATTCTCGTAAACTACGATCACGTAGTCTGTGGAAGTCCCTTCCAGAGGCCTCATCTGGCCTTATCCGCATCAATTTTGAACACTGTGTCAGTATGTAAGTTAGTAGCTATCGCGAACGTACGTATTTTCTTATTATTCCGATCAACTTAGCTCTAACGCTGATGGTAAGGTTACAATAATTCGCATAGAGCTAAAAATTGATACGAATCCAGGGACCATTATTATAAATGATATGTGAAAGATCCCCATGGATCCTACATAAAATAGGTCAGACAAAAATTGTAGATCATGCAATTATCTATATAAAATCCGTGACTTGCGTGAATATGTTGACATGTCTAAAATTGCTATTTTTCAGGGTGGCCATTTTTAAGTTTTTACGTTATATATATGTTGAGATTTCAAGTAACGAATATTTTTTTGGTGACCGAGTGTAAGTTGATATAAGAAAGTATCAATGTTCATTCACAAAATCATGTTAATCGTTAATTTGACATGAGGTTTTGTCAAGTTAGACACGTTAAAATGCGAAATGTCAACATGTTTCCAAAGTCGATTTCTCCAAAATGTATATTTGAAACTGTAAATTTTTTTCATGTCAATTCCTAATGCGTAGGAGGTATTACGCCAATAAAAAAAAAAACATGCAAGTCGACATATCAATGTGTTCACGCCAGCCACGGAATGTCCTTGTATTTTTTTCCTTAGAATTACCATATTTAAATTTTTTATATGTATTGTGTAACATATACCTAGTAAAAGTTGATATAAGCTTACATTATTTATTTGTCTGTTTTATCCAATATTTTTTACTGTACACACTGTCACACTGAAAGTTTTTAGAAACTAAAAAACGGAATGATTTTAAAGCCTGTTAATATTTTTATTGCTTTTCGAAGTAGTCTCCGTTCCTTTCTAAGCATCGTCGCATGCGATGGAACAATTGACTGAAGCAGTGAGCCCACTCTTCTTTGGGGATCTCTTCCACACTTTTTTCAAACGCAGCCACGGCATCATCAGGGTTCATAAAACGAATTCCTCAAAGTTTATCTTTATTTTTGGATATTAATAAAAGTCACAAGGTGCCAGGTCGGGACTGTAAGGAGGATGACTCACTAGCTTCGATAGACAAATATTTGATAGTCCGTCTGGCGCAGTGAGTTGGAGCGTTCTCGTGGTGCAACAACAACATTTTCCAAGACAACTGGTAGACAATGACTGACTCATAGATAATATACTATATAGGGAACTGAACTGACTGAACTGACTGAAAAACAAATGACATATGAAATCATTAAACATCTACAGATTTCATAAGAGTTCCTAATTCGAAATTTAAATAAAATTTTCCTCGGCTGCTTTTCTTACTGGCCTATTTTAAAAACTGTTAGTGTGACTCCTTTCAACTAAATGCCTTTTCATTTTACTTCTACCTTACACCAAAACTAGCCATTATTATTTTATCTATTAGGTATCGATGTTGTCCATCCAAAGGTTGCCTGTAAGAGATCGCTCTTAACAATAAGGCCGTCTATTGTACATATCCACTTTGTGTATTTATTATAAGCAATATATCGTCGGTTTATAAAACAGATGATTTTGTTCTTTTCGAATTGGAAAAAGTCGTGTTCTCCATAATGCACCCGTTTCCACGCCACCTGTGAGGTAGTGTACTTGGTGCGTTTTTTTCACGTGATTTATATATTGTTGTATTTAAAAAATGGTATTATTGAAAATGATGAAAGTGATGAATAATTGGGAAAATAATCAAAATACCTTAAAGGGCGGCAACGCACTTGTGACTCACGAGTTACAGGTGCCCATGGGCGGCGGTAGTCATTTACCATCAGGTGACCCGTCTGCTCGTTTGCCCCCGATACCATAAAAAAAAAATAAAGAAAATGATTAGTCTGATTGATAATAATTATCTAATGGAACTTCAAGTATAAGGTTTTCTTTTTCTTCTTCTGCTGGATACAAATAAATTATAGAGATGGAAGGATCTTTTCGAAACAAATCTAGTATTTCTACTTTGTCTTAAGGTGGATGAATACATAGTATGCAAAAAACGCTTCTTTGTGCTGCAAAACGTACAGTTTCACGTACGCGTGTAATGCCCAAAATCCGTCGATTGTGAAACCGCACTATGTAGGTACTCCCTCGGTGCTGCTGTGGCGTCGTCCTTTCGTGTGAAGGTTATGCGATATCTTAGCCATTTGTGAACCGATTTAAATAATTATTTTTAATTGAATTGGTTGTACTCAAGGTTGGCCCCATTTAAATTTGAAGAAAATATTCCACCTCTAAGGGTGAAAAATTAAGGGATTAAGAATACAGCTTATTACAACTTATCATGATTTACGTTAGGTCGGTGATATTTTTTTTTAATTTATTTTATTAACATTTTTGAATAGTTAATGAACTTAGAAAGTTAATTTAGTCATAACCCTTAACTAAAAAAGATGCTGTTTTTTTTAGCTTTCATTGCTTTTGAATGAGTCTTTAGTAGTTTGCGTACTAGAAAGTGCAAAACAATGAACTTGATCCCGTATAATTCACCACAAGGATACATTTTGATTTACAAACTTGTTTTATTAAAATTCTTAAATCTTAAATAACACTGAAATATCCAAATTTAGGATATAGTATCCCGGAACTAAATTAGCTCCAAATGAGCTCTACTTTAACCCCTTAAAGGAATTCATCGTATTTCCTGTCACTTTGTATAGACCACAGACCAAATCTCGTTTATTTGATCTGAGGTATAGACGGTGTACTCGTGCATATTATTAAGAAAACGACTTTTTCAACTTCTTGAATCGCTATATCTCATAAATGGTAATTCTTAGGAAAAAGTGCAAGGTATTTTTTTATAGATAATTGTATAATCTACAATTTTTATCTGACCTATCTAAAGTTGGAGCACACCGGAATCACTGTTCAAACGAAATGCCATATCCACCGATATATATCTAAAAAAAAATTGTTTTTGTAAAAATTTTTTACTTTCCAATCATCATCATCTCGTTTTGTATTTAATTTATCAATGTGTAAGCACTTATTTAATCAGTACAAACTCTTATTTTGATTCTTTTTGATATTTTTATTTCGACAAAAAATTTATATCATTTTGATAATGATCCTTTACAGTTTTTTATGCCGTTCTTTCTCACAGACTACCCATTCCTCTGCGAACATATCTTTGTTGACGTTTTTTTTTTGGTTTCGATTTAGACAATGCAGCAGCATGCGTTACGCTACAGTTGCGCTCGCTGCGTGCAGTTCTATTTACAATAGAGCCAGAATTCCGGAAATGAATATTTTTTGGAAAATTTCCTGTTCGTTAATTTAAAAAATGTATAAAATATCTTGCTGTCAATTTTAAGATATTTAAAAAACTAAACCCTATTTTCAAATTTTTATATATTAAAAATTTATTTCATTACATCTTTTGCAATTCTTTATGTTCATAAAAGGGTGAAAATCTAAAGGTCGAGTAGAAACTAAATGAATGTTTTATAAAGTTTGTTTTACAAACCAAATATGTAGTGACAAGCATAATTATTTTATAACTTGGGATATTACACTAAATGATTGTTTGCCATCGTCGTAAAAAAATAACTTCATAATTTGTCTTACCAATTCAAAAAAAATACAAAAATTACCATTTAATCACCTCTTATTTATACCTACCATTATTTCTTTCATATCAAAAATAAACATATTTTGAACTTGTAAACCAATACAATATAATTATTGCAAGTTAATAACTCAACCCAACCGTCTTATAATTATTTGAATAAATTGATCTGACCACTACAAAATTGGAAGGCTCTTAGCGAGCTGCTCTAATAGTTGAGTACAGTCCTCTGCCCTGGAAAAGGCCGTGGTTAGACGGCACAAGAAGCGGTATGTAGCTGATGAATCATTGAGTTTAGCTTAAAAAAGAAAGGATTAAAGAAAGGATTCGGAAATGCTTTGTCTGGTGTAGGTCTATGTAGGTCTGTGCCATGAAGCTCTACTGATAGTGGAGGTCACACGCTGAACATTTTCATGAAATAGGTTTGAATGACCGCAAGTAACCTTTTGTTGGAATTGCATCTTATACTCTTTCAAACTTACGAAATGCGACCATAAATATCGTTTATCTGGAAATAACTAATAAAACATTTTGACTTTTATGTTATTGTAACTTCTTTTTGACAATCTAACAACACTAATAAAAATCTTGTGAAATTATAAAATGTATGCTTAAGGCCTATTGGGCATGTAATAATAATATTAATTGTCTCAAAACGTTTTAAAGGAGATTGAGTATTTTGTCCTATCGGCAGCCAGTAACGAAATCTGTGTCAAATGAAAGTCCAACTACTAACGGATAACTTTTAATAAGGACATTACGCTGTAAGTCATTTGAAAAAAAAAATAAACGTGAATAATGTATGGAGCGATATCGTATTATAGTAGATTTTTATTTATTTATTGATGTATGTAATGTATTATATTTAACTTCGATGATTTCTCAAATCTTTCAGAAGATGATCTTATCCTGTTTGCACTCGGTTCATATTAGATCAAGTTAGCCCGCAGCTATTACGCTGAGCACATAGTAGGTACAAGGCTTGTATAATATTGAAGTGTACCGAGAGCAACAAATAAGACTCTTCGTGAGGATATACATAGAAGAGCAAGATGTGTAGTTGTTACGTGTTCGAATCCAATCCAGACATGCAAGATCCAGGATTCATTATTTGAGATGCTACCACTCCTTATCGCACGGTTGGATGCTGCGTACATATTATGTGCATAGGGTGGTACCTAGGATAGACAAAAAACCAAATAGAAGATGTTTTGTTACCAGCAGCAGAATTAAATGTCCTTATAGAACACGAGTAGGTACAAGAATTAGTGCAAACGAAAACAATTTTTATTTCTAAGAGTTTTCACAACTATGTTGTCATTTATCTAATTTGTTGTCTACGATATCATCAATGCTGTCATTACTAAGTTGTCGTTCATGTAATGTGTTGCGTCTTCTTTTGAAGATTCATACGGCGCTTAATTTTGTTTTACAATGAATCTCTGTATAAAAATGGGTTAATATGTAATCATGCTTTATTCTCCTGTAACCTGTAAGCAATGAGGCATTAAGCCTATAATAAATTCTTGAGTAATGTAACTTTTTGCATCATGTTGAGTACTGGGGATCTTTAAAAAGATATAGAAATATCGTATTTTGACGAGTATAGCTATGTTATAACTAATATATTTTTCAGTTATGTAGTACTAGCAGCGCCCCGCGGTTTCACCCGCGTAAGTCCTGATCCCGTGGGAATATCGGGATAAAAAGTAGCCTATGCGTTAATCCAGGTCTCCAGCTATCTACATACCAAGTTTCATCGCAATCGGTTCAGTGGTCTTTGCGTGAAAGAGTAACAAACATCCATCCATCCATTCATCCATCCAAACTTTCACATTTATAATATTAGTGGGATTATTTTTAACGCAGATAATTTAAGAACTTCATCTTCTCCTTCATAGTCTTCAAAATTGTTTCTTTTACGTCTACATCTTACAACTTTGATATCTCTCAATACATCCATCCATCCCTCCAAACTTTCACATTTATAATATTAGTGGGATAAACACAACATTTCTTAATAAATATATTTTAAAGTCATATCCGTCCTTTTTTTGATTTTACGTTTTCATTTTTGCACTGAAAGAAGCCTGAATATTTAGAAAAACAATGCGAAATCTTTTAGAACAAAAATTCATTTTAATCACTTCCTATGAGAATCTCAGCAATAAAACTTCTACACAGTAATTGTAGGACTAAACCACATCAGTAAATACTAAAATCATTGTTGGCCGCGAATGGTACTTAAAATTTTACAATCGGATTTTATACGTTTTTAAACCTTTTATTGGCAAGTAAATTTTACATAGAAATGTTATCTGTGTAAAATTTACCTACATAAGTGAATTGATTAATATAGACTGATTGTTTCCTGCCCCTGTCGCGATATCGATCCAGCGTTCAAGGAGATTTCTCTTCGTTGTCACTCTAACAAGTCATACTACAACTCCGATTAAATCAACCTTTTTTTGTTCAAGCGATAGTAAAGTGTTTCATCCGAGTGGCGTATGGTTCAATGGGGCCTAGGGCTTATAAGAGCGTTAACCTTTTTGAGCGTTGTCCCTTTCTGAGCTCTGTTTTGTGATTTTTTATTATGATTTTAGCTGACTGTGCTTATATTAGAAAAATCAATATTTTTCTATAAATCATGGAGTACTTACCACTCACATGTTTTTTTGCCTGTAAATAATAGACCTTCGAAATACAACATAACTATTGAAGTGTGTAGTTAATTGTAATAAATCCTCGGTAATTTCTTTCATTTTTAAGTTTGTAACAAGAAAATCATTTTCTATTTTAGCGTGGCTTATCGCCATAAGCTGTGTTGACCGAGCTAAATAATTAGAAAAAATATTTTTTTCAATTAAATATCTCTGAATTTCAATGTGTTAAAAAAACTACATTACATGCCAATCGTAACATACACCGATTCCTTTGATTTATTACTTGGTTATTTACATAAGTGCTTAACTACTCTATAAACATAGGTAATATAGAACGTGGGCCGAAAATTAGTAACTACCTACTCCATAATAAGCCCTAATCTAAATTAGAAACTGAATGAAATCATTCGAATGTGTTGAATACGACATTGAAATGTAAGATCGCTTTGTTTAGTATTGTTTTGCGTTACGTGTTTCGTGTTTTGTTTATACATTGAATGAATTTCATATCGTTTCCATCCCTCACAACCATGTGTGTCGCCGACATTAAGAGCCGTTCACGTTTACAATGTGAACGGCTACTGATGTGGAAGGGCCCTCTTCGACGACGTTGTGTGAAGTCACACATTCAAAACGAGATACAGAGGTGGAGAAAGGAAACTGATAGACTGATATAAAGTAGCACCCTGTACAAAGAATAATTGAAAGGAAAGTATTAGCGGTGGGCACTTCTTAATTTGTTTATAGGTACTAACTGCCTTAGATTTTTTCTTTAGCGAAAACAGAGCCCAATACCAATACTAGTATCCAGTCTTATATAGGTTTGCGGATTCTTGCGCCGGGACATAGCTTTTATGTGATATAGACATGGAATAAAATATTTAGGACTTTTCTTAATTTTCCCCAACTTTTATTGCATTGTTAGAGATAATAATATTCACGACTAACCGTATTTCGCTCAACGATTTGCATTTATTATGACTGATTACACATAAGAGGTGTTATAAACCTTTTAAGGTCCAAATAATGCTTTGGGAGCGTCATATATACGGAGTCATAAATATAGGAGGTATATAATATACCTGAATAAGTTTTCCCCGAACTCTTTGTACATAAAATGCTTCCACGTACACGTTATTTTCAAGTGTATATATTTTAACGAACGTATATATAAGTAGGTACATCTTATATGTAAAAGCTTGAAGCTCTTACTGATGCGATCTTAAGCCTGCTAAGTAACTGTCAGATATATCGAAACTTCGGAAACTTTCGATATAATCCCAATTCATTATAGTTAAACCTTTACCAAAAACATTTTACCTAATTTCTTTGTTCTGTGAATAACAAATCGATTGAATGTAGAAAAGTCAGGGTTTCGTATTTTTAAGTGATCACGTAAAATGCACTTTTTACTTGATCTTGCTGAAAAGGTTTATAATTACTTCGATGCGGTTGCAAGAGTTAAGGCGAAAATATACTTTGAAACCCGATGGCACCCGACGCGTGTTGGTTGAGTCGAATCAAATACTATTAGATATTTTCAATGACAAGCAATAACTATGAACATACAATAGTACGTTTTCGCCTTTATACTGTTAATAGGGTCAGTACCTACCACAGAATAAATAATCGTACCTACTACCTGCACGTTCAAGTTTATTTTCAAATAGTTCTCTCGAGATATATGTATATATGTACGTATCATTATATTTCTTTATTATGTATTTTATTGTCAATCATCGGTGAGGTCACGGCATAACTCCATCATAATTATTTATGTCGGAGTCGAACTAACTGCAACAATACAGCGTGTCCGAGAGCACACCTTTTGCCAAGATATACTGTTTTGGAGTGGTGCAGAAGTACCCACCGACTTTCAGAAAATCCTGGCCACCATTCCGGAAAAACCTGCCCCGCTTGCGAGAAGCACGTGTTTAACAAATGCTAGTCTCACTCTACACGCTTGTAAGGTTACGAACTCGCCTGGCCATCACCAGGCGACCTGAGTGTTTTTAAAAAGACTTTCTCCCCTCGCTGCTTCGTCGGTTCTTGTCTGTTGCCAGTAATAGCTTGGTCGGATAAAGGTTTGTGCTAGACCGTTTCCAATGCCTCAGTACGAATTCGGAGACAGTTAATCCGTCCGTTCCTTATTAAGTTAAAATACAATTCATATAGTTTTTTTTATGATTACAGCATCAGTGGTACTTGTGTGTTGCCAACCTTATCCCCGCCCGGCTTAGTAGTAAATTATAATTTACAGAATTATATTATTATCGGTTGATTTAGTAAAATCAACATTGGCAGTACATAGATACTTACATACCAATTTAGAAACTATCCCTTTTCGAGGTTTATTTAGTATTTTGTGAGGAATTTTACTGATATAAGTTTGTGTCTATATTCAAATTCACAAAACCCAACACAATTTAATAATAAAAATATTTACGTAGAGGTCTACAACTATAAGTTTACTAGCTGGTGCCCGCGAATTCACCTGCGTAGAATAAGTATTACGGGTTGTCTATTTTTTGTCCAAGTTTCTATCATCTCTATATTAATTATAAAATATAATAAACTGGTACCTATGTATAAACAAGTAAAAAGTATAGCTTACACAGTTGACTATTGCTGTGTTGAGTATTGCTTACATTTTTGTTCTTTCCATCTTTTGTGGGTTTGATACTCTTGAGCACGCCACATTTAGTTGCCCATGGAAAACATTTTTTAAAATATAAATATACCTTTTTTTGATGTGTGAAAATCCTTACGGGTCATCATCTTACAAGGTGGTATATTGTACTGGAACCGACTGAAATGACATGGTGTTTCGTCAAGGAGTCCTACTTGTCAGGGTCTCAGGTGCAAACTAGAAACCTGTAAAACCCCACAGACTTGACCACATGTTGTGCTTTTAACCGGTTGTTATTGTCTAATGCGCCCTTTAAATCAATTTGTGGTCACAATCTGTTATTTAAGTTGTTTATTTATTTTTCAGATGGAGTGTTCAAAAACGTTTAGAGGAGAAAATATGATATCTAGGCTACTTACTAACCTATAAGTGGTTCCAAGATTACCATTTAAGGTTATAGGATATTTTAAAAGACAAATTGTCTTAAGCCTAATTGGGTACCAGAAACAACTGATTAAATGACTCTTTTTTTGCAACAAATTAAAGGTAAGTTACGTTTTTATCCGTTATAGTAATATCCTGATGAAGCTTTGAGACTACCATGCCAATTCACGCTTGAGCGCGCCACAATCCACATTAGTGTTTACAATTTACTAGAAGTAATAGACTTGGGATTCTAAACGATTTGTTACTGATTATTTTGCATTATTCAGGAAAAGAAAACGTTTCTCTTTAAAATATAAATTGTATATTATTAAAAACTGTTAAAAAATCCGGCTAAGTGTGGGTTCCGTACGATGAATGATGATGAATATGTAGAGGAGTGTACTCCCTATATATTTATCGTACAGAAAACACAACAACACCCCTGTAGTACCATGGACCTACGGATGTTGTACCTTGGAGACCCACCATTAAAGTTCTTAAAATAAACATTGTTAATATAGGTTTATTAAATCTGAAAAAAAGTAGTAACTTTTAGTAATAAAAGGTAATTAAAATTTACTTATAAATTAATAGCCATTGTTTTTAAATAATGTTAAATTAATGAGCCAAATAAGTTGCCTACTTAAACAAGAAAGATTATTACTCTTTTTGAATTTAATCTAAATAAAAAAACTTAGGTACTTTTCGGGTCAAAAATCCTGTTTGATCTGCTAGTGCCAAAACCTGTACTTGGATGTAAATGACGTTTTATAGGCGGCGCATGAACCGGTGTTAAAAATGTTGCGAAAAAAAGTCACGAAATAGGTTTTTTTTTTCTATTAAAACCCCAGTAAAATTTAATTTAGTTTATCATTTACGTAAATGAATACTTTCGGCAATTTTTTCAAAATTGTAGAGTGATAAATAATGTAATAATGAAGAAGGTGTATAATCTATTATAATGTTACAGAATAGTTGAATATGTATATTGGAAAAAAAATGGATTTTGAAAAAATATTTTTTTTTTCTTACTTTACTTTTTATTACTTTTCCTAATGTTGTTGTGTTGTTGGTGCACAAAACTAAACAACACTTTGTGTCAACTAAATTTCAATAATTGTGAATTTTGAATTTTTTTAAGACATTTTCAGAAAAACTTGGGCATTCCATCAACATCCTGGGTATTAAATACTCAAAGTTTCATTCATGTCAGCTCTCCCTCATTCGAAATATTAGCTTCATCGGTCAATTGCCAGCTTTAATTTTTCAGTTTTAAACTAAGATTTTGGTATCACATAAAAATAAATAAAAAATTTATATAAAAATCACAAATTTTCATAAAATTGTTAGCGCTTTGCGCTTCACGGGGTACGCTATACGACTCTAAAATATGACCACACCTTTCTGTAACACCCGGTATAAAAGCGGAAGAATACTTACTCATCTACTGACTAATCAAGAAATCTAGAAAACTACTTGACCCAAAGGGATATCTGGCGGGGAGTTCCTGTTTCTAAATGTTCACAAGTCGAGTTTATGAGAAGGACAGTGCTAAAAAAGGCGGCAAATCAGACCCATCAAATTACAGGCCCTATAGCTATCACGCCCCTTCTCTTCAAGGTGATGGAGCGTGTCATTAACACGAAGCTTCTATAATACCTAGAAGAACACGATTTGAACAGCGACCGCCAGTATGGTTTTCGCCACGATTGCTTGACTGGTGATCTTCTAGTGTTTGTCACACACTGGTGGGCTTTAGCTATTGAGAGTCAAGGTGATGTTTTAGCAGTCAGCTTGGACATAGTGAAGGCGTTCTGTCGATGCTGCCATCCTACGGATTGCCCGAAGACTTGTACAGATGGATTGCTAGCTTTGTGTCCGGCAGACGTATAACAGCCGTAGTAGACGGCAGCTGCTCTGAAAGCATGGACATTAACGCTGGCGTCGAACAAATGCTGTTTTTGCGGCATATCAATGATATGTTGTCTATTGATGACATCCATTGCTATGCAGATGACAGCACTGGGGCTACTTATTACAAAGGCCGTGTCAACATTCTAGTCCAGTCAAATTAGATATAAAATAGGGATCAAATAAGAAAAACTCCGACAGAGCTGAATTTTGGTATATACCTTTGATGTACCTAACATCAGTAGAAATAAAGTGCCAAAAGTCCCCATCGATCCTATGTGTGCTAAAAAAGTTATTCAAGGTCAAAGATGAAAGTTTTCGGTTTTTTGGATATTTCTCAAAAACGGTAAGTTTCATCAAAAATATAGTTCAAATAAAAATTGTAGATCATAAAATTATCTACAAAAATAGTTCTCATACTTTTTTCCTAAGAATCACCATTCCTAAGATATCGCGATTCTAAAAGTTGTAGGAGTTACATTCTGGGTTACAATTTGTCCCATATGGAGTACTGCTGTCACCTATGGGCGGGGGCACCTGGATGCGAGCTTGGGCCTTTTGACTCGGTCCAAAGACATACTGAGAGAATCGTCGACGATCCCAAACTCACAAGCGGTATTGAACCCTTAAGCCCAAGTAGAGACTTTACCCCGGTTTTGGAACGAACGCCGAGGTTTTCCCGAGGGACTACTGTATGGGGTCTTTCAAGAAAGGAGTATACACTCCTTTTTTAAAGGGTCGGCAACGCACATGTGAGTCCTCTGGAATTACAAGCATTCATAAGCTACGGTAACCGTTTACCAACAGGCGGGCCTTTGGCTTGTTTGCTACCAACGTAGTATAAAAAAAAGTCGCATATTCACAAACAACCTTCAAATTTCATCTTCATAGATCAAGTGGTTTTCTAAATTTCGTGATTAGTCAGTAGACAAGTGCGTGATTGAGTGTGTACCCTTTAGTTTTATATTACAGGAGTATATTTTTTTATAATATAGAAGAGAAAAATTATATTTATCTCATTGTCTCAATTTCAATGTTCGAAATGATATTTATCCACAAATTTGGGTAAATATCGGATAAAAGTAAGTAAATACGAGTATTTATACATTTTGGATAAAAACTCAAGTATTTATCCTTTGAGTATTTATCCATCGCCCATCTCTACTTTTTTGTCTAACTTAACAAACTATATTATAAATATATATATATTTCTAAAACAAATAATTTAGCTTATTTAGTTAGAAATTAAAAGGGTTAACAAGAATAGTAGTATCCGTTTAGGGCTGGTAGCATTGGTACTGACAACTGACATAGCATTGACAGGTTTGACGTTTGGAATCTGAAAGTAGAATTGCATTTGTTGATTAAGATTAAACGTTGTTTTGTTACTTTTCTCAGTTAAATAGTGTAATGTTTTTACAACTAACATTGCTCTGACCTATATTAAACAGCTGCTCTGTTAGCTACTACATCTAACGTTGAGTAAGTGTTGTCTAGTGCGTATTTTTAATAGAGTACATTGTTTACAGAAACCTTTCTTTTCCTATGGTTTTATAATATTTTATTTATTTACAGAGCAACTAAAGAACTTGAGAATGTCTAGGTTTCGCTTTGGAAGACAACACGATGGCTATCGCCTAGTGTCGAATGATGACAGCGGCTTTTCTGATGCACAATTCGAAGCTCCACCGCCTAGAATACCGTGGAAGGCGATCTCTTTAGCTGGATTTTTATTTGTTGTCGGTACCTCGTTACTCATTGTAGGTAGCTTAATTGTGACTGGACACATAGACACTAAGTATTCTGACCGTCTGTGGCCCATGATAGTTTTAGGCTGTATAATGTTCTTACCTGGAGCATATCACATTAGGATAGCATATTATGCATACAAAGAGTATCCAGGATACAGTTTTGCTGACATTCCAGAGTTTGAATAATGAATGTTGTAAATAATGTGTTCATTTGTTCGATCTATTTCTTGTAGTCTATTATAATATAGTTTATCAAATGTTTTAGTCCTGGTAGATCCTTTACTTTCAATGTTATGAACATTGTGTTAAATAGCGTTTCAATATGGAACTGTTTTATTCATTAATAAATGACCATATTTTAATTTATTAGTATCTTTCATTTTACAAGGATATTAATGAATATTCTTGGGTAACATGTGTTCATTTATTCTAATTAAAATTGAAAAAAGAGATGGTTCTTTTATTTAAACAGGTTTCCACAATTTAAAAATAATATTTACTCATTAGGTATTTCACGTTAGACTGGTTTTAGCTAGATTGCACTGAACACCAGCAGTGTAAAAATAATGTATTGGTTCAATGGTTGACTGGTTTTAAAATACGATATCTATATATGCCGCATTCCAATAACCAAGAAACGATTCGTTTTGCTTACGGATGGTAAAATTTATTTGAATTTTTAACGAAAATTTTACTGTCCCTAAGCAAAACGAATCGTTTCTTGATTATTGGAACACGGCAATACCCAAGTCAATCTAGGTTGGAATCTTGTAAATTTAGAAAACACTCCTACAAAGTATATAACTGAAAATAACATTTTATTACCATACTTTAGGCTCCAGATGGAAGAACATGAGAAATTGAATGCTCTAATACTGCTATTGGATATCAAAAAAATTGCCATACTAGATTATGAGATCTATGATACGCAAGTCCGATTGATATTATATTTTAATAATAAAATATTAGCATATACCAACTCACTTTGCAAAGTGATGTATATTCTAAAATTTGAAACAAAATTTAAAACACTGGACATAAGAGGCAGTAGGCAATAAAAAGCAAAATATTTTAGGCATAGTTTTAATGACAGTGATCATAATTTTAATGAATAGATTGATAAAGTCACTTTTACAACTTGTAGAGATTTTAAAGAAAATCCATTTGATTTTCAATGATTAGTTATACTTCCATCCTATCTAAAATTGCACATGTTTACCTATTAGCTCTCTTACCTTTCCTAGTTTGTGAGAAGCTTGTCTGTGGTAAAAGTACAGAGTGGCCTGTATTTTTCAAGTGTTCAAATAACTTATTCTTAGATGGGAAGTCTGTTTGACAGACAGCACATCTTAAATTCAATGCAGTACTTGAGTCTTCCGTTTCACTTGTTTTAGTCCTAACTGGTTTTCTTTCTACCATTTTCTTTGGCTTTATATTCCTTTGTGTTTTGGGTAATGCCGGTCTATCCCGTGGTAAAGCTGCCTCTCCTAACGCATCATCAGTAGGTGTTGTGCTTGATACTTCATATAGGTTTTCTGTTGAAGTTTGGGATTGTGATCCCTTCTTCAAGTTGGCTTCTTTCTTTGCTTGTACCTGGCTCTTAAGCATGTTAAACTTCTTTGCCTTCCTACTGCGTGCTGGTCCTTCTATTTCATTGAAACTCATCTCATCATGGCTATCATTACCTTCGCTCTCTGGCATTGGTATAAATGATTTTTTTTTGTTTTTTTTCTTCTTTTGACTTTTAGGAAGTGCCTAAAACGTAAAATCATCATTACAAATAAATAAAATTGAAGTGTCTGTTTGTAATGTCAAAATACTAGTTTTTTTTCGCACGATACCTATACCTAAAAAGGTTTTTAAAAATGTTGTCTGTCTGTTTGTTATGGCTAATCTCCGGAAAGGGTGGACGGATTCCTATGGGACTTTGATGGCAGATAGCTGGTGTTATAAGGAGTAACTTAGGCTACTTTTATTTTAGTAAAAGAAGTAGGGTTCCGCGCAAAATATATAAATGTACACGCGAAAGAAGCCGCGCGGGAATTGCTAGTTTGTAATATATTCTAATGGCACATATATATTTATTTTTAGACTGCTTGCTGTCATGCATGCTTTCTTTTGATATATCTATCCACATATACTAGGAAAAGTATATATAGAAGATAAAGAAGCAACACGGAGAAAACAGTGCATCCAATAGCAAATACAGAACAGTGATAGGGCTGCCTGATTGTATAATTACTTAAATAGTTTACACAAATAATACATAATAATTAGTTTACACTTAATTAGTTTATTACAAATCTTGTTTTAAATTTAGTTGTCGCATCAGATAACCAAATTATACGAATTTTGTTATTAATACGATTTCAGTATTAGCGATTCGACGCACTGTTATAAGAATAGCAAGGTAGCTCTGGATGCTCGGTAGCAGTTTTAGAAGGCACATTATACAATAAAAGAATAATTTATCAAAAAGAAATATCGCTGGTTTGCGAGAATAGCGACGGAACTAAAAATTATTGATTTTAGAGAATGGCAATGTTTTGTGATTGCCGCTAGAGTATTTTGTTCTAAATATATAATGAACTTGTCGCTTCCTAACGAACGTTAGCACGATATCAGCGTTGCATCTCTGTTCACCATAAAATATCAAAGATTTATGATCGTTTGGTATACTTAGTTCAATTCGACTGAATTTTGAATTACGTTGATATTCTCGCAAACCAGCGATATCATCTCTGTCGGTACTGTCTCTGGCTTCAATTAGGATAGATTTTTTGAGATTTATTTTCAAAGGCATAATGACTGAGTTGCACAATATGATGTATAAACCTGCTCCCTTTTAATAAATGCTAATTAATCATAAGGAAGAATGTTTCTCTTTTTTTATTTGCTCATTCTTTAACTACTGTGCAGTAGTTAAAGAATGAGCAAATAAAAAAATGTTGTGTGTCCTTGGCTGTTAACATATATATACATATATAGTTGCAAATGTGAGTTTGTTTGTTTTACGCCCTACTCTTGAAATTTTGCATACATAGGTATGGCAGAAAAGAACATGGGTGCTTTTCTGTCCAGAAAATAGAAACTGTTTTCGAGGGATGGAAAAATTAACCAGGACCAATAAAGAAGTATATTATCAAAGATATACCTGAATTTCGGAATGCTCTGTGTCATCATTGTCACTTAATGTCTCTCTTACATCATTATCTGAAGTTGAGTTGCCTAAACCACCTTCTTCTTCAGTTTCTCCATTCACCTTTACTTCCTTGTCTTTCTCTAATTGTGCTAATTCATCAATTTGATTATCAACATCCGCTTCATCATCATTCTCAGATATATCAATATCATCTTCTAGTGTCATTTTAGCAACATTCTCTTTATGTTTTTTACTGTTTTCATGGTTTTCAAATGACTTTATATTTTTGAACAATTTATCACAAGCTGAACAATAGAGATTCCTCATGGTTGATTTCGATTTTGCTGATGACTTTGCTGTAGCTTTTGAAGCTTCACTTGCCTGTAAGGGTTTTAAAAATATATTGTAGAGGCGTATTTATTTGGAATTCTCTAAGAGGTAGATTGCTGCTGATTGTAGCGAAATCGGGACAATACATTGCAGTTGTCCAACTATTCAAGTACCCAACCTACAGACTAAATACCATAATTTCCTCCAGCATACCACTTAACATAGCTCCAGCCTCCATAGGAGAGGGGAATAGGTATGTAACGAGAAACACCACTGGTCTTAATTGTATTTTTATACACTGGTAATGTTACCGGGTAAGTGCCAACATATACTCAAAAGGTTTAGGTACCTCACTAAATGTAAACACATATGATCTTGTTTTAAAGTATTTTTTAACGAAGTTAAATTTCTCCATAATTTAAATGATGTTTTCGTATTTTCTTCTTTATTGTAAAAAAAGGTTTGTAGTGTAAATCTGTCATTATTGATTAGAATGGGTTGCAAAGCATTAATAATATAAATATTAACAATATGTGTTGTGATCGATCTATCATAAAGAACCCAATAAGCCAGGTGCCGCAAACCTTTGGTTGGCGATCAGTTTGTCATCAAGTCGATTAGATAGTAGTAGTAAATTTTTGCAAACATCTGTATTAAAGGTTAGTTTATTTTTCATTACGGTTAAGTTTGAGTTATGTATCTTATCCAATTCCAATTATAGTAATAAACCCTTTAAAATTTGATTATTATAGTTCACTATAATTAATAATATATATTCATTTCAATTTTTATTTTACCTTTTGTTCTTTACTTTTATTGAATTATCAGTGTAGTTATTTGAAAAATGTCTATTAATAAGCCTTGATTCTTTCTTCAGTGAAAAATAGGCAATTCAATCCTAACTAATATTATAAAGGCGAATGTGCATTCACATTACCATACCAAGTGGTCTACAAAAGGACAGGGTACCTTTCACCCAGAAAAAAGTACTGGTCCAGAGGGATAGAAAAATAACTTTTACGCAAGGGAAGTCGCAGGCAAAAGCTAGTCACTATTATGTAACTGCTAAGACAACTAACCTCTTCAGTCTTTGAACTTTCTTCATTGCTGCTTTCCATTCCACCTTCACTTATAGTATCATCATCAGAAGACAATCCAAACTCTTCAGCCAGAAGTGACTCAATCTCACTTAATTTTTTTTGATAATCGTCACTTTGTAAGAATGAACTTTCACCTTCTTTTTTTTTTGCTTCTGCTATCTCTTTCTGCCTTTGTATTATTCTATCTCTTCTAACTTGTTCAGACTGGAAATGAGAACGATGAGGATACTTAGTTTTAAATTAAAATTCCTATAATCCATATTTATAAATATTTTACCCATTTTAACCTTTACAAGCTAAATATAATTGGGATCCAAGAGTGACCTTACACATAAAGGTTAAAGGATCTTGCCCGTTCAACTGTACTAGTATATATGTCTAAATATATATTAACACTATATTATTTATTTAATAAATTTGACTAGGAAGCAGTTCAAAAGATTTAAGTAGCAGTTAAGCCTAAATTCCATGAACGCCTACGAGATGTCTCTAGTAATAAACTTTGTATAGCTGGCTTTAAAAATACGAAATTTATGTATAAGAAAACTTGTCATAAATAAAAAAAAATTAAGGATACATTCAAACATTTTGATAACTTGATTATATTGTGATAAACACCATAATATTTCTTTTTTATAAGTGGACAGACTTGAAAAGAAAATAATTCTTTGTATTGATTCAATAACTGTAAATAGAGAATAGCAAATATAGAACAAGCAATGTATACTTGAGACACAGCAATGCAGGTTTTGTTTATTTAAATGGCATTGTAGTTGCCAAATAGAAAAGTGCCTCTTATGACTGATATGAACAGTTTATACATAATAAGTTTATATAATGATCTAGACAAAAACCAGTCTGAAAATTTTTTTTTGTACATATGTAGAGTAACTCAATAGCGAGGGCCAGCAGGGAAAAGGAGGGCCAGAAAACACTGGTGGAAATGTGCCAACGATAGAATGGCAAGCACATGGAAAAATTTAGAGGAGGCCTCCTAGTAAGAGGTCATCAAAGATTAGATAATAAATATTATACTAATACTAAGGTTAAGTTATTATTAAGTTATTTAACTACTAACAACATGATTTGAAAGGTAAAATTAATTGTTGTGGAAATAAAAAGGCTTTATTATATGATACTTAGGAATAGAGTTTAAAATGACAATGCGGGTTACAGGCAGTACAAATGAAAAACCTGTTTCATAATGCATAGTTTTACAATTGAAACATTGCAAGTCTACATAATAAACTGCACTGCACTAATACAATAGTACACTACCATATGTACGCTACACCTGTAAAATTTATAAAAATGTGTTTGACATACCTTCCTCTTATTCTCCTCAGCTTTTTCCTGTAGTAACTTAGTATGTTCTATAACTCTCCTGTCCTTTCTACGCACAAAGCTAACTAGCCTCCTAATCTCCTCATTTCTTTCCTTGCGAGCTTTCTGTCTAATTTTATTATTCTCTTTCTCCATTAACTTAATAACTCGCCTATTGTCACCCTGTGATATTTCATATTGATCCAGCCACACATAACCTGAAATATATAAAATAAAAGAATATAAGTCAAAAAGTTCAGAATTTTTATTGGCACTATATGTATTGAGAACTATTATGATGGTTATGGATGGGTTAATCCATCTAGTTCTACTATAAGTTCTACGATAGAACAAAATGGACAAAAAAATCCAGATAGTTCTACTGCCCTTCGCGATAGAACAAAATGGACAAAAAATCCAAACAGTTCTACTGGTCACCGCGATAAACAGAATGGACAAAAAACATTCAGACAGTTCTACTGGTCACCGCGATAGAACAGAATGGACAAAAAACATTCACAGTTCTGCTGGTCACCGCCATAGAACAGAATGGATAAAAAACATATGTACAAGTAGTGAAAAATACATAATTTTAGCATAATAATTGTATGTTAAAAGTTTAATTTTGTTCGAAATATTTGTTTTTAAGTGAAAACTTCTTTAGGCACGTTTGTGCACTTTTGCTATGGGGAAAAAAGCATTGAACTCGTTACCGTCATGCCAATAATACATATATTGATCCACTAGAGGGTGCTAATTTAAACATTGAGTTTATATATATGTATATACAACGAGGAACCTACAATAATTAAAAGGGGGCGAGGTTCTGTACATTGCGGCAATCAATATTACAGAAATCGCGAATATAGAGACAAAACAGCTATTTGGCGATGCTCATTCAAAGAATCTGGCAAATACATATGCATATGGTTCCTTGACCCTAAAAGTAAGTAACACTGAAGCAGAAATATTTAAATATCTTTTGTCTCGAATCTTTTATGTCGGATTATTTTTTGTTTTTTATAGGATAACGAGATTCTTAAATCAAAGGTCGAAATAAATGTACACAAAGCTACGCTAGATATGACATTGCCTTAAAAATGATTGCATGCAGAGATAGGGTAACTAGCGATTTTACTGTATCGGTGCCAAATATTTATAAGGATGCAAAAAGGGAAATGAAATCTTATGGGTATCATTTACTTACGAAAATTCCTCAATATGAAAATGTTAAAGTGCGTTATATAATAAACGCAACGAAGCCGCATCAGTTTCAAAATTACAGTGTATCAGCCTGTAGATGTTATGGTACCAAGGTAATATTCGTCGACACTTTTGGTCGACTATTTTTATGAGGGGCGTAGGATTATTGTTTTTTGTTTATCAGACATGAAAACAAAATTGAAGGAGGTAACTCATTTTCTTAGCGATGGGACATTTAAAAGTTTCCCCAACACATTCACACAAAGTTATTCAATACATGGTGATTTTTCAAGCACGGACAGGCACACTAACATTGTACCGATGATATATGCCTTAATGACAAATACGTCTACTCAGTCATACAAAATTTTGTTCCAAATAATTTTATCACAAGTTCCAAATTGGGAACCTAAAAAGTTCATGATGGATTTTGAGGAAGCATCTAGAAAGGCGGCTAAGGAAGTTTTTCCGAATGCTATTATTAAGGGCTGCCATAAGCATTTTTTAGACGCCTTATGGAGAAAAGCCAAAAAAATGGGCTTGACAAATAAAAAAGACAAATAGCCTAAAAAAATCGTAGGCATTTGCACAGCTTTACCGCTGATGCCATCCATACATATTAGGGATGGATGGCAATATATTAAAAGTAAGGCTGATTCGTCAATATCTTCGTCAAATATTTTGAGGGGTACTGGCTATACGTGGTGTGTGTTTGGTGAGCGACACCGCACCACTAATAATGTCGAAGCATGGCACATGAGCCTTAATCAATCATGTAAAAAAAGGAAAAATGTAACAATAATGCAGTATTTAAAAGCAGTGCAGGACGATGCAGAGCTTGTCGCTTTGGACGTGGGACAATGGGAAAATAATAATACGCGAACTGAAAATAGCATAATCAACGACCGAATGATCAACGATGCACAAATACAGTTGGTAAACGGCGATATCTCAATTTCGGAGATGGAAATTCTGCGCTAGTTCATTTATTAATACGCACTTGAAATTTCGAATACTTACACTTTATATATAGAAGAACAATTTCTAAACAATATCACATCAAAAACATAAATGTAAAAATGAGACCCAAGTTCAGTATTAAGAATATACGTGGTTATCGACTACACCAACTAAATAAGTTCTGTAGATAATCCTGAAGATAACCACGTATATTCTTAATACTGAACTTGGCTCCTATTTTTACATTTATGTTTTTGATGGGATATCATTACTTTTTGTAAAGAAATTATTATTATTCATCATTCAAAAGTGATCTGTAAAATTAACATTTTTCCTCCGTAAATGCATGACAAATAGTGATAAAACAATAATACAGATTATATAAAAAAATGGTGATTACTGTCCTAGCTTAAAACAATTTCGTGTGGACGTTTCCGCCGAAATTTCTTTGTTTACGAAAAATACCACGGTACTACTGCCTCTTTATAATAAAAGCTTGGTAAAAAAACTGCGAAAGGTTTATTAAGAAGCCAGGATTAAGAACTCGGGTAAATAGTAATGACGTCGCTCGTTGTCGATGCGTTGCTAGCGGTACTATTAGGCGAGCGCGGGACGCGGTCGTCGGAGGCGGGAAGGGTGGCCATCAGCAAACTTACTGAGCGCTAGGCTAGTACATTTAATTATGATTTATTTTAAACAAAGACATTGGCCGGCCAGCTTGGTGAATATCCACATACACTGGTAACTTTGCTGGCTGTATTCACTAGCTAATTATTCTTGTTGTCATATGCCACTGACTATTTTTATCAAGTGGCCCGTCAGTGCGCTCGTCTCAATTCAAAGGTTTGTTGGTCAAGCACTCTTCTGTCCTAGTCTCGTTCGGTTTCTTGATATATGATTTTGTAATGACAGAAGTTTTTTAAAATAACAGTATAGAGGCGTTGAAAGAGAAAAGAAAACAGAGAAAAGTTTACAAATTCAGAGACTTTATAAATAGAGTTTGTGGACTTTATTTTACACAACAGTGTTGTTGTAATGTTTGAGGTATGTTTTATGAAATATTTTATTTTACTAATATTATAAACGCAAAAGTTTGTGACATGGATGTTTGCTACTCTTTCAAGCAAAAACGACTGAACGGATTTGGATGAAATTTGGAACACAGAGTTTATGACTTGGATTGAATACTTAGAGAATATAACCATGCCACTAGTCAATGAGTAGGTTACGTTAGTACTTTTTTCCCACAAGCACTAGATTTGGAAGTATTAAGACAGCAACCACTAGCCATCAGGTCGGCCGTGTGACTATTTGACAAGTTAGAGGTATAAAGAAATAGTGGGGTCATAAAACTCTAGGAATTGCTATTCTCGGAGGATTTGTCTTCAAGCGTGTGCATGTGATCTGCATGTTTAGTTTGTCCCCAAATAATGGTATAAAATGCTGGTATTTACCAGCATTTTATTAGCAATTCATAAAATTATAAAAAAATAATTTTTTTTATAATTTTATGAATTGACTCTCTATAAAAAGAACTATTCGGATACGTCCCTTCAGTATTTCGTGAAACACGATGAGAATGTGTTTCTTTAAAAGAATCAGTAATTATTATTTGCCGAAGCAAATTCTTTCCTTCGTATCCAATGCGTGATTAGAAAGAAAAGCCAGTTAATTTAACTACCATTAAAGTTGCTATACGGGTTACATCGTTTAAGCACGGCAATATTATCTATCGTTTAGGACTAAGTGGAATTCGAACGTCCGTTACTATTCGTAACTGTTTGCTATTTCTTTAATTTGTTGAGGCATGCTGTTTAAAAGCGAAAGTAATTTGATCTAACACATATTGCGAAAACTGGTCAAAAGAGTACTATGGTTACCAGACTGCTGATAAACATACTTGTATATTTCTAAATACATACATATTATAGATAAACTACACCCAGACAGAACAAATGATCATGCTCATCCAGTGGCGTAGCTAGGCAATCAAAGACCCTGGGGCAAAAAATAAACTAGGGCCCCAACTAAACTATTTAAAATCGTTTGTTCCGTATTCGTCGTGTTCCGAATTCAACGTACTCCAGATTTGTCGTAAGCTAGATTCGTCATACTCCATATTTAACTTATCAAGTACGCAATTTAATATTAATAGTAGTTTAATCACAACTCTAGTACAAACCTGATAACTTCTGGTTCTAAGAAATCTGGTTTATCTATATTCCGAATGTGGGCGAAATTTTCACTAGTTCAATTTATAGTTTGTAAGTTAGAGTCCGAGGGGCCCCCCAAGCTTGGGGGCCCCGGGGCACTGCCCCGTCTAGCCCTCCGGTAGCTACGCCACTGTGCTCATCACACAATTATTTGTCCTGATTGGGAATCAAACCCACGACCTCTGGCTTAGCAGTCAGGGTCACTAACCACTAGACCAACAGGCCAGTCAGTGTTACCTAATTTGTTAAATAACAATATTTTATAGTGACTATCAATTATCAGACATATTTATTTCTTTAATAAATATAATGATCATACAATTTCAAATACAAAAAAAAACAATATGTACCGCTAGCAACGCAGTCGACAACGAGCGACGTCATTACTATTTACCTGAGTTCTTAATCCTGGCTTCTTAATGAACCTTTCGCAGTTTTTTTACCAAGCTTTTATCATAAAGAGGCAGTAGCACCGTGGTATTTTTCGTAAACAAAGAAATATCGGTGAATACGTTCATAAGAAATTATTTTAAGCTAGGACAATAATCCCCATTTTTATGTAATGTGTATTATTGTTTTATCACTATTTGTCATGCATTTACAGTGGATTTCGGTTATAACGACATTGGAGGGACCACTTTAATTTCGTCGCTATTTCCAAAATGGCAGAAAGCCATGTACATATATTTATATTTATTCATTTATCGAACTATGTATGTTATACACGTGTTATTGAAAAAATGTGTTATAGTGCATAGTTTAGTTTTTTGTATACGCTGTAAGGTGTATTCCATTTTCATAATTTCTTCAATATTTTAATGATTGTTGCCTTCACGTAACAAACTATTTTTTAGCGTTTTTATAGCGCATAATGCGTCTCTGGTTGTTAGAATCTCATGTACAACGCTATGTTTATATATTTATTATATTATTATATATTTTTCTTTAACAGTAAATGTACATCTAGAAGCCATATTCACAAGTTTAAGAAACACTGTTCACAGGAATTGCTATGTAACTGATTGATAAGTTCAACTTTGTACACGTGCTAAGTAGTCCTACCTACAAACAAAGCAAGCATATCTAGCCATCTGTAAATGTAAACAAAGGAAAAGAAAGCTTAATAGTTTTATGAGTGAGTCTTTGTGCCTTTGCCGACTCAGTCACAATATGCGCATGGAATTTCTAGGAATCTGTCACAAATGGTTCATAACAACAAGTCACTATACCCGAAATTGACGCTATATCCGAAGTTGCTATTGCCGAATGAATTTCCTAAGAAAGTATGCTTTAAATTCAAGGGACGTAAGTCTGACGTCGCTATAACCGAAACGTCGGCAAATTTCAACTTTCTCGGTTATCGGGAAGTGGGTTAGGTTTTTGATCTATATGTCAGTCAGTCAGTGATAAAACGATAATATCTCAATGATTGTTTAAGCTGTATTTATGAAATGTAGGGTTCTAGTTAATCTGGGGGGTTTTAATAAATAAACAAAAATTCAAGTATTTATATTAAATAGATTTTAGTTATTAAGCGGTCAAAATTGGCTCCAAATGGCTCGTGTAATATAAACACAGCTACTGCGTCACCAGTTCATTTTTCTCGAACTTGGCTTGACACGCTATCTAGATATCTTACAAATTTAAAAATAACGTGGAAACGACTACATCAATTTACACGTGTCCAATATACATGTCAACCTGACATTCAAGTTATATTGCCCAATGAAATAAACCAACGTCGTACATACTAATTCAAATTAGTATTAAACTAAATCACAATTTCGTCTTTATTATTGGTCAAGCGGCGATAGCGCGATAGATAGCAGACCAATCAGAAAATACTGAAGCTAGCAGCAAATCAAATGGAATCTACGAAAATTCGGGTAGGCGTGAAGAAGTGATTTTTGTTCACCAACTTTGAATTCGTACATATAATTCATTAGATGCACCCCGCGGTTTCCCCCGCGTAAGTCCAGTTGCCGTGGGAATATCGGATAAAAAGTAGCCTATGTGTTAATCAAGGTCTCCAGCTATCAATCAAGTGGTTTAGTAGATTTTGCGTTAAAGAGTAACAAACATCTATACATCCTCACAAACTGTCACATTTATAATATTAAATAGGAGTATCAAGCTCACAAAATAAGAACTTCATTAGTCAACACTTTAAGTAGTGAAAACGCACAGCTACAAAAATAAAACTTAATCAATTATTGTGGAAATTGGAGCACCAGGCGATCTCTAGTATTTTTATGGTTTTTTGGTCTTAGTAACGGTATCCATCATAGTCGTAGAACAGTTGAAGTGTTTGGATATTTTGTGTCTATTCTGTTCTATCACAGTGAGCAGTAGAACATCTGGATGTTTTTTGTCCATTCTGTTCAATCGCATAGAACAGTTGAACTGTCTGGATGTTTTTTATCCATTCTGTTCTATCCTGGTGAGCAGTAGAACTGTCTGGATGTTTTTTATCCATTCTGTTCTATCCCGGTAAACAGTAGAACTGTCTGGATTTTTGTTGGCCATTTTGTTCAATCGTAGAACTAGACGGACTAACCCTTATGAATGCAAGTTCTATGGAGATAGTGTCCTTGATTTCTTTTTAAAAAATAATGTTTAGCTATACCCAATTTATGTTATATTAACTGCAGACAATTAAAGATTATCTATAAAAATAATTTGGTATAACAAATATTCAAATTAAACATTATTTAACATAGTATAGAAATGTTTTGTTGTTATCAATAACTGTACTTTATTTCATGTACAACTCACATTTAAAGTATAAATAATGCTACAGGAATAAGAAATACTTACTCTTATTTGTGGAGAATGCCATCCAATATGCATAGAATTCATGAACATCTTCATATGGAGTAGTTGAATTACCAAATTTGGGTATGTTGGCAACATCTTCTGGGTCATCAAGAAAATCAGTTTCCTCGACTGTCAATTTAGAAAATACCTGCAAAAAAATATGATTATCACTACCTAATGCGAAAATAAAGTTGTACAGCTAGTTGTATTAATAAATAATATTAAAGGACACAATATAATAATAATTATTCAACACATCTCACAGATAGCCGTTGATCCTAAATCAGGCGAGCCTGTATAGTCAAGACATATGGAAGATCGATCTTCACCCATCTGATAACCAGATGAGATGTATTTTTTATCAAATATCTTTTATTTATAAACATGCCTATGATAGCTTGCCTATCGAAAAGTGTTCATGGCTATTTTTAATTAAATTAATTTTAATCAATTGTTTTTTATAACAACTCTTTTGACAACTGAAAAATAAAATTCAACTTTTTTTTTCAGTTTTTTTTTTTTCAGTTTGAGTTTTGAACATAGAGAATATGCCTTGGTAGGCTTGCCTACTTATTTTTGTTCATGGCTATCTGGCAAGCAGGTATGAACAGGTAAATCAATATAGGTAACTACACCGATCTGATAACCGATAGAAATTGATATCATAAGAAAGATAATTTTATTACAAAATCAATCATATAAACTTGCCTGCGAAAAAACCGTTCATAGAATATTATTGCCAGGCTTCGAAGTTTTAGAATCAGAGTAATTTTATATGTGCAAAAGAGAAAGTAGAGTGTCCGAGCTCTGTGTGACAGAACAGGACACAGCGTAGCTGCTGTACGCGACATGTCCATAGATTACATCGAGGGTGCACCCATAATAATTAAATAAAATAATTAATAATAATAATAAATTTAATTAAAGTTATGACTCCAACATTATGTCACCATATTTTTTTTAAATTGTGGAAACGACCATGTATTGTCACCTCACCGGAGGTAGCGGTAAAGTGGTATGTCGGAATTGAACCGACAAAAACCACACGATGTTCCGTCACAAGTGGGTCTATTGCAGGGGACAGATGGGTGAAGGTCGATCTTCCACGTCTCTTCTACTAGTAGTATGGTTTTACATTTACATATTGTTTATGTTATAGTATTAAATATTAAAGAAATAAGAAGTAGATAATTACATTCTCAATTTCATTACCTCAGTATAAACTCCATAAAATCCTTGAGGATCATCACCAAAGCCTTTGTAACAGGATGGAGAAAAATAAGGGTAAACATCAAGACTATTATCATCATAAGAGCTGCCTGCGCCGCGTAATAGCTGTTCCCTGTGGTTGTCATACCTATAATTACCATAAAACATGAATTCAATGACAATAACCACAATTTTATAGAAAAATATATTGAGGGAAGTAAGGTATATTCTATTTCTATTTACCATGCTCGTTCTTGAGGGTCAGAGAGGACTTCATATGCATTCTGGACCAGCTGGAATTGTTCCTTCGCCTCCAGCAAATTCTCCAAGTTTTTGTCCGGATGCCATTGCAACGCAAGTCGCCGGTAAGCCTTCTTTATTTCAGAAGCTGTGGCTTCCTTTGCTAAACATAATACTTCGTAGTGGCACTTCATTTTATTTTAATATAATAACATTCTACGCTCACTTTCACAATATTTCACAGCCTGTGGAAATTATTTACCTGAATAATAATTGTAAAACCTTTGTACAGAATAATACAGTAAATTACATATTAAGTCTTTTCTACTACACTAGTGAACCTTAAGAGGAACTTTCAGGAGGTGAATATTAATAAGATTTTCACACGAAAATAGTATCGATCTATTTTGAAGATTTCACTGTGAAGACACGACGTCTAATGCACAGAATAGTCTAATGTCCATGCTCTTTCAGAATTGTTTTTTTTTTTTTTTACAGTGTTGCCAATGTTGCCATGACACATGTTATCATAAACTGTCAAAGATTCCTTTAGATTAGAAATTGAGTCAATGAATAGCAATAGGACTTTGTCGGTAGTGGTGACAGCTATCACACATTGTTTTTTGTGTAGCTTAGTTAACTGATAATAACAAGCTAATATTTAATAATAGCTTATTGGTTTTGGTCCTATATTAATACTGTGTTAGTTATAATATAATACTGGTAAGTTTATAGTTTTTATATGTAGTATTTAGTTAAAATGGGCGATAAGAAACCGCCAGATCCCCCAGACCCTCCAATTACCCCCGAAAATACATTTCGGTATTCCCCAATACTGTCAATAACGCTTCCTCATGATCAACAAATGGATGACCTAACAGATACATCAGAAAACCTAAAACGTAAAAGAACACATTTTTCACCGCCTCCATTAGAAAATGTACCCTCAAAATTACCCAAACCGCAATCGTTACCTAAAACTGCAGTCGGTAGACAAAAATATAATGATAAAGACCTACCCCCTTTTATAATCCACGTTTCAAGAACTGAAACTGGTCTCCAGGCAGGTACCACACTGCACCCTGTTAAATTTGGTTCATTATTAATGCGTAATAACATAAACAATATTTTGATAGATGGTATAAAACGTCTTGGCCGTAACAGAGTTTCAATTGAATTTAAGTCCCATCAAGACGCCAATAGTTTTTTACTGAACCCGATCTTACCCAGCCATGACTATTCGGCCTCAATTCCTCAATTTAATGTTACACGCATGGGTATAGTGCGAGACATTCCAGTAGAGTGGTCAGAGGAAGACATTATAGAGAATATTAGAGTACCAACAGGATGTGGGCCAGTAATTAAAGCAAGGCGAATGAATAGGAAAGTTTTTAATGAAGGCACCACTGAGTGGAAGCCTACCCAAACAGTAGTGTTGACATTTGATGGACAGATTCTACCGAAGCGCGTTTATTGTTGCTTTTCAGCCTTGCCAGTAGAACAATATATGTATCCTACTATACAATGTTTTAACTGTTGCCGCTTTGGTCACACTAAATTAAAGTGCAGATCTAAGCCACGCTGCTACCGCTGTGGTCATGATCACCCTGGGACGGTTGCTATGTTGCCCAAGATGAAGGGTTCTGTATCTTATGTTCAGGATGCCACTTTGCAAATGACAATGCCTGTCCAGAGCTTGGACGTCAAAAAAGTATTAAGGCTGTTATGGCTGACAAAGCCATTTCATATGCAGAAGCTAGCAGGCATTTCCCGCCTGTTTCACGAACATACTCTGATGCTACCAAAACCAATATCTCTCCTTCTCCATTTAGACCACTTCAGACATCTTTAAAATCTTCTACAAAAACAGTCTTATATACTCCAAAACCACGTGCTCCTCCCCCAATCAGTTATGATAAAGTGGCTCATCAGGCCCTCACTCAAAATTATTCATACTCACCCTCACAAAATGGATGCGCTTACCCTACTAGTCCCAGCCAAGACTCCCACATTGCTAACTCTTCTAATAATTCCCAAAATATTATCACATTATTAACTACTCTGATTACCTCTGCTTTATCTAATCCAGTGCATCCAATACCGGACAACGTTGCCACACAACTAAACACAATTTTAAATTTTATTTATAACATTCCCTCCCCTGACATTCATCCAATGGAACGTGAGGAGTGCTCCTCACAAAAAACATGAACTTATTTACCTCTTGAACAAACACAATCCATTAGTTTGTAGTGTTGCCGAGACATGGCTCTCACCTAAAAGCAATTTTAAAATCCCAGGTTACTGCTGCATACGGCATGACAGAGCTGATGGATATGGAGGTAGTGCTCTGTTTATAAATAGTAGAGTACCATTCTGCCCTATATCTCTTCCCTCCTTGGGTGACAACATAAATGTTGTTGCTGCAAAAGTGGATAACATTACCATAGTTTCATTTTATATTGCTCATCCCCACTCAAATGATTTAACTGCTATAAAAACCCTACTTTCAAATTTAGAAGAGCCTCTATTTGTGATGGGGGATTTTAACTGCCACCACTACAGATGGGGCTCGAACCACTGCGACAGTTTTGGCCAAGGTATGTCAGATATTTTTGACGAGCTAGATCTTTGTATCTTAAATGATGGTTCTCCTACACGAAGAACAACTGCAAACCAAATGGATAGTTGTGTAGACTTTACTCTTTGTTCAATGAACATGGCAGCTCTCTTTGTCTGGAATGTGCTTCCTCTTTCCTATGGGAGTGATCACTTCCCTATTGTAGTCAACTTTCCCTCTAGACATCTCTCGGCTAACACACTCCCACCTCTTCTTAAATATCAACTTAATTCAGCTGATTGGGACTTATACTCTAAACTGCTAGACTCTAGAATTTCTTCACTCCCCCCAGTCAATGTGGAACATGCTGAATCCTGTTTTACCATGTTTAAATCAATTATTTCGTCTACTGCAGATGATTGCTTCCCTACTAAAAAACCAGCATCCGGCAGAACTCCCTCTCCACCTTGGTGGGATAAAGAGTGTACAGCCATGATTCGGGCAAGGAATGTTGCAGAACGTCTGTACAATATAAATATGAGCATAGAGAACCTTATAGAATACAGGCACATAGTTGCTAAGTCCAGAAAACTTTTTAGAACCAAGAAAAGAGAAAGCTGGCGTTCTTTTTGTTTCTCTTTAAATCCTACCACACCATCATCTGTAGTTTGGAATAAGCTAAAACAATTTAGAAGAAGTTTTACTCCAGTGACCTCAAGTTGCCTCTCTAAAACTGTTGCCAACTGTTTTTTTTCAAAAATAGCCCCTCCTTACGTACCTAATGAAATAGAGAGCGGTATGTGTAACTATCCCCCAATAGCTACCTGTGACCCCATGAACGAACCATTTACAGTAGAGGAACTTACTTCGGTACTGTCACAAGTTAAGGATTCTGCCCCAGGAGTTGATGGGTTCCCTTACTCATTCATCTCTAAGACAGAACAGAAATGTCAACGATACTTTCTGGACTTGGCAAACCTTTGCTTTCGGCGTGGCTTTGTGCCCTCTGAATGGAAAGTTCAAACTATTATTCCGATATTAAAACCAGGCAAAGACCCAAATGATCACAATGGATTTAGACCCATTGCCCTATCCTCCGTCCTTCTTAAACTGATAGAACATCTCCTTAAAAACCGCCTTGAATTTGTCATTGAACATAGAGAATTACTCCCCAAGTCGCAGTTCGGTTTCAGAAAAGGTTTGAGCACCGCAGATAGTGTAAGCATACTAACTTCTGACATTCGACTATCCTTCAGTAAAAAAGAGTCTGTTGTAGCAGTCTTTCTAGATATTTCTGCTGCATATGACTGTGTTCATCCTTCTCTTCTCAGGCATAAAATGCAACAACTGAGAATTCCAGCAAGGATC
Source organism: Euplagia quadripunctaria (assembly GCA_963859945.1). Taxonomy (NCBI): domain Eukaryota; kingdom Metazoa; phylum Arthropoda; class Insecta; order Lepidoptera; family Erebidae; genus Euplagia; species Euplagia quadripunctaria. The sequence continues at coordinate 5,616,011 of OY982569.1, read as the reverse complement.
ACCAAAATAATAACCGATATCCTATGTCCGCGCTATGTAGAACTTAGAATACCTGGTGAAGCTCCCAACCGAAGGATGGTTTGGAAAGGTCTCCCACAAGGTTCAGTCCTCAGCCCTATTCTCTACAACATCTATACTGCTGACCTCCCCACATGCTTAAACTACGACTGTAATATCTTACAGTATGCGGACGATATAGCGCTGTACGTCCATGGCCCTTCCATTAAAGACTCTGTCCAATCTCTCAACATCTCCTTGGAATCATTGAACCAGTGGTTAATCAAAAATAGTCTATCTCTGTCTCCTTCAAAAAGTTCTGCTTTGGTTTTTACTCGTAAACGTACAGTACCTTTAATTGAAATTAAAATAGAGAATCAAGTTATCCCATTAAAGGATTCCGCTAAATTTCTGGGGATAATCCTGGACTCCAAATTGTCAGGGACAAATCATATTAATTACATACATAAAAAATGTGAACGCAACATATCAATTCTCAAAGTACTGGCTGGTGTTTGGTGGGGTGCTCACCCTTTTACGTTGAAACTCGTTTACAACGCTGTTATCAGAAGTGTTCTGGATTACTGTTGCTTTGCACTCCAACCTTGTAATAAGGAAGCATTGCATAAATTAGATGTTATTCAGACTAAGGCCCTCAGAATTGTTATTGGCGCTATGAAATCAACACCGATTAATGCTTTACAAGTGGAATGCTCGGATCCTCCCTTGCAAATTCGCCGTCAGTATCTAGCAGATCGTTTCCTTGCTAAAGTCTTTCCCCTTTATTCCCATCCTTTACTTCCAATTTTAGAAAAAATTAATGTAGCTTCGAATTGCCCCAATTTTGATCCAAAATGTCTACCTCTATTAGTCAAAAGTTATAGGGACTTTAAATTTTCTGCATCCCCCATATCCCAACACAAAATACTCCCACTTTTTGCATCTGAATATGAGGTCATTCATTTCAAACCACAAATTCTTCTGGATATTACAATTTCAAAGAACTCCCCCACAGCAAACGCTGACTTTCATCGGTTAATTAGAGATCGTTGGCAGGGATGGCACTTATTTTACACAGACGCTTCAAAATTTACACCAACAGGATGCACAGGGGCTGCGGTCTATTACCAAAATTCCCGAATTGCCTTTCAGTTTCAATGTCCACCAGAGTCATCTGTATTCACAGGTGAATGTACAGCTATTCTGGAGGCTATTCTATATATTGATTCCCACAACATAAAGCAATCTATCATATTTTCGGACTCTCTTAGTAGTATTCAGGCCATAAATCAAAACCAATTAAAAAGTAAAATCCGCAGCAAAGTAATTATGGAGATTAGAAATGCCTTATTACAGTGTTCAAAAAAGGACCTAAATGTGGCTTTGGCCTGGATTCCTAGCCATTCTGGTATAATAGGTAATGAATGTGCTGACACACTGGCTAAATATGCTGTCTGCAATAATGTGGATAGAAAACATTATGCCATTCAAGGATATGATCTCTCTAATAGTGCAAAACAAAAATTATTCACGAACTGGACTTTTGAATGGGAACAAAGCTCAAAACGAAAGGGTTTTTTCTACGCCGCAGTACAGCCTGAAATCCCCTCAAAGCCATGGTTCTTTAAGAAAAGAAAGCTGCCCAAAAGAACTGTCTCTGTGTTGTGCCGTCTGAGATTAGGTCACTGTTGCTCTCCGGTGTTTCTTCACAAAATTCACGTCCGCGATAGCTCTCTGTGCGAGTGCGGACTTGATGAGGGCACACTAGATCACATTTTCTTTGCCTGCCGTAATAACCATAAATCATTTTCCCTTTATACTAAACTAACCAAATTGAATATCCCTCTTCCTATTAATTTCCCTTCACTTTTAACTCACTTTTCCCTAAAACTATGTGATATATTAGCAAAATTTATTAAAGATAATAGTATCAAACTTTAATATAATTAACATGAATATTATCTATGTATGTGTGGGTTATGGTATGGTATGGTAATACGAAGGTTTTATATTAAGGTATGAAATGTATATATGTAACAACTTATCCTAACAACAACATTGTGTTCGTCTTTTTAGATACTAACACCTACCACAAAGTTTAAGTCGCCGCATATGTGGTGTTCCATCTGACCACAAACTTGAAGCTGGCAGAATTAGTCGACATTAGTTGACTCAGTTGCCATAAGGAAAAAAGAAGAAGAAGAATAGCAATAAACCTCAAGAATGGCTCTCTTATTCATGCTTAATTATGCCTGTAAACATTTACAATTCACAATTATTTATAGAGTCTCTACATCTCTACAATTTTTTTATTGGCTCTACCACAGCTCTACATAAAATCCTTTGACAGTTTGTCCTCCGGATATCTACATGACATTAGCGACATAAACTAAAATATAATAAACTGAAATAGACTGGCAACTCGTTTTGTGTAGGTCAGCGCCTCTGACCGCAAAGCACGGGAACTTTAGTTCCCTACTTCACCTATAGAGGCGCTGACTACAGGTGTAAAAATGTATTATTACTAAAGCTATAGCTATAATGTATAATTATGAGAACGGAATAAATAACACAAAAGTCTAATTTAATTAGTTTATTAATAACATATTTTATTATCATTTCATTTACAAGACTTTATAAGGTTTTGAAGCATATAAGAACTGTCACTGTCACCACATACATTTTTATAAAATGTAGAACTCCTTTTAAATGTGAGAACATTGTTCACTTATTTGCACTAATTCACAACGAAAAATACTTTACTAATACAATAAATGTTATCACTTTTATTACAAACAAGAAATAATTTAAATTATTTAATAAATAACAAACCGGCGATTTTTTTTCTGACATTTGACATTTAGACAGAGACCAGAGTTGCCAGCGTGTTATACTGGTTAACTACTTTATGGTCTCGAGTAATAATTTATTTTATTTCGAAAAAATGATTTATTATTTTAAATATAAATGAATAAAAGTTTTAAACTTTTTTACTTAATACTAATCACGGAATTATTAAGAATGGCAAACCCGGTGAAATGAATATACAAACTTGACAAGTTAAATAAAATACCTTAAATGTGTGACGGTAAAATATGGTAACCTAGAATAACAGTTTTATGTATCAGGTGAAGATGGCTCTTTTAAAAAAATTAAAATTTGTTCCTGAGTTGCCAGGGCATGATTAGCGAAATTGTGGTAGCTCCACAAAGCTACAAATCAAAAGTTGAAGTTGAAACAATAAACCTTTTAAAAATTACAAAAAAAGGAAACATTTAAAAAAAAATCGTTAGCTTAGATTAAATTGCAGGGGTTTCCGGAGGCTTCGTTCTTAGGGTATACCCGGGACCCTTGCAATAGACCCACTTGTAAATAAATATCAATGAGTTTTAGTGGGTTCGATTCCGACATACCACTTCACCGTTAGCTTCGGTGAAGTGATAACCCGTGAGGGTTTCCACACGAAAGTAAAAAAGAGACTAAACTGTTCTTTTTAACAATGTTATTTTGTTGAAAATTAAAGAGTATGTACAATTAAGTAGTTAATGTAACCTATTAAATATCAACATTAAAATGGTTAAGAAAAATAAGTTCATGTAGAATATAAGATAAAGTTTCTTATATTTTGTAACAATAAACTTAGTATATAAACGCTAGTATACTAAGTTTATATGTGGAACTTACCTTGGTCACGAGTAAATCGATCAGCTTTTACAACTTTGTTACTTGAATATTATGTGCAATTCTTTATATGAGTTAACCGATTATTTAGGTCAATATATTGTGCATTATTTTGGAAAACCTTTAAAAGAAAGCTACGTTTAATAGCGTGTAAAAAGTTGTGAATTTGGATACAATAGCTCAACGTGTTCAAATTTAATGTTTGGAAAGTATGTGGGAAAAGTCCTACGCAGCCAAAGTAGCCAAAGTAAGAGATGTTTTGTCCTATGTACTGATAGCGTAGCAACTATGTTAGAAGCAGGACGTATTTTAAAGAATGATTCTCCAAATATGGTACATATTACTTCATTAGCACGCGCTTTTAATCGCGTTGCAGAACAAATACGTGCCGAGTATTCGGATGTTATTAAGTTGATTTCAAATGTAAAAAAATATTTTTACAAGAATAAGAACTATTCTAAGCGGAGGTTCGTTTGAGCGGATCAAACCAAAATTAGAAAATGTTATAGGTAGAACCCTCGATGTTATGTGTTCAGAGACATTGGTGACGATTAGAAAAAGGATTGGACATCGAAAATCAGTCATTACCAATTCCAAATATGTACTTACCTCTAATTTTAGTCGAGACGAAAATCTAACACGTGATGAAATTAAACACTATCAACTCAATCGATAAGTTATGCTCTGTGTGTACTTAGAGTGAGACTTGATTGATTGATTGCCATTTACGTTTTGTTTGAATATTACTGAACAATTAATAAACTACGTAAGAAGCTTTAATATTTATTTTTTACTTTTATTACTTTTAAATTTGAATTTAAGTATTGCTTTCGAGTTTTTTTTTACTTTTTTTCATGTATGTTCACCGATATTTCCGTCATCTATGAACCGATTTCGAAAATTCTTTTTTGTTCGAAAGGGTATGCTTCCCTGGTGGTCCCATTGTAACCAAATCCGGATCTGATGATGGTATCTGAGGGAAAACGAGGGAAACCCTCAGAAATTAAGGACAAATGTAATGTGTTGTTGATTTTTCTAGAAATTAAGCGACATTGACCTTTAAAGTGACGAATTGTTATTAACCGACTTAAAAAAGGAGAAGGTATTACGTTCGGTTGTCTGTATCTTTTTTTTATAACTTATTCAATTAAGTGCAGCACGTTGCTAGATAAACTTAAAATCTTACCACATTATCTAAATAAAGTATGGGGCTTTTTAAACTAAAGTTAATATAAACTAACGAACCGCAGTTCGGTAATTTACATCACATAAATTAATGTTCTAAATAGGTACCGTATCTACAATAAAAATGGAAAAATAAACACTTAAAAAAAGTTAAACCGACTTCAAAAAACCTGTTTGAAGTCGGTGCCTTTGTAAACAAACGATATGTCATCGTGTTTAAGGTTGTCATCATTAGAATGCTGAAATATTGTAATTTTATCTCTATTTTCTAGTTATACTTTACTATTTTGAATTTTGATTTAATTAACTATTTTGATTAACTTGAAATGCACCTCCAACTAACGGGCTCTCCGTAACACATTGATCCATTCTAAGGTTGTCTGGAAGAGATTGCATTTTGCAATAAGGCCACCCTTTGTACATTATCTGTATCACAAATATAAGCATGATACTTCTACTGTAAAGACTGGTGTACAAATAAAGTGTTATCTATCTATCTATTTTACTGTCAATGTGTTTGCTGGGACAACAAATTTCACTCCGGTTTCAAGTAAAAATAATTAAAACTGAATTAGTTTCCAGTACTTAGGTTTTATTTGTATTATAAAATAAATGCGATTAATGCGAATAAAGTTAATAATAATAGTAGAATAGCGAATTAATAATAGTAGAAAATCAACTTGATTTTTGTTTCAATAGTTATTCATTTATTTATTTGTGGAACATAGGTTAGTTTACAGGCCTTAGAAATACTAATATGTTAAATGTGCTACGTCCGGTGGCGGATCCACGGGGGGGGGGGGGGGGGGGGGGCGATAGGGGCAATCGCCCCCCCTAAGCTTTCTAAAACTACGTCAAACTATATAAAAACTTAAAAAACGAAAAATTGCGTCCAATAAATTCTAAACTCCCTTGTAGTTTTAAGTTTTAGTAGCCCATAGAGAGTTAAATTTATGAAATGAAAATAATTTCATCTAATTAAACAATAATTATAAGACATAGTCGAGGTTATACTTCTATCCAACCAAAAAAAATGTAGTCTGTAAGTAGTAATAGTATTTTTGGTTTCGCCAGCCCCCTCCCCACCCCCCCAAGGCAGCCTGCTGGATCCGCCCCTGGCTATGTCCTAACCCCTTACAACCTCTTACAACCCTTACCAATAACCCGTTATTGGTAAAGGTTTTGCATAATATAAAAGTTTTGCATAGTGCAAAGACAAAATAATTAAGAACCATTTACTCCTACTTTTGTCAATCGATTTTCTTTTTTTTTGTTTGAGTATGTAGGTATTTATTGACATGTCGTTTGCCGCTATCTGTCGGCATCCTAGATACCACAGTACTGTTCTTCATTGCTGAATAAAAAATGTAAATGTAGTTGTATTAATCTTGTAGAACGCCATCACAATGAAGAGCCCTGTATGTGGTACAGAATCATTTGCTTTTTTTTAAATCTATCCAACATGTCTCCAGATCCTTTCATTTACGGTGAACTTGTTGGTTAATAGTCGTGTCAAGTTATAAGCGGCTGATTAATGCCACGGCCCCCACTTCTTTAAATATTCCGAGAATAGACTATAACAGTGTTGTTGGTTATGATCGAGATGTTATCTTCACACTTAGAATGGACATTAGTAATTTATAGTGTTGGAAGACACGTTATGGGTCTGTAATTTTTGGGATACACGTATTATTATTTCTCTTTATTAAACTTAAAACTTATAAATTACATTTTTAAATATGTATAAAACAAAATATATATTTAAAAATTTAAAAAATAGTAGACCACCGACATCGGGTACAGGGACCAAGACACCGGTGGTTAGGGCTCCAAAGACAGGAACCTCCTCACCATACGGGCCGTGTTGAGGAGAACTGCTTTCTGCATCAGTCCCTTGATCCAGCCGTCTAACGCCTCTTAAGGTGTTGATCGAGGCTCTTGGCTATTAATCCATGAGCAGATATGACAATCGGAACAGTGATCGCCGAATCAACATCCCACATATCGACAACCTCGTGAGACAAATCCAAATATTTTAATTGTTTTTCTTTTTCAACTTTCACGAGGTTCCCGTCATGAGGAACAGCGATATCGATAATCATTGCGCGGCGCTCTAATCGGTCTATCAGCACTATATCAGGCTTATTGGCAACAATAGTTCTGTCAGTGATGATAGATCGATCCCAATACAATGTGGCACGACCATTTTCGAGAACTGGGTCGGGCACATACCTGTAATATGGCACCTCTGAATTCACAAGATTGTATTTAAGGGCAAGTTGTTGATGTACAATCCTGGCCACTTGATTGTATCTATGCAAATATTCCCCGTTGGCAAGACGAGAACATCCAGAAATAATATGCCTGATAGATTCACCGGGACAGTGGCATGCCCAACAGATGTCCACCGTACCATCTTTCAGAATATATTTCCGATAGTTATTCGTCATAACAACTTCGTCCATAATTGCAAAGACAAAACCTTCGGTTTCTCCGAAAAGATCACCGAACCGTAGCCAAGATGTGGAGGCTTTAAAGTCTATATCAGGCCCATTGAGGGCCCGATAAAAACGACCATGAAGTTCTTTGCCCTTCCATACCTCCCTGCGATCATTAGTACTAAGTACTACAGGCTTGCGCCAGTTCTCTTTAGCCAGAGCGAGCGGAGTGAGTCCGTTGTCCACTGTGACCACATTACGATGCACTCCCACATCAGTATGAAGAAAATATTCTCTAAGGTTGTATATCTCGCGATTGTGTAGGGTCTTAATGTTTAAGAGTCCACGACCCCCAAACTTTCGCGGGATATACAACCTCATTACCGATGAACGTGGGTGGTGCATTCGGAATGCAGTCAGCAGTGTACGGACTCTCCTATCAAGGGCATCTAATTCGGTCTGAGTCCATCTAAGTATACCAAAGGAATACATCAGAACCGGCATGACCCAACCGTTGCAGGCACGCATTTTGTTACCCCCTGATAAAAGACTTTTAAGTACTTTTTTCAGGCGGCCAAAGAAGCGCTCCTGCAGCGCTTGTTTCATATGAGATTCAGGTATTCCTAATGACTGTGATATACCTAGATACTTGTAGCTTTCAGTGGCAGACAGAGATCTGAGTTTTGTTGAATCTGAAAATTCGACTCCTTCAGATTCTACTATCACGCCTTTCTTTACATGCATGACTGCACACTTGTCCACACCAAATTCCATCTTGATAGAGTTACTAAAGTTTTCAGTCACCTTCAGTAACGCTGTCAATTGCAAAGTAGTGGGGGCAATAAGTTTCAAATCGTCCATGTACAGAAGGTGAGATATAACTCGATCGTCTTTCTGCAACCTATAGCCTAGTCCTGAACCCTCTAACAGCGTACTGAGAGGATTCAAAGCTAGGCAGAACCACAAGGGACTCAAACTATCCCCTTGAAATATACCCCGCTCGATCTTTATTGGTACATCGTTTGCCGCAATCTGCCGGCATCCTGGATAGCGAAGTGCCGTTCTCCACTGCCCCATACATGACTTCAAAAAAGTGCAAAGAGTTGTATCAATTTTGTATAACTCTAGCACTCTCAAAAGCCATGTATGTGGAACTGAATCAAAGGCCTTCTTATAGTCTATCCAACATGTCGCCAGATTCTTACGGTGACGACGTACCTGTTGGCTAATGGCCATATCTATGATAAGGAGCTCTTTAGTGCCACGGGTCCCGCTTCTACATCCATTCTGAGAAATAGATATGATCGAATTTTTATTTAAATGTGTAGTAATTTTGAATCTCAGAATAGATGTTAGAAGCTTATACATAGTTGGTAGGCATGTAATTGGTCTATAATTTTTGGGATCCATGGCACTACCAGACTTATAGAGTAAGTGGGTTACGCCAGTTGTCAAAAATTGGGGTAACGAGCCCGAGTCCAGTGCTGTTTGGAACTGAGATGCCAAACGAGCATGCGAGCTTCGGAACCATTTAAGCCAAAAGTTGTGCAGTCCGTCTGGTCCAGCCGATTTCCAGTTTGATAATGACTGGACTGCACAACTTACGTCACTTGTGGCTATGGAAATTGGTTCCATTACTTGTATAGACTCGCATGAGCGCCCGACATGAGTTTTGTACGCATTATTATTATTATTATTATTATTCTCTTTATTAACATTTAAATACATATAAATTACATTTTTAAATACATTATTATATAAAAAAAATATATATTTAAAAATATAAAAAATAGTGTCCCACCGGTATCGGGTACAGGGACCAAGCTACCGGTGGTTAGGGTTCCAGAGACAGAAACCTCCTCACTATGCGTGCCGTGTCGAGAAGGACTGCCTTCTGCATTAGGCTCTTGATCCAGCTGCCTAACGTGAGCCTCTGAAGGTGTTGGTCGAGGCTCTTAGCAATTAACCCATGGGCCGAAATGACTATCGGCACAATGATTGCTGAATCCACATCCCACATGTCGACAATCTCGTGAGATAAGTCCAAATATTTTATTTCTTTCTGTTTTTCAGCCTTCAAGAGATTGTCGTCATGGGGAATGGTGATGTCAACAATCATTGCTCGGCGCTCTAATCGGTCTATCACCACTATATCAGGCTTATTGGCAACAATAGTCCTGTCAGTGATGATAGATCGATCCCAGTACAATGTTGCACGACCATTTTCAAGAACTGGGTCGGGCACATACGTGTAGTACGGTAACTCGACAGTCACAAGGTTATATTTAAGAGCAAGTTGCTGATGGACTATCCTGGCCACTTGGTTATGTCTATGCAAGTACTCACCGTTGGCAAGACGAGAACAACCGGAAATTATATGCCTGAGGGTTTCTCCGGGACGATGACATGCCCGACAAATGTCAATCGTGCCGTCCTTCAGGATATATTTTCGATAGTTATTCGTCATAACAACTTCATCTGTAATTGCACAGACAAACCCTTCAGTTTCTCCGAAGAGATCACCAAACCGTAGCCAGGACACAGATGCTAATAAATCGAGATCGGGCCCATTTAAGGCCCGATAAAAACGTCCATGCAGCTCTTTGCCCTTCCATATCTCCTTACGATCAGTAATATTAAGTACTGCAGGTTTGCGCCAGTTCTCTTTTCCTAGAGCAAGTGGGGTGAGTCCGTTGTCAACTGCCACCACATCCCGATGAACATCCACGTTAACGGAGAGGAAGTAATCTCTAAGATTGCATACCTCGCGATTATGGAGGGTCTTGGCATTTAAAAAACCACGACCCCCACATTTCCGCGGGATATACAATCTCATTACCGACGATCGTGGATGGTGCATTCGGTACGCGGTAAGCAATGTACGAACTCTTCTATCCAGGGCATCTAGTTCAGTCTGAGTCCATCTAAGTATTCCAAAGGAGTAGATTAGGACTGGCATGACCCAATTATTATAGGCCCGCACCTTATTACCGCCTGACAAAAGACTTTTCAATACTTTTTTCAGGCGGCTAAAGAAGCGTTCCTGTAACGATTGCTTCATAATCAATTCATTTACACCTAACGCCTGTGACATACCTGTATTATTATTATTATTATCTTTTCACAAAAATTGACACAAATTTTCATTTTTTTCTATGATTTTCATTTTAATTTATAAATTTAATTTGATTAAATGATTACTTAAATGTCTGAAATTTGCATTTTAGAAAATTTAAACATCTTTTTTACCGATGTCAAGGCTCAAAATAATTTATAATTTATTATTATTAATATATAATCTATTAATTTATAATTGATTAAGTGAAACCTTTAATACTTAATCTGTTTCATTTAATTTCAAATAAAAAAATCGATTTACGACTACAAATTTTCAAAATATATGAGAGAGGACCCGTGCATTAAGTTTGAGTCAAATGTTCACGCCTAGCTTCCCTCCAACTCAACCAATTTAAGTGGGCAAATTATAACCGGAGATAAAGAGCAAGAAACTTTTGAAATCATAAGAAATGTACAGGAGAAGATTGATTCCTTTATGATAAACCTTTATACTTTTACCTTTATTAAACCGGTGCTTCTACAAGCTACGTATTTTTAACCCCCGACGCAAAAACGACGGGGTGTTATTAGTTTGACGTGTCTGTGTGTGTGTCTGTAGCATCGTAGCTCCCGAACGGATGAATCGATTTTGTTTTTTTTGTTTGAAAGGTCAATTAGTCGGGAGTGTTCTTAGCTATAATTATGTATTTACACGGGAATTAACGCGACCACGAAAAGGTATTACATACCTCTGAATTGCCTGACGTTTCGACCAGGTTCGATCATGGAACGCGAAAGTTTAAAAGTTAAAAAAAAAATGTTCTTAGCTATGTTTGATGAAAATCGGTCCAAGATGGCCGCCGCCACAAAATGGCGAATTACATGTTTTTTTCACAACGCTCTCAATATGGGTATCAAATGAAATAGCTTGACTTGTAGAATACTATACTATGTATGATACATTTCAAATCCAAGATGGCCGTTCATACTATTTTTATTACTTTGTGTCGGGGGTTTTTTAATTTATTATGAATATTTTATTCGTAAATAATGTTGTGAAATATTTGTGCACAACTAAAGTGTGTATATTTCTTCCTATTTGCAATCATAAATTAAATAAGTATTACAGGAAGTATTTGCTTGTTTTCGGTGGAAAACTTATTTTTAAGCCAACAAAGAGAAACAAACAATTTTATAATTGTGTACAAAACTCGATGTTTCTAGAATTAGACTCGTACTTTAAGTACAAATTGCGCTTGGGAATGCAAATTGGTATTTAAAATTTTTCCCCAAAAGGAATAAGGGCTTAGCCGTGAGCTGTTTTCGCGCAATTATCTTTCGCAAAATTAATGCGAACTTGTGATAACAGTCACGATGGTCACGAGCTCGTGCTTACAGTTTTACGTAGATCCCGGTCCACGAGGAGCCTAAAGGTCATAGTGACTCCCGCTGGGTCCGATCTATTTCGATTTTGATAATATTCCATGTAAATGATACTCAGTGTCATGTGCTTGTCATTTCCCAGTTTCTTTTACTCGTTATCAATCCAATACCAACCGTTTACAAAATGTTGTACTATAAAACTCACATTTAAAACCGTTACTTATTTGCTCATCAAACAGTTTTCTTTGATTAAATTACTGTGAGAGTGCATCGACCACAGATAGACCTTACCTTTATGGTCCCTATACCTACTTAAAAAAACCGGACAAGTGCGAATCCATTAGCAAGCAAGGATTCCATTAACAAACATTACATTTGGTAGGTACCCCTTGTTTGGGAAAACCCACTATGTAAGTACTAGTAAATTTTTAGGCCTTATTAAAAAAACTACAGTGCTATTTAGCTTTTTTTTCAGAGTGAATTTTTGATCGTTTGCGTAATAGAAAAGTGCAAAATAATAAACAAAATCTCGTATAATTCACCACAAGCGTACATTTTAACTTGAAAACTTGCTTAATTAAAATTCTTAAATCTTGAATAACTCAGAAATAACCAAGTTTAGGATAAATCAGCCACAAATGTGCTCTACTTTAACCCCTTAAAAGAAATGTATCGTATTTGCTGTCACTTTGTATAGGCACACCGCCACTCGTGCACATTATGGAGAGCACGACTTTTTCAACTTTTTTACTCGCTATAACTCGCTACATCGCGAGAGTAAAAAGGACAGGTACGCAAGCTATCAAAAAGAACAACCTTTTTAAATTATCGTTAGTTACAGTGCCATTATTATACTTAAAAAAACCAAAGCTATGATAAACATATTTTTCTGATCAAAAGTACGACATTTCATGCCTTAGTTGAACGTCGGTCCGCTTCGCTTCGTTCCCGTACTAGAGTACGGGAACGAAGCGTCTATTAGCTCACCTATGCTTACAACTTCATTTAAGTACAGTTTAGTTGATACCATTTTATGAGCGCCGATCAAATATGGTGTATATGATCGAAGATTCAATCATTTAGAATCAAAGAACTTTGCAGAGAAAATTATTTATTGAGATTAGTCTTCACATTCAGATTTTGCAACCGCATTTCATGCATCATCCCAAACGTTGATTTGTACTTGAGACTATTCTGATGGTTTTCTAGAAGCAATTTTGTCTTCTTCAGCATTAACATAATTAGCATTCCTGAACATTAATATGCTGGACATTAGACCCGAAGATGGGGGATTCCCCTTTTCATGTAAGGTTCTTGTTTAGTCAATGATTTGGAATCAGAGTTTTCATCGTCCTTAAAACTCTGCTGGACTCGGTAGCATGTCATCAGAATCATCAGCTAAGACATCACTACATGTTCTTGACGTTGTAGGCGTTTTGTCTTTACGATCTTTATTTGATTCGTTATAAGTTTCAGATTCAATTACCTTTTTATCAGATTTGTTATCTGAATGTTTAAATGCTGGATCTTTAGGATTTTTAAATATTGTTGCTAATCCTAAATTAATATGTCCACTGAAAAGTTCACTGTAGTTTTTAGGTACAGTCGAAAATTTTAAATGAGTATCTTCCGCCGCTAATTTTGTATTATAGATTTTTACTCTATCAACTATCTTTGAAGTATGACTAATTTGAGACGCGATCGACAGATTACGATCTCGATCAACGCTTGTGTCGCTGGATGCTTCGTATCCTTGGTATGTGCTCAATCTATGAGGTCTTTCGGCGTCAAAAGTATCGTACTGTAAATAATGAATAACTGTTTCAAAATTGTAAACAATTTAATTTAAAAACTATCTACTTTGTATAGAACTAAGTTTTCAGAAACCTAAAGCCCGCTTGGTGGTAAGTGCTTACTGATGAATGGGCTAAAAACGGTCGCATTATTAGTGGTGTGATTCATGCGTTGTTAATCCTATACTCCTGTGAAGGATCTGACAACTCTAGTCGCAATACAGTAACTTGCCAGTTCGAGCCGAACTTACGCCCTAATCTATATATTAATACGTGAAGCGAAAACTTTGGATCCCTTTTTACGAAAATTGGGCGGACGGAAGAGTATGAAATTTCGCACACTTATAGTTTATACAGAGAAGAAGTGACGAATGCTAAAATTTTTGAAAAATATTTGCTACAAAGTTAAAAAAAATGCAAAAACGGGTACATACAGCTATGAGTGTCCAGTATATATTTTGACCTGTCATGGTACAACAGTCTATACAATGACAGGTCAAGTAATATTGGCCAATGAAATAAACCATGGTCGAAATTCGACCACCACGCGATCTCTAGTATATACTAAACAGTTGACTATGACGGGTCTGTTGGTCTAGTGGTTAGTGATCCTGAGTGCTGAGCCAGAGGTTGTGGGTTCGATGTGTGATGAGCACGATAATTTGTTAAGTGTCTGGGTGTAATTTATCTATAATATGTTTATATTTAAAAAATAGTGAAAAAAAAATGTGGTGAAAAATGGTGAGGTGAAGTGAATTACCAGATGTAGTGAAGTACATAACAAATAACGCATTATAATTAATAATAGTAATAACTTGAGATACCTCACACACGGCAGTTTTTTTTTTCTCAAACTAGGCAGAGCCTGTACTATGGTTACCCGACTGCTGATAAACATACTTAAATATTACTACACATACACATCCCACTAATATTATAAATGTGAAAGTTTGGATTGATGGATGGATGTTTGTTACTCTTTTAGGCAAAAACCACTGAACCGCTTGCAATGAAACTTGGTATGTAGATAGCTGGAGACCTGGATTAACGCATAGGCCCGATAGTCCCTCGGGATCGGGACTTACGCGGGTGAAACCGCGCTGCTAGTTATAGATCAATTACACCCAGATACAGAAAAAAATATCGTGCTTATCAGACAATTATTTGTCTTGTGTGAGAATCGAACCCAAGACCTCACTAACAGGCTAGTCGAAATTATGAAATAATAAAAACCTACTTACACTAGAAGCGCCGCTATTTGAGTACGTAGATCGTTTTCGGTTCATCGACTGCATTTGGGTGGCAGCAGCAGGCGGTGGTGGGTGAGGAAGCTTAAGTTCAGGTACCGACCACTTTTCATACAAGTCTATGCGAGGTCCTAAAACAGTCTCAGGAGCGGTACGACAGTTTTCTACTATCCATTTCTGCTCGTGCTCCGATGGTGACCTGACAATTTTTGTATTAAACGTTAATGTTGGGTAGGAAAATTTTGAAAGCGTACCTTGATAGGAGTTATAGTGGGCAAATAATAAAAAAATACCGGACAAGTGCGAGTCTGAATAGCGCACCGAGGGTTCCGTAAGCAAACAAACTTGTATACGTCCATCTCGGGAATCAATTCTCAAAGACGCCCGTCTTTTTCGAAAGACGAACTTAACTTTGCGATGTACGACAAAGTGAACAATCCAACCGCAAAATATAAGTTTGTAATCACAAAAACTTTTTTTTTATGTGGTATAACGACAAATTAACGACTTTCAGATTTTTTTCTTCACTTGTGCTGTCAGACCTTGCTTCTTACCAAATTTCATGATTCTAGGTAAGTAGGAACTGGGAAGTACCCTATAGGTTTTAAGTCGAAAACCTGTATGTACTTCCGGTTGACCTAGAATTTTCAATTTTGGTTAAAAGCAATGTCTCACAGCACAAGTAAAGGGAAAATTATGAAAAATAAAAAAAGTTGAAAATTAAGGTAAATTTTGGTACTTACAAGTTTTTGCGAAAATCTAAATTTGCCCATATCTTTTTATCGTGTTGAATAATAAAGAAAATCTCTATTCATTTTTCAACGTTATTTATTCGCAGAATTACATCATAAGTCCATTTAAATAAAGTGAAAGCAATAATAGGATGAGCTGCATAAATATTTCTACGTCAAAACAAATGGTTCGTTCGGTACTCGCGGTATATTAAAAACTGTTTTTTTTACAGTTGCATTGGTTCTTTACGTGATCAATAACCGATAATTATCTAAGGCCTAATTTCGTTAAAGCGCAGCCGACAAGCACCAATCAACTAGTCAATTAACGGCGCAATCACTGTATGTTTCGATGGATCACTAATTAAACTCGTAAACATCATCTTCCCAATTTTCATTGGGGTCGGCGCAAAGGGTTTGGCTGGTGAAAAGCAAAGCAAGTATTGTTCTGAAGCACGGCTCTTCCACGAATGAAACTATTTAAAATGTTAACACTGAGATACAATTTGATTAGATTATATAACATGTATATTACTTATTTTAAAACTAATAGTTTTAAGTTTAGGTACAGCGGGAATAAGTCATTATTGATTTTTAACGACTTCTTCCGAAGTATGATTTCATAATCCACTACATTTTAGACGATCAAAATACATTTTTAAACGGATAGGGTCACAATCTTATCAATTGTTTCGCAACGCATAGACAAACAAACATACATTGATTTTTATTATATATAAAAAGTGTATATAAATACACTAACCGGTTACTGTCAAGTGAAAAAAAATCTTGTTTAATTAACAAGTGGTCATCTTATACAAATACCCTTTGTAATAGACAGGGGTTCATATGACGTCATTCCCACATGCTTTCCTTTTGAAAAATTATCAACACTATTAAAAAAGATTGAACATTACATTTTTTATTTATTTTACACCTGATCACCTTGTTGCCTTTTCCCAACTAAGTTGGGGTCGGCTTTCAGTCTAACTACGATACGGCCGAACTTCGATATTTTAAGTGGAGCGACTGCCATCAGACCTCAACAACCCAAGTACTAGGCGATGTCGAAGTTCTGTAGTTAGAACAGGTTGTCGGACTTTTTAGGGCTCCAACTACCCGTAACGAATGCCACATATGTTGTAATGTGCTTTCCGAGGCACGTAATGTGTTAAGAATGGTCACCCATTCTAAGACTGACCTGGCTAGTATTACTTAACCTTGTAATGTGCTTACCTATTCGGTTACCACTTAGCCGCGAGCCCAAAGGTATTGTACCTTTTAAATATTATAGCGATTAAGTCCCGAGTTACATCTAATATGTATTTTTTTTTGCAAAGTTCAAAGTTAGTCCCTACAACAAGATTACTACGGTAATCATTTCGACATTTTCATTTAGACATTTGAGATTTAACATCAAGAATTCGCATACTCTCGGGGATCGCTAAAGGCGTGTCTTCGAATTGCGGAGCTATAGATTTTATTTTTGAGTGGATTGATTCTAGTCTAGTTAGCATATTTAAGATATAGTTAATACAAAATAAAATGCTATGTCACAGGATTTGTCATTTTTGATTTTAATGACTTCTTCCAATGTATAATTTTGATGAATTATGACGTTCTAGGCGGTCAGAATTCATAATCTTTGTATACTACGGCTTACAACCTTTTAAGGCTTTTAAGTCAAACTTTTCAAAGTTGAAGACACATGTCTGGCCGGGCTTATCCTCGCGTATTTTATGGCTACCGGTTTGTATATGTTGCAATGCGTTTTACAATTCAAATGTATAAAACACGGTTTATAAATGGATATATATGTACATTGTACATTGGGTCAGTATTTTTAGATCTATGTGATGTTATCATTTTACTGTTTTTGGCACTTCTCGTAAATAATATAATTAATTAATAACACATAGTTACTTCATGAATAGTCACAAATGTAGTGTAAAGTCTTTGCTACTGGTTCCTGTCAAAAGAGTTGATAAAACGCGTTTTATGCGTAAAATCGTAATTTTTATACTAATTGCTTAGTACATACATATTACCTAATAAATTGTATTTGGGTGGTTTCCGTTCGAAGAATATTAGCCCTGGTTACAGCAGGGACAATATTTTTTTAGTTAATTTTTTTACACCAATTACTTTAAAGTAGCAGAGTACGAAAGAGGTAGGTAGAACTTTCTATTTTCTTTTAAGTAAGTATATACTATATTTATGTCTGTATTAAACAAATAGGAAGCTTATAGTTCGTCCCTAGTATAATTTAAAAAAAAAATCTATTTATGTAACACCAACTCGAAAAAAATCATATTCTTTTGAACCGTAATTGAATAATTCAAAAAAAAAAATTAAAAATCGTTTGCTTGTGATATTACAAATCTAAGGAAAAGGGGAGGTTAAGCGGAAACTGTATTCTCCCCCTGCCCACCTCAATTCAGTCGAGGCAGGACAGAGTAAAATGTCTGCTATAGGGCATCAATAGTTCTAAATTTTGCTGATAATTATCATTGCGATATTTTAATGTAGCGAGGTATACAACTATATTATTGATTATTCTCTATTTCGAAAATAGAATGACACTCTAACTTTACTAAACTATAACTTTGCCCACGTAGCAACTTAAAAAAAAAAACAAAAATTATTATTTTTGTTTAAGATTAGTTTTTTAGTAAAATTACGGCTACCTGGAAATACGAAACGAATATATCGAATTTTTCATATGATCTTACGTAAACATATTTAGGTTAATAATGGCCAAACTTACCTCAACATGCACGATAAATCTTCAGCGTTATATACCGATTTAGTTTCAGGATTGTAAAAGCCATCACCGGTGTCGTAGAACCCGGGTGGAATGACGCGTGGTGGCATTTCAGCAGTGATGTTGGACCTGCCTGCTGGTTCGAGACCTTCCTCATATTCCTCTGTGTACCTGGAAACAGAGATTATGTTAGAGACAGGTTCAGCAGATATAGAAGATAATTATCGCTAGATTTATTCGAAAATTAAAACGCCTTTGCTTGATTCCAATCAAGCTGTTTATTTCTCGGGTGGTAATTAATAGAAAGAATTTGAGAGACAGGAATAAAGAGGCATATGGTCTATAGTCAGCCGCAGAAACCATAAGGTGACAATATACTTTGTCATTAATAAATTTAATTATGAAACGTCAACAAAAATTACTACATTATATTATATTTACTTAGGTTTTAGTGAGAGTCAGAAACGACATTTACTCGATTGCTTGGTTTGTAATAAACAGGGTCAGCAATGGAAGATCCAGGTCATAAACCTCGTAAGATTTGGAAAAATCTATGTTTCGAAAATATAATCAACAAAGCTTGCCTCTGCAACCTTGAGTAAAAAAATATTTAACAACTTGTACAATACCGTGTAATATGATAATAATATAACGGGACAAACTGCATTTTTCGACAGTGACTGTTTTTGTCTGTAGTTACTATTGGCTAAAAAATATGAACCTATATGGCACAGCGGGAGAGTATTCGTAGAGAGTCAGAGGTCGCGGATTCTGTTCCCGTTCAGTGGAAATATTTGTATTCTTACGGGAAACTAAATTGACCCTCGGGCGCCATCTATTGACGAGTCAATGGAGGAAGTCATAGAGGGTTACGATTACCTAAATTTGACGCCATCTTTTGACAATAAACTAATACTAATAGTCTATTTATAGAATGCCCCACGTTAGAAGATTCTAAAAGAGTTTCGAGTTTTCGGGAAATTCCCGAACTCTATGAAATGACGTTCGGAGTATATAAGGCAGTGGCATAATTGTTTTTGTGGCGTATTAGTTCACGAGACAAGAAGGCAACCGCCTTCTTGGGGGACCCCCCAGGTACTGCAGTCCTGCAGCCCAACAACACAGTTTCTTAGGCCCCGCTTCACCGCAAAGGCAGCCCTCACAGGTAGCCCGAGCGACGACGCGGAGCGTCTCTTAACCCATCCATTCTATGTCCATAGTCCTTGTTGCTGCAGCCACCCCCCGCCTGCGAGCACCTACTCCTACTTAACGCAAGTAGGCGCATCGTGTGTGCGCGGGTGACCGCCGCGACAACAACCACAAGACTCCACAGACCGACACAGCGGTGTGGAGGCCAACAGCTTTGACACTAGGGGGTCGCACGTAAGTCGCCGCCTGTGTCGCTGGTCGCCCGGAGCTGAGTTTTCCCAGGTGTCGCCTGGGGTCTTATCTGGCTCGGGTTGTCCGCCTAGGCGGCGTGAAGATTGAAGCGGCCCCTCACTAACAAGATGAAGATCCAGACAAAGTCAACACCATGACCTACCCCTCTTCAAGAGTAGTGGAAAATGCCGCTGGCATGGGGCCATCATCTCGACCCAGCCTCCACACGCTCTTTACAGGATGTTGTGAAGACCACGATGTATTATTTCAGTTCTAGTTTTGAGATCAGCGAGTGAACAAATGCGATAAGTAAGTTCAAATGAAAATTGAGTGGCAATAGTGAAAATTGTATCTGTGACTTGTAATAATTGTGATAGTTGTGAATTATTTGTATACTAGCTGTGCCCGCAACTTCGTCGAATAGTGTATTTATATCTAATCAACAGCCTAAAAAATAAGTTTCAAGCTTCTAGCTCTATATATGACGATACTTCCATACAACTTTTCATCCCCACCTTTCAACCCCTTAACCTTTTTTTCGCATTAAAACGTAGCCTATGTCCTTTCTCAGGCTCTAGACTATCTGTATACCAAATTTCATTTAAATCGGTTCAGTAGTTTTGGCGTGAAAGGGCGACAGACAGACAGACAGACAGAGTTACTTTCGTATTTATAATATTAGCACGGAATAGTAAGGAATAAGGATATTAAGTAATTAAGTAATTCGGTAATTAAATAATTAAGTAATTAAATAATTAAGTAATTAAGTAAGGATTATTAGAGTATATTTCGGTAGTAAATTAGCGTACCTTACTAATCCCGAATCCCGGCTCGTAACAGTATGCATGCAAATGTAATTGCATTGGCTTGGGAGTTTCTATGTAGTTATAATATGTGATATATTTACGATAAGTGTGTAGAATTCGTGACTTCGATAATGTACTTATTCCTGATGATTATTTTAGCACAAATGACTTCAATGATAATTTATTTAACAATAAATATGAAATAACTTTAGTGTTCAATAGTATGTCATGTTCGGGTGTAATTTAAGTTACAGGTCAAGTAATACCGAAATATGTAACAACTGCTCAGATTTTAATATTTATAATGGAGGGGTATATAGCAAATAATAATCTGCATCATTTATATTCGTTATAATATAAAGCTTGGAATATCCGTAAGTAAAACAAATGATCATGACAACAGAGTAGTCTGAGCGAGAGGGAAAAATGCTGCGAAAAATATCAGGTGGGCAATTCATTCCCACCTTTTTGTAAACGGGATGAGATGTAATTCCACGTTAATATCTCGTTTATCTAATAAATGAACGCAACTTAAGGAAATAAAATAACAAGGAACGTTACGTACAGGTGCCGAGCTGTACTTCACATTATTTTTATCTGAGCAGAATTCTATTTAAAATAATTAATTATTGAATAAAAATATCATCATAATATTCAATTCTCTACGTATTAACGCAGTAATATTGATATAAACTTACACTGGTAATTTTTTTAATAACTTTGTTTTTAAAAGTGGTCAATTGGTCGTAGGATTGTACAAAAGTCACGACAAGGCAAGCTTGTTTAAAATAAGGTTCCACCGTAACGTTAAGAAGAAAGCTTAACTTATCAACCGATCATCATGCAATTTTCTATACACGTCGTATCCCAAAAAAGTTAGAATTAAATTAATCTGTGTGTCAGACAGTTCCAACACGAGAGATGGCGAATGCTAGTATCCAACAGACATGGATACTAGCATTCGCTCGCAGCTCATCTCGCGTTGACTTCGGTTTCCGTACGCCTTTATTAAATGGCAAATACAATGTGTGAAAAAAATGAAAGTATGTTTATTAGAGTTTTATTATTAATATTGATAATTATATTTACATAAAGTGAAGTGAAAATTATATAAACTATGGAAGAAACTGTAGTAGATAATAGTGCCGAAACATCTGATAAACACGTGGGTGCTAGATAGGATATATTTCATGCATTAATATGAAATATATTGTACATATGAACATGTGCGCTTTCTATTTATTAGACGTATGTATAATATATATATATATATATATATATATATATATATATATATATGTATATACTATACAGCGCCTACATAATTATGTTATAATGTCACCGTACTTTTGTAAACTAGTCGTGCGTCGGAGCTGACACACACACTTTTTTATTCGCAAGGAGTCCAATTTTCCTGGCATTTTGTTTATTTCACTAAACTTTATTTTTATTAAAAATATAACAACCCAATTAGCCATTCCTTTTATGAGCTTAATTTCATCATTGATTGACCGAAGATAAATAACATTTACGCGTTACAAATAAATTTTTAAGTGGTAATTTCTTCAGGAAAAAAAAGCAAAGGAATTTTCATGTAATTTGGTACCACACTTTTCCTCACAATATATTTAAATTAGTATTGCTGCAAAACCCATTGAATTTTTTCAAAGCCACGTACTCGTAGTTGAAAGCATTCTTGATAGAAGGTTTTGATATATGTGGTGCAAATCCAAGGACAATGCGGAGCGTAACAACTCCCAGATTATAATCTTATTTCACATTCAATTTGGAAAATGTTTGTGTGGTTTTGTGTAACTTTCGAGTCCTTTACCATGTTACGTTTAAATTGTATTCAACGTAGGGTTCGATTTCTAACAAATAAATTATGGTTAAAAAATAAAAAAAACTTAAAAAAACACTAATAGCAAACCAAACTAAAGTAGACAATAATTTTTAATTGTAAAATAGCGTGAGGTGCTCTTTACTATATTTTTATAATAACTGTACTCATTATAAAAATATAGTAAAAAGCTACCAATGAACTATTTTTTAGTTCGGTTTGTTTTAAATTGTTTTTTTTTTAGTTTTTTAAATTATCATTTATTTTCTTATTTTTTTTGTCTTGTATTGTCATCGGTCCTTGAAACTATTCGATTTCAAGTTAATCTAAAGTCTTGATGTTGATGAAAACTATGTTGAAAAATTCCGTCACATCGATATATTATATACAGGTTAAACTAGCCGATTGCTTACGAAAAAATTGTAAAAGAAATTACATTTTTATGTAAAAGTAAATTATGATGTGTTCAATTCTGAAAGTATTAATCATGCGATAAGGTTCTGAGATTAATTATTATAAGAATGACTAATTTGAGTTATGAATGACCAATCCCTGTAATGACCAATTTGAGAATGACCGATTGTAAGGCTTAACACTGAGAATAATGACGTAATAAATGTAATAATAGACCATAGTTCGTACTTTAGCCCGATTGAATGAGCGCCGGCGCACTCATAAGCTGGAAAAAAAATATTTCTTTACCTTTCTTCTTTATTTATCTTAACAATATTTCAAAAAGGCCTTCGGCCTTGGCTTAGCAGTTGTTCATTTAGGCTAAGTAATAATACAAGAAATAATTAGTACCTTCTATCAGGCATCTTACAATAAGCCCAATCATCTTCTTCGTATATTAGTCCATCCGCGAAGATTACTTTTCTGTTCGTAATAACCCCCTTTTTAAAGGTTCCCTTTACTATTGTACCGTCTGGGTACTGTAACTCGCCGGCTCCATGGAACAGACCGTCTTCGAAATCGCCTTCATAGATAACTCCTGTTAAAAATAAGAAATTTTACTTCGTTGCCTGCGGTATGCGTTGCAATGTCAGCTACAATTAATTTTTATTTTTGAGTCGTCACCATCCTACAAATGTACAAAGTTATAACTAAATTCGATGGAAAACTAAAGAATCGGTCACAAGCGGTCCACTCCAACTTTGCCCAATTCAAACTAAGAAAAAGGTTTTGAAATGGCTACTTACACTTAAATATGAAGAAACAGAAAAAATTATAAATAGACACAGGGATATATGACATACATATGAACACACGCATACACACACACACGCACGCACGCACGCATGCACGCACGCACGCACGCACGCCCGCCCGTTGTTGTGTATCGATGTATATTGTGGGCGACAAATACATAAAATTTATTACTAAAAAAAAAACATTCATTAATAATGTATAACCTACGTCTATCTGGAATTATGTACCAATCAGATAGTAACGGAATTGTTCAAATAGGTAGAATGACTAATAAAACGTACTTTATAAACATGATTTATTAATAACTTAATGAACAAATAATTACCGTTAGGAAACGTGTACTTTCCAGAGCCGCTCATGCCCAATATGTCCCAAGATCCTGTGTACTGAGACCCGGTTGGAAATAACTTCGTTGAACGGGGAGCTTGAGGTATTTTCAGTTTTATTTGCCTGTAGGTAAAACGTAAGTTTGTTTAATTTTGGAAAGACAAAAAAAACCAGGCTTCACAGAATTCTAAGACCGATACATGATTATCATACCAATTAATGATATCATACATCGTTTTACGCGTGTCAATTAAATATACACTAAAGACTATAAACAGAATAATAATTATTATAAATTAATCAATGTTGATTCTAGCCACGAAATAAAGAGTTAAGTGGGAAGTAATGAGTTTTCACAATGTTGTCGAAGATTTATTAAGTCTATAAAACCTATTTCATCGTTAAACTAGGGTCCGTTTGATACAAGTAAATACGAGTAAGTACTCGATACTTTGGTTTCGATACCAAGTACTTTTGGCATCGAATCAATCTTGGGATATTTACACGGCATCGAAACGCAAGTACTTGGTATCCATTCGAATCAGATTATCAGAGTGAACGAATATTAATTTGCAATATATGAACGCATCTTAGTGAACAAATCAGACGGAGTAAAACCCCGCTCTCTTTCGTTCCTGTACAAAAATTATATTACAATCTCTACTTACTTTTAATTATAAAATTTGTTTCTATTATTATGTTTAATCATATTTAAAATAAACAGAAAAATAACCACTACCAAGAATATTTTCCTATTAAATCAATCTAAAAAGTATCGATACGAGTGATTTGAGTACTACTTTGGGGCCATCCATAAATTACGTCACACGTGGAGGAGGGGAGGGGTCAACGAAATGTTGTGACGGAGGGGGGGGGGGGGGAATCATAAGCTTCGTGACGTCACATGTCAAAAATAAAAGTATTTAAATAGAAAACATTAACTGTAAACGAAAAACTTTAAAAAAATATTCTATTGTTAAGTCATTCACTCAACGGAGGCTGGTTGACGGCGGCGGGGATAGAGGAGAGCGGGGCGTGCTCTGGCCAGCGGTCAACGCCTTCTCAGCCAGCTGATACACACATCCACGAACGCCCCAACATCTATCTTTAGGCTTTAGAAGGTTTATATTATTTTGTTCGAGAGTTCTCGCTCGCAATAATAATTTTGGAACTGCTGATTTAATTTATTCAGTTCTGGGTGTAAAATTGCAAAATATGAGGCATCACACCAGGCAGCTCCCACAGATGTGACCACCGGTGACAATGACTGGCGGAGGGTCCAAAAATAATAAAATTTGTGTAACGTAATTTATGGATGGTCCCTTATAGGAGTGATATCGGTATCTTCTGGGTATCGGAAGTACATTAGACCCGTGTCTGGCAGTAAGACAGTTTATAGTGAAGGTAAGTAGGCATTGGTGCTAATTCTGTTACTTCACTCTCTAATCTAAAATTAACTAAATTTTCTGCATATAAGATGTAAACCTTGTACACTTAGAAAAAAGGTCTTATTTCAAATTTAAACAAACAGGTAACATATGTCGCTATCGAAATAAGCAATTTATTTGTCGACTAAAGTCTGACACGCTTAAATAAACTTTAATACCACGTAGCGAGAGCTGCTATCCGTTGAATGCCATCTCTTTTGCTCTGTGTTTTTAGTAAGCATCTTTGTAGGTGTCGATCGAAATAATGTCATCTTAGTCCATTTGGAACAAGTTTTTATACGGCATTTGAATAATTGGGGACTATCGCAGCGTGGTAATTATACGGCATTTGAATAAATGGGGACTCTAGCTGCGTGGAAATAAAGTTGAGTATATGTTGGCAGGTTTTAGTGAAATTTAGTGGCGCTGAGAAATAGATGCCAGTAACAAATAGACCTTGTTACGAATAAGACAAGGTTGATTTTCTTATGAAAAAATTAAGTCAAGTTTTAGTTTAGTCTAGTGTACAATAGAACCGGCACCATTGTCATTATAAATTCCCTTTGTAAAACACTTACCCACATTCCTCTTCGTGTGCTTGAGAAAACTTCCTCATTAGCTCGTCCCATTGCGACCCGCGCTTCTCCGAAACACAACTGTGTTGAGACAAACATCTTTGTTTACTTAGTAACAGTTAAGTCTGCGTTGTGACAGTATTAATACAAGTGTGTCCTATATTTTAAACTTTGCGGTGACAGTAAAGTCCTTTTACTTTTTTTTAAGAAATTTGGGATAAGGTTTTAAAAAAAAAATATTTAGTTTTTTTTTAAAAGACAACTCCCACATTAAGAATTACTCCTGCCTGTGTCTCGGGGGACTTTATAAACATACAAATAACGAACACAAAGAACACCCAGACTTGTTTGGGAATCAAACCCACGACCTATGGCATAGCAGTCAGGGTCACTAACCACTAGACCAACAGACCAGTCAGACTGATTGCTTTTGGTTTAATACTGTTTTGCTTGGTGTTTCTACCACGCTCCTATTCTATGAGTAACCTGTTCTTACTAAACCCTTTTTTTTCCAGACAGTCTTTAAGAAGAGCATTAAATTTTTTTACATAGTCGACAAACGCACGAGTGAAGTTCTTGCTCTTCCAGCTGCCTAAAGGTTACGCTGACATTTTGCGATAGGAAATGATCACTATGTCAAATTAAGTTTTTGAATACACAAAGAACGGTCGTAAGAATCACACTACACAAAGTACTTAATCGTTTTAAAAAGTAATCGATAGTTTTTTGGCACCTACCAGAGAGGTGCGATTGAAGAACTGCGACAATGGAGAATGTCATAAGATCCATTAAATAACTTGAAACTTCATGATCGTGAAGCCTAAATGTCTAAAAATACACCCGTTTTTGTTTAATTTAAACCGAGCGAATAGTTTTTTAACCCCCGACGCAAAAAGAGGGGTGTTATAAGTTTGATGTCGATAACTCTCTCTGTGTGTGTGTGTGTCTGTGGCATCGTAGCTCTCAAACGGATGGACCGATTACGATGCGTTTTTTTTCATTTGAAAGCCAGTTTCCTTGCGGTGTTTCTTAGCTATGTTTGGTTAATATCGATCCAGCAGTGTAAGAGTATCGGCTCTTTTCCAAAATGGTGTGAGGCATTTTGTAATCGTTGAAAAGATTTTCGAGTCGGGGGTGTTTTAAATTTATGATTATAGGTGAGATTAGAGAGAGAGTAGAGGTATATGATTATAAATTTAGTTTGCAACTTATTAAAATACTTTGCGCGGACTGTCTCATCGTAGTCATGATGACGGTTTTTGAAAAAAGGCAATATAATAACTTTCCTAAAACAGGTTAATTTTGCTACTATTTTTCAAATAACTCCGATTTCTTAGCCGCCGAGATGCGAGGAGTAACAATTTAACTTTTTAGTCATAAATCTTCTGATTCTTATATTTCTCATTGCTAGTGTTTTAAAAAGTTTAGATAATAATGACACAATAAACTTGATACTTACCTACGGAAGAGAGAAAGAAGAATGTATATTTGTAACAGGGAGGGACTCGGAGGGACCTACCGAGTTATAATGTTATTCCAAAATTTATTGCTCGTATAAAAGTTACAATATTTTTTGTTTTTAATAGAGTGTAAGTTCTGTAAGACATAAATCAGAAGTTGGTGATGTTTTTCATTGCGCAGTCCTTAGCGATGCACAGAATACATACACACAGAAACATTACATTCGATACATTCTTTAAATGCAAAATGTTTTGAAGAATTGAGAAAATAAAAAATGTCACCGGTTCACAGCAAATGTCACAACATTTGCTGACTATTTTCTGCATTGCTTTTCCGAGTTGGTTGTTACCTATATATTTTAATGAAATATTTCTTAGAACAAAATGCTAGTAGCATTTTGTTAGTACTGTCAATGATCTCTGTATACTTGTTTACCCGTTCATGGTAAAAATCTAGTTCCTTAGCTAGCGTAGCTCTCTTCTTCCTGCGGGTGGAAACGATGTGGGTGGCGAGCTTATCATCATATCGAGCACTAATTTCATCTTAGGGATTGAAATAGAAAAAATCTAGGATGAAAACATTGCACACTGCGTCACCAAGCTTTACATGGTAGCAATAAATATACAAATATGCTAAAATTAATAAAAGATACCGTGTCTACAGAAGAGTGGAGTCATACACATCAGAATACTTTAAAGAAAGAAAAGACATTGGATCGGAATTAGTATATGAAGATCAGAAACTCAGAAGTGAGATAGTCCTGGTGTAGATTCTAGGTTTTTAACTTACGTTGACGAATTGCATTTCATCGTTGGCAGCATTTTACATAACACTGTAAACAAAGCAATCAAATTATTTCACAACCTGTTCCACAAAATCAAAATTCGAAGCAATTGTGTTGCAAATCTTTATGGAGTTCAATAATAACAAAAGGTATTCAGAAAATTAGGACAGTGAGCAATTTTAGCAAATACACAAAGCAATTTGTGCGGTGAAATAGTTCTCCGCCGTAGGTGCTAATGCATGCCATTCATGTGTTGGAAGTGACTCTCAATAGATAGATAGTCATTCAACAACTAAATATGTTTATTTATTTGTTTGTTTGTGACGCTTTCACGCCGTAACTACTCGACCGATCATCATGAACATTTTCACACATGTTGGTACAGAAAAAGACATAGGGTACCCTTTAGCCAAAAAAACTATTGTTATCAAGGAATACCTGAATTTATTGACACATTCACGCGAGCGAAGCCGCCCATCAACCCATGAAATGTTGTTCTGTTACTACGTTAATATCGATTACCTTTTTTTGAGGTAAAATAAAATCAATAACGTAATTTTTACGCACCTTTTAATAGTTTTCTAAGAATAGTGTTATCCAGTGTGTGTAAAGGAACATTATTGTACGATGAAACCCGTAAAGGTACTATTGCCGAACAAGCGTTTTCACCTTACTTTGCTAATTATTATAAAACTCT
Organism: Euplagia quadripunctaria; assembly: GCA_963859945.1. Lineage (NCBI taxonomy): Eukaryota > Metazoa > Arthropoda > Insecta > Lepidoptera > Erebidae > Euplagia > Euplagia quadripunctaria. The sequence continues at coordinate 5,587,229 of OY982569.1, read as the reverse complement.
GATTACTACACGCCCATCGCGTGTGCTCCCTCGCTCCTGTGTATTATAATTCCTTGGTCTTATCAAACACTCTTTTAAATGGTGGGATTAAAAGTTTATGTGTTAATCCAGGTCTCTAGCTATCTACATACCAAGTTTTGCCAATCGCAATCGGTTCAGTAGTTTTTGCGTGAAAGAGTAACAAACATCCATACATCCTCACAAACTTTCACGTTTATAATATTAGTGGGATAATCCGTCATTCCAATGCTGACATCAATTTGAAATAGTCAAAGAAGTCAAGTAACGAACGAACGTCTGAGATTCAAAACAAAGATGACGGGAAATCCGTTGGAGAAATGAACACCATTGTGTCAAAGCTTAGTATTCTACATGCGAGCTCGGTCATGGTCGAACGTGGCGTCGTCGCATCTATTATTTATAATGAAAGAGTGAAACTTAGATCGGACTATCAGTTTATTGAACTTAAAAGGGATCTTAGATGTGTCCGGCTCGGAAAAAGTTGTAGAACCTTAATCTAGAACACGTACGTATAATAAATACTATCCGATTTTTAGTATATTAGCCCAGTCAATCTAGCTGTTTTATGATCAAAAATGAACATTTCGATTACCACGCATTTTTATTTTTGGATAAATAGTAAAAAAATGCGCTGATTAAGAATTTCGATACCTGCGGTCTGGACAAGAGACGTACTGGAAACGAGATATCACAGGAAATAAAAAAAAAGTATTTAAAAAAAAAAATAAAGTGAGAAAAAATCTGATTTTTTATTGGTCACAGAAAGATAAAGCTCTTTAATAGCTACTAAACAAAAAAAAGAAAACTGCTTGGCAAGTTATTAAGAAAAAAGAACTTAAGTGTCATGACTTTGTCTATTTTCATACATACATATTTAAATATAGATGATGAATAAATGATTGTAACTGTCATTGATTCGGCAACATAAGAAAGAAATGGAAACTGTAGGACACAGAACGGGTCAAGTATGGAATGACCTCCCCGACAGTACACTAGCGGAACTAATAGACATAGGCAAATAACTTTTTATAAATCGTGTATGTTGAAGCTTCTAATATGAAGTTAAACGAAAATTTTAGAAGCAAAACGAAACTTTCTTTATAAACGTATAGAGGTAAAGTACTAGAGCTCAAACTGAATGGGAAATTCAAAACGGGCGTTTTGCAAAACGAGCGACCGAGCGACCGACAGCAGGCGAGTGGTATCAGAATGGCTCAAACGAATATGTTTCCTAAGGTAAGCCCGGCCATGCGAAGTATATTTGAATGAACTCATTTTAGAATTTTGTATGTATTTCCCGCAAACAAACCTTTGTTTAATAATAATAATAATCATTTATTTACTATAAAATAGATTGTACAAGTTTGGTAGATGTTGAAAATATTTCGGCTTACAGTGCTGTTTAGTATATTTGTACAATTATGTGTTAAACCCTGAAATCCAAGCTAGGTGGCGACCTGTATTTTGGAGATCAGTGTTCTATCTTGTCTATAATAATTTAAGCAAAAATAATTGTTTTTAGCAGTGTATGTGTGTGTGAGTGCATGTGATTGTGCGTGTGTATGCGCGCGTGTGTGTGTGTGTGTGTGTGTGTGTGTGTGTGTGTGTGTGTGTGTGTGCGTACGTGCGTGCGTGCGTGCGTGCGTGCGTGCGTGCGTGCGTGCGTGCTTGCGTGCGTGCGTGCGTGCGTGCGTGCGTGCGTGCGTGCGTGGGTGCGTGCGTGCGTGTGTGTGTGACTGTCTGAGTAAGAAAATTCTATAATGAATGAATGATATGAAAAGATGTCAAACGCTGAATAGATTTTCCGTGTCGCCGTAATTTAAATTTTGGATCCTAGGTATATATAGGTTCTAATCTAGGTTTCATATGTGCTCATCGGCATAACATTTAAACAAGTTTATGAAAAAAGGGATATTGGACTAAACTACAAATATTGTAGGTAAGAAACACAAAATTCTCGTTCAGGTTTTTTACCCTCGACAGGGAGTTCATTCCACAACCGGAGCGTTCGCAGGAGGAAATTCCTCTGAAACCGTACCGAGCGCGACCACTTAGATTCCAAGGTGTGAGGATGAACGTCCTGCGGTGCGGTGGTAGAGTGCGGCCGCGGGCACTATGTCAAACAGTTCGTTGGAGCACAATAACCCATTATACAAGCGGTAGAACACGCACAAGGCGGCCGTCTCTTCTTAGGTTTAAGGGTTTAATTTCGCTTGTGAGTTTGGGATCGTCGACGATTGAGAACCCCTAGAAATGCACCCTAAGGGCAAAACACGCCGTTATATCGCATACACTTAACTCATACAGTGTCTCCTCGGATCCGCCGTATTCCGTTGAGCCCTCAATAATTATTTTTATGAAAAAATACTAGCAATGTGGGTCACACATTACTGGTATTCTTGTTAACCCCTTTAGCTAGGTTTCTTGAAGCCATAAGTCTGAGAAGTGAATTATAAAGCAAGATTGCGCTACAAAAATCAGAAATGGCTGAAGTAGTCCAACCAGTAGACCAATAATAATAATACCTTCTCCAGCTAAGCTAAATGCTTGTTAGGTTAGGAGTGGGTGCATGACGGTAGTACACTGGGTGGGATTCGAACCCGCAATCACTTGATCGCAAGTCTGATGCCTTAGCCACGCTACCGCTGGTAAGAATTGTGGGTCCACTTCTCCAAAGAATCTAGAGATGGTCAAATCAGAGATATAATGACCTAAACCGATGCGCTCTGCCTCAGCAGGCTTTCACTATTAAAATTGTTTCCAAATAATCTATATTTGGGATTCATTCATTTATTTATGTTTTGCTAACAGTTGTAACATTGAATTGTTGTAGGTTGTAATCTAACTAATGTTGTTTGCCTGAAACATGTTACATAGTTTTAGTTACATTGTATTTGCTTTAGATTGCAGTCCCACATATAACATATTTCGCCAGTAAAAGCTTGACATGTAATAATTGAATAAAACTTTTAAGTGTATAATCAGATTAATTAATATTGTTAAATTTAGTAGTTAATTAAAAAATTAAATTTTTGAGGTATCAAAGATACTGTTATTTCCCACCGATTCCAAAAACTCAGATATCGATTCCATGCCCATGACACATTTTATACACAATCGAAATTTTAAATTAACCATTTACCATTGGCTGCAATTTTGAAATTTCGCGATTGGACTTGACGTACAATGAAATACATACTAATGTCTGTAACATTTTCGATTTTCATTCAATTTTGAATATTGCAACGTGCATTTTCACGCATTTTAATTCACGCATTTTAATTTCATTTTTATTAACGCCTAATCCTTATGTAAAATCATCGGATAAACAGCTTTCGTTTTTGACATTTTGCTCTAAAAACAATACTTTTCGAGATATTTAATGAAAGCCGAAAAAATACGACTTTTAAGTTATTTTGCAATAATAAACAATGACACGGATCTCCGTCAAAGTAGACACTTTAGGATGTTATTCTACATATTTTTCTTCGAATTTTAAGCCAAGTATCGTATTGTTATAAAAGACCACCACTTTTCACGTTTTTTTGGCTCTGGCGACCGGATTATTTGTGTGATGAGCACGATCATTTGTTCTCTGTCTGGGTGTAAGCTATCTATAATATGTATGTATTTAGATTATTAAAGTATGTAAAGTATGTTTATCAGCAGTCTAGTTATCATAGTACTTACTGCCTAGCTTGGGGTCAGAGCACCGTGTGTGAGGTGTCTCAAGTTATTAATATTATTCTGTGAATAGTGCTCGAATGTTATTAAGGGAAGATAAAAAAGTAGACAGAGTGGAGAGATACTTTTCTTCTAAATCAGTTAAGGTTTTATACGAATGATGAATACCCGAATGTGCAAGCGTAATTTTCTTACTTCAGTATCTGAATATACTCTCTTGCTCAGTTTTTCTAAATATAAATACAACAATAACAATTTGTGCACATACCAATTCTGAAAAGATAATCTCAAATATTCGACAAATAAACATATGTATACAGGTATTATGAAGCTCTTGACAAACAAATTGTTGTCAGGTTCTCTTGACAACCGCTATTTTAGTCTTTGATCTGCAGTATTAACAAACCCATAGAGTAAACCCTACGTAACAGACCTATTTATTATTTTATATATTGAGATATGTAAACGTACGTAGTACATTTAAATCAATGCCTATTTACATACCCAATTTGTTATTTAAAATAAAAAAAAATTAGTTTATAAATAGATAAAGACAAATGAGTTTAGTATCTTTTTCATTTCCCTCGGTTTGTTAATCTATTTTCTTTTATTTTGTTTGGAAGCTATTGAGGAGTTTTAATATTAACAATAAAAAATGGAAACAGATTTATTAAATACCTTTAACGGAATTCAATTTTAATGAATAATTTAAAGAATTACTGCCATGATACCAATGACAAAAATTCTTAAGTCTTGTCCCTTTATCAAGTGAAAGGCTTATACTGGTGCCGTTGCTCAGAGGTTACTACAGTAGTCCTTATGGTGCAAAAGTAGACTTTGCAACGCAATGACATAATACAACAGAGCGCGCGCAGCTCTTCTTAACAGCTAAATCAGTCAGTCATCCTCACAGAAAACCAGCCGTGAAGCAATGCTTGCATTGCATTACGCCGCATGAGTGAGGTTACCGGAAGCCCTAACCCTTCCCTCTCCCTTATTCCCCCCCCCCCCCTCCCCCCTCTTCCCCTTTTCTCCTACTCCCACCTTAAAGGGCGGCAAAGCACTTGTGACTCTCGAGTTGCAGGTGCCCATGGGCGGCGGTAGTCATTTACCATCAGGTGACCCATATACCATAAAAAAAAGAAAAAAGAAGTCATCTACATAAGTAGCCAGAATTTATGCTTGCCCGATGTTACTGGTTTTTCCTTCAAACATTTTACTATACTGTGCTTAGATATTTCAACAGTAGTCACCACGTTAAACTAAGTTTTTTATCTTACATACAACTCAAGCTTGACCAAAAATTGTCTACAAAAAAATTATTTTAAGAAAAATATCATATACTAGCTGACCCGCGCAATTTTGTCCGCGTTTGTAAATTTTTCCCGTTTCTGCAACATTTTTCATTGATACTCCGCTCCTATTGGTCGTAGTGGGATGTTATATAGCCTATAGCCTTCCTCGATAAATGGGCTATGCAACACTAAAATAATTTTTCAATTCAAACCAGTAGTTCCTGAGGTTAACGCGTTCAACCAAACAAACAAACAAACTTTTCAGCTTTATAATATTAGTATAGATTTGATAGGGCAGTAATTACTTGTGATTCCTGAGGATTCGGTTTTTCCCGTAGAGTCCCATTTAAAATGAACATTATAATATGTATAATAAATAATGGATTTCTCGGCTTTACCCCAAATCTTGTCAGATGTTATCTTTTTTTCTCTTTAGAATTACAATAAACTGAAGTCTAATTCCTTGTCGTCATTGTCGCTTGGTAATTTATCGCAAGTACCGACTCCATTGTGTGCATTTCCTGAAAATGAAATTAAGTGTATACTGCTATAATAGCGGAATAGAAGGACGAAGTCTTTATGAAGTTTTATTGTTTTATAAATGGAATGCAATTTTGTCAAGACTTACCTTACCTTCACATACAAATTCTAAGAGTTTTTCCGAAGCAGCGCGTAAACAAAGCCTATTTATGCCCGTCTTGTGGATCAATCAATATCAAATAGAGCTAAAACCATTATCTCTCAGAAACTTTCCTCGCCTGTACGTGCTTGGAATTTATTACGAAATATTGCACTTTATTCGTGAGGAGTCTTGTTTTATTAGCTGTGGCTAAGAAAACGGCACTTGGCAACATACATTGCATTGTCTCCGTACGTATTGTCCCCACACACATTAATAATTAGTTACGTCGACTGTATGCGATTCGTTCCAGAGAAAGTCCCTAACACTATGCAGGTCGACAAATTTATATTTGCAGTTGTTGAAGCCAATCTATTAAAATTTTCAGAACATTCGATTTTGATTTTCTATACGCTTTTCTTTAGTAACTGCAAAAATAAGTTTGTTTGGTGGGTTTGCATACAACATTCGTTTTGCAGTTTAGTATTAGAAGTTTGACATTTATTTCGCATTGTTAAGGTTGATATTTGTATGTAGTATATCAATAGAGTTTTTAATTCACAAGGGCCATGTTCATATTGAACTGTTTCTTTTGTCTCCTGTATCCTAGTGAAAATGAAATCAGTGGGACAATGCCTGCGAGTTTTATTTTAGCGGACGCGACTGATGCATCTCGGGATTTTAGTTGTAGCTCGTTATATTTTATTAGCTCTCTCTCTGTCTCTCGTTTATTGTATCTTTTTATGACCTCTTTATCAAATAAGTTTGTTATATGTAGTATGTTTATGTAGTGTATTTTTCGCTTTGTTGGAGTTTGAGCAGTATTATAGTTATATTAAAAGAATCTGTCTACACCTGCTTGTAATTCCCATAAATATTAAAATGAAACGAGATATTATTCAATTACATTAGGTATATAATCATAAATTAAAACTTTAAAATACCCCCGACTCGAAAATCCTTTCAATGATTACAAAAGAGCTGATTAATCATATTAACAAAATAAGTAATAATTAAAATCATTTTTGCGACTTATTTTTAAAGGATTTAACAGATCACTAACATCTAGCAACGACGTAAATTAACATAATTAATACATTTAGCAGTAACAAAATATTTACGCAATTTGCAATTTGTTTATTTACGGAGAATACCATCCCGCCCTGCGTGCTCTCTGCTACGCGTTGTCACCCCTATTGACACCTGTACCGTCGACGGTATACTAAACTAGTAGGTAAATAAAACGCGACCTTGAGCGAGTGTTGTAGCCCTGCCTGTATTGCATAGGCCGAGAACCAAGGTCTGCCTGCCATCACTGCGAAGGCTGTCACGAGGATACTGCACTTCACACTCTTGTGGAGTGCTCAGCGTGGATACAACAGCGCCGTAACCTCGCGGCGGCTATCGGTGTGGGAAGCCTCTCGTAGGAGACCATGGTTCTGTCCATGGTTCAAAGTGAGACTGCGTGGGAATCCGCCGATTTTTTTCGCTGTTGACGCTTCGCCGTAGAGCGCAGAATAATCTCCGGTCTCCATGAGCGCTGGCCTGGGATAACGGATGAGGCTGCCCGACGTGTTTCGCGCGCCCTTCTAAACCGGAAGGGGGCCAAGGCTCTCTGTTTTTGGTGCCTTCTGTTTAAGAAGCGGCCTAAGTCTGCCAGGGTTCTCGGGGACTTCCTTTCTAAGGTATACCCGAGTCCCTTGCAATAGACTCACTTGTGACGGCACACCGTGTGGTTTTAGTCGGTTTGATTCCGACATACCACTTCACCAGTAGCCATGGTGAGGTATCACCCGTGGGGGTTTCCACATGAAAAAAAAAAGAATAGTTATATCTAATAATGTTTTACCATTTCGTGAATAAAAAAAACTAATGTGTGAAATTTAATTAAACGTCTTAATCCAAAACTAACCCACTACATCTTTATTTTCTGGTAAAAAGTAACAATAGAATTGCAGCAATGTAAAGTAGACTTTATCAGCCGTTACGTTGCAAAAACACGAAAAAAACGTTGCCCGAGCGCATCATTTCTCACGACCGCGACATGACGGATTGCGACAATGGTGAGCACGCGATCTGCCAAATCATAGACTAATTAATTGTATAATGTTTGTGTTATATTTTTTGTGGTACTCATATAGTTCACTGCACCTGTGTAATTATTATGAATTATTTTTAATCGTAGACGAACTCGTTAGAAATATACTGGGATTCTGAAATATTACAATGTCACCTTATCTATGACTAGTTGTATATTATCACAAACTAGTTCATGTCACTTAGGTACGTCCCTTTTGTGAGTTTCTCTTTATACCAGCGTGAAAGTAAATTTTGTCAATCAATTTAAGTATCAATCGGGAACAGAACTTTTTCTGAATGAAAGTTACTCTATGACATTTTTGTGCCCTTGGCAACATAGGTGCAAAATTTCATGATGATCGGATGAGTAGTTAAGGCATGACAGCGTAACAAACAAACAAACTCCCTTTCGCATTTGTAATATTAGTTAAGATTTCTTTATATTCTGTTCTCCCTGATACATTTCTAAACTACGTTCTATTACCAACTCGAGAATCGCAGCCAGGACCTCACGCTCACAAGCAAATAAGTATAAGTGCCAATTTATTATACGGGACCACCACTCACTCACTGATTGATTGACGTACAGTCCCAATTGATGAAGCGATGAAGTGTAGAAGTTTGAGCCGGAGTTCTTTATGTAAAGTAGGTGAACACGAGAGAGTTTTTGACAATTTATTCCCCAACCCTTAACGGCGAGTAATCAATAAAGTTACAGATATGTCTTATTCTTAAAAGGGACAAAAATGACATTTCGTTTGATTCATGCCAAACATGTTTTTCGATTGCGTGATCAAAACTTGCGAGTCGAGTAAGAGGTATCGAGTATCATTTTCCGATCGTCTTTACTTCTAAAACATTAATCAAAATAATTAATTGCATGACTTTCTTGGTTATTTATAAAGAGGTTGATGACGTATAATAAGTAATAAACGACTCTACCGCATTCTTACCTAATACAGTAATTTAGTAAAGAATAGAAGTTTCTCGACAAATGGCTATGGACTGAAAAACAGCGTGGGATGATCACGGTCACAGAACTGGCGAATACACCTAATATTTGTTTAAATTTAATATGTTTAGTTGTATCATTTGAAAAACCAGTCGATTTGAATGGCCTCGTATAATACAGTTATCTTCATAGTCGAAGTAGTTTAGCAGTCTAGTACGGGTCTTTTACTATGGAAGTGTGACACGTAAGCGCTAATTTATAAGTAATATAACTGTAAATAGTAATTCTACTTCATTTATTATTACTTTGTATACATGATATGTTCTGAACTTGGAAGGACATGATAATTTTTGGACATAATAGTACAGGTACAGAAGTCTCACTCCGCCAAATCATTTATATAAACAGCAACTCTTGTTCCGACAAAATAAAGTCGCAATTCAGGTCGCACAGCGCTAATTACCTTCAGTTATACTCGCCTAGAAGTTGCCTTTCTTGCTATCGCGTAGTAGATTTGTCTTTTTTTTTAATTATTAATTAACCAGAATATTTAATTATGATTAAGTTATCTGTATATTACTATATTTTTGTGAACACATAAATATAGGTTACTAATAGCTCGATAGTCGCGATAGTAGCACTGCGATACGAACGGATGACGCGACGCAGCGTGTGAGTGAACATCGATATACGTACGGCCCAGCCAGCGCGTGGCAGCCCACTGAATTTTTGCACGATTAGTCGACCCGGCCGTGTACTTGTTGCTTTATACTTACACTGCGGATTCGACCTTACCTGCTATAACTGTATTTAGATAAAGAATATTTGTCACACTGGCAGATTGTATCCTGATTGAAACATAGGCATATAACACGATAGTTTTTTAATATCCCAATTCTTGAGAAAGCTTGTAATTTAACAGCACGCTACGATCGTTAGGGGCGGCTATGTAATCATAAAGAAAATATAATCAGAACCCTGAAAATGGTAGTCTAAAATGCTTCTAGACCAATTTTATTTGAAAATGCAACGCTGTTACAGATTGACACAACATATTTATTTTAGAATGTCTAGGTACCGTGTATTATATGAATAAACGTACCAACATGTAGCCACTAACCACTTACCGTATTCAGGAACATCAGCGCTAAACTTTGGAATACTGCCAAACATTTAGTACCTTAATTCTGTAATGCAAGTCTCTTACATTTTAGCGTTGCTATTACGCTGTCAGCATCATAATGCTTCAGAAAACTTATGAATATTCAAAATCTCTCAATTTTAAAAACTCATTCATCGTGCATCCTGAATAATGTCTATACTATACTATCTATACGTTTATACATAATATATTTATATAATGAGAAGGTGAAGATGTCTTTAAAAGAAAATCTGTAGACGAGATGATTTAGATTTGAATGCGTTCGTGGTGCGAGTACCCAACTGTTATCTGCATCATGTGTTAGATGAGAGTTTTTGGCCGCAAAGTGTGGTATATATACCAAACCTTGACATTTTCGAATTGTATATATACAATTAAAAAAATCCTATAATAAGTTTAATTGAAATAAATAATTTTGATTTCAGAATGCAAAACGATCTCCTGGCAATTTGCCTATTGCCAGGAGATCAGTACCCGTCTGCGCGTCTCCTAGCAGGGTCAGGCCCAAGACCGATGGTGCGACAGAATCAGAGGAGTCAACGCACCTTGCACTTCACAGTAGAGTCGCCTATTGTGCAATAGGCGGATAACTGTTTCGGGGTTCACAATGATTTCATCTCTAGGGTACACTATGTGGTTTTAGTCGGCTCAAGTCTAACATATCGCCTTGCCATTGCCCCGGTGAGGTGATGACTCTTGAGGGTGCCCACGCGTCAAAAAAGTGACATATTTAGAAAAAGTTTTGAGTTTCATAGCACAGAATATATAATAGTACCCGTAGGGAACTATAATACGTGGTCTGCTCAATAGTATCATCCTCGCAAAAGATGTAAAAGTCAAAATTGCGTTAAATTATATAAGCAACGTTACTTATTTATTGATACGTAGATACACTAGATACCACTAATTGCTTTTTTTATGGACATCGAACGATTTTACGAACATCAAAAATTATAATTAACTAGCAGCGCCCCGCGGTTTTAAGTCCCGATCCCGTGGGAATCTCGGCATAAAAAGTAGCCTATGCGTTAATCCAGGTCTCCAGCTATCTACATACCAAGTTTAATCGCAATCGGTTCAATGGTTTTTGCGTGAAAGAGTAACAAACATCCATTCATCAATCCATCCATCCATCCAAACTTTCACATTTATAATATTAGTAGGATAGTGGGATAATTTAATCACCATTGGTATATCATTGACACCAATGGTCCTAAGCGCCACATTAAAAAGATGCTCGCGACTAAACGATTAGATCTTTATCTTAACTAGAAGTGTGCTCTTAAAAGATTTCTTGAAATCCGTTACAGTAATTATTTAACGCAGAATTTTGTAATATCTTAAAGACAAATATTTATTTCGCAAAGGAGCGCTAATTTACGACGGTAATAACTAACAATGGGGCATTAAGATTCATCGACGCAATGCGAAGCTCATTAAAATTTTCATCACTGTACCATCTTCGTGGCTCAATCAAATGATATATATACGGAGAATGTTTTACAAGTACATTTTCGTACGGTGATGTCATAATTTCATTGTTATATGGTATTGAAATAATACATCTGTCAAGGTTAGATGGATGATGGATTACTTTCTTTGTAACGTTCATTTCTGTTACTACGTCTTTCTGTTATGGTCAGGTGCTTGTTATGCTATATTACTTTATTGAAAGAAAGAAAGAAAGAAACAAAAAGGCATTTATTTTGGTGCTAAGACACATGCGAAAAAATAATTATTCTAATTATGAAAGTACTTTTATGTATGTAAAAAAAAATACGAAATACACAATTGAGCTGACAAATAGGCACATGGAGGGCCTATTGGCAAGTAGTTAGAAGAAAATGCTACTAACGCACCGTTGACAATGTGCTAATACAGGCAGCTTAAGCGACTAGGATGAGCAGAACATGCAGAAGTGCCCCGCCAAGTCAAACAAAAAAAGAAAAAAAAAGTATATATCAAACTACAGTAGTATCGCGCAGAATCCACAGATGGCGTAATTTTTTTTTTTTTTAATATAAAAAACTCGGACACATTTTCGATCAGGTCACGTATCCTGACGCGAGTTTAACATTTTTTACCCATCCTGAAAAGTGCAAAACGCCGCCGAAGAAGTTTTCACTTAAAAAAAAGGCACAGGCACACCATCCTTTTCTCAAAGCCATTACGGAAATTTTCAACCCCCTGTAACCTTGTTGTGGTGAAAGATTTTTTAGTGTCTGAATTGTGTCATTTTTTCAGTGACCAAGAAGGTATATTCCCAAATTCAATTCAATTTGAACCTGTAATTTAGAAACTATTGTCAGTCAAAAATTATTTAATTTTGTCACTGACTCCCCATACAACAAAATCTACCTAACATTAGCGCTCTAAGTGCTTTATTTCAAAATTTCAAATGGTAGATTATTCTTATCTGATTATGTTGATAAGCGATGCCCAAGTCATTATATTTATTTAAAAAAATAAAATTGTGCTAATCTTAATACGGTCACTATTAAATGTTGTTTGTGTAACTAATTAGGTAACTATTAGATCTCACCATTATTTGCCTTAAACTTCGTTGCGAGACTTGCCTATTTTTACGTTGTCAATCCTGTGACCCTATAATTGAGTTATCTGCTATGCGAGGTTACTCACTAGAAGAAATACTGGTTACATATAATTTCTGGATCAAAACCTCAAAATAAAATAAAGTAAAAAATACTGATTAACCGCGGTCTGCGGTGAAGTGAAGTGAAGGTATTTCACATTAAAGAAATCTTGATATCTCATCTCAAAATGTGATATTTAGGTAGGTGATAGGTACTACACCTAGTAGTTTTAAACCACAGAGCACGGGACGTCATGTATCTACTCACCTATTTATTAAGAACTAACAGCGCCTCGCGGTTTCAACCGCGTAAATCTTGATCCCGTGGGAATATCGGGATAAAAAGTAGCCTATGCGTTAATCCAGGTTTCCAGCTATCTACATACCAAGTTTCATCGCAATCGGTTCAGTGGGTTTTGCTAGAAAGAGTAACAAACATATATACATACATCCATACATCCTCACAAACTTTCAGGTTTATAATATTAGCCTACAGATGCCTCTTGATGATGGAGTAAGTATGTAGATTTGGTGTGTTTAAATTTTAAATGATAAAGAAGTGTTGAACGCATTAGTAGTGGTACTGTGATCTAACTTGAACTAATTTATCTACAGTCAAATTGAAAATGTATTTTATGAAGCATATTAATCCAATTTGATAACGTATTTCTTACATTATAACCCTAACACACTTATGAACTGAATTATGAAATTACAAATGTTCCTAACAATAAAGTTTGTAACCAGATTACACAGTATTTATTACACACTATTACATTTAATTACTACTGATTGAGGTATTTTATTTTTTATCGGATGAGATGAATTTATATGCTAATTTGTATGTAGTGCAATATGTGTTAACGTAATGAGCGTTGAAATCACTTACATTTGTGTAGTTGTTCTCGGATTTATTGCAACAATTTCGTTAAGTTTCGTCAATGAAGTTAAGAGATTTCAGCGTACTTATCCCCATATTAAGCGAGGATAAACACTTTTAATATGGAGAACGAATCTTTGACACACCTGTATAAGATAACATAAGAAACTAAAACAGTGACAATATTATACAATGTGTTAAGAGCGTTATATATAAGTGAAAAATATTTTTATATGCCTTTCCTGGTGTAGATACACGTTTCTAAGCAACATAATATACATTTTCATGTCAATTTTAATTTCAATGTCAAGTCTATTTTAAATTGCAACAAATTCCAACTTGTGTATTTACTTCCTCTTCTAGAGTTCTGTGCCCAAGATACCGAAGATTTTGAATTGATCCGCTGAATAATGTAGTGTATTGTAGTGTTGTATACCAGGTTAACAGTGTGATTGGAGAAATGTAATATTGAAACCGGAGGGTTTAAGAGTGTACGCTTACGATACTTGCTCCATTGACATACACGTGAACAGGGGCGCAACAACCCTCAAAAAGTAGGGGGTGTCCAAAATATTTTTCATGAAGGACTAATTTTTTTTTTCAAAATTTTCCGCGGACTCCTCGGCGCATCGTCTTCTGGTTTATGTGGGGATATTTGGACAACCTCGTAGGGGGTGTCCGGACACCCGGGACACCTCCCGTTGTTGCGCCCCTTCACGTGAATAGTATAAGCGTGCTCACTACATCACAGTCAGCTTCAACAAGCATCTTTAGTACCCGAACACAATATCTCCAATTGTACGAAAATAATATGTTCATTATAGATTTTATAACAATTTAAGTAATGGTATATATATGGTAGATACAATTTTATAACCCTGGGATTTCTCATTTGCTTTAATCTCTTTCAATTTATCTGAACCTTTTCTTACAATTGTAAGTGCCTTGAAATGAGCATAGTTTCACATAAAATAGAATAGCCTAATGTTCAATTCACCGGCTGAAAGGATGGATTTGTGAGGCAATTGAGTTAGATTGCCACTTATTTCTAACGCTATGTGACCCTTTTTAAAGTTTTAGTAAAATACAACATTTATTCATAACAAAAGGTGACATCGCCGTTTTCCCCGAAGAAGTGGGCAGTGGTGACGTGTGGTCGGACGTGGTGTTTAATTAAGGCCGAACCTTCTTAGTATGGGTACTTCGGGCCTCTGATTAGTATGGTTAAGGCCATACTAATTAGAAGTATACGAGGAGAAACAGAATAATACCGGAAGTAGCAATGTCTCCTCTAAAGAAAAGTCACTTAGGTAGACCAGTGTTCAATGCGATAAGATTTTCTAGCCAGACACTCACAGTTAAACAGTCCTAAATAGTTTTTTTTTGTCGAATTTAGAAATTCAAATTTAGTATGAACAAAAAAAGAAATTATTTGAAATTGACATGCGAGCTATGTATTCATGTATGTATTTCAATTTATTTTGTGTATTCGTTGGGTCAGTATCCAACCAAAATTGGTATCTTAAAGTTATTCAAAGTGATCAAATAAGGAGAAAATAGCTGTACGGTAAAAGGTTGTCTGAAAAAGGGTGCCACGGCCTGATTCTGGATACAGTTATTAGGTCACCGACCTGACACACATTTTAGGTCACATATATCTACAGTTGGTAGCAAATAAGACAGCCATAGTGGACTCGCATCTCCTAATGTGTTGATATCACACGTGCGTACACATTAATTTCGTGTTCGCCTTAGGTAAAGTACCTTCCCTCGGTATTCCTTCTAGTGCCTTGTATGACGTATTAAATGCTTATAGAAAGGGAGCTGGTCGCAATTTAATTGGCTTATTTTGTGTACGTTAATTGTAAATATTTGAATCCCAAGCGAAATTTGTATAA
The DNA here is from genome assembly GCA_963859945.1 of Euplagia quadripunctaria. Lineage (NCBI taxonomy): Eukaryota > Metazoa > Arthropoda > Insecta > Lepidoptera > Erebidae > Euplagia > Euplagia quadripunctaria. Next base: position 5,572,046 of record OY982569.1, on the reverse strand, counting down.
AACAGACAATGAAAAAATATATTGTTATTTTTTTTGGAATTTTCAAGGGGAGCGCGAATGACTCGGTCTGGTTTGTAGTTTACTGTTAACTAGTAGAGTTCAGAACAAAATTTATTATTTATATATGTTAAATATTACACCAATTTTTTTTATATCACTACCAATTCGGATATAATATGTAGAATCACTTACATTGACGTCCTAAAGACTTATATGTTTCTTGGAACCTTGAATTTCTTATATTTAGTTTAAGTATAGTTACATATGTATAAGTAGTTATTATACTCATTTATTTAAAGACCTCCTAGCCTAGAAAATACAATGACACAGACTTTAAATCAGTTTCAGACCACTTACCATTAATTTTAAACAGTCTAAAGCTATTTCAGACAGTTTACGATTGTTCTAGTTAAAGTTTATAGTTTTAACGACAAAAAATGCAGACAATTAAATAGAAGAAGACTTCCTATTAATATTATAAACGTGAGAGTTTGTGAGGATGTATGGATGTTTGTCACTCTTTCACGCAAAAACTACTAAACCGATTGCAATGAAACTAAGTAAGTAGATAGCTGGAGACTTGGATTAACACATAGTCTACTTTTTATTCCGATATTCTTACGGCATCGGGTCTTACGCGGGTGAAACCGCGGCGCGCAGCTAGTACAGTATAACAGTCAATTTAAGCATATGCTGAAGTGCAGACTTGCGTGATAATGCAGTACAGAGCCGATGTTTCGCAATGTTATTACAACTAGTTCATCTATTTTTTTATTCATCTATTTCAATACGAATAATATCATTAAGAGGAAAGATTTGTTTGTTTGATAAACTTTGAAACTAATGAATCGATTTTAGTCATTCTTTCAACAGAAGTAACATAAGCTACCTGCGGTGTCTGTATTTCAAACAAACAGTTACCAGTTTACAAGCAGAAATGTAAAACTGCCATCACCTCTTCAACTATTCAGTAATATTAAGATTTGAAGTGTATTTTATTTGAAGTTACGGGTATTTTGGATGAAAGAGCACCACATCGCGTATGTAGCATGTATTACTTACGTAATTACAATTCTCTGAAACTCGTAAGTAGATATAAGTTAAATATTGTGTTGTATAAATAAAGAGTATATATGTTTATCTACCTGTATATTAATGATTCACCATTGTTTGTGTTCCGGTAAAATATACTTCTGTGTTTATTTTTCTAATTTAGTACTGTAATAAACATTTAAAAAAAAGTTGAACCGACTTCAAAAAGCGCTAAGAAGGGGCACTGAAAAGTGAAAAATAATCGATTTCAAACTTAATTTAAAATACTAACATTACAACTTTAAAATAATAGGTAACATTATAAAGGCGCTAGGTACCTACCGATCTGTTTGAAGTCGGTGCCAAGCACGAAACGCAATAATTAATGGGATATAAACAGCTTAATTTACAACAACTCTCTATGACGTATTCTCTTCATCCCATGGGTGCCTGGAAGAGATTGACTTGTGCGATAAGGCCGCTGATTGTACAAATCTGTCTAGTAAGTTTTTTGTATTGAATATCTGGTGTACAATAAAGAGTGTTATTATTATTCTCTTTATTTACTTAAATATACATATAAATTATATTTTTAAATACATTCAGATTATATAAAAGTACATTTAAAAATATAAAAAATAGTGCCCATCCGGTATCGGGTACAGGGACCAAGCTACCGGTGGTTAGGGTTCCAGAGACAGACAGACAGACAGACTATGCGTGCCGTATCGAGGATGACTGCCTTCTGCATTATTATTATTAATTAAGAACTAACGAATATAATTCTAATGAAATATGTGAATATTTTGTTAATATCTATAAAGTAATTACCTACCTATTTAGCTTGCGTGTTAATTTTTCATTTTTTAATGTAAGGTACGTACGTACTGAGAATTTGCAGTATTATGTAATGTTCTACTTTACTTACTGTAATGTAAATTATATGGCAAACGAGCAGACGGGTCACCTGATGGTCAATGACTACCGCCGCCCATGGGCACCTGCAACTCAAGAAGATCAGATCAGAAGTGCGTTGCCGGCCTTTAAGGTGGGAGTAGGGAAAGGGTGGAAGGGGGATGGGTGGAGGGAAGGTTGGAAGAGGGGGAGAGGGGAGGGAAGGGTGGAAGAGGGGGGAAGGGTTAGGGCCTCCGGTAACCTCACTCACTCGGCGAAAAGCAATGCAAGCATTGCTTCACTGCTTCACGGTTTTCTGTGAGGCCGTGGTAGCACTCCGTTTGAGCTGGCCCATACGTGCCGAAGCATGGCTCTCCCACGATAAGATATTGCCTTTGATGTAAAGGGATCGTATTTTAACGTACCAGAACGGGTATTTTACGTGTTTTTTAGGAATTTCTCTAACTAAACCTTACATGTTTATTTATTGACTAGTCTGCAGAAGGCAGTACGAAGTGATTAAATAACGGACTAAAGTTAGTGCGACTACGAAAACCATGTACGTATTATATGTAGGTGTGGAGGTATGAGTAAAATAAAAAAAGTTTCGCATAAATCCCGGATTTACCCTAAACAAGGGCAAATTAAGGCAGTTAAAAAACAAAAAATGTGAAAAGAAAACTAGATATCCACAGTTTAGCAAAAATTTTCATGAAACTACAACAATTTCCTTTCATAAATACAAAACCAACATCATTTTCAACTGGAAATTTCAAAACGCCTTGCCGCCAGAAAATCTTACGTCTTGCGAAATTCCCGACTTGGCAACACTAGAGGGACATTAATAATTCATTGGTTCAATTTAGGACAGTACAGGAGAAGTAAATAATGTAGCAAACATCATTATGAATGTTAATGTGACGTTTGTAATCACAGCGCAATGCTACTAACATTTGATGATATTAATGTATGTACATGCGATTAGATTATTACTATAAATTATATGTTTATTAGCTATGGCCGCAACTTCATTTGCGTTGAATGTATAAACTGCAAATAGGTTTTATGATTGTTGGAGTTTTGCCTATGTTTATTGCAATGATGTCTCAGGGTTTGGGATTGTATGTTTCGAGAACACAATCTGTGGCCTCACTCATTGGCTGTAGAGAACTATTTGATCAAAATGGAATCCATTTTATTTTTTAAGTTGTTATTTGCTGTCTTTATAGTGAGATGAGTGAGATTTTTATTTTATTTTAATATGACTTGTGTAACTCAGGGCAATGATTTGAACATTTAATGTTTTGGACGGACACTGGACACGTATGATAAACGCTATTAGATAATAGTATTAAATTATAGATATTTTACTTCCTGTGACCAAAATTTTCAATGTACAAGAGACGTACGGCGGTACGTACGGTGTACGGCTTCTCTCGAAAGATATTTTGCGCGGAACCCTAATTCTTTTCTGAAATAAAAGTAGCCTAAGTAGTGAAAGTCCCGTGAAAATCGGTCCACACGTTCCGGAGATTAGCCTTAGCAAACAGACAGGCAGACAAAAAAATATAAAAACTGATTTTTAGGCATAGGTATCGTGCAAATAACTGTATGAGCTTATAAAACCTATTATTTAGACATTTAAACAGACACTTCAATTTTATTTATTTGCATTGATATTAAAATTTTAATATAACTGTTAAGTCTTTGTGAGGTACTAGCAGCGCCCCTCGGTTTCATCCGCGTAAGTCCCGATCCCGTGGGAATATCTGGATAAAAAGTAGCCTATGCGTTAATCCAGGTCACCAGCTATCTACATACCAAGTTTCATCGCAATCAGTTCAGTGGTTTTTGCGTGAAAGAGTAACAAACATCCATCCACCCATCTATCCAAACTTTCACATTTATAATGTTGGTGGGATTATGAAAGTATTCAATTATCTCTGATTTCTTATTCGTTTTCGATTTTTCCAGGGCTAACGATAAACTGTGTTAAGATCTGCACGACTAATATAAGAGGGTATTAACAAATGAGCCTGTTAAAAATACCTTAAGGGAACCACTACGCGTTGGACACATGGGAGTGTGGAGCGCAGGCTATTTGCGACAGACAGTGATTGGTTTATTTCCAGGAAATGCGGCACAAGCAATTTCAACAAAAGGTAATGCTGCTGTGTCACTATGCTGCTAATATCGTGGCCCTTATTGTGGCGTGCGGCATTGGGTCTTTAGGCTATTTGGCTTTAATTACTGTGAGCTGCCAGATGGTACAATAAAGGTGCTTTTACAGTTAATTGGCTACCAGGCTTGTGAACTTCGGTGGTTCACGTCGGTAGTGCACTGGGTGGAGTTCGAACCCGCGACCTCTTGATCGCAAGTCCGACGCCTTAGTCATTACGCTACCAACGCTTCGTTCTGCTATGAATGTTATTATTTAATAATTTAATGTTTTTTTTGTTTCTATGTATTTTATGACACTTATATCATGTATTTGATGTTTCACAATCGGATGGCAGTATTTGAGTTAAAAGAACTGCTGCAAAATTATATCAGCCTTTTCCGGGTGGGTGGAATACTGATTCAGACCACATCTACTACCTCTGAAGGTATGCAAAAACCTTAGATAAAAAGCGGTAAGACAGCTTTTATATTCAGAAAGACGCTACGATGATAAGAAACTATCAAATATGTACATCAAAGTGTGTGCGTACTATGTGAAAAAGAAAGAAAGAAAGAAGAAAGAAAGAAAGAAAGAAAGAAGAAAGAAAGAAAGAAAGAAGAAAGAAAGAAAGAAAACAAATATTTTGGCAACACAAAAAATACAGGTAGGTGCAATAAACAATTTTGCATATGTTTTATTTAGACTTCACGTGCTAGATGTGAAGTCTGTATAAGACAGGTATCATACTATCAAATTTATTATAATTATGTATTTCTCTCAAATTTAATATAAATGTACCAAAATGTATAAAATATCGAAAATGTGCGGGGGGATGAAGAACCTTCTACCTCACGATCTCGACGACGGAGGGCGTGCACCGCTGAGCCAATCATCCTGTGACCACGGCCAGTGCAACCTGGTCGAAACGTCAGGCAATTCAGAAGTATGTAATACCTTTTCGTGATCGCGTTAATTCCCGTTTAAATACATAGTTATATCATGGTACACTAAAGTTTAAAAGTTAGTCTATCAAATTTAACTCGTGTGAAACACGGGGTCTCCGTTAGTAACAATATAAACAGCATTGGGGACAATTTCTTAAAAGTCACCGTTCAATGTGGTTTTCTTGTTAATTGCACTGCAATCATAAAAGCCTCATCAAAGCAGACAAAGACTTTTATTTTCCCAAAATCAAAAGTTCAACGACATCTTAACACGGTCAGCAGGTTGCAGTGAGAGACAAATCATATTGTTTCTTATTCTCCACACTTTTTAGGGTTCCGTTCCTCAAAAGAAAAAAAGGAACCCTTATAGGATCACTTTGTTGTCCGTTTGTCTGTCTGTCAAGACCTTTTTCTCAGGAACCCGTGGCCTTATCAAGTTGAAATTAATACCAAATACATAAGTTTGCGGTCCCTTGAAGCTGTACAAAAATCAAGCTTCTAAGTTAACGCAGTCATAAGGATATGGCTATTTAAGCCTTATATTTGACCAAATTTGAACATTTCGTAGGTAAATCAAAACCTATACTTGCCATTGACCTAGAATCATGAAATTTAGTAAGAAGCAAGGACTGACAGCAAAAGTAAAGTAAAAAATCCGAAAGTTGTTAATTTGTTGTTATATCGCATAAAAAAAATAGTTTTTATGATTACAAACTTATATTTCTTCGAAAATTGATTCCCGAGATGGACGTACTATTTACATACAAGTTTGCTTGTTTACGGAACCCTCGGTGCGCGAGTCAGATTCGCACTTGTCCAGTTTTTTATCTTTAAAGTCCCTTAAACTAGCGAAGCGTGAATCTTTTGATCGTGCCGTTACGGAGAATAGTTCTTGAGACCGCTAGTTTCGATGTACAATTTTGTGATAAAAAGTTATTGGTCATTTGTATTGATGGAGGCTTCGAATGAGGCGGGTGTTGATGACATAGGTTTGCGGGTCGCATAGTATTGCCGCAACTCAAATGGTAGGCAGTATCAGGAAAGATGGATCTAATTTCTAGGGAGAGAAATAAAAGATTACGCGGGTGAAACTTTGGTTTTTACTGAAAACCTTCAACCTATTACATTCACATTGACAATATAAATTATATTAGCACAAAGCAAACAATATATCTTGCGGCTCCGTGCATCAACACGGGACGTTTCCAAGGCTGCACAGACGAGAGTCATCCTTTTCATGGTTCCATTCTCTGAACTATTTCAAATACGAATTATTTCGAATCTTGAGAACGGTGTCGCCAGTAAGACTTCACGCGCCAAAGAGGTTTATCATCAGTCCACAGAGGTTGCAAGTCCGCGCGTGCAGTCCAGCATGACAGTATGTAAGCGCGCATTGTTGGACCGCATACCAAGGGTCTATTATATATGCGAACATATTAGGTAGTTAGAATGGAACCATATAAAAAAAAATTCAAATCAGTAATAAAATAATGTTGTTATTTTCTTTCAGGTCCTGTTTATTATTTTAAGGTTTAAATGACATCATTCATTAAGTATCTAATATCGTTGTTGTACTTTGTTTACGGACCATAATAGAGCAAGATCCCAGGGCCACCAGACGTCACGTATTTTCTGACGAACGAAATGTGGACGATTGAGTAGTGTTAGTATGTACTACGATCGCATGCCTACCTGCTAGCTTGGTTAGACGGCCAATTTCCAGGTATCAGGTAATCAAGGAATATAAAAACATTATTTACCTCACGTATATTCTCCAAGCTGATTTTCACGTATATTTTAGACAATATCGTTAAAAATAAATCGATAATACTCCCAGACACTTTCCGTCGGCCGTATTGCTTTGCAGACGCTTTAAAGCTTCCAAAATAATTAATTAACTTCACGTAAATTCTGATGCTCCATTTTTATATATGTTCGCCAGACAACTATTTTAAAACACAAGGAGACAGACCGATCCAAGGGGCCAATCATCCCCTAAACTTAATTTTAATTCCTCTGTGGGTAGGAGCGCGAGGTGACGTCTGGTAGCCCTGGGATCTTGGACTATAAGATATTTGAACGTAAACTAAGTATATCAAATAGTTAACAATACAAAAAAAATACTCTGATCATATGAATATTATGAGTCTAGCAGAATGCTTTAGAAACTGTATCTGAAATACAAATATTTCATGTCTCGTGACGTATGAACCAATAACAGTAACTATTTATATAGACTCGATCGCGTGGTGGTCGAATTTCGACCATGGTTTTTTCATTGGCCAGTAAAACTCGAGCTGTTATTGTATAGACTTACTTACCATGACAGGTAATCACATATACTGGACGCGTGTAATTTCATTAAGACGTTTTCACGTAATTTTTAAAGTTGTAAGGCATATTGATTAACAATTTTAGCTTTCTGCACTTCTATATTCTATACATAAACTGTAAATATTCCAAAATTCCCCATTATATTATACTAGCAACGCCCCACGGTTTCACCCGCGTAAGTCCCAATTCCGTAGGAATATCGGGATAAAAAGTAGCCTATGTGTTAATCCAGGTCTCCAGCTATCTACTTACCTAGTTTCATCGCAATCGGTTCAGTGGTTTTTGCGTGAAAGAGTAACAAACATCCATCCATCCATCCATCTAAACTTTCACATTTATAATATTAGTGGGAATTTCACCATTCCATTTAAAAAGGGGTACAGAGAATTCTCTTCACGTATTAATATAATGATACTACACCCAAATGCTTGTTGCATTGCATTGTAAGAAACATATTTAAACTCATCTTAATATCCTTTCTTTCTTCTCTTTACTTAATCATAGACTTTAATTTAAAATATTGTATATTATTGGGGACGTCAAACGTACGTAGGACATTAATTTTATTATTACATCGTCCAATGGGGAAGCACTTCCACTCTGCAATTCTGCCGTCCAACTTATGTATCACCGTGACATTTTCTTTGAAAATTATAAATCGTTAACAGTTTTTACAGACGAATATATACGTTTCGAATAAGATGTCTGATAAGATTTTTTTTTCTGGTGTAGGGGGCAAACGAGCAGACGGGTCATCTGATGGTAAATGACTACCGCCGCCCATGGGCACCTGCAACTCAAGAGTCACAAGTGCGTTGCCGCCCTTTAAAGTGGGAGTGGGGGAAGAGAAGGAGAGGGGGGAAGAGCAGGAAGATAGGAGAGGGGGAAAGGGAAGGGTTAGGGCCTTCGGTAACCTCACTCACGCGGCTAAAAGAAATGCAAGCATTGCTTCACTGCCGAAGCATAGCTCTCCCACTAACAAATCACTAATAATAATAAACTATTGAGTAACTAAATAGACTTTTGTCTTCCTACTCACTTGATGGAAAGTTACGATGAAGATGGTAGGTACACGCCTATCCAAGAGAAACCTCTTCACTCTACTTTTGAACGTTTCAGGATTATAGAACTACTAGCAGCGCCCTGCGGTTTCACCCGCGTAAGTCCCGATGCCGTGAGAATATCGGGATAAAAAGTAGCTTATATGTTAATCCAGGTTCCCTCGCTATGTATATACCAAGTTTCATTGCAATCGGTTCAGTGGTTTTTGCGTGAAAGAGTAACAAACATCCATCCATCCATCCAAACTTTCACATTTATAATATTAGTGGGATAGTGGGATTTGCAGGGTTGACTACGGTTAAGTAGTACTCCTAAAATAGTGAAGTATTATGGACACGCTTTTGTTAGCTTCTCTTTAACTACTAGTTAGCTAACTAATTATGTAAACGAATCTTGAAAGTCGAATTTAACCAACTTCTAATTATTGTCGTACCGAATTGAAACTTTGCACATTTATATAACTAGCAACGCCCCGCAGTTTCACCAGCGTAAGTCCCGATTCCGTGCGAATATCGGGATAAAAAGTAGCCTATATGTTAATCCAGGTCTCCAGCTATCTACATACCAAGTTTCATCTTAATCGGTTTAGTGGTTTTTGAGTGAAAGTGTAACAAACATCCATCCATCTATCCATTCATCTAAACTTTCACATTTATAATATTAGTGGGATATCGATGACAATACAAAAGTTATGTTCGTTCAAGCTGATCTCATGATGGAATTAAGAGAAAGATAGCGAAACTCTTTAATGGTTACTAGTAAACACGTCAAACTTGGTTTCATTTGGTGTCTTTTTAGGGTTCTGTTCCTCAAAAGGAAAAAAGAAACCCCTATAGGATCACTTTGTTGTCTATCTGTTTGTCTGTCAAGATTCTTTTTCTCAGGAACCGTAGACGCATCAAGTAGATATTAATACCATATACGTATGTCTGCAGTCCCTTAAAAGCTTCAAGCTTCTAAGTCAACGCAATCAAAAGATATGGCCTTAGATTTTAACAAATTTGAACATTTCGCAGGTAAATCAAAAGCTATAGGGTACTTCCCATTGACCTAGAATCATGAAATTTGGTAAGAGGCAAGGTCTGACAGCACAAGTAAAGAAACAAAACCGAAAGTCGTTAATTTGTTGTTATATCACATAAAAAATAGTTTTTGTTTTGTTGCATTTGTCGTACATCGTAACCGCAAAGTTAAGTTTGTCTTTCGAAAATGCCCGGCAAAAGTCCTCGAGAATTGATTCCTCAGGTGGATGTACTATCTACATACAAGTTTGTTTGCTTAGGGAATCCTCGGTGCTCGAGCCAGACTTGCAGTTGTCCGGTTTTTGTCTCTTGGCTGTGTAAAGCGTGTTTTTTTAGTTATTTTAACTATAATAATTTGTTCTAGGGCCTTGTGTCAATCGTAGCACCTTAGAGAGTGGCAGTTTTATTTTCTCTGGTCTTCTAAATGTTTATTGGCATCGGTAACTACTCATCTTCAATGAGGCTGTGCTAACAAACCTTATTGTCTAGAGTCCGGAAATCTTGTGAAGCCCGGATGAAGCAGATAACAATAATTTAGAAACAAATATTTAGACTTAGCCCACGAGCTTGTCGTGTGGGCTAACTTCAAATCACTACATATTATAAAACAAAGTCCCCTGCCTCGTCTGTCCGTCTGTTTACGATAAACTCAAAAACTACTGAATGGATTTTCATGCGGTTTTCACCAATAGATAGAGCGATTTATGAGGAAGGTTTAGGTATATAATTTGTTAAGGTTTTGTGTAAATTGGTTGAAATATGAAGATGTCTCTACTACCCGTGCGAAGCCGGGGCGGGTTGCTAGTATTATATAAGTGGGGTGTGGATTCCAATCGCTGTGCCGATAGTCATTTCGAGCCATGGGTTAATTGCTAAGAGAATCCACTAAAATCTTCAGGGGCTCACGTCACAAAGCTATCCTAATCGATTCGGCACACATAGTTTACATCCTTGACCCGATACTGGTGGGACACTAATTTATATATATTTTTTCCTATACAAAATTGTGTTTAAAAATGTTATTAATATGTTTGATAAAATAAATAAAAAGAATAATAATATTCCTGGACATATATTCGCTTTATATACCGTATTATTGTCGTGTGTGGTTTCTGTATTCTGTGTGGAAACTACACGTAGCTTGAATAGGAAAATATTTAATCATGCAAAAATGTTTATTCGGCTCTTGGTTTTTTTTAAATACACACATAGATGCGCATATGGGCTATTACGCAATCATCCCAATTTTCATCCATTTATTAATTCATCCCAAATGCCTGTTCCGGACTTATCCCAACTTAAAAAAATATTTATTATTCCTAACTCAGCTCAAATTTTATTCTAAACTCACTTAAAATTCATATTAGTCGTAAGTTTTGCTACTTTTCTGCTACTGCTAACAATAAAATAATACAACTTAAAATTACAAATGCTTTTTCACGAGTAAATAAAATTTCACTGTTGGCACCGATAACGGTTCCCATTAGGCAGTCCGTTTGCTTGTTTGCTAACTTAGTTACATTAAAAAAACCCGATTTGATTCGCATTTATTGTTATGGTTCAAATAATTTGATGATATTGGGAATATAAGATTATTTATTACGATTTTGAGAGATAGAGGTCAAAAAAGGTTTAGTTGTATTACGATAAACAAGCAAAAGCCGCTATATATTTATTTGAAATTGAATTTTATTCACTAAATAGCGGCTCCGTTTTTGCCGCTGTTTTTAAAACCCCACCTGTAAACCTGTATCTGGCAAGTCCCGTAAGATATCGTTTACACTGTGGTTTTAGTTACCGCAGTTACGCCTGAGCAAAAAAAACAAAAGGCCATCGGCACGTGAACCAAAAGCTTACGCAGTTGTTAAATTATTCTGTCACTAGATAAACCTGAATCACTTTATGTATATGCGGGTGCTTGAAATATGCTTGATGTTTGGCTGAAGTTTCTTTGAAGTCGTGTAACGAAGCCTGCAAGTTTGCGAAACATGAGTCTTTTGATGTTTTCTGTATAGTATGGTTCTAAGCAAAGTACCTATTATGGTTTTCTTTGGTACAAGGATAGAGTACTGAGATTGTTGCAAAATCAATATCAGTTTCAGTCATATATTTGTTATGTTTTTCCTTTTTTGAATTTTTGAAAATAATTTAGTTTTATGTGTAAGTAAATTTCGTTATTCCGTGCATGCTTAAGACATGATTTGATAAGTACTAATTGTCTATTTTTACTAATTTCTGTATACATTTTCTGCATTATTTTAAGAAAATTTATCTTTATGTTATTTAAGATGCTAATTATTTTATTGTATTGATAAATCTATACATCGAATAGAAAAATTTAAACTTCGAAATGGCTGTTGTTTGTATTGTGACCTGAACCTCGTTCGGGTGTAGACCAAGCCTGGCTGGTAACATAATATTTGAATCTTTTCGTTTATGAATTTTGAATTGTATAGTTTCTTTAGAAAAGGAACAGAAGAGAGAACCATAGATAATATACTAGAGAGAACCACCGTGGCGAGCAGTCAGAGTGGACGGCTGTCAAGTTGCGGAGCCACTTCTATGAAGCTTTTACAAAGTTATATTATTGTTGTAGATCTAGATCAGTTTTGTTATCTTTCAGTTGTCTTGTCGACTATCAATCACTCTCCTTACACTTTAACACCACGACCCCAAAAATCCTTTCAAGCGAAGCGAAGCCTTACAGTATTTGTACGGGTTTGGTGTTTTGTAGGTTATGGTTGCTAAAGTTTTAACTGTTGGAGTGCGGTGCTCTCGCCGCGGATCTTGCCTCTTCCCTAGAGATTAAAGGCAGGCACGTTACTATCAGTGGAGGATTTATAACTCTTCCTTGCTGCTTCTGTATCAACTTTTTTATTTGTTATGCATTTTTTTTTCTAAAATTATTATGAAAAGTAGAAATTTTAGACGTCGTACAAGACTGAACCCTAAGAATTATCAACGATCCTAAATTTGCTAGTGGTTCGGCACCACTTATATTAAGAGAGATTTCGTTTCCTTATATTTGTTGTATCGATTGTATAAGTAGCTAAAATTTAAGTTTACTGTCATTAAACTGTGAGGAGAGTCCTTGTTATAACTTCTTATATTTCTTAAACTTACTTTTAACGAGACAGTACCATCAGGTTTGAAAGGAACATCCTCTTGCGGATGCTAAAAATGTAGAACGAACTCCTTGCAAAACCTTTTCTTTAGACGCTAAAGTATTGAATTACAGTATTAAAAATTTTGATTATTACACCCACTGATAGTCAACGTGCAGCCGATCCCATAAGTCTACACGTTTATAATTTTGCACAGGATTTCTTTGTATGAATAAAGAAAGTTGGTTAACTGAGAAAGGATTTCAAAAAACTCAAGTCCTGAGGGAGTAAAATAATTTATCAAAATGTGTATGGAAAGGGCGTGTTACAGATGTAACCAAATGATTTATTAATGAAAACAATCCAATTTGTAAAGTTTACAAAATAAATACATACATAATCCCACGCCTTTCTCCCTTCGGGATAAGCACGCATCCCTTACTTCTTCTATCCTTACACACCTCACGAGCTTCCTCTACAATAAAAAAATAAACAATATTTATGTAAATAAATATTATACGCTGTTGGTTGGTATGAGTATCATTTCAGGACAGCTCGATTGGCTCCAGAACGATCTGACTAATTCCTTCTTTTAAATATTAACTAGCCGCGCCCCGCTGTTTCATCTACGTAAGTCCCGATGCCGTGGGAATATTGGGATAGAAAATAGCCTATGTGTTTATCCAGGTCTCCAACTATCTACATACCAATTTTCATCGCAATCGGTTCAGTAGTTTTTGTGTGAAAGAGCAACAAATATTCATACATCCTCACAAACTTTCACGTTTATAATATTAGTAGGATAATAGTCCAAATAAGGATTTTAAGGGAAGAAAAGTTGGAAAAGTTGTCAGGGAAATGGGTAAATTCAGGGAAAATTAAAAGTGTTTTTTTCAATAAAATTAGATAGTTTTGAAAGTTTAATATTAAGTGACAAGGTGTGAAGTAAAAAGTAGGTTGAGGAATTAAATTAATCTGATATATCTCAAATAAGATGACATAAGTTAAAAATACATCTTAAAGTATTACTGAATATTTAACACTGCTATACCTTTGCCCAAATAACGGTGAGCGTTTTTATTTTGAGTTATTTGCTAAACAGAAACAACAACTTACGGTCAAGCTTATTGAATTGCAAAGTTTCTAAGGATCGAAACGAATATCATGTGCTTTAATCAATACACAGTAAAACAGGAACATCCAGTTACTTAATGTTAGGTAATGTGACAAAAATCTATGGGGAGCTCAATAAAATCCTTTCAAACAAAATAAAAGTTTTATGTTGAAGCAGGCCAGGACTACTCCGCACTTTAGGTATAAAGCTAAAAGTACGCGCCGGACTCGACTAGTCATGCCAAATAATTGTGTGGGCTGCCGCGCGCCGGCCGGGTCGCACGTTAGTTTGATGTTCACTCACAAGCTGCGTCACGTCATCCATTCGTATCTAAACTATCTTTTATTTAAGGTTTATTTGTTCACTGAAATACAGTAATAGGCACATAACTTACATGTAATTCAATATTCCGAATAATTAATTTAAAAAAAAACAACTCTAACGTCGCGGCGTCGTCAGTAACAGAAAAGAGGGTTCGATAGAAAGAGAGGCAACTTCTAGGTAAAATAACTGTTTACGGGAGAGAACGAGTACTCTCCCGTCCCGCAGTAGACGCACCAGGCGCCGGAGAGCGCAGAACGATCTCCGGCCTCCATGAGCGCTGGCCTGGGGGTGACGGATGGGGCTGTCCGTTACCCTGGCAGAAGCAGGCCTGAGACGGTGGCGCGACGTGTTCCGAGCGCGCGTCTCCAAATCGGAGGGGGGCAAGGCCCCCCGTACACCACGGTGTGGCCGCCTGTTGATCAAGAGGCGGCCAAGGTCTGCAGGGGTTCCCGGAGGCTTCCTTCTTAGGGTATCCCGGGTCCCTTGCAATAGACCCACTTGTGGCGGAACACCGTGTGGTTTTAGTCGGTTCGATTCCGACATACCACCTCACCGTTAGCTCCGGTGAGGTGATGACCCGTGGGGGTTTCCACACGAAAAAAAAAAAAAAAAAAAAAAAAAAAGGTAAAATAACTGTTGGTTATTAACGCAGTGCAACCTGAATTGCGACTTTATTGTGTGTGAGCAAGAGTCGCTAATTATTTAAATGGTTTTGCGGAGTGAGACTTCTGCACCTATGTTATCGTGTTTAGTGTGGTTGAAGTAAAAAACTTTCCTACTGGTACATGAGTATGATAAATCATATCCCTACAAAGTACAGTCGACATACGTGTGAACTATAAGCATTCAGATTGACTACCGCAGTAGTCGTCGCCAACGACAAATTTCCCCTGGGCCACCCTGGGGAGAAACAACTTATCGTGCAGAGATGTACGATAAATTTCATCGCAACAAGTTTATCATATGAATTATTTGTATTATTTGCTGTTGCGGGTTCTGGTCGAGTCTGATTAATGTGCGAAGTTTGTATTTATTTTTGGCAATTTATACATCTGATGTTAAATTTTTGCTGGTTGCTATAGTTTTCTGTTATTATTTTAATATGGTAATGTATAATTCTTTTCAACCGACTTCAAAAAAAAGAGATTTTCAATTCGTCGGAATCTTTTTTTTTTATGTATGTTCACCGATTACTCGAATTCGCCAGAACCAATTTGGATTTTTTTTTGTTTTTAAGGCTATACTTCCCAGGTGATCCCATTTAAATTTTATCGAAATCAGTTAAGCGGTTTTTGAAAAATCAACAAATATCTAAAAATTGTATACGTCGATGATATTTTCGTTTACTCCGAAACCTCGCTGTTTCATTGGAGCAGTGCGTTTAATTGGCATACCCATATTATATTTAAACACAATATATCTACTTTCCACTAAAAAGTACATTGAAGGCGGTGATGCTTTTTTTTTAAAATAATATACTGTATTAGTTGCCCTACCTTACATGGGTTGTAAACGTTGCGGCTAAATCTGTAAATCTCAATTATGACTAAGCCCAAACTAATAGTGAAACTGGCTGTTTGATGTTTTATGATTCTTGCACAGAGTCAAAGATCAATATAAAAGAAGCTTAATTTTTTACAGTGCCGAGACCTAATTCCTGACATCAAATATAACATGCTAACTCTCCACGCTTCTGAGAAAAGTCTGGTCTGTCTTGCCTTCGTTATTGGTCTATCTGTTGGTCTGACTAGAGTGACAATAAAGTGCTCCTATAATATTTGAGTATCCTTTTTTTTTTTTGAGCACTACCCTAAAAAATAACGGTTAAGAGATCTTTATTATATTTGTAAGCTCTTAAATCACCGCCGCATCCACCTCGTTGGTCCTGAGGCTTAAGCGCAAATATTTGCGTGCAATCATGAAGTACTGGGAGCGATCGTGGGTCAGGCAAATTGCTATCGGATTTTTCTGTTTATGAAATGTTGAGTAAAGTCTAGAAATGTGCACAGTAGCTGGTAATAGACTTTCTACTACTATTAGGTGCGGTCCAAAATATGACTGACGAAATATTGGTATATAATAAGTACACCTCTGCAAACCCTATTGGCAGTTTACTACTCAATTTATTTCGTAAGTACAAAAAAAAAAAACAAATACCTGTTTCATCTGACTGTCGTTACTCCTCTACAAACATTAAAACAACTGGAAACTTCTAACTCATTCTACTTTCTCTAACTTACAATGTCAAAACATCTCTTATCCTTTGATACGTTAAGTGTATTTACTTTAAGAATTTTCTCTTATTTGTTTTTATATACTTACAATTAATTACATTGAACGAATTCATTATTTAAATAATCAAAATTGATCAACTTAGTTTTATTTTTAAATTAAATTTTGTGGCTATTTAATTGCCTTCGAAATCGCGGTAATATTTTATGAGGCACGATACTTTTTTGATTACAAAGTTTGTCAAGTACAAGGGTTGTCACTTCCAAATTAATAACTCTGACAAGGTGCTATATTGAAATCAAACTATCTCAATATGTATGACTCTTTGGCGAGGGAGACAAGGTTGCCAAAGAATAAAGAGTAACCTTTGGTATCAGAGAGGTTGTCTGGGTACTAGTAAAAAATAGTCATTGGGCGGCAACATATCTTTTTAATATAAAAAATGTAAGGGAAAGTAAAATGCACTAGGTATATTTCTAGAGCTAAAACAAAAGAAATCGTGTTACTCAAGAGCGTCTAGGTGCGATTATTTTCAATTCTAGTTTATTGTGATCTCTGAACCCCATAGATTATGCTCCGCGTGACTCGTAGGTCAGAGCCGAGACCAGCATTGCATATCAGACATTATTGTTTAATTTATAAAGAAACAAGTAATGTTTGTCTGATGCAAATAACATGAGTTGGTCCGTTTGCCCGATATCTACTTAATAACGTAATCCTGACACAATTTTTACTGATTGAGTTTATATGTGTATATACAATTTTGAATTATATTAATAAAATATTAATAGGTCGTCTGACGTTTCTTTGCTCTCAATTTGATAAACAATATTTAAATTTCTAATGTTTATTTTGTAAACAAACTTTCAACTAATTTCAAAACTCCAAGGTGAAACAGACAACTCAATTAGAACATGGTACTTCTTACCATTTCTGAAAAATATTGTACTGTGACTTATTACTATATTTTTACAAAATCGGTAGGTACTACATGTATCGGTACTGGATTATTACATATAGTTAAATTTTGCTTTAATTAGCACCTAGTAGCTTTCCAACCTAAGTCAATAGCCGTATACTCATATCATTTGTGACAGACTGAGATATTAAAATCATATGCTTTTAAACTATTTATAACTTACGCTGAACGACATTTTGATAATGGGCACAAATTGAATCTAGATAAACTCTAGAGAGGTAGGCAATGTTCAATTTGATTACTTGAGTGGGGTAGTTTCTTCGCTCCGTTAAAGATCTTGTCAAATCAGCAACCGTTTTTTGATTGAAAAAAAAAACGTGTTTTGCGATCCTTCTTTTCAAGGCTTCTATCGAAAGGGGTGGTCCCAAAACTTGTCGGGCGTCTCCGAAATAAACACATGGGTAAATCCGTATTATCTTTAATACGCATATGACACACCGTCAAAGGCTAAATACATTTACATTAAATGGTTTACATTATATTTATTTTTGGTGTATGTTAAGAAAAATGATTTTGATGAGTGATTTTAGAAAGTACGGTGCACGTTTCGGGTGATGACGATGACTTTAAAGAGAATCCTCAAATTTTTTATTGGTTTTGAAAACGGTGATACATGTTCACAGTTTGTTCAGCTTTGATCTTGAGAATTATTGTACTGAGATATTCTATAGTATTGTGGTGATGAGACCTTCCGCGCTGCTTGCAACCTCCTTCTATTGGAATGAAAACTCCTTGATAAGGCACGGAGGTCTTGGCTGGTGGCACCAAACTCGAATTAAGAATAATCAAATCATTTTTAAAGATTCCAATTGAGGGAATAGAGGACTCTCGTGGAAGACGCCGTGCAAGACACTCGGTCCGCTCTAGAAATATTAATTTGTTCAAGATATTTAAGATTTATGTCTCATTGATAAATGTGTTATAAGTTTAAATATTATTATAACGTCGCACATACTTGTTTAATCCTTTAATTTCCCTCCTCTCATCAGCGACCCCCGAAACCGGGTACCGAAATACCCCCCAATCATTACAGTATTCACAGAACTCAGTTCTAATGGTGATATATCGATTCAAGCGTGACGCAATGGTTCTTAATAACAGGATACTATTTGAAGAGAATTTGGGAAAGCCGAAAAAGTCTCATTATCTCAAGGTCAGGGACATAGACACATGACATAAACCTTATAATATCGAGGTTCCAGCCATTGGTTCGTCTAGTAGTAGGATTTTTCTATATTTTCCAGTTCTCCTCCAGATTTTGGTTTGACACATGTTGATGATTACATAAAGTACTTTGTATCGATACGATTTTTGCTTTTCGGACTATTCATTTCAGTGAAACACTTATGTTTACCTAATAATAGGTCAGATTCAGATTTAGATTAATTTATTTCACACAAAATAGAGTACAAAAATTACATTATTACATTTTTTATAGTAAGTGACTACCGCCGCCCACCGGCACCGGCAACTCAAGAGTCACAAATGCGTAGCCGGCCTTTAAGGTGGAGGTAGGGGAAGTGGGAGAAGAGGAGGAGTGGGAGAGAAGGGGGGAACAGTACCATTTTCTGGACAAAAGGTACTCTATGTCCTGTTCTGTTTACCTGGCAATGTGTATGATAAATTTCATGGTGATGGTCACCGCAAAACATACGAACAAACAAACATGACAGCTACATAAACCAAAGAAAATTACATGGACATATCTCAGGCAATTTTACCGCAAGATTTTATTAATTTATAAATGCGTACGATTCAACCTCCTAGCAAAAAAATTGGGAATCTTTTTTTTCTTTTGTTTTGGTATTCTTTCGTTTTTCAGTGTACACCTCAAGTACCGGAAAAATTAATAAAAGCAATATGTGTCCCGTGTATTCTTACTCAGTGGCCATTCGTCGGTGGGAATATGTAGTAAATAAACTAACTAAAGTGAATAACTTATTCTGAAGCATAAATAAAGAACTGTTCATGTAAAAAAAATATCCACAGCCTGGTCTAGGCCAGTGATATGAGGAGAAAACCTACCTAACCAATTTTGTGAAATTAGTTTCAGCGGTTTTGGCTCGCCGTTGATGAATTAGGACATGTAACTATGTTGTATGTATAGTTATGCAGATACCTAGGTTGTTCCGAAAATTGTTAGCTACAGAATAAATACAATCTCTGTTTTCTAAAAACTATTTCGAATTGACGGATAATTTCAATACAAATCTCTTTGCTGAAAATCATTGTCCGCCTATGTGTAGCTCTTTTTTTAAATATTTTTTAAAAAGTAAAATTGTCATTCTTTTGTTTGCAACCTCAGAGCAATAATTACTACAACAATGGACGTCTCGCGGGTAGCTTTTCGTGCTATGTTTTTTTATGATTATAAACGAGGGTTAACCTTCAATAATTTCGGCGGTTATTTTTCGACCTCCCAAGATAATTTTTTTTTTAATATTCGGAAAGCTGGTTCACCCGAATGCTTAAGTGCTTTGGGGTTGGAGGGAAATATTTTGAATAGCTATAAATAAACTTTTTTCACTTTCCAACTATTTTTCATTTCATTAAAAAATTTCGGAACAGCCCACGTGCATAGATTAAAGCTATGATAGGCCCCACGTTTTTAAGGCAGTTACAAGTTCATGATCAAAAGTAAAAAGTATAATTGTATTCCTAAATCATAATTGTAATCCAAACTTTTTAGGGTTCTGTACTTCCGAATGAAAAAACGGAACCATTTCAGGACCAATCGTCCGTTTATCTGTCTGCCTATCACAGCCAATTTACTCTGAATCTACATGACCGATTAAGTTGAAATTTGGTACACATCCAATTCTTGTGACCGTTTGGGTCATGATGATGTGCAACGTAAATAAATTAAATTTGTATATTGGGTAACCCCAAAGGGTAGGCACCAGCCGCATTAGCAAATGATCTTTATTGCTAATGCGGCTGGTGCCTAAGAAAGGAAAACCTGAGGTATAAGCACCAGCAACCTTCCTATTAGATAGATAGATAAATAGATAATTAACACTTTATTTGTACACCATTGTTACAGTGGAACTACCATACATATACATATGTCAAACAGATAATGTATAAAGGGTGGCCTTATATATTTCCCAAGGGGTCCCATGGTCATCAGGTCAGGATCTGATGATGGAATCCTTGAGAAATCGAGGGAACTCTTCAAAGTTACAGGCACACTTGAAGCGATTTGAGTATTTTGAGGCGCCTTGAAGTCGGTGATACTCTTTTTAAAAATATAATTGATTATTTTAAAATCTTGATACAGAAAATGGTTCTTTACTTTTACATTATAAGAAAACCTATAAGAAGTCTATGGTCTTAAAATAACATGGTAAATCTCTCAATCAAATGTAAGTTTGTACGCCCAATGCATACAAACTTAAATTTGCAGATGGAACGTGTGGGAGAACCTGACATCAACTACAATGTTAAGTTTTTTCTTGAGATAAAATATTTTATTTACCACAAATTAGTTTATGACAGATTGAAAAAAACATGTAACATAGATATTTATGTTACGGAACCCTCTCCACGCGAGTTCTAGTCGCACTTGGCCGTTATTTTTATACAATTCCACCATCGAAACAATTCTGAATCAAAATTCAGAAATAAATTTCTAGTTTGAAAAGATCAGTTCTAGTCACTGCTTGTATGTAAGTATGGAGTTGGAATGTCCTAATAATATCGTTACATACAACCTTCTGTTTGTTTGTTTAATAAATCCAAGGTGAATGCTGTTCATCAACATTTATGTCGTATATTATATCTTATTGTGAAACAAACCACTACCAAGACAGCCAGTAGGCTGCAAATGATAAGCGTCTTGACTGGACTTAAAGGCAGAAATCCTTTGTGTACATAGTTTGTAGCCAGTTTATGTTACTCGAACTCTAAATAACAATTGAAATAATATACACAGTAAATGGACGTTATTGTGTATTGAGTGTTTTGATACATATTTGAACCAGTTCAGCATTTTTAACCCCCGACGCAAAACGACGGGGTGTCATAAGTTTGACGTCGATGTCTGTGTGTGTGTCTGTCTGTAGCAACGTAGCTCTCAAACGGATGGACCGATTTCGATGCGTTTTTTTTTCATTTGAAAGCCAGTTTCTTTGCGGTGGTTCTTAGCTATGTTTGGTTAATATCGGTCCAGCAGTGTAAGAGTATCAGCTCTTTTCCAAAATGATGTAAGGCATTTTGTAATCGTTGAAGGGATTTTCGAGTCGGGGGTGTTTTAAATTTATAGTTATGAAGAGAGGTAGTTATCCGGCAGTCTCTGTAAAAGATCGAGCATAGTACAAGGATATATCAACCTATTCAGGATAATAATAAATTACTGAGGACATCAATCAATAAATCAATCAATCAGCTTATCATAGTCCACTGCTGGACGTAGGCCTCTCCCAATGTGCGCCACAGCACCCGGTCCTCCGCCTTCCATATTCCTTCCGCTTAGGATATCCCATAAATTAAATGCGATTTAGATAAATGGAATTCAGTTGACTTGAAGTTGATCTGATGACGGAGACGGAAGCCAGTCGAGGGAACACCTCAACGGTTTGCAGAAGCTACTTCGTGTTTTTTCTTCGTTCGATCGTTTACTTCTTTTACTTCGTTTACTGTAAAAGAAAATGTTGTTTAAATAGTTATAACAAATAACAATGAATAGTTAAAGAAGGTTTTTATTTCATATAATCAATTAATTGAATTAAGTTAGTTAAGTAAGAATTTTAAATAAGGAATTATTAGGTAATTATTAAGTATATTTTAGCCACAAAAAAATAAAAAATAAATGTTTGGCAACAACTCAAAATTATTTAAGTATTACATATTTACAGCAATTTAATTAGGCTAACAAGTAATTTTTTTATAATTTTTTATTTTTCGCTTTTTAGTTTCTTTCTTATTTCGCCGGTTTAATTATGTATGTAAACAATAATTTGGTCCTACACAGACAATGAAAGGCAAGCCTGTTGTCGTCAACCGGGCGCTTTATGACTTAATTAAATTTTTTAATTTAATTTTATGATATTTTAATTCTTCATGATTTTAGTAACTTACTGTGTACATATTATAGGAACTATACAGGATGCTTGCTTACATATGTATGTATGAAGCTTGCTCTTCCTTTATTTCTAGAAAATGGGTCAGCGAGCGATGAAGTAGATGTTTGTCTTAACGACGATAGTTATTACAAGTTAGCTATTTATAAGACGTAGGGAAGGCAAAGACAATATTTTATGTTTCTTAAAGGTAGAACAACAGTTTTCAGTAAACAGAAGTGTATGAGTGAACAATATCTGAGAGTTTTTATAGAGCATGGAAAATATTTCTTAGTTAAGATTTAAAATATATTTACTACCCTAGTACCAAATAGTACGGTTAATAAGTTTATAACTTCGTAGGACATAAGTGTTAATAAATTCAGGGTTCAAGTTAGATACCGGTGAATAGAATTCTATTAGCGCAAACTCCTAGGGAAATTAAAAAAGTTTAAAATTGTCAGTAATAATTTTATATTCTGTAATTTATACTATAATATGTATGTATTTTGAAATATATAAGTATGTTTATCGGCAGTCTGGTTACCATAGTACAGGTTTTACCTAGTTTAGGATCAGACGACCGTGTGTGAGATGTGTCAAATTATTATTATATTCTACTAGCAACCCGCCTCGGCTTCGCACGGGTAGCAGAGCATATTATGTGTACATTTTTTCGTTATTATGTGTCAATCTTAGAAGATAGACATATAGCTTTCCTATATAATAATAGCTATTATTATGAGGGATAACTCCGTAATATATTGTTTTCATAAAACTCTATTGGTTTACGCGGCCACTGCCAGTAAATCTTCCAGTAGGCATGATTCTTTCCGCCATCTTCAACAATCGTCGTCATATTTCAGCAAATTTAAACAAACCCCTAATAAATTATACACTTAAACCTTCTTCATGAATCTCTCTATCCGTACGTGAAAAGTGTATGAAAATCCATTCTGTACTTTTGCAGTTTATCGCGAACAGACAGACAGACAGACAGGCTGACAGACGCGGCGAGAGACTTTGTTTTATAATATGTAGTGATAATCACTTGTAGCTTACCCACAGATTAAGTTCGCTGAAGTAATGATTACGAAATTGAAATTATTTTGAGGTTGAAACTTCAACGAAGTTTTAAACTCAAAAACATGAATATCGGTTAACGTAATTTATTCATTTGTAACAGACATAATTTGGAGTAAACAGAGTTAATTTAATTAATTCATATAAAACAAGGTTTGCTATTATTTTGAGATCTCTACCGATGTTTGTTGGTATACAGGTTATTTAATAAAAAGAAAAATAGGCAGTCATGGGACTGCCGACAGAAGTGAAAACTTAAACGAAACGACGAACTTAAAACGTCACATTAACAGGTTGGTGACATTATTAGCGTGATATATGTATTATTAGCGTGACGGTCACGAGTTCAGTTCTCTCTCTCTCTGTCCCTGTCCCTGTCCCTGTCTCTCTGAACTCTCTCTCTGCTGTACATGTAAATATAAGAAACTCGGGTCCTTCGTACGAATTCATAAGTACGTACGTACATCATACGTAGAAACAGAGGACAGACGACAGTCGGACATCAGGGTCACGTGCCTGACGCGAGTTTAACATTTTTTACCCATCCCAAAAAGTGCACAAGGCCGCTAAAGAAGTTTTCACTTCAAAAATGTTTTCATATTTTCATTGTTCGATTAAGTATAGATCAAATTTGTTATACGGCTGCCTGTTATAAAGGTAGCAGTTATTGTGATTTTGAGCGATCGGCTCGAGCAAAAAAAAAACATTATTTTGATGGCTAGCAACAAATTAGCTACAAATTTCCATGATATTTCATATGTTACTATGACCTTAATAGAGCTCTAGGATACTGCGATATCATACTGACGGTTAAATTGTCGCCAGAACATTGTAGGATTACATTTTCTCGATACAATATATTATCACACAATTTCGTTTCTCCAACCTTTTGGGTTTACAGCTATATTTTGCAAATGAGTTAGGTACTGAGGACAAGAATTATGAATTTGTTATATTCAGCTTGATTTATGACCGACAACTTACTTTGTTACTTTTATTCATTGTCATTTTTAAATACGAGTGTTATATTTCTTAGACAATTCCGTCAGTGTTATTCCTAGTTATTAAATATACTCGTGTACTCGTACATTTAATCGTGCTTCGGCACGTATGGGCCAGCTCGACCGGTGAGATACCACCGCCTCACAGAAAACTGGCAGTTAAGCAATTTGCTTTTCGCCGAGTGTGTGAGGTTACCGGAGACCTTAACCCTTCCCTCCCCCCTCTCCTTTTCTTCCACCCAACCCTACCCCCATCTTAAATGCCAGCAACGCACTTGTGACTCTTGAGTGGCAGGTGCCCATGGGCGGCGGTAGTCAGTTACCATCATGTGACCCGTCTGCTCGTTTGCCCCCTGTTCTATATAAAAAAAATATACGATGGGTGTTTTGGGTTAGCCTGATTAGTTTAGGACTCAATGGAGGCCTATTATCAATAAGCAAATCGAAGCGAGTGTGACTTTATCGTGTTTTTGGTGTTCTAAAACAAAATAACAACTGTCATTATGAACTAATTGGCCACAAAACAACACCAATTAATTGGCTCCTGCCAAGTAATTGGTGTACTGAAATGATGGGCGGATCTTTTCTCATTTGAGCATACAACACTACTTTATCATAAAATATTCTGCACCATTAGTTTACCTTGATCGCAATTATTTAACCCATAGTGGTTCTATAATATGCAGTTTTTACGAAGACCGTGTACGACATATATTTAATAATATATATTTAAATTTAAATATATATTTAAAGGTACATTCTTCGTAGCTATTTCAAGAGCTGTTAGGAAAATTTTGTATGATTTCTGAACTTTCCTCACCCCCTAAAACGTGGGAGAGCCATGCTTCGGTACGTATGGGCCGTCTCGACTCTGCTCGATACCACGGCCTTACAGAAAACCGGCAGTGAAGCAATGATTGCATTGCATTTCGCCGCGTGAGTAAGGTTACCGGAGGCCCTAACCCTTCCCTCTCCCTTATTCCCGTCCTTCCCCTTTCCCCTCTTCCCTCCGCTCCCCCTCTTCTCCCCTCTTCACTAAATTTTATATCAATATTTCAGGATTTTTTTATGAACTTATTAACCGTTGACGAGCGAATTAAACACATGTTTTTATCGTGGGAGTGCCATGGTTCGGCACGTATGGCTCACAGTAAACCGGCAGTGAAGCATTTGCTTTTCGCCGAGTGAGTGAGGTTACCGGAGGTCCTAACCCTCCCCCGCTCTCTTCCCCTCTTCCACCCTTCCCCTACTCCCACCTTAAAGGCCGGCAACGCACTTGTGACTCTTGAGTTGCAGGTGCCTATGGGCGGCAGTAGTCACTTACTGTCAGGTGACCCGTCTGCTCGTTTGCCCCTCTATTATAAAAAAAAACAAAAATGTTTGGTGCCTTTTATATTTCCCTGTTTATGTGTATATACATATACATATATGCCGGCTGCGTGCTGTGTTGTTATTTGAAATGTTTGTTTCAATTATTTTTTTATGCGAAAGCAATAGCGGAGTAAGTTAAAAAAAGATTGGTATCAAACACGTGTTAAGAATTGTTTACTAATTACTAATCACCCTACATTTAGTACTTTAGTGTAATATTCTTAGTTATTACGTAACTGTACATGAACTGACAGTCTATCATGTCTGGCCGTCCAATTTCGTACTCTTTCTTGGACTGAAATATACATAACGAAAAAAAACTCAGACTGTAAAAGTAAGTGAAGATTTTCTCATCTAACTTTACCGTATTTAAAATCTTTGATTGTATATTTTACTTTAATGAGTTGTTGAGATTAGCTTCTCCTATTAAGTTTTAGAACTAGTAAAAGAGAAAATGATGAATTATTTATATCGTGCGGTGTAAAGTTCTAAAGCGGTTCTAACTCATTACTAACACAATTAAACACAGTTGTGTAATAATAAGACTGGAGATTAACAGAAGTGGTTATTGTGAGACTGATATTTTGGAAGGCTTTTTAGAGTCGGTATTAAAGACCTACTTTACTTATTATAATTAAGCTTCTTAAATTATAATTATTTAATGAGAGAAAAAATTTATATATTCTAAAGAATTGCACATTTCATTAAGTTATTCGGACTGAATTTGGACGAAAAATAAACATGAACGAGTCGCTAAAGGCATACGTAATCATTATATTAATATGTGAAGAGAATTCTTTGTACCCCTTTTTAAGTGAATTTTGGAATATTTACAGATTATATATAGAAGAAGTGCAGAAAGATAAAATTTTTAAATTTAATATTTGCTATAAAGTTTAAAAAAATGCTAAAACGGGTACATAAAGCTATAAGTGTCCAGTATATATTTTGGCCTGTTATGGTACAAACCTTTATACAAAGACAGGTCAAGTGATATTGGCCAATGAAATAAACCATGGTCGAAATTCGACCACCATGCGATCTCAAGTATTGTAGAAAAGTGCAAAGTTATTTTTAATTGAATGATGTACGTATTGTACGTAAATCGAACAATAACGATTCGACAACACCGACATGTTTCATGATTAGGTTCTAATTCCCGCATTACCTCCTTCAGACTTATTACGTTTAGAACAAAGATCCTTCCACTGTTAAAAATATACTGTTTCTTAATACTGTCCCACTATAACTTACAGATCTCCTTTAGACATAGGTGCATCCAACTTTGGCTGGTTCAGAGTTTTTTTTCCTATTTAAGGAAGGTGGCAAGGACTAGTATTGTTATCATTTTATGATAAAAAAAAATATATTATTGAAATTTACTGTTATCTCAACCTCTGTCTGTACCTTAACACGTGTGGTTTTAAAATATATAACAGAGTTTTTCACCAGTTTTTTTAATTTTAACCGACGATAAAACGGAGGATGTTCTTAAGTCAACCCGTATATATTTTTTTTACAAGGTAGTCCGATTTCTATAATTCTTTTTTGTTGAATTAAGTATACTTTGAAGTTGGTCCTATTAAAATTTCAAATAAACATTTCAAATGTACAAAAATAGGAGAAGAATGATTGTTCACCCATTGACATTACACTTGTCAACCGATTTTGTTGAAACTTAGCACACGTATGTAGTTCTAATGACATTACAACATGACGGAAACCTGTAATTGATTATTTTAACCACAAAAAAACTAATAAATAAAATCTTTTAACAAAAAATTAAACCGACGAAAGAAGAAAGGAATTGAAAAGTGAAAAATAAACTTGTTAGCCTAACTAAACTCCTTTACAAATGTCAATACCGAATTTCATTCAGTTATTCCTTGGTTAGCATAGTTCACATAACATACCGTACGCGTTTCGTGGTTTTGCTGTTTGTTCGTGAGCGGTAATGGATCTAAAATTGAAATAATCAGAGTGTGAGAGTTACTCTTCAGTTCTTCTTAATATTCGTAGGAATCAATTTTTTTAAATTCGGAAACAAACAGGAATTTTAAATTTGGAATACTCAAAGTGTATGTAGAAGAAGTGCAGAAAGCAAATTTTTTTCAACAATATGTGCTATGAAGTAAAAAAATATGTAAAAACGGCTACATCAATTTATAAGGTTCCAGTATATACAGGATGTATTTGAAAAAGGAACACTTACTTAAATCACTAAAAGGGCATGACTTTAGCATGCAGTTACATTAAGAATTAAAAAAAACTATCCGTTTACAAGTTATGACCGTTTGAATTTCCAGGTATTTTTGCCTCCGTTTTTCATAAAAGTAGGTGGAATGTGTAAAGTAAACAGAATAACACTTTACAAGTGTCTTTATTATTTATGTAATTGTATTTATATATGTATGTATATACGTATGTACATATATATTTTTATATGTATATGTATATCCAGTACATTTGGCTTATTTATGTAATACATTTTTTTAATTCCTTTATCTTATGACTATTTTATATACACCTGCCACACACAGTTCTGCA
Source organism: Euplagia quadripunctaria (assembly GCA_963859945.1). Taxonomy (NCBI): domain Eukaryota; kingdom Metazoa; phylum Arthropoda; class Insecta; order Lepidoptera; family Erebidae; genus Euplagia; species Euplagia quadripunctaria. The sequence goes on along the minus strand of OY982569.1, from coordinate 5,543,782 downwards.
TCACCCAAAGGTTGACTGGAAGAAAATGCCTATGGCATTAAGTCCGCCTTTTGCAATGTATTTGCAGGAAGTATTAATAAATAAAAAAAAAAATAAAGTTATAGATTTTAAATCGTAATTTTTTTTTATTTTTGAATTTTTCATTCCGTTACTAAGAAAATCCATAAAAACTGACAATGATTTTTTTTAAATTAGATTTTATGGATTTACTAAATAACTGAGTGAATAGTTCCAAAATAAAAAACATATATTCAAGTTATACCGGTCATTGAAATAATCCAACTCGGTCGAAATTCGACCACCACGCGATGTCTAGTAAATATTAATCCAAGACCTTAAATACAAATTTTATTGTAAAGAATAATACGACGTGATTGAAGCTCTTCAGTTTACAGAATTAAGTATACATATACTTCACCAAATAATGCCTTACATGTAAACAGAATAATGTTTACTACCAAAACTATTATTACATATTTGCTTAGCTCAGCGCGAAAAGTTCTGAAAATTCCTCTTTTACACATAATATACAAACAAATGAAATTATTTTCGTAAACAATTGCAGTACTCCGTCTTCAGGGAATTGTTGTTTATTACACATTATTCAAAGATAATAGGATGACATATAATTACGAGTAGAACATAAAGGTCTTTGGAGGTTTTATTTCTTATGATTAAGCTCGTTGTGGCTGCCAACCGTGTTAGATTTCCCTGGAGTGAGGCTGGGCAATGTGACTCCTTTTATACTTTTACACTTCAATAACTTTTGTAAGACTTGGATATGGAACGGCCGTTGAGCATTGTATTGTTCGTATTGTTCTTTGTGTAAGTTGCTGGTGACGTTGACTTTTGTTGTCCGGGATCAAAATTATTTACATATTATTAATTGTTTAATATTATTATAGTATTCTTGTTACCCTTTCGAACTAAGCTATAACACTTGTGTTAGGAATGGGTCACACCGGTGGTGCACTGGGATCGATCATAAGTTAAACATTACGTTGAATTTGAAGTGCGTCTATATGAGTCAGTGTATCTACGCTTTGTGACAGCTATATTTATATTTTATTTAAAAAAAACTAAGCTATATTTATATTATATTTAAAAAAAACTCGAAAGCATAGGTGTCAGAGGACCTCAGCATCAGTATTTTGAAAGTTATCTTACAGGAAGAACCCAAATGGTAAAAATTGATAATAATTTAAGTGACGAACTTCCTATAGAATACGGTGTACCACAAGGTAGCGTACTCGGACCAACATTGTTTCTAGTTTACATTGATGGCCTTTGCAATCTCAAGATTCCAAATTCCAATATAATTTCTTACGCAGATGATACTGCAATTACATTTTTCGCAAATACTTGGTCAGATCTTCAAAACATAGCACAAGATGCCTTTAACTGGCTTTTATCTCATACCCTAACACTTAACACCAGTAAAACAAAATTCATTACTTTTTCGATTAGCGCTGTTTCTCAACCCAAAACTCCAATCACACTTTCACCGCACGTATGTAATCCTGAAATAAATCCCCACTGTTGCTGTCCACTAATTAAAAGCGTTAATGATATAAAGTATCTCGGTGTAGTTTTAGATAAAAATTTAAATTTTAGACTTCACATAAACACCTTGACATGCAAAGTGCGTAAACTAATTTATATTTTCAAAACCCTTCGGTATGTTGCTAACAAATTTATAATACTTAAAGTATATCACGCACTTTGGCACTATAATTTCATATTGTATCTCTTGTTGGGGTGGGGCGTGTAAAACTATTATCTACCCATTAGAAATAGCGCACAGAGCCATACTGAAGACTGCAACTTTCAAACCAATTTTATATTCAACAACGTTAATTTATAAAAATTGTGAAGTCCTTAATGTAAGACAAAACTTTATACTCCAAACCATTCTCTTGCAACATCGTAATACGCCATACGTTATGCTTGCTAACCACCGTCGTAGAGATAAAATTTGCTCCCTGCCTAGGACTAAATATTCTTTCACAAAAAGATTTTTCTTCTATCTTGGCCCATATTTGTATAATAAAATAAATTCTGCAACGTTTATTTACAATCTATCATATTATGAATGTAAAAAAGTTGTTGAAAAGTTTCTTCAAAATACAGCCTATGATGAAACGGAATCATTTTTACGTTCTTTTACCATAATCACACAATAACTACAATACAATATAAACATACACATGTATCAGACAACACATGAACACACACACACACACACACACACACACACACACACACACACACACACACACGCACGCACGCATGCACGCAAGCACGCACGCACGCACGCACGCACGCACACACACACACACACACACACACACACACAAGAATAGAAATAAAAATTATAAAAATTAAAGAATAGTTAGTACTCACATGATTGATAATGTTGTATTTTCAAACAGTATATAATACACTATTCTGTAGCCTATTTAAGAGGACAGTACTTAAACCGCTAAGCGTAGTTATTATTTAAGTGTTTGCTGTTATTATTATAAGTTACTTAATGTATTGTACTACAGCTCCTTTTTATGAAATAAAAGTTTTATTTATTTATTTATATGAGGTTAAAAAAAAAGATATACCTTTTTTTTTAAGTGAAACTTCTTTAGAATATATAATAGAATCGTTGTTATTTGAAAATTCGATGAAACAAAAAAGTCATACTAAAAAGAGACAAACATTCATAAATAGGATTTAGCCTGCGAGATAATGAGATAGAATACAAGTATATAGTGTTTCTTATAATCGTCGTATGCGTACGCGTGTCTTTGCGCCTGCGTAGGCGACTCCGAAGTAGACTCCGAAACCTTCAGAAAATGCTCCATAGTCAACGTGTATCATTCAGGAGTATCATTTTTGTACGTTTGCGTAATAAAATTCGTTGGTTAATTATTTTCTTAAGTTTCACTTCTGCCCTGTGTAAATTGCACACACACACTTCCTTCTTTGTTTTGTTTGAGTCTATCAGTTTAGTACTGATCATTTGAGAGACTGATGATTGACTGATCAATTGCGGACAAAATTAGTACCTCTATGGTGTATTTCTTGCTTTTTGTATTCCAAAGATTAGTGCTAAAGTCTTATATGTATAGTTGTATATATTTCTACTTAATAAAACAGAATGATATAAATGTAATTTGAAATTCAACTTTTTAAAAACTCTTTGTAAAACACGGAAGAAATGTTCACTGATACACGTTTCATGGTTTCGATTACACGTTGCTGATCCTGAGTTCTGTTTCAAAGAGATATAATTAGTTACAGCGCTATTTACAAAACAAAAACAAATTCGGTAAATGCAATTTCTTTCATCTTATGAGAACACTAGGCGTTCCCCGTAATTTTACTTATGTTTATAGTCACTGCTCCAGCAAGGTCGCAGCGTGATGTTATATTGTCTTAATGTTCCTCAATTAATATTCTCTCCAACACAATTTTTTTTTTAATCACGCAAAATAGTCCTCAGCTTTATAATGTTATTATCAAAGGATTTTGGAGAATAATTCTTTAAAAAAAAACAACTTAAAAAAAAAACTATTCCATAAAAGACTTAAATGTTTTTCTCATGGATGCAATTGTCAGAACTGAACCAAATTGAAATGGGACCACACGGAAAGCACCAGCTTTCAAATAAAAAATAAAGAATCATCAAAATCGGTTCACCCAGTCGAAAGTTCTGAGGTAACAAACATAAAAAAAATACAATCGAATTGAGAACTTCCTCCTTTTTTGAAGTCGGTTAAAAATCTTAACTCGCGACACAAAAAGGAGGGGTTTTATAAGTATAACGTGTGTTTCTGTGTATCTGTGTGTTTGTCTGTCATCATATCTTTTAAACGGATTTTTTTGTTTTCAAGGTGACTCGATCTAGATTGTTTTAGCTGTATTTTAAGAAAATATGTTCAGTCGTTCGAAGATACTGAGCTTATTCTAATCGTTAAAAGGATTTTTGAGTTGGGGTATTTTAAATTTATGCTTGTTACAACTTAACAACTGCTATACAAAATACAGTAGACATTTTAGTAACTGGTTACTGTATGCGCTGCAGTGGTAAGCTGTTACTGAAGCTTTAGCAAGGAGCAAAGCGAAAACCTTCAATTATACCTTTTGTTTGTTAATTATCACTACATATTATAAAACAAAGACCCCCGCCGCGTCTGTCTGTCTGTCTGTTCGCGATAAACTGAAAAATTACTGAACCAATTTTTATGCGATTTTCACTAATGGACAGAGTGATTTATGAGGAAGGTTTTGGTGTATAATTTGTACCCGTGCGAAGCCGGGGCGGGTTGCTAGTAAGATTCATAATTTTACTAGCAGTTTGAGAAACATTGTTACATCAGTTTATTTTAGAACGGTCCATGAAATATCTTTCGAGCATCAACTGATAATTTGGGAACTACTCATAATTATCCATACAAATAAATAAAATTGAAGTGTCTGTTTGTAATGTCAAAACAATAGGTTTTTTAGGCTCATACAGTTATTTGTACGATACCTATGAGTAAAAATTCGTTTTTTCAATTTTTGTCTCTCTGTCTGTATGTTTGTTTCGGTTAATCTCCGGAACGGGTGGACCGATTTCCAGGGGACTTTCACAGACAGATAGCTGGTGTTATAAGGAGTAACTTAGGCTACTTTTATTTTGAAAAAATAATTCGGGATCCGCGCAAAATATAGAAATAAGTACACGCGAAGCCGCGCGGGAACTGCTAGTTATATATATTCGTCTAAATCATTTGATCACATTCTAAATGTCTTCTCAGTCAGTCAGTCAGTCTCAGTCAGTTCTTCTCTGGAATGCGCTCTCTCGAAATCAGGATGTCCACAAATATATTTAAAAGGAGGGTACGTGATCTCCTCCTCAATGAGTTGGCATAATTGTCACAGTGCTAGGACATGAATCTCAGACTCGATGTTCATAGTATATGTATATAGTGTATATTTAGTTAATAACTTGATAAATCTTATTATTCTATGAACTTATAAATTCGTACTCTTTACCATATCTTTGCACCTACCACTTTTTATTTCTGCTTCACCCCAAGGTTGACTGGCAGAGAATGCCTAAGGCATAGTTCGCCTTTGTACAATATGTGCATGAAGTTTTAACAAATAAATAAATAAAAATAAAAATTTGATCTCTATAAAAGACAAGAAATCTTTAAGTAGTAGCTAATCGTTACTTGAGTAATATTGAAATAAAACGCAATTAGAACAAATTGTACAGACTCAATCCTATAAAATGAGAACTTAATTTGAATGTCGTAAGTTCTAATTCTTCGAGCGTTTATTACAAAATGTTCCAAACTCATTAGAAGTTAAAGGGCAAAGTTTAATCACTATGAAAAACTAGGACTGGAGTTGAATAACTGGTGCTGCAATACCGAACGGTGACATTGTACTTTTACAAATCTCAGTCTAATGAAGTCACGACAGTTTTGGTACACCGACAGGGAACCGAAGACAAACTAGGCCGTGGGCACAGAGTTCTCTAATTTCCATATATTTCACGAGAAACGTGCCTGGCATTACATAGTCGATAAAGTTTTTTCAAGGACTAAATGTGACAGTTTGGAAGTGAAAATCGGTTTTTGACGGTATTTTACTTCATATTTTTTTTTGATAGCGCGCAATGTTTATCTTTTTTTATGGTATAGGGGTAAACGAACAGACGGGTCATCTGATGGTATATGACTACCGCTGCCCATGGGCACCTCCAACTCAAGAGTCACAAGGGCGTTGCCGGCCTTTAAGGAATGAGTAGGGGAAGGGTGGAAAAGGGGGTAGGGAAAGGTTAGGGCCTCCGGTAAACCTCACTCACTCGGCGAAAAGCAAGCATTACTTTACTGACGGTTTTCTCTGAGGCCGTGGTATCACTTAGGTCGAGCCGGCCCATACGTGCCGAAGCACGTTTACGTTATGATAACTTGAATAAGACTCATTCATTCATTCACTTCATTGTAAAAATAATTCAGGAAGCCAATATTCTTGTATTCAAATACTATCTTAAAGTGTCTATTTTGTTAATGACTTCTTTCAATCTAGAAGTCCATAAGTGTATCTTTACTTGAGAGATAAGTAATAGGTTGTAATAAGATAGTTAAATAGATAAATCGATTATACTTTCATTCGTACACGATAATTTTACAGAAATATTATGAGACATACTAGATGTAAAATAGGAAGGTGGCAATCGTTGGCGTCTTATAGTTGTATACTTACCTACACTTTTGCTACTTACCTACTTATTTTTGGTAGATTATTTATATTGTTCAAGTGATTATAAACGAACTTGTTACTAAATCGAACTGCATGGTAAAAATATCTAGACAATAAAAAAAACACTGCGTCAGTGATTTTTTTTATTAATTTTTTTTTTCCTAAACTCGGGACAACTATTTGTGGACCAAACATAATTGTCCCATGTGGGATTTGAACCCTTACTTTGAACCTTATTTTTATTAAATAGTGAACTGTGTTATCGTCTATTATAGTTTGCCCCTATTTTTAATAAAATAAATAAGAATTTTTGATGTGGCGACAACAGAATAGTAATTTTTAGTTTGGAATACGTTTTTCGCCTCGCATACTACTCGAATACGCCTTTAAAGGAGATCCGCCTCTTGGCATACCAAGATTGAATAGCTCGTTACCAATACTCTATAGAGTATTGGTAACGAGCTATTCAATGTTCAAACTCAGACCATTATACACATTAGTGTTTTAGATCAACGTTGAACTTTTTTTTACTTCGGAAGGAAGCAAGGGTTGATGTTCAATATTAAAGCTTAATACATGGTGCCTGAATATCTCAATCGAGTTACAATCTTAAAATTACTTCCGAAACGTATGCTTAAACATCGTAAGACTGGCCTGATAGTCTAGTGGTTCGTGACCAGCCATTGACAATGACAGCTGAGGTCGTGGTTTCGATTCCTAACCAGGACAAATAATTGTGTAATGAGCATGATCATTTGTCCTGTGACTGGGTGTAATTTATCTATAATATGTATGTATTTTGTAATATAAAAGTATGTTTATCAGCAGTCTGATTACCATAGTATAGGCTCTGACTAGTTTGGGATCAGACGGCCGTGTGTAAGATGTGTAAGTTATTATTATTATCATAGAGCTTTACAACATTTTTTACGTATTAATGAGAGTGGGGTTTAATAGATATGTTAGTTTAAATATTAGTCACGCAGAATGATAATAATAATAATATTTTAATACATTTCTTCGTTTTCTACATCATCTTTTACTAATATATCATTATTATAAACATCCGAAAACGCAATTGAAGCATTTATATTACTTTGGGACCGCACCTGTGTACCGTGTACGTGCTGTTGCGATAGCGACAGTCTATCGATAGTATTGTGATAGTATCGTGGTCTTGAAAATCAGTCGTACTATCGATAGACGTATCGTAATTATCGACTTCGATAATACTATATACACTTCATAGTATTAGCTATAATACTATATATTACAATAATATAGTATTATTTATATTGTAATTAATACTGACGATCTTTAGCTATAGCATTTTCTTAATTTTGTCTATCGAAACACTCGATACTATTGAAAATGACGATATTTTCAATAACGCTTTTGAAACAGTTGTATACTGTATATACTAGCAGTTCGCGTGTACATATTTTTCGCGGAACCCTAATTCTTTATCGAAAATAAAAGTAGCCTAAATCACTCCTTATAACACCAGCTATCTGCCAGTGAAAATCCCGTGGTAATCGGTCGCAACAACACTGACATGACGAACCTAAAAACCACGAATACCACAGATAAAATATTAGTTATTTCGTCCAATACTATTTGATAGCAGATTGACAGCTGACAGATTAAACAACAACAAGCGACTGACTTTTTCAAACAAAACTAAACGTAAAAAACATCAGCTGTCATATAATATCGACTGTCATAACGTACATGATGTTTTTATTATAATCTTTTTTTAATTTCTTGCGTTTATTTATTAATTATAATATGTCATATGTATTGTGTTATTAATTACCCCACAATAGTGCATTGATTGAGAATCGATTGTTTATTTATGTAATAATAACAGTGACTGCACTAGTCCCCCAAAGAGTATATAAACACTTTAGTCCACAGCGACACGTTTCTATTTTATGTTCGTAATCTATTATGGCGAATTGTAAATGTAGTCAATTATAGAATATGATTAAAATAATACTTTCTAGCTACTACTTTATTAACTTTTAAACTTTCGCGTTCCATGATATAATTATGTACTTATACGGGAATTAACGCGATCACGAAAAGGTATTACATACCTCTGAATTACTTGACGATCAGTCTGTGACCACGGCCAGTGCAACCTGGTCGAAACGTCAGGCAATTCAGAGGTATGTAATACGAGTACCTTTTCGTAATCGCGTTAATTCCCGTATAAGTACATAATTTTTTTTTTTTTTTTTTTTTTACTTTATGTCTTATATCACACTAAATCGCATAAGTTGACTAATATAATATTGTATGTACAATGCGGTAACATTTGGCTGATCTCCTTTATTTATGATCCAGAACAATACTGAGCGCGTTTATGTTTGAACGTGAAAAGTTAGGCACCTGTTAACTTAAATGAGAACAAAAGAAATTCACTGGAATAAAAGTGAACAAGTTGAGTTCTTACCTCCAGTAAAATAAGGTAGTATGCTATTTCCGGAAAATTTAAATTCATTAAACTTTAAATAATGAGAAAAACGTACGTTTTACGTTACGAGAAAGGTACAATTTTCTACGGAATTTTCCATTGTTAAGACACGAAGAGAACAGTAAATAAAAAGCTAGGAATGTATAAAGTATACCGTTTTCGTGTGGAGGAAAATTATAAATTTATATGGCTTTCTGTTTACTTCAGCGTACTAATATTTTGTTAGAGGACTCTGCCGTTTTGACTTTTAACCTGCAATTTTAGTTTAAAACAAAAGTATCAGAATCGTCTCTACTCATGTTAACTAGGGTACACCTAATCAGTTTATTTGTTGTGCAATTCACTATAACTTAAAAGTCAGTTTCACTTTCAATTTCATTAATATCATAGACAACATACCTATCAGAATAAACGCAGATCTTTAAATATCCTAATGAAAATATTAGCTACTAGCAGCCCCCGCAGTTTCACCCGCATAAGTCCCGATCCCGTTTGAATATCGGGATAAAAAGCCTATATGTTAATCCAGGTCTCCAGCTATCTACATACCAATTTTCATCGCAATCGGTTCAGTAGTTTTGGCGTGAAAGAGTAACAAACATCCATCCATCCATTCATCCAGCCAAACTTTCACATCACTACATATTATAAAAATTAAGCCCCTCCGCCGCGTCTGTCTATCTGTCTGTCTGTCTGTGATAAACTGAAAAATTACTGAACGGATTTTCATGCGGTTTTCACTAATAGACAGAGTGATTCATGAGGAAGGTTTAGGTGTATAATTTGTACCCGTGCGAAGTCGGGGCGGGTTGCTAGTTTATAATATTAGTGGGATAATACTTTAGTGCGTCTTATATCTATGTATTCATAAATTGTTTATTTAAAAAACAAGTTATACTTAAGGTGATTAAGATGGTCACATTACTATCAACGCCTGCGCATAGTCACACACCTTATGTCTACTCGGCATAAGACGCTCATCTGTAAGTAAGTTTTGTAATCTATTTTGAACTTGATTGCTTGATCTGCATGCCAATAATTTGTTTGAACTTTTCAGCGGAGGGCTAACAATAATTAATCTATTTTCAATTATTATAAGGATAAAAGTTTTCTACTAATAAAATTACCGAAATCAATTCTGTAACCTATTCTGAACCAGCTACTTTTAGAGTATTACGGTTTAAGACATTTATTTTCTCAAAAGAATGACTACATTCGTTTGTCAGAGAGAATACAAAATAAAAGTAGTAGGTTAGTAACAAGCGGACAAAGCAAAAGCAAAAAATAAGCAACAACGGAGCGGCTTTTCATTTACCTGTTATTATTTTTTACATCTAAGTAAATAAGTAGTATTAATAAATTTAGCAATAAAGTGGGTCGCTACCACAAAACAAAACCACAAACAAAACTATTTAGGTTTGAGTTTTTCTTCCTGAGATTGAGTATGTACTATGATGAACCGGGATTTCTACAATCTCTCAAATTGACCTACTTATAGGCTGTTACCAAAGTCTTTCGGTGCTTGTAACCCAAGTCCTTGTAACATTTACACAGAATAAGTCTGAGTTAGATTGAAAGCGAAAAGGTCAATGCTCTTCCACTGATAATAGTTCCTCCCTGTGGGTTTAGAAGAGTTTACTCAACAATCCATCGTTTAGTACAGTCTCTACTGGAGGAAGGGAAAAATCTTGTGTTCCAACACCATTCTTCTTGTATTTCTCCTCCTCGGCGAGGTTTGGCAAAAGTCTCATCCCCGATTCGACTAAAGAAGACCTGTGAAGCCTTTTAGCTTACTCAAGACTAAGCTAAAAATTTCGCATTATAAGATTTCACAATCACATCACTAGTGTTGTTTACCGATGCTTTCTGTAGGGTGGACGTTCTTCTATAGTCAAACTCTTCGTTCAAATATATCATAGATACGGTCCAAAACAAAAACTGCGTCAAATAATGGCACCAGGCAGTACTACGTACTTAACATGCATACATTTAGTGCCATCCTAATAATAAACCAGACCATATAATGAATGTCCTTGAAAATATATGCTGTTATAATTTGATATAAAAACATCAATTCATAATGTCTGTTGTGTATTACTTGTCACAACGAATCGTAGTCGACTCGTGTTATATATTTCATCCAAAAAGACTAGCGAACTTCCATAAGCCACACAATTCGAGTCCATAATCGAATTGTGTGTAAAGAGTTTTTATAATAGTACTTAATATGTTATCCTAATTAATTTCGGTCAAATAAAAAAATATATTTATGGGAAAACAATTTACAAAACAAAAATTGTTATAAATTTTTATTCTAAACCTCTGTTGTTATTCCACTTAATGAAATAAGTTATAATTAATTCTGATTGTACTTCTGCTTTGTTAAAATATGTATAGGAAAGATTTAATAAGGTAAAAAAACTTTTAAATGTGGGTGGTGCTTGATGTACCTTTGAATAAAGTTAACTTATTAAACAGTTGCCGTTTGGAACGATCCTTCGTTTCAGCAGTTTTTAATTTTGCTGCATAGTGTAGGCGTCTATTCATTTTCCAGTAACAGCTTTTATCACGTAATCTTCTTGATAATGTTCGTTGATTCCAATAAAAATAGAGAATGTGATATGAAAATGTTTTAAAATAGAAATGCACAATTTGTCTTTAATATCCACCAGTGCGAAGAAATCGTCTTAAATAGTCTCTGACTTTTGACTAATTAAAAATACATCATTAGATGCATAGCACAAACCTCCAAAATCTTTTACATATTTATTTATGGAATCTCAAATTGACATAATAATCTTTTGCAATATTCACATTTTAAATGTTTTAATAAATAACGAGCTACGAATGCGACTATATACCCAATAAATAATCTGCACAATTATTATGTCATCAGGATCAACTATCTTTCTTGGCCTGCTCTTTGATAATCGAGTGTAGCTCTCTATTGATTCCTTGCTATATTTCCATATTTACTTGCTAAAATAACGAAAATGACAGTTCTTAATCATTATTCCATTTTAAAATCAAACGTACACTTAATTAAAAAATTAAAAAAAACATTAATTAATAACCAATTTACTTACCTGTATCTTCAATTTAGCTGTTTTCTTTAATTTGCTAAAACCTTTATTATTAACGTATATATCTTTACTAAAATGCACTGAACAAATTACGCTATAACAAGCTTACATTTCTCTCTTAGAAATTCGATTTGTGGGAAACTAAAATGAAAAAAAAAGTATTTGTAAAAGAACATGTAAATAAACACATTACATTTATTATAATTTATAATAAATTTAAAAATGTAATAACGACTCCATGTTTTTTCATTTCGACCTGGTTCGACAAAACGGTGTGAGGGAGAAATCGCGTTGCATAAAACTTTCGCGAGAGTGAAAAGGACAGCTGCGCAAGACACCCATTTCAAAATATTAATATACTTTTCAAATTATTCTTTGTTATAGTGCCATTTTAACACTTTAAAACATTAAAGTCATCATAAAAAATATATGATTACCGAAAATATCATTCCATCCTTTTTTTCATGTTTAAAGTATTGTTTTTGGTTTCACTGACTACACACTTCGGCATCTCGAACCGTCACACAGCTAGCCCGGGCGCAAAGCGTCTGAGAGTACTACTGTGCTTACAACTGATTTAAGCACAGTTTAGTTGATGCAATTTTTTGATCGCCGATTAAACATCTATGGTACAATAGATCGAAGGTCAAACTCATCCAATTCGATCACATAAGTGCAGTGGCTGTCAACATTTAAAAGAGATGGATGACGTCTTCATCTTTTGAAGTGCGTACAGGAACTTAAATAGCCGTAGTCATAAACAAGTTCAAAGTCGGTATTAACAAAGAATTCCCGTGCTCCGTCCTAAGAAACACGGTTTGCCAGTAATTAACTCCGGCGAGGTAGCTGTTTTAAATTTTAAATGAAGGGCACAGTTTTGCGGTTTTTACTTAGTGGCTTCTTAAAATACGCGTGGGAAAACATCTTCTATGTATTTCCTAAGGTCAGACCAATTTGAACCTATCTATATTGGGTGCGAATCTTAAGCCGTTTTGCAATTACCTTAGTTTATATTCGGTTGGTACCGTTCCTCATTATGAAAAAAAAGGAACCCTTATAAGATCATTTTGTTGTCCGTCTGTCTGTCAAGACCCCTTTTCTCAGGAATGCAGTCCCTTGAAGCTGTAAAGCTGCTCTGAGTCAACGTAATTAAAATGTACGGCCATTTAAGCCTTAGATTTGACCAAATTTCAATTCGTAGGTAAGTCAAACCTATAGGGTACTTCCCATTGACCTAAAATCATGAAAGTTGGTAAGAAGCAAAGTCTGACAGCACAAGTAAAGGAAGAAATCTGAAAGTTGTTAATTTGATGTTATATCAAATCAAAAATAGTTTTTCTAATTACAAACTTATATTTTGCGTTTGGAAAGTTGACTTTGTTGTAAATCGTGGGAGAATATTTTTAGAACTGCAAAGTTAAGTTTGTCTTTCGAAAAAGACGGGTAAAAATCTTTGAGAATTGATTTCCGTTATGGACTTACTATTTACATACAAGTTTGTTATGCACTTGTCCCGGTTTATTTTTTTCTGTAAAGCTACTGGCTACTGTAAGCTATCAACGATTTCAAAAGTTAAAATTTGTGTTTGACACTCGAACACGACAGAATAATATAATGTCTCGTGTTCATTAATTTCAATGACGTGTAGCATCTGCATATTACTCGTCAAGGTCAGTCAACCTTTTATAAAAAATAGTTTTATTTAATTCATATTATACTCTTTTAACGAATAATTAATTCAGGACCTTTACAAAGGATTGTACAACTTAAATATTAAGAACAGCTGTTTAGTTTAACTACGGAACTAGAGACATCACTGGACTTTACAGACATTTTCCAAAGAATTTTCCGAACCGGGGACCGTTCCTAAAAACTAATTTTTGGGGGAACCTTAAGGAAAATCCTATGTTCAGCAATGGACGTTCCATGGTTAAGGTTAAGAATCATCTTAACCTGATTCTGAAATATTTCAGCATGTAATTTTTTTTTTAATTGGTATGGGGGCAAACTAGCAGATGGGTAACCTGATGGCAAATGGCAAATGGCACAAGCCCGTTGCCGCCCTTCAAGATGGGAGTAGGGGAAGAGGTAGGAGAGAAGGGAAGAGCGGGAATAGGGGAGAGGGAAGGATTAAGGCCTCCGGTAACCTCACTCACGCGGCGAAAAGCAATGCAATCATTGCTTCACTGCCGGTTTTCTGTGAGGCCGTGGTATCACTCCGGTCGAGCCGGCCCATACGTGCCAAAGCATGGTTCTCCCACGAATTAAACTAAATAATAGGGAACTTTAATCAATATTAGATCGCATAGTATCGTATTTGCCTTTATCGTGGCTTAAGTATGTGCTTATGGTTGTGTGTAATCGTTAGGTTTTGGATTCGAGTCCCTTGCCAGGATACTTGTTATTGAGTTTTGTTTGATCACGAATGATAACTGGTAATGGCAATATGCTCGTCCCCTATTCCGTGTCACTAGAAATGTAGCTGGATAACTGAAAGTATGTAATACATGCAATTGAGCTAACTCCTTCGAGATATATTTGCGTGAGTTTATAACAAAATACTAAAAGCACTGTGGCTAACTTTGATGGCCTATTTATTTGTGCTGAAGCTTTGTGTATGTGTCATTTTATTATAAGAATTGTGAACGTGTACATGATAATTACATAATTAAAGATTTTACCAACCAAGATCTCTCTCAGATTCTTAATTAATAAAATCGACACCTCATTATTCAATAAAATTTGATTAAAAATCGAATTCGAAGAAAGAAGTGTGGATCCCACACAGGGTCCATTTTTGTTTTTGCAGCTTGTTGTTCTTAAATAATTTAAATTTGTTATTATATTTTAAGTTTCTTCACGTTCCATTAAAAAAACAAGATAGATATGATAAGATACTTATTTCACTTTACTGCTTCGTAATAAAACTGAAACTTTGTTATAGCTTATCTTTGCAGTTAGTAATTATAGTTAAGGGGCAGTTAAAGAACAACATCAAACTTGGAAATGGAAGCTGCTCCAGCAGGTGTGAGACCGCTTCTCAAACTACTGAGATGCAAAATAAATAAAAAAAAAAAAAAAATTTTTTTAAAGAATATGTATCAAGAGTTACTAGAATTTGAATTTATTATCTTTCTATATTAATAATTCAGTCAAGGGATACGGTAGACTGGATTGAAACCTTACTTGAATAATCACTACATATTATAAAACAAAGTCTGCCTGTTCGCGATAAACTGAAAAACTACAGAACGGATTTTCATGCGGTTTTCACTAATAGACAGAGTGATTCATGAGGAAGGTTTAGGTGTATAATTTGTCCCCGTACGAAGCCGGGGCGGGTTGCTAGTAAACCATAAAAAAATATTGATTTCGAGTCTACAACATACATTGACAAAATTCGGATTGTCGAGTATTTTGCTAAATTCTAATGGTGCAAATGGCAGTCGCCATATTGGCCACTCGGATGCCGTCTTGAGCTCGTTAAAGCCGATTCCCAAGTATCGGTGAAGTTAGAGTTCCGTCCGGTTCGGCACAGTACCGCCATATTTTCTATGAACGCATCCCTGTCAGCCAGTGTCAATGATGATACAGTGTTCTCAGTGTGTAAATGAGTCTTTATTGATTGAGCTGTCAGATTCTTAATAAGTACCTTTGCCAACTTCTCGGGCGAGTACTCATTTTATCAAACTAAACAACTTTTATGTTTTTTTTTTTTTTTTTGAATATTTACCTACATTTTGTAAAAGATTGTGTATTATGAGTTACAATTCTTCCGAGCGAAGCCGGGTTTTCATCTGGTAGTTATTTATTTGGGTAGTAGGCGTTTGACTTTACAACGTGGGTCAGGCTGGCTCAGGTGGCAATATGGCCTAACTAAACGATTAATCTTTAAAACGTGGGTCACGACATGATTTACGTTTACGAAATTTAATGAGATAAAACTTGACAGGATAATAACTCTTTTAGATTTTACTTGCAACCCGCCCCGGCTTCACTCGAGTAGCAGAGCATATATTATTATGTTTTTATCGACATCTTGAACAATCAACGTCACATTTCAGCCACTTTACACAAAACCTTAATAAATTTTACGCTTAAACCTTCTTTATGAATCACTCTGTCTATTGGTGAACATCGCATGGAAATACATTAAGTAGTTTTTAGTTTATCGCGAACAGACAGACAGATGCGGCGGAGGACTTTGTTTTATAATATGTAGGGATAGTGATTTTAGAATGCAGGAAAATCATTCCATTGTTCAAATTTGGTAGGACTTCAGAGCCAACCAACTTTAGACCAATTTTGGTAGGTACAACCAGTTTACAGTGTTTTTTTTTGCTAATAATTAAAAGCAAATTATTTTCATTCATAACTACAATTTTTAACATAATAAGCAATTCGGTTTTACAAGGGGTCGCTCTGCAAGAGGTTAGAGTGTTTAGATTTCAACCAATGGAATTGACTTATCGAGATTCGACTTACAGAGGTTCTACTGTATTTAAATATAGAAAATGTTATCAGTTCCTTATTTTAAGAAGTTATAAATATAACTAGTAATTAAATTTAATTAGGTGTACACGTCTTTGTAGTTCAAGTTGGTAAACAAACATATAAACCCATGACAGCACAACAGTTACTGGTGCCTTTAAATACTGGCAAGCTACTCCCCATATCCAAGAAGCTCTAACGACATTATTCACGGCCCAGAACGGTTTCCTGTATTGTAGAGTACTTCTAGTTGCTAGCTCCAACATTCTTGTTATATATGTATATACGTGTGAAAAGCGTGACGTGTGAAAAGTGTATGTGTGTATATCTGATGAAATAATGAATTTTCTGAATCTCGCTCTAGCTTTGAGACATATTTTTACTCAACATCACTATTACTGTTAAGTAAGAAATAAAAACGATGTCAATGAAGTTTGTTCATTGCAAAGCAAAAAAGGGCAACTATTTACACTGGAATCCTGAAGAATAGACATAAGAAACTTCGCAGAACGAATAATATACTTCAATAAAGTAAAACCTGAGGAGGCGTTTTTTTATAATTAACTATTCACTAGCGAAAGAAGATACCAAAGTATTAAATCAAGCTACCCTGGATGGCTACCTACTCGGTTCTGTATACTCTACTACTATTCTAATATGTACTACTATACTCGGTTACCTATTCGGTTACTAATACTCGATTACCGGTAAATACCTATCTATGTTTAGAATTCACAAAAATATGTATGGCGTTAATAAGATAAATGCGATAAACCAATTTTTTTAAATAGGTCTTTAAGTGACAAGGGTTTCACACTCCAATTAAGCTACTGGTGGGTTAATTTCAGTAATGTACATTGTGCCGGTTCGAACCTGCAACCCTTGATCAAACATCAGACACCCATTTCCCTACGACTGCATTTTATCCATCTAACTCGATCCTCTAATCCATTAAGTTGTTGGTGGTTTCATAGACAGACAATAAGGCAATAAGAGTCAACTGCGGCTGCATACACAATAGCTCGGTTCATGGTTGAAATTAGTTCTGTTTGTACTAATAATCCTTACTTATATTATCACTAGCAGCGCCCCGCGGTTACACCCACGTAAGTCCCGATCCCTTGGGAATATCGGGATAAAAAGTAGCCTATTCGTTAATCCAGGTCTCCAGCTATCTACATACCAAGTTTCATTGCAATCGGTTTTGTGGTTTTTGCGTGAAAGAGTAACAAACACCCATCCATCCATCCATCCAACCGTCCAAACTTTCACATTTATAATAATAGTGGGATGATTGCGAATTTGAATTTGTTTGTTTATTTGTTACTGCTCTATACGCCTCCCCGTTTCATAAAAACAGCACTATGGAAGTTCGGCATCACTAAATGCATCTCTACCGATTTTCATTTAGTTACTACAGTGTATATACACCCGTATTTACAAATCATAAAGTGCTGCAGGCTAACGCATTGTACTAAGTTCTCCGTCGAAAGGGAAATAATACAAAAACTTGCTCGTCATTATTATTTTAAAATTATGCAGAATTCTGAAATTATGAAAACTTTGTGTAGTATGAAAATGTATTGTAGTTATTGTATGTTATGAAATATAATTGTCTTGCTTACGGGAAACCGAGAACCGAGTTGTTAGCAATAATAACAAACAGCCTTGTTCTAACGAATAAATGATTTTTGATAAAATTAAACTGCAAATAACGTATTATATTGTGCATTTATTACTAAAAAAACAAACATTTAACAATAATATGACAGAGAAAAGATATTCTGTAAATATTGTGTACTGAAGTTATTGTCCAAGACATATAGACTGCATGCATTACATGACTGCACGGATGGCGTAATCAAGTGGTCTAATTTCGACCATGGTTTTTTCGTTGGCCAGTATAATTTGAGCTGTCATTGTACTTACTTACCATGACAGGTATTCAGATATACTAGACGCGTGTAATTTCATTAAGCTGTTTTCACGTAATTTTTAAAGTTGTAAGACATATTGTTTAAAAATTTTAGCTTTCTGCACTTCTTCTATATATAAACTGTAAATATTCCAAAATTCACGCTACTACATATACGTTTGCGAAATTTTCTTATAAAAGGTGTACAAAGAATTCTTTTCACGTATTATGTAACGTAATATGCACGTTTGTTAATGTACTTGTTATGCATATATTATTATAGTTTTAAGTTTATAATATTTGTGATGTAAGTTTCTTCACCCCTAGATGCCTTCTTCTGGACTTAAGAATAATAATTTAATTCGATATTGCAATATAATAATAACATAATTTTATAAAAAGAAATTTTATCATGTTACTTATACTAAAATGAATGTTCCATTAGTTTCATTATTCAGAAATGATTCTAAAACCTATTTAATCTTCTTTTTTTAAATAAGTGGTAATGACTAAACGAAATTATACTACCACTAAACTCTTACAATTGCATGCCAGACGCTCCTTGCCATACAAATGTGGTCACTTATGATGTATTCAGGTTGACCCATTAGGAGAAATTTACTTTCGTCAGTCGCCTCCTAACATAACAATAGCCTGCACCGAAGAAATTAGGTCATTGCTATGATTCTGTACAGTCATGTTACTCATGCCAGTGTTTTTTTAACCAGCGGGTAATTTATTTTTAATGGCAACCTGATATCTGTTTGGTTACATTCCGTTTAAAAATTAAAACAAACTTTTTTTTGGGTTTTTATTAAGGTTCTACTTTTAAATTTGAATGTGCCAGTAAATAGTGAATATTAAGTCACTTAAAAAGCTAAAAAATATAAGTTGAAGCACATATTGTTTCTGACTAATGAGTGTATTACGTGTGTGAACCGTTGTAACTGGACCAGTGTGCAAGTTCAATGGCCTGTCACACAGGTTACAGTTAAAAATCTGATAATATAAATTATATTTATTACTAATTCGCTGTCCCGATTGCAACTAAATCGCCTAATTTGGCTTTTGAACAATTGTTGCTGGCCCCCAAACTAATTATTTACAACATTACGCGGTCAGTGACGTTTCTTTGCATCAACGAGTACACTTGCAGTGCGAAGGAGGTTAGTATAAGAAAGATTGCGCGGCAAACCTCGAGTTGAGTCTGGATTGTCTGGGAGCTAACACAGATACGCCGCGTCGTGATAAATCGGTCTCTGTCTCGGGGAAGGCGAGAGAATAACCGAAAGTAGAGTGATAGCCGGAGGGGCACTGGCGCAGCCTGACGCCGTTCTCGCAGTGTGTTGCCGCCTTTACTAGCCGAAGCTCGCGTGCGCGCTCCACGCTTGATTGTACTCACGAACGCATGATACTCAACGACCTCGTCAGAATATAAAAAATATATCGGATATTTTAAAAATATAAGAGTCGGCCCATAAATTTAATCGTGTTTTATGTTCAAAAGTTGAAAATGTATTAATGAACTTTCCGCTTTCAAGTTTTTCTGCAAGTGATCGAGATATTACCGGTAAGTTTAAATTGCTGTATGTCTGTCAAAGCACTAATTGTATTTAATGTAACTTTATACATTAATTGTTCAGTGTCTATAAAAAATATGATAATACATATGACTTGTATTTAAATAAATGAATCAACATTATTTTTTCGAAGCTTGTAGCGTGAAAATAACTAATTATAAACTCATACCATAACATAAAAAAATATTATGTATTTTTATATAATTATCATAATAATATAAAAATTGTATTCGTCGTTTTATTTCTCTATGGTTCTGAATTTTAATACCTAGCTTCTAAGTTTTTGCTAAGCATTAATTTATTAAAATAAAAAACACTACCGAAGTGGCTGTAAGAGAGGCAATTATAATAATAGCTGCAGTTTTTTTTTCATGGCACGTAACAGCTATGAAATAAAATTCGTAATTCGAATTTAGAAGCTCAAAGTTATTTGAAATACAATCGATATTTAAAAAGGAACAACAATGATGTAAGTTCGGTACAAAAGTTTGATTTAGTATCTACCCTAGTTTCATTTAGAAATTTGAGTTATTATATTGGAGAGTTTGTGCTTTGCGGCACTTTGCTGTGCCGTGGTGTAGGAACTGGTAATAGGGTATATACTCAGCAGTAATTAGGTTTCTAATCTAGTTGTAATTAAGATGCCAAAGTTGAAACACAGTGCTACATTTGAAAAAAAAGGCAGTCATGGGACTGCTGACATGAGTGAAAACTTAAACGAAACGACGAACTTAAAACGTCACATAGCATCAATGCAGCAGATTGGTGACATTAATTAATAAGGAGCTGACAGAACTCGATGTTTAGATTAGCGCCCTCTAGTGGATCTATATATGTATTATTAGCGTGACGGTCACGAGTTCAGTGCTTTTTCCCCATAGCAAAAGTGCACAAACGTGCCTAAAGAAGTTTTCACTTCAAAAAGTAAACAAATTAAACATACTTCTAATTATAATCAGGACAAAGTCATTAAAGAACATATAATGAAAAGTAAACGCATTTTCCATAGCTTATATGAATGACGGAGATAATCTCCTTAAATATGACTTTAATAAAAATTGATGGAGCAAACTATTTTATTTTGTGGCAGTTAATATTATCATTCAGCATTATGAATGTCATTTTTATGGAGAAGATATATGTAATAAATGTGATTTGATACTACTGTCGTTAAATAAATAAATAGTTTCAAACACCGTCAATGTGCATTAAGTAAGTAGGTACAGTTGGTCTGATTTTCTAGCCTGTGGAATCCTAGCCAAATAGGTAGTACAAATAAAGCCTTTTTGTATTGAAGCCTCAATAGTTGTTACATTATGATAGAACTTTAAAAAAAATAGAATGTTTTATAAAAAAAAATATTTCGAATTGTTTCATCGAGAGTGAATGAGGGTTGACGGTAGAACATGCGACGGTAACATAGAATATCGCTGGTTCGAATTCTTACTCAATGTAAATATGAGTTTATATTGATATTTACAAAAAAATATATTATAAAGTATGTTATCCGTGTTCTAGAACTTTACTTAGTTTAAGCCTAGATAGCGATGTTTAATAAGTTCCAGAATGGTATTGTTATATCGCCTCCCGGCAAAAAAAGCGTAATATCACAAAAAAGTGTCATATCTCATGTTAGGTACGTTTTGACATTTTTATAGCATTGAATAGCAAATGTTGCATTTGGTCAGCTGTAAAAACGTTGTTATTAGCTTGAGTGAAAAAGGGATTTTACTTTATTTCCTTTTTCACTGAGCTGTTTTGTTCAATTCACAGGCATAAAAGTCGTGTTTTTTCGAAATAGCTGTTTTTGTATTGAGACATTTTTTTGCCGGAAGGCGATATTATTATTTACTTGAATTTAGTTACAGTATAAAAAAATAACTTTCCTCAATTGATTTATACCTGTTACTACGATTATGTATTTTCACGGGAATTAACGCGATCACGAAAAGGTATTACAGCTGACTCAGACTATGACCACGGCCAGTGCAACCTGGTCGAAACGTCAGGTAATTCAGAGGTATGTAATACCTTTTCGTGATCGCCTTAATTCCCGTGTAAATACATAATTATATCATGGAACGCTAAAGTTTAAAAGTTAGTACCCGTTATTACGGTTTTTATATAAATAACTTAACAAGCTCTTTCTTGTGTTTTTTTTGAAATGGTACCTACAAAGTTGCACTGCGCTGTCAAGATGCTACAATACAATGTCACGAACTGTTCGAAATCGTGAGTCTATGTATATCTAGAGCCCGTATTTGAAAACAACTTATCTCAGTAAAAGTGTTGCCAGTCTCCTGGATCTTAAATATTTTGTTAAATGGTAATGTCAGGTGAGGCTTCGACGAGGTCGTCAAGCAATACAATTTTTATTACCGACGTGTAAAACTAAGTCTGACGACTTAACATCCTAATTTATTTATTTATCTCTTTATTGTACACGTTTTAAGTGAAATAAAATATAAATATTATTTTGGATATCAATCGGCGGTCTTATCGCTCACGGCGATTTCTTCCAGTCCAATCTTAATTTAATAAGTCAGTCATAGTTATTATCTTGTATTATTTTGTCTTTAGTTCTTTTGCTTGTTTAAGCTTATGTTTAAGAAATATTTTATTTATTACTTTATGGTTTTATGTATATACTATAACGGTTTCATAGATAAAATTGCGTGTTACAACATTTTAATAAAATAACGTAAATCTTAGCGTTTATAATGGCTAGCATAACAGAGACCTAAAGATTTACGATTAAACACGTTTTAAAGAAACTTCTTTAAATTGTGTTTTTAATCGTAAATCTTTAGGAACTTGTTTATTTCAGTGCTTAGAAGTGCGTAAAGCCTTGGAATCGTCGATTAACAGCAATACCATTTAGCAAACGCCAAATGCAAATCATCTGTATTTGATTTCTTATTAAAGCCAAAGTTAAAGTGAACTCGGAATGCCCATAAATCGACGTCAATGTTTAATGAGCCTGGCAATCTTCAAGCTCGCGTTTAATTTTAGTGGGTATACTCGTAAGTCAAAATTTATAAAACAATTTCTTTTGTTGAACTTGCCCGAAATGTTTTAAATATATAGAGACTTTTGGACACAAGCTTTTTAATTATTTTAATAAAATATTTAAGACTATCGGTGGTGACAAGAAATATTATGTTTCCAAGTAGCACAATTTTAATATAAAATGAGTAATATGAGCAGTTTCAAAGAAGTATGCAATAAAACGAAGAGGTTTAGCGCTGAAATTTGAAGTTTATGATCAGATTAACTGTTTGCCTTAATAACTCGACGCCATATCTCTCTTTATAATAAAAACATTTACGCTACACTAGGCAAAGACGCAGAAAATGCATTAAAAACAATTTCAAGCAATATATAATAATATATATATATAATAGCAATAATTTTTGAGATTTTGGTACCTTCGATAAGTTGTCTCACGACCCTAAGTCGAATTGTAGGCGAATCTATAGAAAAGATAATATTGGATAATTGTCTTTCGGCACAGAGTTTATACTTTGTGAGATCCTTGCAAACAAAAAAAAGTACTTGTCTGCTGTCACTGACCTATTTAAAAATATGAATATGTTACTGGACATCTTTATAACCTCTACTAAGCTGATTATCATAATCCACACATTCTTGTCTCACTGACCATGTTTTTTCTAAAATAGGGCAACTACAGGGATCAAGTGTGGGATTACTAGATCTTAAAACCTTTAAAAACCTTTTTTATTGAGCTTTTGCTCAACGGTGTCGAGACAGAATTCATAAAAAGCATTTGTTTGACAGTCTCAAGGTTTTTACTTAACGTCCTAACTTTTACGTTCATGGAATTTATTTTGACAGGGAATATATTATTCAGGTTCTATTTGTTTATTTTTCTCATTTAAGGTTTACTTAAAGTGTTTGCATAAAGTTATTGGGTAGAATATTTAGAATAAGCACAGTTTAATGTATTTACTCATCTCGGATTAGATCTCTCTCGGATTTATGTCAAGTCTTTTGCCATGATATAAATAAATAAAATCCACTTTTTTATTTAAATTTTTACCTCCTTTGACCTTTTCTGCTTGTTATTTAAAAAAACTGAAATTTCTTTATCTACTTTGAAGTAAGATTCGTTTCTATTCGGTTATTATAATATTTTAATAAAACTGAGTAAGATATCTTGGTTATCAATATTTCTTTTATTAATCACCGCAGCACAAAAGGACCTAGATATCTAGGTCACACCGACATATTGACATAAGAAGTGTGTTTTCAAAGACACCTTTAGACTTAATACAATTATACGAAATATATGCATTTAGAAAGAAACCTTTAAATTTATCTTTATTCAACAGTTTCTGTGTGTGTTAATCTCTGAAATGGTTCTATGCTATCGTACAAGGGAGGTAGTTGTCAATCTTATGCCCCAGCGTCCATTACGGAGTCACGAACTGTGTAAAGTCGTGACTGTCGGGCTTTAAAACTCTGACTTTTAGTTCATTGCCAACACACTTTTGTGGGACGACCCGTTTCTGTAATTAGAGTAACTTTAAGGTAGAACAGAAAATGGATACAGATTGTTTATGATTTGAACTTCTTTCTAGATCATTCGATACCACTTAACGCTTATCTGTGAAAGTCATCTTTGTGAAATACAGCTCAGAATTGTATTTTTATACAGTCTAGTATTGGATAGCTGTATATAGACACTACATATTCAGCCAGACCGCTCTTTGTGGCAGTCTTTAGAAGAGGCATCTGTTGTCGACGGAATCAAGTACTCGTGTGTCTATCGAAAGCCGACAGCTTTGAGATTAAACACAATACATATTATACGATTGTAGATATAGATTTTATGCACGCTATAAAATATCAGGTCTATTATTACAATCACATATTGATGTTATTTCTATGATATTGTTCAATTATAGTAGGTTTACAATAAAAAAACTGTTGAATATTTTACTTGTAGCCGCAATTCAGACGTTAGGAGTAATTTGTTGTCGTGAGTTTTTGAAAAACATGTCATAAAGCTGAAATGTGAGTGTCCTTGGAGGTTCTTACCTGTTCTTCTACATAGGATCTACGTATTGGAGCAGGCAACTAGCATCACGACTGATTTATTCTGACTGACTCGTACTCCAATTCAAAAATGTAGTTGGTTTGATTGGAATAAATGGTTTTGATTTGGATTTAATTTTATAATTGTTTAAACAGAGTTTATGATAAAGATTCTACGATATCAAGTAAAAACAAACAGTATTTTGTTTCTACCATTTATTTCATTTAGGTCACTGTAGTAGAATAAATATGTAGGTACAAGGAGTAGAGCACATCCGCCCCTCCTTACTTTAAAGAACCCTAAGCAATCAACCATATTCGGCGACCTCAAGTATTGAAACAAAAATACTATTAATATATGTTAAATACCCTTCTAATAAGGCTTAAAATTGTTCATCTACAGTGTTGCCACTGCTGACAAAGTTTCATAAAGCCAGGGTTCAGAATATTCAATATTTGTATATGTCTACCCTTTGTATATCTTGGAGCTTATATTTAACTTAACATCCGTATCGTTTACTTTGCTGCTTGACAATTACCGATGCCTAAGTAACCGAATTTATGGAATATCTTAAGAAATGAACTTAACGAGCTTTGAATACGTTATTTACTTTTAACATTCTACAATTTCTGATCTATTTTCAATCGCCGTAGTACACTTTTTAGTACAAATAAATTATATGTTAGTAGTAAAAGAAATGGACAGTGGTGGGAAACAGTAGTAACGTTAGTAAAGTTACCCGATCATGGTTGAATAGCATTAACGTTGGAATATATTTTCTTCTACTGGTAACCCTTTCTACAGTAGAAAAAAAAAAACAGGAGCATAGGATAGGTAACGCACAAGTGATACCACTACAGAAAATCTTAATTAAAAACCGCTACCGGCGACGTGGTATTGTTTTTTTACTGTAGGAACTCCGTGGGAGGTTGGTGATAGGTAGGCAACTTGGGGCATCTCACTGCTTTTACGTGAATTTAAAAGCACCGGTAAGCATCAAACTGTTTATGAGGAGAGAAGCAGAAAATAAACCAGGCTAATTTGCCGGGTTTAGTTCAATAAAAATTAATAAAATATCTATTTACATAAACATCTTTGTTGCCATACTATAAATACTAAATCTACAACTTTGCCAGCTCGATTGTGTAATAAATCAATAAAGATACTCACCTTTTAAAGAATTACTGAATCGTATATAGCCGTGAGGAAGTCCATAACTTATAAATGAAATCAATATCATGTCAACAGCTACCGTTATGCCGAGATTTATGTTCAATATCGGATCTAGAACGTTAAACAGCAACAAAGTTTATTCCTTCAAGTCGCCAAAGTTCAAAGAACATCTTCGCAAAGATCAGGATTAAGAATTGAGTTTGTCGAACATTTGCTTGTAAAGTTCTTGTCAAGAATTAATTAAGTTTATAAATATATTATTCATTACATCTATGCCTGTTTTATTTAGTTATTTATTAAGTTTCCATGCATAAAAATGTACATAGGCAAACTTAATACCAAAGGTATTTTCTACCAGACATTTTCAAAACGAATAAAATGTAATGAAATTGAAATGGTCGACTTTGGAATGATCCATATTAGGCTGGAGCCTGGACACAGAGAATATCTATTGATTACTTCCGTATGAATCAATTCAAAGAGCGGCATGAAATAATGGTGGACATTTGTTCCCCGTCTGGCCACGACACGTCGAGCACACCGGTCTAGGTCCGGACCCTGCCACGGCCGTGGAACGGTTGCGGTAGCAGCGGAGCGCGATGTCGAATTCGCAGAAAGAGGTTATTGCAATATGAGTGAAAGAGATGGCTGTGTACTGTAATAGACCCGTGCCGCGACTGATCGGGCATGAAAAGTCTATCTAACATTACAATATTACTGAATAATCGTAAAGTGTCTTATGCAAGTTAATGAAAACCTTTCATGAGTAATTGCATGTGATTTAAAAAGATTTCTCTGTACAAATCGATAGACCGTGGGTTGATGTCCATTTGTGTACCTAGTTAAAAGTAGGTAAACTGTAAAATCTTTTCACATTTCATTGCATTGCAAAATCTTCATTTAAATCTATTTGTTCTTATAATAAACTTACTTTTTTTAGCTATAAATTTTGTTTCTTACAAATAATCAATGAGGCATACCTAATTTATTTTACTATTTACTTTGATTCAACACTCGGGGAATAAGAAAAATAAAAAAGTGTGTGTGTACTTATGTACGCACGTAAGAAGTTATACTTTTATCCAAAATAAAGTTTATTTAAATATCATAATAAATAATACATACCATCAACTAACCTCAAATTCTACAAACGTACTCAAAGTAATATGTAAAAACCATTATTATCACTATCGTGAAGTTGGTAACTTTTTTGAATAACTAAAATGTTAACTAGCTAACTTCAGGGTCGGTTTTTCGTGACAGTATCGTAAAAAATTACTCTCATTATTTTTCCATAACGCGCCAAAAGAAGTAAAACTACAAAACTGTTATTGTATTATTGTGACGATGAGCAACATGCGTAGGGGCACGAAAGTTCAGCCTAAGGAAGTATAAAGTAGATATAGAAAAGTAAGGGCGGTTCAGTCTTCGTTGGCACTCAATTGATGCCACTCCCAAGCCATTCTCTACATGTAATCTATGCTCAGGTGTCACCAACCAAACCCTACAACTCCATCAAACTCTGGCGATCCAATTTACTGGAGGCTTACAATAATAGGAATAAATCTGATAACTAATAAGTGTTAAAACATTCTAAGCTTTACCTCAAACATGATTTTGAAGTATACATAAGTATGCATTTGAAAGGAAATATGAATTTAGACTCTCAAGCTAAAAACATAACCGTAAATATAAAAATTTGTTTACGTTTCTACAAGACATGAAGTTTAAAATGCATTTTTATATGTATCTACCCCTTTTATATCATATGAAAGGTAATATGTTAGCAGACATTTCTTTATTTTCCTAATACTGTAAACATAACTGAGCCTTGAACGCTAAGACCCTATTGTTCATCAGGATGTTTACAAGTGGATTCATATTACAGTAAAAGAAAAACTGCATTGTACAGGATTACAATATGAAAGATTACAATGTGAATTGCAATATGAGATACATTCATATTCTATAATAAACTTTAAATGTCAACAGTGACATCACCGATCGACTCCCTAACATACATTTCTTTTTTTTAAGTGAAAACTTTTTGGGATGGGTAAAAAATGTTAAACTCGCGTCAGGACACGTAACCTGATCGAAAATTCGTAAGACGGAGCCGAGTTTCTTATATTTGAAAAATATAACATTCGAAATTCAGGAGCGCAGAACTTCCAGTGTACCCTATGTATACATTTAGATATGTTATTATTACCTACTTTTTATTTTGAACCTAATTATATATATATATATATATATATATATATATATATATATATAGATGTCTGTGAGTGTATTTATATGCAAATACATTGTGAAGTTATGTTTTCACTTCTGACGTGCAGTCCTACGACTAACTGTTTTTTTTAATGAGACATGGCATAGATTATAACCTGATGGAAAGTGACTATGAAGACGAAGAAGGCACGTGCCTATTTAAGAGAAACCTATTTACTCTACACTTGAAAGTTCCAGGATTATAATTGATTGAAAAAATAGACGCTGCCAGTTCATTCCATTCATCTATATATTAACGGGTGAGGAGAATTCTTTCTACACTTTCTTTAAGTTCTGTTCGTGGGGGAGCCATGCTTCGGTACGTATAGGCCGGCTCGACCGGAGTGATACCATGGCCTCACAGAAAATTTTCACCGAGTGAGTGAGGTTGCTGGAGGCCCTAACCCTTCCCTCTCCTCTCTCTCTCTTCTCCCTTTCCCCTACTCCCACCTTAAAGGGCAGCAATGCACTTGTGACTCTTGAGTTGCAGGTGCCAATTGGCGGCAGTAGTCATTTACCATCAGGTGACCCGTCTGCTCGTTTGCCTCCTATACCACAAAAAAAAGAAACCATATAGGTTTTGATTTACCTCATCAAATGTAAGGCTTAAGTGGCCATATCTTACATTGACTGCGTTGACTTAGAAGCTTGATTATTTACTGCTTCAAGGGATCGCAGACTTATGTATTTGGTATTAATTTCAACTTGATGCGTCCACGGGTTCCTGAAAAAAAGATCTTGACAGACAGATAGACAGACAGACGGCCAACAAAGTGATCCTATAAGGGTTTCCTTTTATTCCTTTTGAGGAACGGAACCCTAAAAAACACAGTATATCAATCGTACCCTCGATAGCAGCCATGGGCAGTATCTATTATTTTATCTCTGCCATGGATCGAAGGACCTTTATCACATTACAAACTTTTCAGAGTCACTGTCAAATATCAAAGGAGAAAAGCTCCTATATAAGTGATAAAATCATGTCTATTATTCAGAATTGGATGGACAAACGTTTATTCTTTGGTTGAATTTAGTTACATTGTTTATTATTAGTACGAGCACTTACTTTACGACATTTACGATATGCATTAACGTAGTACATAATATTAAATACACAGAAATAAGCTGTTTTCATTTATGCTGTGTTCTAATTCATTTTTAACCCCCGACGCAAAATTATAAGTTTGAAGTCGATATCTCTGTGTGTGTGTGTCTGTCTGTGGCATCGTAGCTCTCAAACGGATGGACCCGATTTCCATGCAGTTTTTTTTCATTTGAAAGCCAGTTTCCTTGTGGTGGTTCTTAGCTATGTTTGGTTAATATCGGTCCAGCAGTGTAAGACTATCAGCTCTTTTCCAAAATGATGTAAGGCATTTTTTTCACAACACCCTCAATATTGGTATCAAATGAGAGGGCTTGATTAGTAGAATACTAACCACTATGATAAATTTCAAATCCAAGATGGCCGTTCATACTATTTTTATTATTTTTAATCGGGGGATTTTTAAATTTTTAATTTATAGTTATTATTTTATGTAACTAATAAAAACCATTAAAACTATGTAGGTCTGGGAACATCTTAGGAAAACAACTCGATCACCTGCATCGTGTAATTGAAGTTCTCACGTTGATTAGTATATTTACTTATAATCATTAATCGTTAAGTTCATTTCGCTTGGCTCCTACTTTTGCGTTGAACGATACGTAGCTTTCCTATACATCCTTTCTTATAAAACCTTGGATACATAAAAACCCCGGTTCTCGACTATTTCAGAATATAGCATCCGCGTAAGTCCTGATCCAGTGTTAATATCGGGATAAAAAGCAGCCTATGCGTTAATCCAGGTTTCCAGCTATCTACATACCAAGTTTCATCGCCATCGGTTTAGTGGTTTTTGTGTGAAAGAGTAACAAACATCTATCCATCCACACTTTCACATTTATAATAGTGGGATTTTATCGTCATTTTGCGCAAAATCGTAAGTCGTGAATGCAAAGCCTTAAATTCCTCTGTACAGAACTTTGTTCTCGAGTATGTTCTCAAGATTTTACTCTTTAAACTTGTCGTCCAAAGCTCATGTTTAGTGAACTACGTTCTTATAAAACCTCTTTGGACGTTTCTTACTTTATAAAAGTATCCGATTGAGTTACACAGTATCCGTGCAATGTGGAAGTGTTCTTATACGAAGAAGTTTGGTATACAAAAGTTAAGAAATAAAATGGAAATGTTATTCCAGTATATTGTAGACGGTGAGTTTCTTCAACATAATATACTGCGTTGAACGACTTAAATAAGAATTAGTTTAGATTATTATGTCTGTTGATAATTATGGGTCATTTGTGGAGTTTAAGTTCATTGAACTTACATTTTGTTTGAGCGACAATTATGTAATTACCATAGGTATTAAGAAGTAAGTTAATGACATAATAAAAACTCTATATTGTCAACAGTTAGAGGGGTATTTATCGTTATTGGCCCACAATTTCTCCCATGACATTTGCGGTTCTAGTATGCCTATGTGATAAACTGATAATCCAGAATACAATTTATCCGAGCGCTAAATTACATCCAAATTCATAAATAATTCGTTAATATTTCAATTTATTACTGGAATCAAATTAACAACGAGAGACCCATATACCATGCAATGTATGATCTACATACATCAAAATAAACAAAACCAGGTAATATTATTTTTAACACGAAAAGTGTGAATACCTCGACTTTACGAGTAAACCTTCAATCCGAGTATTACGAACAACGATATCCGCGTTGAGCTATAAACCCACCTCGTAAAAATACTCTGCATGTATTCTACCATTTGCAAATACAGAAAGTGAAAGATGCACCGGCTTTTACTGTGAGAGTGCAGTACTTAAAAAAGGTAGGACACATTTTATAGGTCAGTGATGTGAGTGTTAAATCATTTATAATCATATTTTTAAGATGAAATCTATACAAGATTTAGCATCCGCGTAAAAGATTTATATAAATGTCTCAATTGCACCCGTGTGTTAATTAAAACCTATTACTCTGTTTATCTATTACAGCAAACGCACAAGCCGTGAAAAACAAAGTCATAAATAAAAATCCTAAAAAATACATAGGCAATGGGGATTGCAGACAGAAGTGACAACTTAAGACTTTGGAATGACAACTGTTTATTTTTGACGACGCTGATGCTAATGTGGCGCTTTATACGCAATACGTCACATTAGCATGTCAGTGACGCGAAGCCATTAATTTTGCCCATAAAGTTAGTTTACTTTACGCTAGTGTATTAAGTTTTTAATTTTTGCCCCTACCAAAAACAGCTAGACGCGATTAAAGAAGTTATTATTTAAAAAAAAAAAAACATTTATCTTTGGAATACTACAATTTTAAAACTGTCAAGGCTGTAATCTGTTTAAATTTAGAACACGTAAATTAGTTTACTGGCATCAAGTTAGCGGGTTGCCAAGATGAAAAAAATAAGTGCATTTTGTTGTGTAAATTTTATGAAAATCAAATTAGAATTCAAATGAAATTTATATAAAATGAATTCAAAACTTTTCTTTTATTTAAGGGCGCACCCTTTAAATCCTTACTTAAATATTATTTATTATTAGTCTGTGTATTCCCTAGCAAAAGAAAGTCTATCCACAATTCTCCGAAAAGATCAAAAAACAAGAAACAAAAGAGCGTCCATTAAGTTGCTGGCCACTAGGCAGGCCTAACATGGTCCTGAAAGCACTTCATTTCTTAAGTAAAAACCACACTTTAGCGGAGCGAAGTAACGATTTTAAATATAATCATAATATGCACACAATAATGCATGCTATCATCATCATGCATGATACCTCCCTAACATGCAAAGTCGATCAATTCACCAAATAAGATCGTACATTGAAATAGTGAAGAATGAGGTCCGTTAATTTTTACTCCAATGCCCTTTTCTCTTAAAATAAATATAAGTTCTACCCTGATTACAGGTGTCTGGTGACTGACAAAAACATTTTGATGTTTACCTTTTGTCGCTACCGAACACTTCAAGTAGGGTTTTTAAATGTGGGCACACTGTCACACCGCTCCGTAGCTAAACAGTTCCGCTCAATGCGTTCTTGCCTTTGCTCAAACATGCTTTAAAACAAGTTTGTAGGCAAGGCCAAGCCTAATGTTTAACCTTAGGAAACGTTGAGGTAGGTTATGTTTCGTATCACAAGCGTCAGTATATTTATTATCTCTCACTGTTTTCACTGAATGAAATTTATCCAAATTTGAATATAGAATATCTGCTAGTTTTTATTTTTATTAAATTTTAACGAGGATGTTATAAAAAACCTTTTCATGCAGTTTCGTAAATAGAAAGCTTACTTTTTTTTTAATTAGTACCGAGTATCAAAACTAATAGTAAGGTATTACACTTTTTTATTTTTTTAGACGAAGACTAGTTTACAGGAACAAAATTCTTGAGGTTACTTTTTGTATTCTGTAAAATAGTAAAGTAAGTTACAGCTGCATTGCAGGTTATAGAAAAATTAGGTCACAGCAGTAAGGTCGTAGATTTGACAGCTTTCCAATAACATAAATTTTACTCGAGCACATGAGGCACAAATTGCGATACATACAGCCTACTACTACCATAACAGGTAACAATAAAAGCTTTTCGAATCAAAACTTCTTCAGCCGATCTTAGGATTTATGTGTACTCACCTTAATTTTATATGATTTATATATCATTTTTATGTTACCAATTTCTTTGTAGTGTTTTTTTTTTATTTTTACCATCGGCAGAACCTACAAATGTGTGTGTGTGTATGTGTAAGATGAATTAGAGCAGTAATATTTGATTTATTCTAAGGTACAGTACCTTGAAAGAGTTACCTTATATATAGAGAGTTTATTGTTATTTCAACTGAAATTGATGGAGTTAAAGAAGTGAATTTAAAAAGTTAGTTTAAGACGAAGCTTAGAATTTAAATTATTTATAAAGTGAGTAAAAAAGTTTTTATTTTTGCCTGTTGGCTCGATCACAAATTTTCTTGACGTCACCTGGGTCTATTATATCTATATATCTGGATTACGTTGTATAGACCAATAGCTTCTATGGTTGCCTTCCATCTTTTCAATTTTACCGGCTTTACAGTAAAAAATTTATTATTGCATTTTCACTAATGCCATTGCCATGCCAACATTTCAACTCAATCTATGAAATATAACAAAACAAAATTATATTTTTAATATAACAATACCAGCGATGCCTTTTTACCTTGCCAACAAAACATATCATCAAGAACTGCCTAAAATGATCGCCATCATGTATTTTTTTATACAACAGTGAATCGTTTTTAAAATAGTATATTAAATTACAATATATCCATTATAGTGTTATTACATTGTTCTGACTTAACACAATATAAATAACTTGTATTAAAAAGTTTCATCTGGATTGTAACAAAGATACATCGCAATATCCTTCAAAAGACTCCACAGTAATGAACATTGTATTGTAAGCCATTGAATGCTTAACAACATTCGTAGACAAAATAAAGTCCCTAATACCGAATACATTCCTATACTGACACATACATTGATGCGAAAATGTGATTATTATTTTTGTTGTTTGTTCGCTCAGAGTTTAACGTTGCAAGTTAAATTGCAAACAGTAAAACAGCTATAAAAGTGGCCCGGCTGGTTCCAACCTCAGGATGGCAAGAGAAAAATAATCCTTTTTGTGTCTACACACACACTCGGATAGACATTACATTCTATATAGGTCTAGGGCTGACTGAACCAGATCTGTAGGCTCGTAATTTTTTTTTTCACATAAATAACCTCTTCGAATACAGTCGAATACATTATTATTGCACGAACGAAGAATTGTTCAGAAAACATTTCAAATGTCGAACGTTACTTGTAATGCTGAGTAAATATTTGAATAAGGAACGTTTGATTTATTTGATTTAAAATTTAATTTTCTTCCAGCCCTAGTCGTTGTATAAAAGAATCCCAACATAATCGTGGTAATCGAATCACGAGTGAACTTTTTTAGTTTTATATTTATCATTGGAACGAGATAAATATAGTCGTGAGTTCTTTCACACCAAAGTTAAATAACCGACAAGTTATGTTTTGCTTTTTATTTATTTTTTCTACCGAACGGACAATGTCGGTGCTTTCGACGCGGTACGGGCTTTTTGTCAATCATTGATCCCGTTTGGTGCTATGTATGTTATGTTTCCCTTGAACCTTTACGTTAGCATATCTAATAATGCTTTATCATACTGTTTAAGAAAAAACTTCTTCCTTGTTAACTCAGAAACAAAAATAGAACGTTGATTATAATTTGATTGAGCCTTTCATAAGGCAAAGATTTTTAAATTCGTATAAATGTAGTTATATACTACCTGGTTCTATTACTCTGTTCCATCTAGTTTTATAATTTATTTAAACTTTAGAGCCAAGAGCAAGAACAAGCGTCTTTTGTTAATTATAATGAAATAGGTTGCTGCATTATAAATATGGTGATATGAAAAGAAATACAAAATAATATATGAAAGTAATTGCGTAAAGTATCAAAGGATCATGTAAGACAAATCTGCTATCGCTAAGGCGTATACCAATAATTTATGGCGGGAATACCTGATAAGGTGACAGTTTCAGCCATATTGGAATTGCAATCTGGCCCGGTGACGTAATCCTGTGCCCTTGCCAATAAATCAGTCCGCAGGTATGATATATAACGTTATGGGTGACATTAATAGGTATTGGAGTCATATTTTGGAGTTATCTTTTTTAATAATTAGGTACTCCTTATTACTGTTAAAA
This sequence comes from Euplagia quadripunctaria, assembly GCA_963859945.1. Lineage (NCBI taxonomy): Eukaryota > Metazoa > Arthropoda > Insecta > Lepidoptera > Erebidae > Euplagia > Euplagia quadripunctaria. Next base: position 5,508,668 of record OY982569.1, on the reverse strand, counting down.
GAAAAACCAAACATACAAATGTCTACTGTGTAGTGTGTCGTTTCCTCTGAATGCGGCCACAACGGATCATGTTGCCATATATTCCGAACATGAAAGTGTACCTATAGAGCTAGCATACCCGACCAGTTCACGAATGGATTCGTCTATACCTTAGCTAGAGTAAAAAAAAACTGTTTATTACAGATAAAAATAAAACTAAAGAAGAGATCGTATAGGTACATATAAAAATAATTTAAAAAGCTAAATGTATAAATAAAATATATAATAATACAATTGAATATTTTACTCTCTGTAACTCTGTAAGGTACTGTTTTAAAATGTCGATTATATAATGCAGATAAATATGGCAACACTATCTTGTAACACCATAGAAGTACAAGATTTATCTTATGAATCACTGCTAAGCTGGATACGAAAGTAAAGGTACATAAACCCTTTAAGCCCGTGAAAGAAAATTATTATGTCCACGTAATATAATAAAAATTGACGCGTAATTCTCAGTTAAGAATATTTATACTATGTAGCCACATTAAAATATAAAAAAAAAACAAAACGTGTGTTAGGTGTGAGAGAAATATTTATACTTACTTAATTAATTTTTGCTTAATTTTATTAAATGAATTTTTTATCATTTTTCCAAATAAAATTCTTGTAATTTAGAACCATTGAATCAACAAACAGTGTCCCAAAAATGTATTTGATGTTTTCATAGTAAATATTTAGTTTTCGTAGTAGAATATTTTCTACCAAGAAAATATTTTTGAAATTGGATCCCCTAATCAAATACTATACAAACACTGCCCTTAATTTCTAAAAATAACAAAATCTCATTACTGGACTCTTTGGTCCAAAAAAAAGGAAATAATAAATAAGATATCAGTAACTGAATATTTCATTCGTTCCATATATAAATGATCAAAGAAATCGGTTGTGGGTACATCGCATTGCCAGATTGTTGTAAGGGTTCGCCAGGTTTTAACCACTTACATCTCCATAGAGAAGGTAGTATTTTATTATAACTTTTATTGTCACTTTCTACTTTTCTAGATAAATTAGTGAGATAATATTAATTTTAATGTCGTGTATTATTTTACTTTCAACTCGGATTTGTATTTTTACTGTACTACGCCCTTTACATGTTAGTCTTAAAAATAGATTATATTTTTGAGAGCGTTTTCGTAAATTTCAAGATAGTAACATTCACCAATTAGGAAAAGATTAGTATGAATACTTGTCGCATATTTATTAAAAAATAAGAGTTATGAAAGATGTATGTATGTAACACCTACTTATTTATACTTAATTTTAAAGGAATGATTTGTTCTTCTTTTGCGATGCCAAAGTTTGACAGCAGTGACTTCGTTTAGAAAAGTCATAATAGACTGCTGCCTAGGTGACTACTTAAGAATATTCACATTAAAATGATGATTAAATATAAATTTATACGCTTACATGCCAAATTAAATAGATAAACTAGCAGGGCCTCGCGGTTTCACCCACGTAAGTCCCAATCCCGTTGGAATATTGGGATAAAAAGTAGCCTATGCGTTAATCCAGGTCTCCAGCTATCTACATACAAAGTTTCATCGCAATCGGTTCAGTGTTTTTAGCGTGAAAGATGAACAAACATCCATCCATCCATCCAAACTTTCACATCTATACTAATATTATAAAACTGAAGAGTTTGTTTGTTTGCTTGACCGCGTTAATCTCAGGAACTACTGGTTCGAATTGAAAAATTATTTTAGTGTTGGATAGCCCATTTATCGAGGAAGGCTATAGGCTATAAAACATCACGCTACGACCAATAGGAGCGGAGCAGTGACCATAAACGCAGGTGAAACTGTGGGGACGGCTAGTTTATAAGATTAGTGGGATACTTCCGAAATATTTTAAAATAATAGACTTAATAAATGACAGCGCCATTACTCACTAGCAGATCGAAAGTTATAACACTTATAATGAAAACACGTCCCAGTCTGTAATGACTTTCTGGACCAAGCAAAAAGTCCTGGCAAAGCGTGTTTATGGCTTGTACCCTCGGGCACAGCTTTGCGGTTAAGGCTGTGTAAGGACGTGAACATACCGTACAACAGAACAGGTATTCTCGTATATTTTTAATGAAGTAGAAACATTTTTATTGTTTTATATTTAATTTTAAATATATATTTATATTTTATATATAAACAGGCAAAGACAACAAATTTAGGAACCATTTTCTCGTTTATTTAACAACCGATTTCTTTAGAGATGTCAAAAAACATTTTGGATAAGATAGTTGTTTTTTATGTAGATGTTAAGACAGCAAAACAGTGTCTTTCAGTCGTCTGTTTCTCAAATGATTTTGTTTTATCTATTAGCCACAGATAAGATAATAGTTACTTCGTAACTTCTTTAGTGTATTCAATGCAATAAAAGAAGGTTAGAAACTTTTTTTTTATATCAGGGTTTAAGTGTTATAATAGTGTATGGGTTTCAGACATACAATGCATGAATGTATAAGAGTGGAAATAAAATTACAAGTATGCAAATAAATATTTTTATAAAATTTTCAATAATGATTATGGTCGATTTGACAAGTTAAGGGACAATGTTTAGGCAGACAAAATGTAAACTACTTCTACCAAGAATTAAATTATTAATTTTGAATGTATTTACTGTCTGTATATAAGTCTAAAGAATTACTTTTGATTTTTTTATTGAATAGGAATACTTGACAAACGTTACCGATGCGCATTTAGAGAGTTATAGTTGGTGTTTATGGATCAGTGCGCATGTTGCTGACGTGCGTCGTTTTTTCTAGAATCGAGAGAAGTCGATTTGTAATAAAAAAAATATGCCATATATACCACCACCATATATAAAATCTAGCTGTTGCCCGCGACTTCGTTCGCGTGGTAATTCAAATGTTTCCCACGGGAACCGTTTATATTTTTCCGAGATAAAAAGAAGTCTATGTCCTTCCCCAGGATATAACCTATCTCCCTGCCAAATGTTGATACGATCCGTTCAGCGGTTTAGTCGGGAAAAGCAACAAACAAACAAACAGAGTTACTATCGCATTTATAATATTAGTATGGATAAAAAGATAAAAATAACAAATATAAGGGTTGACTTGAGGACCTCCTCTGTTTTTTCCTCGGTTAAAAATGGAATTTACATATATACAAGATCTCACATATTTTAAATCTCTTCAAAGTTTAAATATCATTATTATCCTCTGTCCATTAATTTATTTTCTTTTTGACAGTTCGATAAATCGTCAATTAGTGATGACCAAAAATGTTATGGGTTCGATTAAAAATAACAATCGATATTATTTAAGAGGAAGTTTCAGTCGATTTGAAAAAAAAAGTTAATTTTGGCTAAAAATACCGAACTTGTTTAATAAATTATATTATGGACAGAGTATAAGTGCATTGAACTGGATTATAATTTTAATGTCGATTCCTTTTGCATTTATTTAGTGTAATAACGCCATTTTAATTTAAGAAAAAATTATAGAGATGTAAGCTCTAACTTTCATCCACCCCGTTTTCCTAATTAATCGAAGAATCTGTTCCAATTTTAAAAAGGGGACTGCGTTAAGAAATAAAAAGTCATTAGCATCGCGTGGCCTATGAAATACAGCCTTAATATACTAAATGAGCCACTGCAGACAACATTAATACTGAATGATATTTTTACATTTTCCGTCTAGTTTCCAAACTAACAACTCACATTTATTACGTTCTTTGCAAATGTGCTTTTGTAAAAACCAACGTTTCCTACGTAATTTACCGAAGAATCTCTTTAGTAATGTAGTATCTTGTACTGGAACACACTTGAAAGTAATTACTTTATTACTACGCGTGTCTGAAACATAATGACGAAATATATTTTCCGGAAAATCGAGCTTGTGAAAAATCGCTTGTGAAAAATATGCACTATTGAGGTAAATCCTGTTGAAATTTTTATCTTTTAATGATGCCATATTATTAAATATATTTTTTATGGTATAGGGGGCTAGCGAGCAGACGGGTCACCTAATGGTAAATAACTACCGCCGCCCATGGGCACATGTAACTCAGAGTCACAAGTGCGTTGCCGGCCTTTAAGGTAGGAGTAGGGGAAAGGTGGTAGATTGGGAGAGGGGGAAGGAGGGGGGTGGAGGGAATGGTTAGGGCCTCCGGGAACCTCACGCACTCGGCGAAAAGCAATGCAAGCATTGCTTCACTGCCGGTTTTCTGTGAGGCCGTGGTATCACTCCGGTCGAGTCCTCCCATACGTGCCGAAGCATGGCTCTCCGCCTATTCAAACACATTTGCTCATTGTTGTTACTTACGTCCTCATCAGTTTAAGTAGAAATAGACTTTACAAAGTAATATAAGGTAAAATGTTGATGTAGCTTTTGACTTTTACGTTACGTTACAAACTGTTACTTTTTGAATCATTAAAAGGTATACTTAATTGTAAAATGTTTTTAAGCCTCGTTTTGTCGCAACAGTTCTACTTAAATTGACAATTACCACACTTAACCATGACTTGTATTTGAGTGGTTGGCTGTTACTTGCTCACGATTTTATATTATCCAAATTCATGGCGGTTTTTTCTTAAAAGCCTATGTTTTGAATTAAGATTTTTTATTTACTTAGTACTATGTAATCCTTTCGACGTCAAAAGTTTTACTACTTACTAAAAAAGGATTCTGCATTTCAGATGATGCATTTTTTTATAAAGAAAAAGCTGCGCCTCGCGGATTCATCCGTGTAAGTCTCGATCCCGTGGGAATATGGGGATAAAAAGTAACCTATGTGTAAATCCAGGTCTTCAGCTATCTTCATGCCAAGTTTCATCGCAATAGGTTTAGCAGTTTTTGCGTGAAAGAGTTACAAACATCCATACATCCTCACAAACTTTCACGTTTAGAATATTAGTAGGATACTAGTAACGTGGGTCACACATTACTAGTATTCTTGTTAACCCCTCCAGCTAAGCTAAATACTTGTGTTCACGTCGGTAGTGCACTGGGTGGGGTTCAAAACTGCAACCAATTGATCGCAAGACCGACGCCTTAGCCATTACGCTGCAGTCGTATTAGGTAAATTATTAAATCTATACAGTTAAAACGAAATAAAATTCGTCCAGAAATTACCGCTCAATCTGACGTTTCCGCATGTTGCCTGCAATTTCATAATACAGTTATGATATTTTTTGTGAATCAACGAAATCACAGCGCCCGAAGGCCAATTTATTGTATCTCAATATTTATTATTTCTTTCGTGAAAGAAGATATTGTGTAACACGCCCGTTTCATGATATTTATTGACAAAGTCATTACTTATTTCAAGTTTAAATAAAAATATTTCACGTTTAAATGGTGTCTACGAAACGATCAATAAAATGTGGAGAACGTTCACTGTGGGAGAGCCATCCTTCGGCACGTATGGGCCGACTCGACCGGAGTGATACCAAGGCCGCGCAAGCAATGCTTGTATTGTATTTCGGCGAGTGAGTGAGATTACCGGAGGCCCTAACCCTTCCCTCTCCTCCTCCCCCCACTCTTCCTCTTCCCCTACCCCCACCTTAAAGGCCGGCAACGAACTTGTGACTCTTGAGTTGCAGTTGCCCATGGGCGGCGGTAGTCACTTACTATCAGGTGACCTGTCCGCTCGTTTGATCCAGGGAGGGGTAGACATAGGCGTATTAAATCCCAACATTAGCCAACTACAATTTGGTTCCACTTACGTCGTCAAGTCTATTGGTATCAACCGGGCGCCATGGGAATTGTAGATGGGAAAGTTGGGAGTATATTCAGAGGGAAATACCTTTCCCTCTGAATATACTCCCAACTTTCCCATCTACAATTCTTATCTTACCTACCGGTAAGATAAGATTTTAATAGCTCAAATAAGTCAGCGTCACAGACCTGTATTATTATTGTTTTAAGTGCCTAGTGCCACCTCGACCATTTCTGGTCTTTGCGCTCTCTAGCGCACTTTTGCTTTACAGTTCACTGCTCAGACTTATGGCTTCGAGAAACCTCCAGATCCTATCAGCAGTGATTGTTTGTATTTCCTGCGGTTGCATGATGTGTAACCCTAGGTTTATACTTCGGTACCGCATTAGTGGGCCACAAGAGCATAAAATATGCATTGCAGTTTCTTCTGCCTCTTGACAGAATCTGCATATTGTGTTCTCGCCTAACTTTAGGTTAAACATATGTTTGTTCAGTTTGCAGTGTCCGGTGAGGACTTTTGTTACTGCACAGGTTTTGTATCTTTTGAGATCCAAAAGTTCTTTGGATACTTTATTATCATAGCCCTTTATTAAGGCTTTCGAGTGTCTTAGACCACTCGTGGTCTTCCATCTCTTAATAGTCAATGATTTATATTACGCTTTTATGATTGAATGCGCTCGCTGTTTGTTTATGCCGCAGATCTGTAACTCCAACTGGCTGTTAACGGGAAAATGGAGCCCTTTAAAATACATTTTGTTACATTCTATAATAATAATAATAACTTCACACATCTCACACACGGCCGTCTGATCCCAAACTAGGCAGAGCCTGTATTATGGTAACCAGACTGCTGATAAACATATTTATATATTTCTAAATACATACATATTATAGATATATTACACCCAGACACAGAATAAATGTAGATGCTCATCACACAATTACTTGCCTTGGGTGGGAATCGAACCCACGACCTGTCTCAGCAGTTAGGGTCACTAACCACTAGACCACCAGGCCAGTCATCTATCATTGTGGTAGAAACATTAGATTATCAAAGCCTTAAAGGACATGTCAATATGTCGTGTCGCTTACAATTTATTGGCTGGAAGATTCTGTGCAGATATTTTCGGGTTTCACAGACATTCCGATACTCGTCGAACAAGGAAGTCTTGAGACAGTATCGCCTTTTCCTAATTAGTTACAAGTACTTTAGAAAAAGTAAAACCGTAAAAATATTCTTTCTTAGAAGTTTTTAAAATAATTACGTGCCTTCGATTTTTCTAAAGAATTTTATTTTAGTCGCAAGACAAAATTAATTAGTGTTAATTTCTTCCTTGAGTAGTGAAACTTAGACTAATTAAATTAAAGCTGATTAAGAATGTTCCATATATAAATAGAGAAGATTAATGAAAGATAGAGAGAGAATAATAAAGAAATTGATGAAGATGAAGATTATTAAAGAATTAATAATAGTTCAGTACCTATTTCTCCTCTATTTATGTACCGATATATGTATTTTTTTTAATTAGTAGCTGCTCTATTGATGAGCTTTTATCAATAAAAAAAAGAAATAGGTTTTATTCCTTAGCTTCGACGGAGCTTTATTATTGTCACTTAATGAAAGTAGAGATCGCCTGGTTGTCTTTTTTCTTGGTTTATTTCCTTGGCCAGTATAACTTGAACTGTCATTGTATAGCTTTCCTTACCATGTGAGGTCAACATATATTCTGGACGCGTGTAACTCGATGAAGCCGTTTTCACGTAATTTTTAAATTTGGAAGATCTATTGTTGCTTCTTGCATTTCTTCTATAAATAAATTATAAGTTCAAACCTTCAAGAAAAGAGCGTATTCCCACCTAAAAGGCCGGCAACCCACTTGTGACTCTTGAGTTGCAGGTGTCCATGGGCGAAAGTAGTCACTTACCATCAGGTGACCCGTCTGCTCGTTTGCCCCCATAAAAAGTATTCCAATTTTGTTTATTAAATTAGTTCGCGAAATTTTCTTACTACTACGTATTAATATATAGATACTGTCCAATTCCGACCTCTTATGCCCGGTTCCTATAATCAAGAAACGATTCGTTTTGCTTACGGACGGTAAAATTTTTGTTGAAAATTCAACTTAAATTCAATTATAATTTTCTTAATAAAAATGTCAGGTATTTTATGCTCTTAATGATTGATTCCTCATCATTTATCACATATTATTATATACGTTATTGGTTAATATCATTAGTTAAGGAAAAACTTCGTATCGAATATGAAGTAGAGTTTAAATACTTGTTAGATCGATTGACATGAACAATTTCTTTTGTTTGCATTATTTTCAGTTCGATGTTATTAATTCTCTGTCTTGGATCATGCCATCGTGGTCATTTTCATGTCATTATTGTATGTATTTAGTAATATATAAGTATGTTTATCAGCAGTCTGGTTACTTTAGTACTGGCTGTATCTAGTTTGGGATCAGGCGGCCGTGTGAGAGGTGTCCCAAGCTATTATTAGCATCTTTAAAAACAGGCAGACTAATAGAATTAGGTTTTTTGAGATAATTCAACAAATGTACAGGGTTTTTGGACCCAAAGTCAGTAAACTTTACCAGAAGTTACTTGTAATCTTGTTAAGTTACTCCATCATTGTCAAGTTAAGTGGGTGCAAATTACAGTCAATCTAACCGTTGATCTAAAAAGAATATTTTTTCCCAGATAATACGAACAAGTGCGAGAAAAAGACACGTATTTATGCGTACTCATCGGAGCATATCGGGCAATGTCGGGTATTTTCGGATGCACGCTAACTAAATTGCGGAGTATCGTGGGAATAACTCCGACCCGGTCATTACCGCGGTACCACAGTTATTCGTTGTGAAACAATAACAGTTACTCGATTAATTAATGTACACTCACATGGGCATTCAATTGCTTTTTATTACGACTTTCTTATGATTGAGTTTATTCTGTAGTATGGTGTGTTAGTAAACAATGATAACCGTTACTTTTACTACGTTATATCTTCATGTTCCGGTATGGTTATTAGTTATTAACTGTATCAATATTAGAACGTTACTAATCGATGTCGAGTTAGGTTCAATTTTTATATCTTTAATGTCATTGCTACCCTACTTTTGGTGTATCAAGTATCTCGCAGCCTTAGCTTGGAGTAAACGAATATTATTTCTTCATTACATTTTTTTTTTCATTAGTCAGTTCAGTCGAGTACTATTTAAAAAAATGTTTCACAATCACAATAAAACCTCATCTTAACCATTATATTTAGCTATAGTGAGCTTATAAATGGGCATGGTTCCAACTTTTAGAAAATTTGAGATGTTCTTACAAACAGAACGTGGCTTTATCTCGATTCCTTCATTGTGCAATCTAGAAAAGTTACGGAGACAGTAAATCATAAAACTGAAGTTGGTACTCTAAAAACAATATATACATTTTTTTTAAATGTATTGCTGGCGTTCATAGCAGGAATGTTGCGGATATTCGCATCCGTATCCGCAATCGCGGAGCTTCCGCATCGATTTTGACATCGGCATCCGTTTTCCCATCCGCAATAATCAATGCGGATTTTTATGCGGATGCAGATATAGTGCAAGTCGCGATAAGAAAGAAAGTGAGTGGGGCCGGTGACTGGCGTGTGCCGTAAACACATGCTGATTGACACGTAGGAGCGAAGATTTCGGTGACAAGATCCGACGCGTTTGTTATTGTATATCAGGGATATTGCAGATATTCGCATCCGTATTCGCAATTGCGGAGCTTCCGCATCGATTTTGACATCTGCATCTGCATCCGCGGATGCGAGCTTTCAAAAATCCGCATCTGCATCCGCATCCGCGGATGTCAAAAATTCTGCATCCGCAACAACCCTAGATCATAGATACGCACTGCCTATAAAGTCACTTTAATGATAGAATTCAGTCATTGAAATAAAAAATTATACTATTGCAAGAACCGGCGCTCGGTAATGGGTTTATTGAGACTACTGTCTTGTGCCTTCATACGCAATAAGTAGCTTTGTAAGAAGGTTGTTTAATATTTAAATTATAAATAAAGGGAGACAAAGGTTGAAACCAATAACAAGCATGTTTATTCCAAATAACGTTTGAGGAAAATTGAGTTATTTGTTGAGAAGTCTTTATTGTTTCTACCAAATAAATCGAATCAACCCTTAGCGGGAAAACTTAACTTCTAAATATGTTGTAGGTATTTCGATTTCTTGGTCTGAGAAGGTTACGAATAATCACTAGAAAATGATGTTACAAGATTGCTTTGTCGGAAACTGGCGTCTGAGTTCAGAAAATAGTTGTATGTATTTCTGATTACCAAGATACGTTTAAATTTATACTACCATAGGGATAAAACAGTACGAAAGAGTATCCCATTGAATGATGTCAAATACAATATGTAATTTTACATCATTAGCTCCATTATAAGACTGTTTGTTAACTGTATAGTTTGATAGTTTGCTCGCGTTTATCTCAGAAAATATAGTACCAATTCGCAGTGGCGTAACTATACCATTTGAGGCCCGTGGCTAATTCATCGGACGGGGCACAAGTTCACTCTTGGTGCCTCGTGTGCTTAGGGCCTTGTGGTCGGGGCCGGGGTCACACTAGGACCATTGGCCCGTGGCATTTTGCATGCTCTGCCACCCTATTGTTACGCCACTGTCAATTCTCATTTTTATGTAGTAAAAGCAGTAGGAATATGTCTCGTTTAAAACCGCAGATCAAAACTTGTGTTACTATGTATATGAACATTCTCATTAAAATTATGAGAGAGTTCTTGTGTATAATTAACCATAACACGCTTAGTGTGATGTAAAATTTCATGTGCTTAATTAAAACTGAAGAAAAGTCAGTCGACTTCAAACTGTTGGTAATTTGGTTTACTACAAATAATACTTTAAGACTGCTCCTTTTTTAAAGTATTTTGAAAGATTATTTTTTAATCAAAGATGGGTCGGCTCGACTACGCTCGATACCACGGCCTCACAGAAAACCGGCCGTGAAACAATGCTTGCATTGCTTTTCGCCGCGTGAGTGAGGTTACCGGAGGCCCTAACCCTGCCCTCACCCCTATTCCCGTCCTTCCCCTCTCCCCCCCCTCCTCCCCTCTAATTCCCCTCTCCCGTCTGCCTGCTCTTCCCCTATTCTCACCTTCCCAACCTAAAAACTACTGAGTGGACTTTCATGCGGTTTTCACTAATAGACAGAGTGATTCATGAGGAAGGTTTAGGTATATGATTATTTAAGATTTTGTGTAAATTGATTGAAATATGTTGATGATTATTGAAGATGTCTCTGCTATCCGTGCGAAGCCAGGGCAGGTTGCTAGTAATAATTAAATTGCGCTTATGAGCAATGTAACTTGTAAAAAAAAAGATGTTGAAAAAGAGTGTCCTTGGAGTTTCTTGCCTGTTCTTTTCCATAGGATCTCCGTATTGGAACAGGCAACGACCGACTTATACTGTCTGACTCCTGCTCCTGACAATTTAAAAATACCTACAACGGGTTTACTTGAAATAAATAATTTTGATTTTGATTTATAACTTGACACATCTGCCATACGGCCGTGAGATCCCAAACTAGTCAAAGTCTGTGGTTACCAGACTGTTGATAAACATACTTATATTCTAAATACATACATATTATAGATAAATTACACCCAGACATGAAACCGATGAGCAATTATGTGTCCTGGGTGGGAATCGAACACAGCAGTCAGGATAATAAACCATTAGACTAACAGGCTGAAAAACACTATTTGAATTTTATTAGGAAAATAAGGAATCTAGTTACCTGAACCCTTGGTTCAAGCTAAGCTGGCTAAATTCTGAATGTATTTGTTAGAGTTAAGCAGTTACCCTTTCCATTTTAAAGTATTTTTTTTTTATTCAGCTCTCGACTTTCGTATCACTGTATATATAGCTACTAATAAATAAATTACACCCAGACACAAAACAAATGATCATGCTCATCACACAATTATTTATACCGGGTGGGAATCGAACCCACAACCTGCGGCTCAGTAGTCAGGATAACTAACCATTAGCACCAGATCAACAGGCCAGTCGAATATTGTACGATTCAAATCCTTTTAGCTTAGTTTCCAATTCCATATTCAATTAATTGTTTAACCACGTCTTCGTACCACCTATGACGCCATCTTGATTGTTCATTATAACCTATATTTCAGTGCCTATGTTCTTTTTTTTTTAAATAACAGTAGCAACAAAATAAATTAATTGTATTTTTTTAAAACAAGTTTTTATACAACCAAGTTTTATTTTAGTGTAGATTTGATGTTTAAAAAGGAATCCTCAAGACAACTCAATCAAGCCAATATATGTTGTTTAATTTAGAAGTTCTTATGGCCACCTTCCGACTAAATTATCATACCCTGGATATCATGCAGCACCAAAGTACTCACCAATCCAAAATAAATGAGCCCAAACTCGATGGGTTTATCTTGTTTAGTTAAGAAGTTCCTATGGCTGTCTTCCAATTTAGCTTTAGTTCTTCTAATTTAGCTTGCAAGATACAACACACATACAAATACATACACGCGCCGAACACACATACAAAATTAGCGAGCAATCGTTACTATGGTTCTGTCGCTTATCTACGAACAAGAAGAGCTGTAGAGAGTCTCATACCTCCAGTTTCTTTAACTAATAAAATCAGAAAAAGCTTTTGACGCAAGAAATTATTCATATTAATCGCAAGAAATTATTAGAGCTAAAACTAACAAAAACAATGCGATCTAAGCGACTCCTACGACGAAACGAGCTAATACACTGTTATGAATCTTCACGACATATTATAAAATAAGTCCCCCGCCGCGTCTGTCTTTCTGTCTGTGAAAAACTATTGAACGGATTTTCATGCGGTTTTCACTAATAGACAGAGTGACAGAGTGATTTATGAGGAAGGTTTAAGTGTATAATTTATTAAAATTTTATGTAAATTGATTGATATAATGTTGAAGATGTCTCTGCTACCCGTGCGAAGCCGGGGCGGGTTGCTAGTATGCTTATAAAATTGCAACGGAATACACGTTTCTTCAAATAACGCGAGTCAAAGAGTTGCGGGATATACTTGACCCATTAAAATATGAACAGTATGTAGCACATTCTATGAAATTCAAATGTTAGTTCTTATTTCAGTTCTTATTTCGAGATCTCATTAGAGTGTTGCAGTTCGCTGCAGGACTCTTTCTTCCAAACTCACTAGACAGATTCAGTTGACAAATATAATGCTATGAGATGTTTTATGTCACATTTATTTATAAAATATATAAGCTTTATATAGTACAAATTGATACGCAAATCATGAAAACTTTTTTTTTTATGGTATAGGGGGCAAACGTCACCTGATGGTAAATGACTACCGCCGCCCATCTGCAACTCGAGAGTCACAAGTACGATGCCGCCCTTTAAGATGGGAGTAGGGGAAGAATGGGAAGAGGAGGGAAAGGGGAAGGACGGGAATAAGGGAGAGGAAGGGTTAAGGCCTCCGGTAACCTCATTCACGCGGCGAAATGCAATGCAAGCATTGCTTCACAGCCGGTTTTCTGTGAGGCCGTGGTAACGAGCAGAGTCGAGCCGGCCCATACGTGCCGAAGCATGGCTCTCCCACATAAAAAGTATTACTAACTAAACACAATTATTATTATTTCTTCTATTACTATTACTATCGCGTAATATTTATGTATTTACGTGTTTCGTAATAACATTTATGTGTTTCCGGTCAATCGATATTCGTACCCAATCTAGAAAATAACAAAGTCAATGCTTTTATTAAATGAAACCTTTAACGCTCAACCACATTTCTGTTTCCGATTGACTTCCCAGTTGTCATTACCGGTCGGCGGTTGCCTGTCCGGGACCGTCACTCGCTGATTCAGTTATCGCTACGTCTTGCACTTGCCCGGTTTCCTTTTCACCCTTTCATTTCCTTCAGAGTAAAAGTTTTAAAAACTTATGTTGAGTTAATATATAGTACACTTCGACTAGAAAGTTTAATGTTACATGTTAAATGTTTTGATTAATTTATATTGGGGTCCACATGTTATGCAACCAAACACACATATAATGCAACAATTGAAAATGTTATTTTCTGAATCATGAACGTCGAAAGGAATAATTAATTTTGGTATACAGAATCAGGTGACACACATGTGGAGGCAATGATTTTAATCAAATATTTTATGTATGTGCTGTGTACTTCTGTAGGTGACAAATTCGCTGTAATCTAATACTAAGGCTTCTTTACATATTGTATGAAATAGTAAATTAGGCGTTGGAGCACCTATGTTAAATAAATTAATAATTCAACACGGGTGAAGTCGGAGCGGGAAGCCAGCTGTCTTATTAAAGTATAAGTTTAATCAAGTAATTTCTGAATACTAATTAATATTAATAATTACCTCTTGGGGATTAGATTCACTAATTGCTTTCAAAATTATAATTTCCTTTGATAAGCTGGTAAGCCAAGAAGTCAATTAAAACTAGCAAGTTTCAGCGTATGTTCAGTTAAGTGTACGAGGAGTCATTAATGTCATTGCGGCTGAAGCTAAGAGTAAATACCAAACGACAGTTTTTGAAGTGAAAACTTCTTTAGCGGCGTTGTGCACTTTTTGGATGGGTCAAAAATGTTAAACTCGCGTCAGAACACGTGACCTGATCAAGAATTCGTAAGACGGAGACGAGTTTTTTAAATTTAAAAAAATATAACATTCGAAATTCAAACATTTATGAGCGGCCAGGAGCGTAGAACTTCCAGTGTACCCTATGTATACATTTAGATATGTTATTACCTACTTTTTATTTTTAACCTAATTATATATACAGATGTGTGTGTGTATGTATATGCAAATACATTGTGAAGTTATGTTTTCACTTCTGACGTGCAGTCCTACGACTGACTGTTTTTTTTTAACCTGACGTTCGAACAACAACTTGTTTACTTATTTCGAAGACGGAATAATATATCGTTGATATTAAACACTTACATTAACAAGTGACATTAGTTAGACATTTATCTAACAACACTTTTACAAGTAAATTTTATTCTTACTTCTCCAACTTGTAACTATTATCTCGAATGAACGTGTTATTTGAAGGCCATGCATCAAGTGTGCTTATAATATTCAAGCTTTACTCAGAACGAAGAAATTGTAACGAAGAATTTACGAGCGTACAGTGCCAACTACGCGTTATTTCGATTCGCTTCAACAATAATTCAATGTGCATTGGAGTCTTAGTTGAAGCGTACACAACATGGCCGGGTATCAAAGAAAATATTTGGTTTCTGGTAACATTTTATGCTTACATATTGTGTTGTTACAAACGATAAGATTATACATAAACAGTACGCAAATTACTTATAAAACAATTATGTATTTGAAACAAGCTTGAGTTTTAAGGTGTGGCTTCAGTTTTGGATTTATATTCAAATAGCTGTTGTGTGCTATTTCGGATTGTAATCTATCTCTGTGCCTTCCAGATCCGTTCAGCCTTTTTGGCCTGATTAAGTAACAAACATCCATCCATCCAAATCTTCGCATTTATAATAGTAGTAACTTCGATCATAATAACTATCGGCACCCAAAAAATGGCACCAATTAAATTGTGCTTATATGCAGTTGTAAGCACACTTGAGCTTTCAGACGCTTGGCGCCCGTATCGCTAGATGTCACGTTTCAGGTGTAGCTGAAAAATACTAAAACTATGCTTAAGAAATGCAAAGAAGGCAAGAAAAGTCGTACTTTTGATAAAAATAATATTTTTATCACAGCTTTAATTTTTATATTTAAGTTTTTTGAAGTGAAAACTTCTTTAGGCACGTTGGACCCTTTTGGTATGGGGAAAAGGCACTGGACTCGCGTGACCGTCACGCTCAGATATTTACATGTGCAGATGTGTGTGTATGTGCGTGTGCGCGTGTGTGTGTGTGTGTGTGTGTGTGTGTGTATGTGTGTGTGTGTATGTGTGTGTGTGTGTGTGCGTGTGCGTGTGCGTGTGCGCGTGTGTGTACATATCCAGTGTAAAGTTATGTTTTCACGTTTGTCGTGCAGTCCTACGACTGATTTTGTTAGCTTTAGTTTCTTTACATTGCAGTTTTTGTATCAACCTATTGCAAAAAATATTAACAGAACCATACATTGTATAGTGTGGGTTATTATTACGTAGGCATACTAAATACATGCACGTAAAGTAATGGAGATTGTGTATCTCTGGTATATATGGTATATTTTCCGGTATATATGGGTATATTTGATCTAAGAGTAGTTAGATTACCATTATGAGCAAGATTTATATTTCGACAGTTTCGGATAACAAAAAATAGGCAGTCATGGGACTGCCGACAGAAGTGAAAACTTAATCGAAACGAATTAGCGCCCTCTAGTGGATCTATATATATGTATTATTAGCGTGTCGGTCACGAGTTTAGTGCTTTTGCCAATAGCAAAACTGCACAAACGTGCCTAAAGAAGTTTTCACTTCAAAAAATTATAATGAAAAAATGTAACTTAATACACGAAGCTACGAACGTCGGTTAGCCTGTCGTCGTAATGTAATAACATAAGCAATTTTTTTATTGAAAAAATTCGATCATGATAATATATTTTGCATAGTAAGCGTCCCTGGAAAGATAAGCAAAAAGCGAGGCTTTTAATTTGACCTGAAATATATTACATCGGACAACCCGGTTAATACACTTTCTTTATTATGTTTCAAACGCCAAGGGACTAAAGCTTCTACACAATCACATAATAAAGCTTGAATTTTACTGACACATAGATAAAGCGAGACAAGTAGGGTTGGCACCATTCTTGGCGTCAAAGTTATGTACGAACTTTTTACAAAAAAATCGATTGAAAAATCCGTAGACACCCGAGTTATTCGTATGAAGGTTTCTAATGCGTGATGACCTTCACTAAACCTTAGTAAATTTTTCATAAGTATCTTCACAAAAACGTGACAAAGTTTGAAAGTATTGGAAGTGTAATTTGGCCTATTGGCGTAGTGGTTAGTGACCCTGACTGCCATGTCATAGGTCGTGGTTTCGATTCCCACCCGAGTTTGGGTGTTCTTTGTGTCTGTTGTTTGTATGTTTGTGAAGTCCCCCGCGACACAGGAGTAATTCCTGATGCGGGAGTTGTCTTTAAAAAAATATATATCATTAATTTCCAATGCAGAAATAGTAAATCATTGTTCATGGGAAGACTTTTATTAGCTTTTTACTCTTAAAGCTACGATTTATTTAACACTTTTAGCGGCACTGATTCACGGTAAAACTCTAAGGAGTTTATGTTGATTTTTATGTAAACTAGAGATCGCCTGGTGGTCGAATTTCAATCATGGTTTTTTTATTGGCCAGTATAACTTGAGCAGTCATTGTATAGACTTACTTAACATGACAGGTTAACGCATATACTGGACGCGTGTAATTTCATTAAGCCGTTTTCAAGTAATTTTTAAACTTGTAAGACATTTGTTTAAAAATTTTAGCTTTTACCACTTCTTCTATATTTACACTGAAAATATTCTTAAAGTATACGTTCGCAAAACTTTCTTAAAAAGGGGTACAACGAATTCTCTTCACGTATTAATATAATATATTGATACTCTGTATTTGTCATCTGTTAAACAAAAAAAAATATTATAAAAAACCATTCATCGTCCTGACAACTCGATATTATCATGCCAGTTATAAGATGTAGTTAGTCATTGTATACACACACATACCCGTAAACCTAGATGAGTTTTAATACTTGTACAAATAACTTGATAAAATTGTGTTTATTAATATTGTACTGGAAGCTAATGACGTTTTTAATTTCTAATACAATAATAGTAAACAATTGATAATTTATTTCTAAATATCCCATTACTCTTAGGACTACAAAAGATGATATACTACTGACAGACTACTCCATATTATGTTGCGGGTTCTAAGATGTAGCAGTATTCTAGTCGACGCCAGCCATTGCTAGCTATGCAAATTGGCTTTGACTCGGATGAAAATTAGTTACTGATGTACTGATAAATTATGGTTCTGCTACAATGGGTTTGCCTTAATAAACGGTTAATAAATGGGATTGAATTTTTAGGGCAATGAGAGAACGGAACCCTTATAGGATTGTGGCGAATTCCACATACGGTAAAAACATACTTCAACGTAATCTAGCGAAGATGAGCTGAACTACGTAGTACCTGACTGCTAATCCTGCATCGCGCAATAAAAATGCTCACGCCGATTAGTATTTTATATATACAATTTCGTTTCTCCACAGGATTTCTGTCACAGCCAATTTTCTCCCGAATCTACTGGATCGATTAACTTAAAATTTACTGCACATATTAATTCCTGTGACCCAAAACAGAGGTCCAAATGTATTTAAATGAATATTTAATTAATGGTGAATCTCTGGATATTGTGCTTACTAACTTACATTTGCAGTTGGAATGTACCTATAGGAGAACATGCTCTTTAACCAAAATGTTAAATTTGTTTAAAAAAACACGTTAGTGTAAGAAACAGTCTCACAACCACTGATATAAACTATGAAAATCACAAACTAACAGTAACTGCCAAGTTGTTCGTACCTCTATTCGCACCCAAGTCAATCGTTCTTCACTCATTCCTACCCTTTTACAATCTCACTATTCGTTAATATTTATCAATCGATCAATAGTATTGCGTTACCGGAATAACCAGTCAAAATAATGTCTATTAACTTATTTTTATTAAATAGTAAACTGTGTTATCATCTATTATAGTTTGTCCCTATTTTTAATAAAATAAATAAGAGTTTTTGATGTGCCGACAACAGTAGATTCATCGTACGGAACTCTCTTCACGCATTTAAATTTTTTATAGCTAGGACTGGTTTAACCAGAGATTGGAGATCAAGCAGCTTTTTAATATTAAGTAATCGATGCAGGCCATGTTCGAAACATTATAACTAAACTAATAATCCTTTCCCGCCCCAACTAATCAACCGATCATCTGGAAATTTTGCAGGCACCTTATTATTATTATTGTTTTAAGTGCCTAGTACCACCTCGACCATTTCTGGTCTTTTGTAGCGCACTTTTTGCTTTACAGTTCACTGCTCAGACTTATGGCTTCGAGAAACCTCCAGATCCTATCAGCAGTGATTGTTTTTTTTTCCTGCGGTTGCATGATATATAACCCTGGGTTAATACTTTGGTGCCGCATTAGTGGGCCACAAGAGCATAGAATATGCATTGTAGTTTCTTCTGCCTCTTGACAGAATGTGCATACTGTGTTCTCTCCCAACTTTAGGTTGAACATATGTTTGTTCAGTTTGCAGTGTCCGGTGAGGACTCTCGTTACACACAAGTACATACAAGCACAGGTTTTGTATTTTTTGAGCTCCAAAAGTTCTTTGGATACTTTATTATCGTAGCCCTTCATTGGCTTTCGAGTGTCTTAGACACACCTTATCAGTTATACAGAAAAGGACATGGGTTCCAGGTTTTCATCAAGAAAAAAGTGCTTTTCCCGATTCATAAAGCTGGTAAAATATAATAAAATAGCGTTATCAAGTTATAGTGAATATTTCATAACATTTGCAAAGTAAACATTTACCTCACTATTAATACCATTCAAATGATCATTTATTTAAAATAAATTTGTAACAATTTTGTGCCTACTGCAATTAGGGTTGTAATCAGTAACAGTGATTTTTAAAATAAAAAGGGTTCAAATACAGTTTTGCAGTAACAAGCAAAACGTCGGCGACGCAACAAACCCAATTTGTTAAATGACATAAAAGCCGAAACGAATTATCCCTGCAGACATAATTAGACCCAAACTCTAGATCTCTCAAAGCAACTAGCCAAAATGAACCCTTTAAACATTTATTTTTAAGCACTCGAGGTACCTATAATAAATGGAATAACATAAATTGTTTTGTATCTTGTATAATTGGGTACTTGTCAATGTTCTAAAGAAATTAATTCATAGTCTTCATGAAATTAAGTCTTTATGAGAATTTGAACATTTTGATTCGTTATTACTTTCACGTTTATAATTATTTTTGTTAGTTAGTTTGTAAATGTAAACACAATCATTAAAAGAAAATGATTTGACCGTAGCTAAATATGACGTCAAAATTGTGTTATTTCATACAATTTTTTACAGAATGTACTGTTTTTGACAATTAAAAAAACAGTACCTGATTTGACTTGACAGTCAATTACTGTATTATAGTTTAACGGGCCTGTTGGTCTAGGGGTTTGTGTTTCTGACTGCTGGGCCATTGTGTGATGAACACGAGTATTTGTAATGTGTCCGGGTGTAATTTAACTGTAATATGTATGTACTTAGTAATAAGTAGCAGCAGTCTGATACAGGCTCTGCCTAGTTTGGGATCAGACGGCTGTGTGTGAGGTGTTACTATTATAGTAATAGTAAATATTATAATACATTTCATTGGTCTACAGTGTAAACAAACCCGTGAACTTTGTCAGCTTGTTTATTTCCTCTGTCATTTCACACTACCATTGTCTTTTTTTATGGTATAGGGGGCAAACGAGCAGACGGTTCACCTGATGGTAAATGACTACCGCCGCCCATGGGCACCTGCAACTCAAGAGTTACAAGTCAGGGGGGAGAGAGGGAAAGGGCGGGAATAGGGGAGAGGGAGGGTAGGGAAGGGTTAGGGCCTCCGGTAACCTCACTCACGCGGCGAAAAGCAATGGAATCATTCACAATCATTGCTTCACTACCGGTTTTCTGTAAGGCCGTGGTATCACTCCGGTCGAGCCGGCCCATACGTGCCGAAGTATGACTCTCCCACTTTGCATTGTTTTATATTCTTAAAATCAGAAGTAATGACAGGAACCCGTCTAGATAAATCGGTATTCATGCATTTTTTATTTTAATTTTAAAGCATTACCCATTCAAAATCAAAAATCAAATAAAAACCATTTATTTTAATTAAACCAATAATAGGTAGGTATTTTTTAATTGTCAAGAGTAGGAATCAGTCAGATTAAGTCAGTCGTGAAGCTAGTTGCCTGTCCCAATACGTAGACCCTATGTAGAAGAACAGACAAGAAACTCCAAGGACACTCTTTTTCAAAATGTTTTTACAAATTTCTGGTTACATTGCTTATAAGCGTAAATGAAATGTGAAGACAATGTAACATGACTATTATTCTAAAATATAAATAAACGTGCTAATTACTACTATACATATTGAAGTAATAGCAGTCCGGAGATGACCAGCCCCAACCAACGGCACCCGTTCACGAGCATGACGCACACGCCAGCCATCGCACAGATCAACCATATTGAAGGGAACCGAACGACCCGACACATACGCCGCCATAATTCACCATAAATTAAATAAAGTTAATATTAGCAGATTTGTAAAAATACATAATTCTAAATTATTTTTTTGTCGCTTTACCTATTTGAACCGTAGTTAAAGCACAGAGTTCATACAGCCCAGATTGTTTTGTATCATCATGATCATCATATCCCTATTTTATTTTTCTATTTCAGTACATTTATTTCCACATCTCTCAGCTGTTCTCTCACATTTCATAGACATAACACATAACCTTTACATTATATTTGTACTAATCTTCTTTGTAATCCATTTAGATTTTATTGAGTTTTTCCCTACTCAAAGCCTTCCATGTCCATTTTCATCGTGATGTCCATTCGTGAAGCGCGTTTCTCTTCATGTTTTAACTTCCCATTCGTATTTGCATCGCACATCTATTTCAATATTGCGAATATTATTCTCTCTTCTTATATTAGTGTTCTTCGAGAAACAGGTTAACTACTGCAAACAGAAGTAGAATCTGAGATCAGGACGTTCAAAGGAGAAACAAACAAACTCTTCAGTTTTATAATATTTTTAATTTTGTATGAGTTATAAGTGTTTTAAAATACTTAAATATTTACTGTAATCCTCGACATGATCTTAATGACCTAGATTCTTTGAGCTTTATGTGTTTGGGTTTGATATACCTATACATATAATTATATATTTATACGGGAATTAACGCGATCACGAAAAGGTATTACATACCTCTGAATTGCCTGACATAATTATATCATGGAACGCGAAAGTTTAAAAGTTAGTATACCTATACATGTAGAGGAAGAACAGAATTATAATGTATTGTAACTATTCGCACAACTATTTATTTATAAACAGGGTGTATATCTGACAATGGAATGCTTACAGTTTTAAATCACTGAAAGTATAAAATATTTTTGTAACTGCTAAAGTCATACAGTTTAGCATGCAGTTACAAAAATATTTTTTCAAAAAATCTATCTGTTTACAAGTTGTAATCGTTTAAATTACTAGGTATTATTACCCCCGTTTCTTATAAAAGCGGGTGGAATGTGTAAAGTTAAAGTTTTTAAATCGAAACGTTGTGCACTTTTGCTATGGGGAAAAAGCACTGAACTCGCATGACCGTCACGCTCAGATACATATATACCGATACATTTGTGTGTGTGTCTGTATAATAATTATATGTATACTATATGTGTAAGTTATGTTTTCACTTCTGACGTGCAGTCCTACGACTGACAGTTTTTTTTTACTTTGAAATGATTCAATCTGTTATTGAAAAAGTTAATAAAAAGAAACAGTTTTTATGGATTTTGATACTCTTTCAGTGATTTACGTAAGTGCTCCATTGGCAGATACACCTGTATTAGCATAACGTATATAGCCTTTGCTATGTAGAGTTGAAAGTAAAACTACCGTGGCGTGCGCTTACAGCACTTAAAGGCTCTTAATGTTGGCTTGAGCTGCGTACCTCAGTAAATACACTTTAAGTCACGTTAGAATATGTAAGTCCGTTATTATGCAAATATACATTTTTGAGCAAAAATTCAAAGACGGAGTGGAGTGTATTAAAGGAAAAAGGTATTAAAATATGATTAGAATTTTATCTGGTTATGTTTATGAAAATGTAATAATAAAAAAGGAAAATTGGTTCAAACTGACAGACTGCACGGGTGGCGCAATGGCTAAAGAGAGTGTTTGACAAAAAATTGTGTCATCTACAATTACTTGTCCCGAGTCTGGGTGTTCTTTCGAAGATCGAGTCTGGGTCGTTTGAATGTCGCGTCACAAGAATAATTCCTAGTAAATAGTAGTAATTCCAGGTAAATGAGTAAGCTAATGAAAATATAATAAAGAGTTTTTTTTCATTTGGTCATGTGTTCTCGGTGATAGAGGGGTTAAAGATGTTAATTGAAATTTAATATTAATAAATTTCAATTAATATCTATTAAAGTATTTAAAATGTATTTTAAAAAATTGCGTGCATGTAGAGTGGAAGTGTGTGCGTGTCTAGTTTGACGAGTGTGTGTTTGTAATATTGTACCATCGGCCAAATACGAGTACATCGTCTACCATCCTACGGTTGAAGATCATTTGACATCTTAAAACAACAAGGTTGATTTTCCCGTGCAATAATATGTTGACAGTTCATTGTTAGAGATAAGTTCAACCTTATCGTTATAGATTACACAGAATTTTTTTTCAAAACTGGTAGACTATTTTCTTTGTCCACTGTACAAGTGGTTTTCATGTATAAGTCATTCTCGTGTTTGCCTGGTTACCTCTGAATACTAGAAATATAAAAAAAATGTATCAAAGTATTTGATTATTTGTTTAAACGCGCTAATCTATTGAACCATCAGTCAGATTTGCATAATTATATTGTATCAGGTAGAGTATTTATTGAGAAAGGTTGAAGGCTATGTATAAGTGAGTACTATCAGCGCCCCGCGGTTTTACCCGCGTAAGTCCCGATCCCGTGAGAAATCGAGATAAAAAGTAGCCTATGTGTTAATCCAGATCTCCAGCTATTTACATACCAAGTTTTATCTCAATCTGTTCAGTAGTTTTGGCGTGAAAGAGTAACAAACATCCATACATCCATACATTCTCACAAACTTTCACGTTCATAATATGAGTAGGATTACGATACTACTAAGGAGCGAGAAGTGACCATAAACGCAGGTAAAACCGTGAGAAGCTTAGCGTATTTTCCTCATCAGGTATCGGTAACTTCGTTGTGGAATCGAAATAATATGGTTAAGGCTAGTTCCAAACCTCTTCAATGCCAAGATGATAACAGAGGCTGTAAGGCGGAGCGGTCAGCTGTGTTAAAAGCGTTGTTTTCTTTTTTAATAAATTAAAAATCAAACAAAATATTACTTTTATCCTTCAACAATTGAGTAGGAGGGTTGACTGTTCAAAATGGATGCCTATATTATTCTTATCTGTTTCTTTCTCACAAGTTTCTGCTCCTTTTAGCACGCACCAATTCTTAAATGTAGATATTAAATAAAATGCTTTGATGATCTGTGGGATCAAATAATTCTCATTTACAGTAAATTTAAATAGCTAGCCAGTAGTAACGTATGTGAACCATATAAATAAGTATTACAAATCCTCAGACTAAAACTAGGTGTCTGATTAATGTGAAGAGGTCTACACACTGCTAATGGCTGTTGTCTAGAATTTCCTGTCCATCCCCGAGACAGAAAAAAGAGTTATTGACTTTTTGTAACACAAGATTTTAGTTAGGAGTTGGTTCTGTGCCAAATAAATTGCAATCGCCTAGGGATGCCACATTCGTGTTTAATAAATTCGGGAATACATCCTTAAATTCTTCTAACGGCTACTTTTAGCATATTTGTAGATAGGTACGAGTATGAAACCAATACAGTTTTACGATTTTTTCCTGTAGTGTAGACATTAAACAAGTCTACAAAATGTTACTTGTATCTTAGGTAGTATGCACATGGCAGTATTTAACTTGTATTTAGCGTCGTATTCTGGCACATCTATCAAGCATCATAAGTTAAATTTAATAAAATAAAAAGTCAACATGTTTAACAATTTTAGCCTTAACAATTTTTTTCGGGCCAATTTGTCGTTGTTTTTTAAATAAATCAAACCTTCACGATACAAATGGTTTCGCGTCAATAATGAAACTTTATATTATTAGTGTAGAGTATGTTATGAGTTAATAAAACGTCATTGTTCTCTTGTATTATGAAGTACAATGATATTAATTACAATAGTTATGCGTTCAATTGTCGGGCCAGCATGTGTTAATATCTTCACCTCACATTGCATCACTGGACTGGATTAAAGGTGCTTAATGCAATTGTTTCACAATACTAGATATTTCTCCTTGTAATGTCTAGGATAATTTGCAGTATCTGTTACCTCACTATAAGATTGCAGAGTAAGAATTGATTGAATAGTCGTGCCTTCACTTTATCAGATTTAGAACGAAACTACAATGTAAAGTCATAGCACAACAATAACATTGTTCTGAATACATTTTTATTGTTGCTCCACATCAGTGTCTAAAGCACTTTAGATTGAGATTCGAAATAAATGCTAACATATCCTCGTAAAACCAAGATCACAAGAGATTTTCTCAGCCATAAAACAGTGTTATCAAGGATTCTAAAATCGGAATACACTACGTATCGGAATGGAACATTGTAAATGGTTCGGAGATGGATAATGGAGGGGATACATTTGGGACAATGTTAGGAGAAAACGATAAATACTAGTGAATGTGGGAAAATGGTAGGGGACGTATCGACAAATGTCCTTTATGATAGACCATAGACCTTCACGGATGTAATCTGGGCCACTGGCACCGAATTGCAGTGCAATCTGGATCTTTATAGGTTCCGTTGTCGCTTCCACAGACCGTTTTCGTGGCCCAGGAAGTACTTTGGAAAGGCAATTGAGGTGGTTTTACAAAATGAAAGTCTTGAACATTTGTGTAAATAAAAAAAAGTATCATTTAATAGTTAATAAATATCCTTTCAAAAATAATAATATCAAATCAAATCAAATCAAAATCATTTATTTCAATTAAACCCATTTTAGGTATTTTTGAATTGTCAGGAGTAGTAGTCAGTCAGACTAAGTCAGTCGTGAAGCTAGTTGCCTGTTCCAATACGTAGATTCTATGGAGAAGAACAAGCAAGAAACTCCAAGGTCAATCCTATTCAACAAGTCTTTGGTTACATTGCTTATATGCGCAAATTAAATGTGAGGATAATGTAACGTATTGTTCTAAACTATAAACAGTTGCGCAAACTACTTCTATATGTAAGTAATAGCAGTTCGGAGATGACCAGCCCCAGCCAACGGCACTCGTTCACGAGCATGACGCACGCGTCAGCCGTGTTTAGCCGTTAAGTGGATGCACTTCAATGATATCAAAGAAATGACATACACTTATGTATTCGAATTCAAAATTAACTAGTGATCTTAACCAGGTGCACATTTGTGTTCCTAATTTATTTTTAGAATTTAAAAAAAATTATGGTATGAAAACTGTAATACAAATTTTTGATCCTGTAAAATTGTAATCCTATGGGTGAAAACTCTAATGATTTGATGATTTAATAAAACTATTTAAATCTTTTCAGTGATTTTTAAGAACACAAAAATCTCTCTCGCAGACAAAATCATAAATATTAACTTGTAAAAAAACAACTTGATTAACAAAAAAATGAAGTCGTTCAATTTCAATGTGAATAATTACACATTACGCCTCTTTCCAGTCATAGACAAATAGGTTTAAAGCATTTTTTTTTAAATGGCAGCGGTCAGACATTTTAAGTCTGCTCCTGACGTCCCTGTGGTGTCGGCTCATGCAAACGCAGTGTGCTGCAAATCTTGCAATATCATTTATTATTCACAGTCTAACGTTCAAATAACACCCTTGAGGTTGCGCAGTTTGTACATCGCCAAAAGGAGTTCGTTTTCAAAGATCATGTCTGTTTTTCAGTTTGTTTACTGTTCGTGAATTTTATTTAAAGATAAATAATAATGTAATATGTAATAAAAGTTGAAAAGAGTTTTTGTAAATAAAATAAGAAATGTTAAAATTTGTGTATTAAAGCACAAAGTCTTGGAATACTTGAATTTTGAACTGTTTTGTGTTTGTTATTTTCATAATTGCAGGTCAAGACAAAAGGCCTCAATGAGCCAGTGAACCTTATTGTATATTTACACTGGTTTGTAATGTTCGCCGTAAATAATTAAGAAAGATTGCAAGCTTACCTAGTAATGATAAATTGCGTTTATACCTTTCTTTTTATGAATTTTACCGATTATCCTACTAATATTATAAACGTGAAAGTTTGTGAGGATGTATGGATGTTTATTGGTCTTTCACGCGAAAACTACTGAACCGATTAGGATGAAACTTGGTATGTAGACAGCTGGATACCTGGATTAATACATAGACTTTACTTTTTATCCCGATATTCAAACGGCATCGGGATTTACGCGGTGCGCAACTAGTGGAAAATATTTGAATTAGATAATGCTGTCTATAAAATAGTCAGTTTAGGTAATGAACAGGCAACCTTTGCATCTTATTTTTTTCGATTTGAGGTTTAAGTAAACATAAATATGATTAAAAATCAAGACCGCCAAAAATAGATTTATAACGTTTTTCTAGCAAACATCGTTATAATGTAACAGTATTTTAAAATTCGAGTGCAATGCTCTCGTGAAACGTGACCAAGCATTGTTAATAATATAAAATCCTACATAAATTTTACCCAAAGTTGATCTTAACAAGTTCTATATAAGCACCAGTGTTTATCGTATGAATCAATGAGGGTATTACGTGAGGGAACTAACCGAAATTGGTCTGCGGTTTCCGTAATCTAATTTGTTGTCGCTGGAGTGTCAGTCGTTCGGCATCACAAGTGATAGGACTTGTATACTGATGTCTATATTTATACGGAGCTCATCTACTTCTGCCTACCATTTTCTCAATTAATTCTTTTGGTTGGTGCTCTATGTTTTTTTTTTCCATTCTATTCTATCATTTTTCATTTCATTTCAAGTACAACTATGTAAAATGATCCACTCGAATGCTTACAGGTTGGAATGAGGGGTGAAGCAAGGTGGACTTAGTTCACCCAAGCTTTTTGACTATACGTAAACCAGCTGATATGTGGGCTCAGTAAAGCCAGTGTCGGATGCTCCATTAATGGGCAATGCGTTAATAATATCAGTTACCCACAGGAGCTTCCTAAGAGCCCTGGCTCTTAGGAAGCTCCTGTGTATGTGGCATTAGATGACGACACATAGAGCGTCATTTAAATATATTAAATAAAGTATTTACATGTGTATGGACTATGGTCTGATAATAAAGTTTGTTATTGTTATTGAAGTGAAAACGTCTTTAGGCAAGTTTGTGCACTTTTGCTATGGGAAAAAAGCACTGAATTCGTGACCGTCACGCTAATAATACATATATATATATAATAGATCCACTAGAGGGAGCTAATCTTAACTTTGAGTTCTATCAGCTTCTTATTAATTAATGTCACCAAACTGCTAATGTGACGTTTTAAGTTCGTCGTTTC
The DNA here is from genome assembly GCA_963859945.1 of Euplagia quadripunctaria. Lineage (NCBI taxonomy): Eukaryota > Metazoa > Arthropoda > Insecta > Lepidoptera > Erebidae > Euplagia > Euplagia quadripunctaria. The sequence goes on along the minus strand of OY982569.1, from coordinate 5,480,489 downwards.
GTTTAAGTTTTTACTTCTGTCGGCAGTTCCATGACTGCCCTTTTCATTATTTCACCGCTTACTATCATCATCATCTCATATTTTACTCAGTCAGCGAAAACTAAATGTGAAGTTGGCCTAAAACGTGATTTAACTGACATTAAAATATGCTTTACTGGCCCTTCTCGCTAGTTTTACCCGCATTTATTGTCTTATACTCCGCTCCTGAGGGTCATTTTGCTCACAAATCGACCAAACAAATACAAAAAAAAGTTTCAAATCCACTGTTTCCAGACACTACCGTTTTCAATGAAAACAGCAATCAGCTTGAATATGTTAGTAAAGATTAACGTGTATTTTTAATAATAGATTTATTAGTAGGCATAACTTCTTTATAACTGCTGAAGGATAGACACAGCTGCTTTACAAAGCAAAATCTGAAGGTATTTAGCTAAAAACTTTAGCTTTTCTTAAAAGATTTAAGGGGCGTAACACTACATTACAAACTTTAAAGATCAAATTTAAGAGTAAACTTAAGTTTAAGTTGTTAACAAAAGGCAACTTTTTAATTGTCTGTAAGTGCTTTGTAAATTTAACTTTTAATCCTAAGAATACATTTGAAGCAGACTAGCTTAATTAAAGGGATTAAATAATATAAAAAGTGCTAGCTTTTGCCTGCACTTCGCTCACGTAAAATGTTACTATTGTATACCTCGGAAACCCTACTTTCTGGATTAAAATGTACCGTATATCCTTTTCTGTAATATAACGTAACCACGTAGTTAGTGGCGTTATAAACAAATTCACTTTAGACTAGTTAAAAGTATAAAGAAGATGCAATAACGTAAAATGACTTTGGAGGCAATTGGAACTAGCTCATTCGTTAATAGAATAAATGACATAATAACATAGATTGTTCTCTTATGTTATAAATGCATGGACAACGCAATGGTGTGAACGACCACCTTCCTCAAAATCCGAAACAAACAAAATAATGAAAAAAATAAATAAAAATGAAATGAAATAAATGTTGTAATACAGGCTGTATCTGATAATGGAACATTTATTTATTTCACTTACACAGCTTGCATTTACAAAAGGAATGAAAAAAAAAAAACTATACATTTAAAAGTTATGATCGTTTGAATGTCCAGGCCTCGAATGGATCACTCGGTGACAACACGCTGCTCACATGATTGCCTTGCATTGACTGCGCATTGCAAACGCATGGATCCCGAGTGAACCAATAAAATAATATATTATACTTTACATGTTATATAACATAAATTCATCCTGTTTTTTTACTTTGTTTAATCATTTCGTGCACCCAAGCTTTATTTTTTTTGTTGCATCTTTATTTTCTTCTTCATCACGCACGACATCTATGAGATCCAATTCATGGTTTGTAAAACTTGACGTAACGAAACAGACGTGTAGATTTAGTGCCAATCGCTGACAGACTATTCGAAAATTCCACTCGATGTTGACACCGAACGTTGAGACGGTGCTGGTCGGGTGCCAGGTGGCTCTAATGAGCTATGAGCTTAAGCCTCAGTAAATCATGTCTCACTAAATTATCGAAACGTCCACATATATCATCAGCCAAACTGTTTGTAAAAACATTTTAATAAATCTCTGCGTCCGTAAGCTTATGACGGGTCACCTGATGGGAACTGACTACCACCACCCATGGGTGCCTGCAACTCAAGTGTCACAAGTGCGTTGCCGGCCTTTAAGGTGGGAGTAGGGAAAGGGTGGAAGAGGGGGAGAGGGGGAGAGGGAAGGGTTACGGCCTCCGGTAAGCTAACTCACTCGTCGAAAAGCAATGAATGCATTGCTTCACTGCCAGTTTTCTGTGAGGCCGTGGTATCACTCCGGTCGAGCCGGCCCATACGTGATGAAGCATGGCTCTCCCTTAGTTAATGTAGTATTACTTAACATCCAAAAAAAAAAGAGTTCCATCAACTTATATCTCCTTTTACATACATTAGGTATAGGTGCGAAACATAACACGTCAATTTATAAATGTTTCGTTAATATTTCCATGAAATTACATCACTTTGCTTACAGAATTATTACACCACTTAAAACTTATAATAGAGAGGTGATACGTGGTTATAATGCATGTAATATCAGCACAATGATCTTGAATTACATAACAGCGAACAATGAGGGTTGCAACAAGAGCCGGCGATTAACCAAGCTTCGGTTAAACTTCGTTACGGTATATTTCAGTCGGTATAGGTATTTTGTCGTATGTGGTATTCTTACAAGCTTCTCTGTTTGTCTACGGTTATTTGAGCATGTACACGTGACGATTAATCATAATGTTTCTAGTCAGTTATGAAGGACGATAAGAAATTTAACGGCGTTTATAGAAATTACCTGCTCGTTGAAAATAGGTCTTGCATCTAAGTTACAATGAACGTTTTGACATGAAAACCGAACTAAACAATTTATAGGCAACAAGCTTTTGTTAAATGTTACATATTAAAATTATTATTATTTAAATGATTTTTTTTTTGTAATTTTAAGAATTATGACGTGTGAGTTGATAGTTCTTGACATGAAATTTTTTTCTTTTTATTTGTTGATTTGCAACAGATAAGAAATTAACATAAAAATACATTGAATATTTCACACGAAGTACTGTTTATTTGTTGTTTGAAAAATCACTAGTTTAGAAATTTTAAATAGTGAAATAAATCCGGTTCACATCCACTGAGACCTAATATACCAGTGACAATGATAATGCAGTAATTAGTTGACCACTGATTGATTGTTTTAAATTTCGAAAAGCTACAATATTTCAAAACTAAAAATCGAATGAAAAAGAAAAGAAAAAAAGAGAATGAAACGACCTCTCACGCCCACTATGCTCTAAAATTCAAAATTAGAAAAAGAAAAACAAAAAGTGCGTAAAAGACCAGTGAAAATATCGATCAGAATCAAAACCTAGCTTATTAAAATGTTCTCGAAGTATTTTAAAGCATTGAAAATAAAATAAAATCTTTTAAAGAAGGTATATGTCTCAATAACGTTGGACGTGTGAAACAGCTATTTAATAACCGTTATTTATGACTTGCGTGCATTCGTGCGGTGGATCATTTAATTTTTATTTTGTTTCACAATTTGCATCGGATTACTGGCTGTTTTAATCGTGTAATAGACATAATGTTGTTACAGTTTTTATTCGATGATCGTTCTTGTATAATCTTTGTCGTGTACGATAAGGGAATCGTGATTATTATAAATTGTTGTTCGTTATTTCTTACTTAATAATAAACTTATTTTTTTTATAATTTTTCTTTTAAATATTGTGCACATTTTTTTCAGTTACATATTATAAAACATACAGTAAAAGTTATGGTTAACGTACAGCTCCACTGGGTCCCCACACTAGGTTTCCAAGTGTCGTAAAAAAGATGCTTTAGGCAACATTTCGACTAATTAAATATTATGCCTGATAAATCGCCTGGCATAAAATATTGGTAGAAACTAGAACAATGTTTCGGTAGCTTTACTAAAAAAGACTGAAATGATCAAACATCAACTTTCATAGACATAAACATTAAAGACATTAAAATAATCATATTATCAATGTCTATGACATTAAAAGAAGTGATTGAATTTTATACAGTAGAATTACAAATCACAGACACTCGTTTCCATTTTAATTTTTATGTTTAACTTTGATAGTAACACACCTAAATTGATGTGATTATAAATATATGTAATTGTAGACTTACGTCTTTTAATACTATATTGTCATAAAATATCTCGGCTCCATTTAGTTTTGTAAAATTTTTCGTTTCTGTCTTTCTTGTTCTCAAATGCATGTGTTATCATATTAAAAATATTATTTTTGTTCCAGAATAAGTACGGAGATATCATCGCAATCGGTGAGTATTTTCTTCCTTCCTAATGCTTTTATAATACTCCAGTTTTGTAGTAGAAGAATAAATATCCGATCAATATCTTTTTCATATTAAAATATATTTTTTTTTCCCTAGGCGATTTTTGTTAACACAAAACCCACTTAAATTGAGTAAGTTTTATGACAAACTTTTAACGAAACGCAAAAACTGTAACAAGCCTTAAGTTCGCTGAAATATTTTGAGAGTAAAACTATGTTACAAAAGCTCCTCGGAGTTTTAGAATTTTATTGTGTTATATGTTACAAAAAATTTACAAAAATAACGATGAGTTTTATACCTAAAAACTTTTTCTTTAAGTTGTGACAAGAAATAACATTCATACCTAAAACGTTTACTACTATTTAGCCCTTAAAAATAACTGTGTCATAAATTGAGCAAAGAAAACTATTTAAACCGTTCTATCGGCTATCATCAGATTCATCAGTGAATCATTATCATGGTCTTGACACGCACGTAGGTACTAAAAATTGTGTCAGTATACAGTGTAAAGTCAATTTCATAATAAAGATAAGGTCACAAATGTTCACATTTATTTATTTACCCATGTGTATTGTAATTATTATGTGCCATTTTATATTAATCCAAGATAGAATCGCTCTGCAAAATTTCAACCCATTATTTAATCTACGTTAACTGAACATAGTGAAGTACCAGCCTGTAGAAGTTTTTTTAGCGTCGGTAGGTCGGTATTATAATTATAACATTGCTAAAAAAAAACTCGTTTAAAATTAGAACGTTATTCTGAAAATTCTGAAATAAAAAAATATGATCTGAGTCCATAAATTCCGATAGCGTAAAATGACATACCGTAACTCGAGTTCCAACAGTATTGCTAGGATGATTGTGTCCATGTAATGAGAGTGTACAATTATTGTTTTTATTATAATCAGGCATCCCTCGGAGAGTAGTTACTTTTATTGCCAGCGCCTAACATTACCGAGATTGAATTTCTAACTTGTAGCTTGTGGAATGTTGTTAAGAAAAAAATTCAGAAATGGACGAGGACGGTATTGAGAAGTTTATTTTTATTTTTCTATCCATAAAAAGCGTTTTTAGCTTTTGGCCCAAAGCTCTAACAATTTGACTTATAGGTAGTTGACGTAATTTATGGTTTATAATATAAATCTAATAAAAACGTTGAAAGGGGGGGTTATGGGGGTTATGGGTGTCTACAGTGAATTACAGTAGATCAAGAATAATCACTTTTGTTTTGTCTTTGCTGTTGAATAGGGTCACCATCTTTCCATGGACAGCCAAATAGGGTTGACATTGTTCGTATGTATGTTTATGCAAATAATGTTTATATATTTTCAAAAAAGAAATATATTTCGGTATGTACATCCCTGGTTCTAGAACCAGGGTGTGCATAGCGCTATGTAATATTTCCCAGAATATTACTATTATATTATTTACTATTATTAATGAATTTGACAGGGGTTGGACTTATCACTTGCTATATAGACTCGTCTATAGATGGCTCAAAAACCAGAATAACATGATATGTGTCACAAAAATGACACATATCCCTCATTGTCATTGACTTAAAATTGTATTATCACAGGACCACTATCTAACGCTATATTTTCATTTCATTACAAACCTGATTCACATAACCTAAAAAAGCTCCCGCTCCATTTGTACCAACCGAAAAGGGTAAAGTAAAACACGTAGGTTGGCGAATCTTTACTAGAGTGACCATCATGACATCAAAAAAAAATCGAATAGAAAAATAACAAAATAATGTCTTTCTTTATAAGTATAACACAATTTAAAAAAATGCCTTTTAAAATACCTATCACTACATATTATAAAACAAAGTCCCCCGCAGCGTCTGTCTGTCTTTTCGCATTAAACTGAAAAACTACTGAACGAATTTTCATACGGTTTTCACTAATAGACAGAGTGATTCATGAGGAAGGGTGATAATAAATACCAAAATTTATTCTTATATCATTAATAGACTCAAGCACTACTCAAAGGAAACATCCTTTTTTTTTTCGTGTGGAAACCCCCCGGAACTTCACCGGAGCTAACGGTGAAGTGGTATGTCGGAATCGAACCGACTAAAACCACACGGTGTTCCGTCACAAGTGGGTCTATTGCAAGGGACCCGGGATACCCTAAGAAGGAAGCCTCCGGGAACCCCTGCAGACCTTGGCCGCCTCTTGATCAAGAGGCGGCCACACCGTGGTGTACGGGGGGCCTTGTCCCCCTCCGATTTGTCCTAAAGAAGAAAGTAGTCCTAAAAGCAAAACGTATCAAATGATCCAAGCAAATACCTGGACAGTCCACGTAACATATAAATTATGGTAACACTAACCTCGAGTGAGTTTCAGTGGTATGAGAGGTAAATTGGTCTCGTCATCGTCTTCTAAGGCCTGAAATTGTGAGAATGGAGCCTACTTGACCTGTCTAGAGCTTACTTGGATAATCTTGAAAAAGTTTTAACAATACCTTTGCTTATTAACATTATAAGGAAACATTTTGTTTATTTTTCATGTACCTAACTGTGATGCTAAGCGGTTGTTGCTACTTGAAACAACAAACTCAATGTATCCGTTTTCAACCTCGTAAAAGCCTAAAAATCTACTTACAACAGGACTTGCAGCTTTGATAATGATAAAAAAGTAAATTCCTTGATAATAGAGACCTCGTGCTGTTCGTTGCATGAAAGTGCACTACTTAGATTTATTTGTACTATAATCGTCTCAATTTTCTGGAGTTCCTCCGCTTTTATAGTTTATCAAGGTTTTCTATGGTTTTATTTTTTAGGGTTCCGTACCTCGAAAGGAAAAAACGGAACCCTTATAGGATCACTTCGTTGTCCGTCCTTCCGTGGGTCTGTCTGCCTGTCAAGACCTTAGGAAGGCATGGAGGTATCAAGCTGGAATTAATATCAAATACTCAAGTCTATTGTCTCTTAGAGCTGTGAAAAAATCAAACTTCTAAGCCAACGAAATCAAAAGATACAGCCGTTTATGCTGAAAAATTTCCGCAAATTTTTGACACTCGTAAGGGAATCAAAACCTACATGGTACTTCCCGTGAACTCAGAATCTTAAAATTTGGTACGAAGCAAAGTCTTATAGCACAGAAAAAGGGAAAATTGCGAAAACCGTAACTTTTTAGTTACATCATAGGTATAATAAAAATATTTTACGGAACCATCGGTGCGCGAGTCCGACTCGCACTTGGCCGGTTTTTTTACACTTTCTGTGTTTTATATTTCATGAGGCGGAGTTAAAGTAACTATGACGTGTAAATATGACATTTAACAGTAAACTTTGGAATATACCCATACATAACAGGTCCATTACAGGTAAAACATATTAAAAATAATACATGTATGAATCCCCAAAATAAAATACAAATAAATACATATACATAAATAACAGGTAAAATATATTAGAAATAATATATGTTGAAATCTCCCAAATAAAATACAAACACACAAAAAAATATGTATTCAAATTAAATGTCCTAATCAAGTTTTTAACGGTAAGTGGGCAGAATTTAACACATGATGGAATGCATTCCACGAGTAGGTCATGGCGGTAAAAGAGGATTGGAGATCTCTGTCATGTTACATTACATTTAGAGTGCAAAGGTAGATTATTACGTTAAGTAAAAGTATCGCATAGGAAAAACAGCTGCTGTAACCAATACACATACATGTTGCAGCAGAACAACGAAGTATAATCTCATAAATTGCTGCGGACTGCGATTACATTCTAATCCATTTCCGAACTTGAATCTTATCCCATACATTTAACCCCGAAGAAATAATCACCCGATCTTCAATAAACCTTAAACTTACATAATGTTTTATGCCCTCGTAGAATTATTCCTCTTGGATGGTCATAAGGCAAGCATTTATTATACATCGTATCTCTTTCATATCTAGTCGCACGAGGTGAGAAAAGCTTTTATCGTATATGGAATCAGGCAGGCTTTTAAAGCGTTAAACTTGTTTAGCAACATTGTTTGTTTATCGCAATATTAATACAAAGTAAAACTAGATTTTCAACTTTCCTATGAATAAATGCTATGCTATCTAAGGAGACAGAATACTTATATTTGTGCTTTGGATCGATTTGGATAGCGGTATGATGCTCTTGTGTCGATCAGTATCAAAATAATTATGTCAATAATGTCATGTCGATACTTATCAAATTAAATTCCTCATAATTTTTTGTTAAATGTATTATTAGTTTACTACAGCAGTAAAAAAGCGCGCAAGTAAGTACTTGACAACTCCGATTCGATCCTTATAGATGTTGACATGAAAAAAAAAAAAAAAACTACTACTGCTAAAAATCCATTTGAGAAACAGCAAGCTTGCTTCTGCACAAAACCAGTCCATAGTGTAAATATTGTTATTTATATGCGTCAAGTTGTACCTATTACTCTGAACTCTACTTTGAATAAAATCTCTCTCGTAATACTCGGGATGGTACTGTGGAATAATGTAACGGTCTGAATGTGAGAAAAATGTTCTTAGTTCTTCTTGTTATCTGTTAGTTTGTTGTTGATCTATTATTGTGTACCTAACTGTTATTACGCTATTCAGTGAAAAGAAGAATTCAAATTATTAAAACGAACTAGCAAGGGATCTGCGGAAGTTATGATGATGTCATACAAGATTGCGACGCAAAAACAAACATTAGATCAAAGAGACTAGAAACTACTCTACAGAAAATAAGTGAGAATAGGCAATGGAACACCTCACTTTAAAATAATTCAATTTTACGAGACAATCTGAATAATCAGATCCCATAAAGGTAGGACGCCAGTAGGCAATTGCAGATTTTTACGTGGGAGAGCCATGCTTCGGCACGTATGGGCCGGCTCGACTCCGCTCGATACCACGGCCTCACAGAAAACCGGCAGTTAAACAATGCTTGCATTGCTTTTCGCCGCGTGAGTTTTTACCGGAGGCCCTAACCTCCTACTCCTTCCCTCTAATCCCCCTCTACCGTCTTCCCGCTCTTCCCCCCTCTCCCCCTCTCCCCTACTCCCACCTTAAAGGGTGGCAACGCTCTTATGACTCTTGAGTTACAGGTGCCCATGGGCGGTGGTAGTCATTTACCATCAGGTGACCCGTCTGCTCGTTTGCCCCCTGTACCATAAAAAAAAAATACAAGAAAAGAAGCAAGAAAAAAAAGCAAAAATAAATTGGAATCCAGTTTCGTTTTAATGTGAAAATAATTAACTTATTCGTTATATCATTTATAGTCACAGAACAATGAACTTTATCGTAGATGGCACGCGATAAAAAGCATTGGGTGGAATATCTTGCTCTATGTTTAAAGCTGTTTCTTGTAAATTTGTGTCGTTGCTTGACATACATAATGTACAACAATTTATTCGATGTATGAACTCAAAATTAAAAGTAGGTACAATTAGGTCACTTCGTATCAAAGTAAGCTTAATGTGGGTATAAATTAATTAGAGCTGCAAAAGCTGCTTATGCTTTAAGTATAATGGTAAAAAATTTGCAACTTCGCTAAATGGCGTTAATTTAATGCAGTATAAAGTTTTCTATCCAAAAATGTATGCGTCACATTGTGTATGTATGCAGGAATCGCTCAATATAAAACACTAATACTATTACATTAACACATTAAACTTAATATTTGTTTCTAAGAGAAATATCGTCTTCTGGAAGTCTATTGTCTACTATTTGACCCAAAATTACAGAAAATCATAAATTCTAGCATTGCATAAAGCTCAAGACCATTCATATTGATAAATTATAATAAAGTACTTCCATTTACTTTTTTTTATAAGTGTGTAGATTAAGTCTGAAAGAATAATTATTCTATTGATTTTCCAAACCAACAAGTGGGTATCTTACGATTTTACGACGAAACGCATGGCAATAGTGTTAGAATTATAAAACTTTATCACCCTGTTGAGCATTAATGAATGAATGGGGTAGAAGGGTAACTAACACAGTATCTTACATACAGTATAGCGGTAACAAAACTGTGAAAGTGTGGACACCCATGACTCAGTCAGACATGACTCAGACATCCACTAGCAACCCGACCCGGCTTCGCACGGGTAGTAGAGACATTTTCAACAATCATCATCATATTTCAACCAATTTACACAAACCGTTAACAAATTACACCTAAACCTTCCTCATGAATCACTCTGTCTATCGGTGGACACCGCATGAAAATCCGTTCAGTAGTTTTTCAGTTTATCGCGAACAGACAGGACAGACGTGGCTGGGGACTTTGTTCTATGATATGTAGTGATTACATTGGAGGTTTTTAATAAAAAAAATCCGGTGGAATAGTGGCTGTAGTGGATTTTCAAATAAATATTTGCTGTAAACAAAACTGTCTGATATACGAATAAAATTCTTAAGGCTTATCAAAAACTGTATTATTTTTCTTTCCAATTTTCTTCGCTAAAATTATATATATTTCTTTAAAATGTTATTTTTGTAGAAAAAAAGTTTCCTTTTAAATCGTTTCAAAGCGTCTTGATACAAAAGAGGTTTGTTTTTATGGGTGGAAGTCTTTCCTTTGTTATGACTTAAACTATAAAAAGTAAATGACGGATTTATTTTAAAGAAACCAGAAGAGTAGAAGAAGAAATATATTTTTTAAATAGGTTATTTATAACTACTCCATTCACCTATGAGTTATCTGAACTGTTTATTTAAAGCTAAACTAATGTAGAGTATTATTTTTCCAGAAAATGTTTTAACATATATAAACAGAGGATATAGTAGATCAAAAAGAATAATAATAAATATGTTTACCCTCAAACAATTCTCTTAGAATTAAAAATTGCTGTACATTAAGACATTAGTTAATACATTTAAATGAGGATTGTTTAAAAAAAAATGTTTAAAAATAATTATGGTGGTTCGTTAACAAATCTACGAACACACAATTCTGTCTAGTATAATCTCGTTTTCTGCTCCGTAGCGGTACCGTCAGCGGGAGCTTTCCCTCAACTGTTCCGAAGAGGTGAAAATCACTGAATTTTATTTATTTTTGCATCTGCTTAGTAGCCCCATTCCAAATTAGCTACTTTTAAGTAGTTAAATTTGTATGCCTTACATGTGATATGTACCTGAATGAACCTAATAAATCGCTAAGCTGTAGATATAGCACGTAATTGTGTAAAATTTGCACAAATGTTTTAGTTTTAGTACTACTAAGGTACTAAAGCGAGAACAAACTTGAAAGGAATTGCAGGTATTACAGCTATAAGTCTTTTGCTGTCGTTAGAACGCAGCTGTGTTAGATTACTACGTGTGTCAAATCACTATTATGTCAAAGTTTATTTACTAATAATCCTTTAGCTCAACCTTGAAAGGGTGTTGCTCAGGGCTGACGTGAAAATGGTAAAATAATTTCTCTTTTAATTGAGACTTACTCAATCAGAATGATATATATATATATATATATATATATATATATATATATAAAATATTAGGTGTCAATGAACTGTTGGGGTATAGGGCTACACGTGCAAAAACTTTATTCACGCGCAGCCGACATATGCATGCATTGGTGAATAAGATTGTAGGCATAATGAACGCAGTGAGAGCTCCACGGAAGCCCGCGGTTAGTGCTGCTTTCTTCTGTTGAGTGCCAGCTGAAGTGAACTCCCTTGAGTATAATTTAGAAAGATTACAGTGAATCTCCAGGAGATCTTGAATTAGAGCAACCTGATGACGAGTACTTTCAATCCCAACAGAAAATAGCGGTATAATGTCCCTACTAAACAGTTATGGTTTCTTCTAGTGAAAGGTAGCTTGCCAAAGATAGACCTCACACCACTTGTGTTAAGGTTTTACAGGCACTAATGCCAAGGGCATGTTTATCATTTTCAAAAACAGAAGAAAAGTAGATTATCATCTATATAATAATCCGTAAAGAGAATTCTTTGTGTCCCTTTTTAAGCAAAATTCGCTCATGGAGGATTTTTTTTTAAATTTAAAAATATACGATATCTACTACAAATAGCTACAGGGGTCCAGTATATGTGTTAATCTGTAATGTACGAAAGTCTTTACAACTACACTCCAAGTTACACTGGACGAAGATAATTGTAATAATGACAAAACATTTTAAATGATAATGAATTATGGGCAAAGTTCGACCACCAGGCGATCTCTAGTTCTCATAATACTGCCACAAAAGTACTCAGTAAAAAACAGTACGGAGTAACAATATTTATAAATTTGGTTGCTTTTCGAAGAGTATTGAAAACACAAGTAAATACTTATTGTGTTTGCAGTGCTGAGTTTTGATACTGACTATAAATTATTACCGCATTATTAGCGAAGGAATCAAATTAGATTTGAAACAAAGGATCAGAGTTAAACCATTATAATATTAAACTAACTATGTTAAATGACGATATCCCTAGTTGATAGTACCTAAGCAGGATATCAATTTCTTAATAAATATATCTACATACGCAAATCCCATCCCACTAATATTATAAATGTGAAAGTTTGGATGGATGGATGGATGTTTGTTACTCTTTCACGCAAAAACCACTGAACCGATTGCGATGAAACTTGGTATGTAGATAGCTGGAGACCTGGATTAACGCATAGGCATCTTTTTATCTCAATATTCTCACGGGATCAGGGCTCACACGGGTGAAACCGCGGGGCGCTGCTAGTAATTAAAATAATAAGTGAAAATCCAAAACGTTTTGAAGTCGATTAAAACACCATATTGTTACGGACATACCTCTATACATTTTTAATTGCAGATAAACAAAGTAAATTAACTTATTTGCCAAACGATAGGTTTAATTTAAATAATACACGGATCCCCTTAAAATCCAGTACAAACATTACGAATTTTTTAAGGGTTATCATTATGAAATTTATTTCTGGCTTGAAAAGCGAAATGCTATGTTATGAGGCAACATGAAAACCGTTTTAGAGATAATGAACATTGATGACTATGTAGTCCCTAGGGTAGGGGAGGGAGGGGGAGGGTAGAAGGTTTTTCACTTGTAACAGAGTTTTAAAAAATGAGTTCGTGACTTGCAATACACGTTTTTTGATTCGGCGATGAAGACTATAAGGTTGTTGTTTAAGAAAGCAGTTGAAACTGATATCCATGAAACAATAAAGGCATACATATGTATTGTAGTATATCACCTATGATATACATTAGTACTGGTGTGTGAGACGTTTGCACTGAATTCGATTCATATAGTTTCGTTAGTTAGTTAGTTTTTCGAATAGTTTTTATTTTAGTTTATATAATTTGATAGAAGGAACAGAAGACCGCACGAGGACCTGACGGTGTGAACGTCAGATGAAGTGGTCGCACCTCTGATACGTAGAAGTCTGATTATATTTATTTGAATGTGTATTTAGTTTAGCTTCCAATATTTATTATTCGCAGCTTCTATCATTTGATATCCCCACCAAGCTATCACCCCTTTCTCAAGTATACCTCTCCAGGCCCTAGCAAGGTCTGACAGTATATACATCTAGCTTTTCTTCCTTTAGGGGTAGGTAGATATAACAGCCCGCCCTTGCTTCTATTTATTTCTTTTTTAAAAGACAACTCCCGCATTAGGAATTACTCCTGTGTCGCGGGGGACTTTACAAATATAGAAACAACGGACACAAAGAACACCCAGACTCAGGTGGGAATCGAACCCACGACCTATAAGTATAGCGGTCAGGGTCACTAACCAGTAGACCAACAGGCCAGTCATATTCTTACAGACCTCACGAGCTCTACTGTCATTAAACCTTTTTAAAACATTTACTCACCGGTTTCGGGTATTTCTGACCTGAACTTTCTTAATTAAACAATAAAACTATTACTTCATTGAAAAATTAGAAACTATTAGAAATTTCGCTTTGTTTTCTTGAACCGGATTCACAAAACCTCAGTAATGATAACGTGTTTGGTCAAAGGCGTCACCAGGCCATTTGGGTAATTTTTCTAGAGGTTTTTTGAATTGAAAAATTATTTAGGCACGTTGGGCACTTTTGGTATGGGGAAAAAACACTGAACTCGCGTAACCTCGCTCTGATACATACATTTATACAGATGTGTATGTATGTTTATATATATTTGAACATATGTTTTCACTTCTGACGTGCAGTCCTACGACTGACAGTTTTTTTTCCTAACTCACCCGAAGAACGCAATTCTGTCTTAGAATTACTTATTCGGCCTTGATCTTTTCAGTGTGAATTAAAATTCATACCAAGTAATTTTAAAATATTTTAAATAAATGTATCCATCAGTAACGCATTATGTATGACAAAAGTTTATCACTCCTGTCTTTACAAATTAGCTAATTTATTTTTACAAAGAATTCAGTTCGCTCACATTCGGCCATTGAATAGGCTTTCAAGCTCCAATAGAGATTGATGGCTAACTTATCAAGATCTCGTCTCAGAAAGGACCTTTTAAGGAAAGTTTCATGATTAATTAGGCTATTACGTGTGGTTTATTATCTGTTACAATAGATATGCGTGACTTGTATTAGTATATTTGTGTTTGACAGAGATTAGAATAAAAACGCTATTTTCTTTGGCTGTGAGGATTTTATACATACACTAACACAATCGCACATATACTTGCACGCTCTAATTTGTGTATCTGACCTATTATTACCGTATTGTTGTTATTTTGCTTCAAGCTGTCAGCGACTCCTGGGACGGGTAAAAGGGTCTAGCCAGCTCTTCCAATTACTCCCTAAGGTCTAATTATAAAGTACATGCAAACGATGAGGGAAGCTACCCTTCAGTGAAACGTGTAGTAAAAACTAAATGACCCGTAATCCTAATAAAGTTTTAATGCTTTTGAAAGTTTCTCGAGTTTCGAGACACTTTCAAATAAGCGTCATAAGTGTTAGTGAGAACTGTGAGAAGAAGTTTGGCATACGAGGCCTTGGAAACTGATTTAAAGAATTTATGATTGTTTAAACTGTCAAAAACCCTAAGAGTTAAAATAGTTATGTAATTTGAATTATTTGCTGTATGTTTCACTTGTTTTATAAATATAAAGGTAGGTATATCTTATTTTAAATCTCTAGATATCACGCTCCTTGAAAACGTTCCTTACAAAGCTTTCTTAAATAGTTTGAAACAGCGTTATACAACAAAAGGGAAAATCTGACAGTTTAGACAACCCTTTGTGTGAATTTACAAAGAGAAGGCTTAGACGATTGATGTGATTGAAACTTTTGTTATCAGATAGCTTTATATGTTCTTAAACGATTTATCCCGAACGTAGAATAGTCAATATGTTTGTATTGAAATGGTTACACGACTTTCCTTTGCGAGTCTTCGGCGACATGCGGATTATTCTAATCATTTGATCAACAACAACTTTGTGCTTAAGAAATAAAAACATTTTTGGGGTTTATTTGAAATTAATTATAAATTAATTATAATATTAATTATTTGAAAATTCAGCCCATTATTAGGAAAAAACATCGTACAAACTTTTGCCCGTTTTTTAAAGTTCATACCCATGTTTTAATCAAGGACACGATCTGTCTGCGGGACAAATCGTTGAGGTTTCTTTATATAGACTTCTATACATATGCGTTCCACACATTCGTAATCCCACCAGATCTCCCCGCATACAAGCATCTTCTTCGTGGACGAGTAGAGTGGACCACTCAGTGACCACCCGCTTACGTGACCGCGAGTTGGCAACGCACCGGTTCCGAGTGAACCGCTTGCTGTTCACCGGGCACTGTTCACATCCAATAATCTTTCCTTTTTATTCCTCCTCTTGTTATTTTGATTTTTTTGCAATTGCTATTTTAAACCAATTTTCAGCGTAAAATTACAAAACACGAGTAGAACTGATGAAGAACGTTCACTGAGTACTCATCAATCCGTTGACATGCGATGTTGATTAGTTGATCACGCAGCTACTACGAAATTGTCAAAATCTGATCACGAAAAAATCATATCTCAATTAATTACTAGTTACTGACTTGCCAAAACGAATACCATCCCGAAGCGGATATGAGCAATAAAAATTCCATATCTCAGATAACATCGTTGAGGCAATTTTCGATCGTTTCCATTACCCCATTAAGTCCAGCGCACATTATAGATGCAAAAGTCGCAAAACTTCCTTATCTGCAGGCTAAAACGATAAGCTGCGGATGTGAGACCGCAAATTGTCGCCGTTACTGCATAAGCCCCTTACGATTAAAGGTTAGAACACTATAATTTTGCGGTCTTTGTGGTTACGCCTTATACTAAACTACTGTTTATGCTAACTCTAGGTTTTTTATTCAAAATATATGTATACAGAAACGCGCGAATGGTACAAGCAGGATGTGGAATGTGCTCTTCTTAAAATATGAAGTACAAACAAATTACAAATTGTTTATAACAGAAAAAAAACGTACCATACATACATACCTACTACTATATGGAAGTTTTCTTGGTTATTTACTGTTTTGTTGTTGTATTTGGTAAAGTCTGTAAAAGCAATGTATGTTATATAATAAATAAATAAATATATAGGCCTCTCCTAATCTCCAGATTATATAGAAGGTAGCTGTTTTTTTGTATCTAGGATATCCATATCCTAGATACAAAAAAACAGCTAACTACTGCCTCTTCCTTTGATTATGAAAATATAAATTATAAGAATCCTAAGGGTATGTCATGTAACCAAATTATTTATAACAGATTGTTTCATGTGAAAAACTGAAAAACACAAGCATTTCTCTGTTTTATATTAGCTTAAAAAATGTGTACCTATATGTACATTAAACAGGTAAATAAATGTAATTATGTACATATACGGTATACATAGTATATATAATATATATACGGGACTTAACGCGATCACGAAATAGGTATGTAACAAAAGTTTATTACCCGTGGTCTACCTACAACATACCTCTGAATTGCCAGTGCAACCTGGTCGAAACGTCAGGCAATTCAGAGGTATGTAATACCTATTTCGTGATCGCATTAATTTCCGTATATCATTATATTAATACGTAAAGAGAATTCTTTGTATCACTTTTTAAGAAAATTTCGCGAACGTAGTAACGTGAATTTTGGAATATTTACAGTTTATATAATAATATGGAAGAAGTGCAGAAAGCTAAATTTTTTTATACAATATGTCTTCCAACTTTAAAAATTACGTGAATACGACTTAATGGAATTACAAAGTCGGGTATATGTGATTACCTGTCATGGTAAGTAAGTCTATACACTGACGGTTCAAGTTATACTGGCCAATGAAAAAAACATGGTCTAAATTCGACCACCACGCGATATACTCTCTAGTTTACATAATTATATCATGGCCCGCGAAAGTTTAAAAGTTAGTAGGTATAGGTTAATAAATAGCTCCTAATAATCTTACCCCTTTATGTACGAACTATGAGTTAGTTCTAAGATTTAAGTTACTCCTTTCCGGTGACTTACGTTCGTGCAACTTTATTTCATTTTTATTTATATCTCTTTATTGTACACCATTCGAGGAAAATGTAATACAGAAATGTTATATTTATATAAGCATGACAATAGGCGGACTTATCACTCACGGTGATTTCTTCCAGACCAATACCAGAGCCAGGAAAGATACTGAAGTTTTAGTAATGCCTTATTACCCACGCGATAAAATTATTCAAAGAATATATAGAAGGAGTGTCGTCACACTACACTAGAATATACATATCGCTGTCTACCTTGGTAGACAGCGACATGTCGCTGTCTTCCTTACCTGGCTTAGTATCTTTTCTGGCTCTGGTATTGGTCTGGAAGAAATCACCGTGAGTGATAAGACCGCCTATTGTCACTTCCTGTTTCCTATCTACTTCGCTTCAGTGGATACAGTCCATGTGAAAATTGGATTAGGTATATTTTGATTGAAGAGACCTGAATGGAGGATAACGAGATAGTGACGTCACGTAACGGAAACGAGCTCAGATGTGAGCGGTGTACTAACACACCAAACCATCTCAACATTTCGTGCTGGTGCAACAGGAATACTTCGGTCATAGCAAATCGTATTTTTCCTGAAACATGTTTTGAAGAATACCAATTTTCATATAAGTTTACATTATATTCCTTTCATATGTATGTTTGCTCTATCCCATGGTTGCCTGTAAGAGATTGCCTCAGTGCGATAAGGCCGCCAATTGTATCTAACACCCAACATTGCTGTGCTCCTACTTTTTAAAATTATTTTGGTGTACAATAAAGAGATATATTATTATTATTATATAGCATTGCTGGATAGATGTGTCTCTGGATTTGGAACTTAAGCGTCTTTTCTAACACTAAGGTGACCAATAAGTATATGCAGTCAAGTCTCCATAATTCCTTGCCTTTTATTGCACCTTTAACAATATTATATCCGGCTTTTAATCATAAAAATCGATTTCAATATCAATCACTGTAATATTATGACTGCACGAATGGCACAATGGTTTAACTGGTCACCTCGCCTCTACGCCGCCGTGATCCACAAATAGTTGTCCCGAGTCTGGGTGTTCTTTGTATCCGTTGTTTGGATGTTTGTGAAGCCCCCCGCGACACAGGAATATTCCTATTGCGGGAGTTGTCTTTTAAAAAAATGAAGAAATATATATTTTGTTGATTTTCTTGTCCTAGTGGCCTCTCTAATCACCGGACGGACATACGGGTACGCGACCCCGGCATACGACTCTCAGTCTCATTTTCCCAGCCGAGACTTGTGGTATCTCTTAACCTAGCTCCCTCGCCCTATTTCCCTACCCCAATTTCCTTCCTCCTTTGTCCCGTCTGAAAACGACTACATTCCTAAGGAGGGTTGCCGTCAGGCAGGCGGCCGGTCATAAAATAAACAAGCTATAATAAAAATAGTAATAACTACTTAGTCTTACACTTACACGACCCCAAATAAAATTAGGAAAAGGGAGGAAGGTATGATGATGATTTTATGTTTTCGGAGAAAAACATCAGTAACTAAAAGCGATCTGTAACCTAAAAAATACACTTTTTGGAGAATGAATTGTTAACTTATTTCTTAACGAAGGTGTGAAGGCGCCAAAAGAAAACTTAAAATATTCCCTTATTGCATCCTAAAAATGAAAAATTGTCAACCGCTATAATTTATAAGTACTAGGACAGCATGAAACGCAAGCGTGCTCACATACTTAGCTTAGAAGACGGCACGACGACCCGTCGACCCGCTATGAGAGTGTGAGAAGCAATTTTCCGTTACTTTACACCGAGTTATGGCTGTGACCGCGCGTAAAATGAGACATCAGAGCGTCGGGGACCCAGATATGAGTGCCTTGATTATGTTACCCTAATATGGGCTAAGGAACCGCGGCCCCAAGTTAATGAAGACTGGGTTATAATAAATAAGGTTAGAGGAAGGTAAGAGAATTTTAATATCTTAGAGATATGAATTTGAAATTAATGAGTGTTAATAAAATTGCTCCATAGATGTTATTAGAATGCCTTAATTGGGTACATTGCATAAAATCTGTTTGTCATTGCCTATGCAGATCCTATATGGAAGCGGTGGGGCCTTTTAAAAGGATTTTAAAATAATGTAATACCGAGAGTTGAAAGAGATATGTTATCTGAATTGAATATATAGAAAGAATAAGTTCTGAATAAATGACAAATGCAAACCAGGATGAACAAAAAGAAGTAAGTGGAAGGCTATTGTCTCTATCTATCCTCCAGAGAAAAAACGTCCAGGTTTATTTACAATTACTAGCTACCCGGCCACACGATGCTATCTCCAGAGAAAGTGCAATTAAAAAAAAATCCTGTCTCTCAAGTTGGACCAAATGGTACACATTGTGCAAAACTTCATTAAAATCGATTCATTCGTTTAGGTTCATCGCGACCAAAGAACGTGACACGAAATTTCTTTGACTGAGTGACTTTCTTGTTCAACTTAAAGCTGAAGTCCTGTTCTATAGATAAGTCCAAATAAAAAACTACAAACAAACAATATTATTTGCATACTATTGAGTTCCTGATACAAGTTTGGTAACTCGCTTCTTCGCCTCGGTAGGCAGTATAGCTAAGATATTTAAAACAAACATTGATATTTTGTCTGGGCAGTAGACCGCTTGCCCCCTACAAAATAACCTTGTCAATTAGTTTGGTTTTGCCAACAGTAATGACAATTTCGTGTCTGCCATCGCAACAGTCCGATAGTTGCTTTAGTCCGCTTTGCACATAACCTAACTAATCAAGTCCGACATCCGAATGTCTGTCACTACCAGCGGAAAAGATCCGTCGTCTGTCGTGCGTTGTCCTGCCTGTACCATGTTTCAGCTCGTTTACATAGTTTATTAAATCCTGGCGATTAATCATTGTAATAATATCAAAACTGTAATAAGAAGTCCCTTATTTTTTACGAAAATTCTTTAAGAATAAAATGTGCTGAGATGGCCTTAGTTCAATATACTTATAGATTTTGTAAACAAAATATATATAAAAGGGAACGCTACTCGAGATGGGACAATACAAATGAGCACGAAAAGATTTTTTTTATGCTTTGACTTTTAGACTGATTATGTTGAAATATTAATCTTGAAAAATTTATTATTCATGACTCTTTCTAGTTCATGATGGATGGACTGCGTGAAAAAGGATAATGTCTAGAAAGGCAGTATACGAATACTGAAATGACACATGACAGAGTAGAATGAAATGGAAGAAGGAAAAGAAATAAATATACGCCTGTCCTAAATAAATCTACTAAAATTTTAGGAAAATGGTGAGTCTCTGTAGGCCATCTGCTGAGGTTGAAAGTCTGATTTTGAATGTTCTTCATCATCTACTCTTATCGTAATATTTGAAAGACATAACATCTCATAAATGGCTCAGGATAATCTGCATAAAAAGTTATCAAAGTCCGGCTATACAATGAACTTAATTTTAAAATTTTAAGCGAAATGTCATAGGATATTTTACTTTTGCGTATGCTTGTTTGACTAGACGCAAATAATATCTGCATACTATTATATTTAAAGAGAAATGTCGTTTGAAGTAAAGAGGCACAACAATCTTGCGATGAGATAGATAGATAGATAGACATTATTGCACACCAAATATCACAGAAGCAGTCATGAGTATAGTTGGGTTACAGATGAAATAAATTGTTCCCTTAATATCTAGGACTTGTTTGGTTTTTGCTGACTCTGCATTAATAAAGTCTAGACGAGAAAGCAATTCATTTTAGCACATATAAAAGCTAATGACCAAAATAACAGAGAAGGGTCAATTTCGTGGATTTTCATATTAAAACTATTTTGTAGGTATATCCTACCTACATTAACTTATCTATCTACTCTGCTTGCTGAATGCTTAAAAACAGAGACTCATCAATTTTTACGGGTTATGTACAAAGCAATGAGACGAAGCTACCAGGCAAAAGCAGTCATGTCTGTATGATGGTTATAAGAATATCCTTTTGAGTCACTTTTTCAAGGGTGGTCGTGATCTCACTCTAATTTTACTCAATAATAATTTATTGTGCATGAGAATCTGAGATGTCGCTATCTTTACGAATTGCCAAAATAATAAAAAAAAATGTTTCGAGACTACGAAGATACTTTTTGATTAAAAAGATGGAATATTATCAGTATACTTTTAATTTCAGCCAACTTGTTATGTACAAGTTGATTGAAATTAAAAGTCTTTGTCTTACATAAGACAATGATATTAAACATAAAAAGAAGTAGCATTGGCATAAGGTAATCTATACTGTACTAATATTATAAAGCTGAAGAGTTTGTTTGTTTGCTTGAACGCGCTAATCTCATGAACTACTGGTTCAAATTGAAAAAATATTTTATTGTTGGATAGCCCATTTATCGAGGTAGGCTATAGGCTATAACACATCACACTACGACCAATAGGAGCAGAGCAGTGACCATAAACGCAGGTGAAACTGCGGGGACGGCTAGTAAATTGTAAAAACACAGCCCGGATGCGGTTCACGTAATGTGTTAGTCATAATTTAATAAGAAAGTTAAATAGTATTTTGCACTTTTTCTACTGAATAATTGATAGATTTACTTTCACAAATATACATTAAGGGTGTGAAAATAACTCATACGTTTTTAAGAGCAACTCAAATAGAAAAACGATTTCTTAGAAAATGTTCAAAGCCTTCGCAATTGTCGAACACTCCCATTAATGGAACGTAAAATTGAATCATTCGGCGCTAAGTGAACACCGTGTAGTATTTTTATTGAAACAACCCCTATAAACGTGTTAAGTATTTGTTTTCACAGAAAATAGGATTTCCTACTCAATTTTGTATTAGGAAGGAAATTCTATTTATTGCTTATGACCGGTTTTCTACAAATTGATGTCGACAACAAAACGGTGCGTTATAAGACATCGAAGTCTGAGCTATAGGTTTGCTGTTTCAGGATCCCAGGATAGAAACTTCATATTAAATTTTTAGTTTACCTACTATAGATTTTAAATGAGAAAATAATTGCGACTGCGCCAACTTCACTTAAGACTTGTCAAAAAAGAACCGTCAGCACCAAAAATTATTACGTAATTAAAAAAAAAAGTTTTATATTTGATTTAAAATTAATAATACAAATTACTGTACTATATCAATCACATGATTGATTAAGATACATATTCATTTAAATGAGCCTACAAAGCAATTAAAATCTTTTTAATTATTTTATATGACCTTATTTTCCGAGTATAGCGAATTTTTCCTAGTTGTTATTTTGTAGTTCAATAGTTAACAGGGTTTTTGTGTTATAAAATTCTAGTACGTTGTTACTTTGTTA
Organism: Euplagia quadripunctaria; assembly: GCA_963859945.1. NCBI lineage: Eukaryota > Metazoa > Arthropoda > Insecta > Lepidoptera > Erebidae > Euplagia > Euplagia quadripunctaria. The sequence goes on along the minus strand of OY982569.1, from coordinate 5,457,793 downwards.
TTCCTATTTACTGTTGTCATGAGTAGTAAAAAGGGAACTGTGGTATATTTAAAAAGTCGGGAGACAGTGCATAACGTGGACTTGTTTTGTTGATAATGAAAAACGTCGTGCTAACGAACTTCTTCGTTAGCACGACGTTTTTAACACAATATAACAGTGTTAAATTCAGGCTGTGTGACCTGAATTGCGACTTTATTGTGTCGCAGTAAGAGTCGCTATTCATTCAAATTATTTTGTGGAGTGAGACTTCTGTACCTATACCATTATGTATTTTGTGCCGTACGTTTCTTAGTGAAGTTGCACACCAATTGCGTATTGGACAGCTATCTTCTCAGTTTAATGAGTGACGTACCTACTTATGTACTTGTATCTGTATTTTTAATATAATATCGTCATCTATTGTGAACTAATTTTGATGTTTCTTTTTATTGAATAGTACATACAGTACAGGGCGAATTCCAATTAAATACACGAAAACTTTAAAATATTCTATTATATTCTATTAACTGAATGCTATGTATAATGTATGTTAGGCAGGCAGGGATAAATTACATTATGTCGTATAGGTTCTCAAGAGTCGTTATTTATTTAGGTTTGTTATAAGTTTTTCTTTTTCTGTAAAATGTAGTACGCTGTATGCTTGTCACGAAAGCTAGTCAAATGTAAAAACCATGATGTGCTTTTTTATTTCCACTTACTGAAGGTTTAAATCAAATTATATTCAAACTGAGCGGTAGCTCAATTATTAACAAAGGATGCTACAATAACAAAAGACTTAGTATACTGGACTGTTACTATATCTTTTGGAGAATAAGATTTTGGAACAAACGAATATATTTACTTAGTTTAATATAGATTTTTAATAACCTATAAATTGAGTACTATAGTTTAATTCAATTCATCATATTTACTTGTATAGCTCAAAAAATGTTAAGTAAAGTATATTTTCTATATTCTTACCCCCAAAATAAGTTCGAACATAATAACTCTACCTGCACTTAATATCGCATAACCAAGAAAAAATTTCACCGTCATAACTGCATTCACTGATGAACATTTATCCGATAATGAAACATTTGCATTCAATAGGTATTATCGTCCCGTATGGTTCACCCGTATCGCTTACAGTGTTGCACACGTAATGTTTATATTGTTTTGATAAAAACCCTTATTATACTTTCCTTTTGTTTTTATGAATGCCAGAACGAGTAGGTTAACTTTAATTCTTGTAGTACGAGAAAGGTTGTTATATCTAAGAAATTCTTCATAGTTTTAAATATTGCATTGTTTAGGTGCTGTTTTTTATTAATAAAAATTGATACTCCTCCAAACGTCTCCAACCCTGAAAAATTTAAACACGGAATTTAGAAATTCACTCGTGTATAACAGGAAAATGAAAATTTGAAGTTTTTCATCTTCAAGACGAACGGAAAATATACCTATTTTTATAGAACAAAACTTATATAACTTAATCTCCAAATATAAATTTCTACTGAAAGTGTTCCAGGTCCATACCTGGATTCACAATCACGGAAAGGTCCTTGTCTAAACAGCCATCTGTTTAGACAAGGACCTTTCCGTGATTGATATGAGGCAAACATGACTCACAAGACACGAATCTGCAAGGACGCAGTGCCTTACATGATCGAATTTTAGGGTAGGCATACGCTATGAGGCTGATAAAGAGTATGGTGTGCCTTACTGCATTGACTACGATGCAGATTTTTTTGTATTGTATGTGCTGTCCTAGATAACAGAATATATATTTATTACATACTAGTTGACCCGACAGACGTTGTCCTGTCTTAACTATTCATATTGAACAATCGCGGAAACTGTCAAACGACTGACAGTTTGTCAAAGTAACTTTTTAAATTTTCTGATTTTCCGCTTTCTTATATTTTATTTTTATAACAACCTTCCAAAAAAAAAAACCGGCCGGAAAAATATTTTTGCTATATGATGTAACTAAAAATTTACGGTTTTCGCAATTTTTCCTTTATCTGTGTTATAAGACGTTGCTTCGTACCAAATTTCAAGATTCTGAGTTCACGGGAAGTACCCTGTAGGCTTTGATTCCCTTGCGAGTGTCGAAAATTTGCGGAAATTTGTGGCATAAACGGCTGTATCTTTTGATTGCGTTGGCGTAGAAGTTTGATTTTTTCACAGCTTCAAGGAACAGTAGACTTGAGTATTTGATATAAATTCCAGCTGGATACCTTCACACGTTCCTGAGAAAAGGGGTATTGGCAGACAGACAGACCCACAGACGGACGGACAACAAAGTGATCCTAAAAGGGTTCCGTTTTTTCCTTTCGAGGTAAGGAACCCTAAAAAGAATTAACGAAATCGGTTGCCGCAATCCAGCTGTTCACGCGTGATGCCGTGACCAAGGGAAATAGGGATAAATTTTTATACATATAGATATGTCCATGGGCCATGGGCGTACCGGGGGGGGGAGGGTGATTTGGTTTTGTCGGTCCAGGCGGGGGCAAATATCAAAAAGTTAAGTTAAAATTACCATACTACAACGTAAGTTTGCTAAAGCCAGTTAATTTTTGATTGATTTAATTACATAACCGAAAAGGTGAAGCGTAAAATTAAAATCACATGGATCAAGCATGATGAGGTCAACAACCTTAGCGGCACTTTGATTTTACGTCAACAATATAAATAAATCCGTATTAGGGGTGTCCGTTAATTCTTTATCCATTTTTTAAATATATTTTGACAGCTAAATGTGTTTGAGTGGCTTTTGTCGCCCACACACGGCCTCCTTTGAGCATTTTATGTTAATAATAAATTATTATTGTCTATAAACTATACAGATAGTGATGGCAATATATTTCTATTGGAACATAAAAACATTATATATAGATCCTAAATATTAATATTGTGGTATATCAAGAAGTACCTATCACACTTCTTACGTTAATCCTACTAATATTAATATTATATACGCGAAAGTTTGTAAGTATGGGTGGATGGATGTTTGTTACTCTTTTACGCCAAAACTTCTGAATCGATTACGATGAAACTTGGTATGTAGATAGCTGGAGACCTGGATTAACATATAGGCTACTTTTTGTTTTTTTTTTTTTATATTTTTCCCACGGGATTGGGACTTACAAGGGTGAAACCGCGGGGCGCTGCTGGTACGTATATAGTTATATTATGAAGTTAAATCACACAAACACTAAAACGATGGGGTTTTAATCAACAACGAGAATTAAACAACTCACATACACAGATATATGTTATTTGTAAAGAGCGAGATAGAAATATATAATTAATTTTTACATATACACGTACTAATACAGCTTTTTTTTTAAATGTCAAAAAGGTACCAAAGTGTTAAATTTAAGTTGTAACTCGATTCGCCATTAACGGTCATGAGCGTTAGATTAATATAATGAGGTTCCTAAAATTATGTCAAATCAATTCAGTCCAAATCAATTGCTCCATTATGTACAACTTTTTTCTTTTTTTTTTTCTTATGGAAACCCCCACGGGTCATCACCTCACCATGGCTATTGGTGAAGTGGTATGTCGGAATCGAACCGACTAAAACCACACGGTGTTCCGTCACAAGTGTGTCTGGAGTATAAAAGAGATATACCATTACAAAATTGTTAAAACGATTGTCAAGCAGCAGACAGTACCTATATAGCCTCTTTCAGTTTTCACTTGGACTAATGCGCTACTACAAGGCACTAAAAATCTTACTAGATCTCATAAACACTTAATACCTATTTATTAGTGATGACTTCTAGTTTTATTATTATGTCTATTTAGAAATAAGTTTCCAAATGCACTTTTATTATATTTAAAAATTGAAAGACAGAACCTAATTTTATTTTAATTTTGGTATTTACCACGACTTCAATCAAAGAAATATTTATACATAGGCTGCACTAAAAGTATCGGGAATGGAATATTTCCACTATTCCTATCATATTAAAATCTTTTTAATTAAAAACTCCTTGGTTTTAAAAATCGAATACCATTTATTTATTTAAAAATTGATTCTCGGTATTCTCACAATGTCTTCTTAAACTTGTTTAGTCGTTGAGAAAATGGAATTGACTCGAGAAAATTCAAGGGCGATGATTTATTATGACTTTCGAAGCGGTTTAACACAAAAATAGTGTGTTGACCGGATGCTTTCTGCATTTGGTGATGAAGCCCCATCCAAAACCACAATTTATCGCTGGTTTGCTGAATTTTAACGTGGACGTGTCAAGCTCAGTGATGATCCCCGTCAAGGTCGTCCAAAAACTGCAGTCACCCAAGAAAACGTTGATGCTGTGCGTAAGCTGATTGAGGAAGATCGACATGTGACATACCGCGAAATTCAGGCAAATTTAGACATTGGCATGAGTCAAATACAAATAATCTTGCATGAACAATTGGTGTAAAAAAGTTGTTTTCCCGATGGATACCGCATTTGCTCTGTGAAGAGCAAAAAGCGGCTTGCGTTACTTGGTGCGTCAGAACTCTCGAAAGATTCCACGCAGGATCCTCAAATGCTGTATACAACATTGTATCAGGTGACCAATCCTGGATATACGCGTACGAACCCGAAACAAAAAACCAGTCACGAGTTTGGGTGTTCGAAAATGAGTTAAAGCCAAATAAAATTGTTCGTTCACGGAGTGTCGCAAAGAATATGGTGGCCACGTTTGTCTCCAAAACCGGCCATGTTGCGACTATTCCTCTTGAGGGACAAAGAACGGTTAATGCAGAATGGTATGCTAGCATTTGTTTGCCACAGGTCGTTTCCGAACTCCGTAAAGAGAACTGCAACCGCCGCATCATCCTCCATCACGACAATGCGAGTTCTCACACCGCGCACAGAACAAAAGAGTTTTTAGAGCAAGAAAACATAGAATTATTAGACCATCCGCCGTACAGTCCCGACCTAAGCCCTAATGATTTCTATACTTTCCCTAAAATAAAAAATAAATTGCGTGGTCAGAGATTTTCATCACCTGAAGAAGCTGTGGACGCCTACAAAACGGCCATTTTGGAGACCCCAACTTCCGAATGGAATGGTTGCTTCAATGATTGGTTCCATCGTATGGAAAATGTGTCAAATTTCGCGGAGAATACTTCGAAAAGCAATAAATACATTTTTAAATAGTAATGTTGTATCACTTCCTTGATTCCCGAAATTTTCAGTGTAGCCCTCGTATTAACACTGAAACTGAATCCTACTAATATTATAAACGTGACAGTTTGTGAGGATGTATGGATGTTTGTTGCTTTTTCGCGCAAAAACTACTGAACCGATTGTGATGAAACTTGGTATGTAGATGTAGCTGGACACCTGTATTAACACACCTATGCTACACATAGGCTACTTTTTACCCCGATATTTTTACAGCATTTTTACGCAGCTGGTTTATAATAAAACTAATACAACGATGCTAAGTAAGTCACAGATTAATATATAAATAAACAACGAGTGCAAATCATACACTTTACCGTGGTCAGTTGAAATAAGGAGTTTATAAAAGTTTTAAATTAAAACTGGCTTGCCTCGCAATATAAACTTTCATGGAAAGTTCTAGATTACTCCTTTTAAATGACTTACCTACATTTTATACTCCACGTAGTTGTGAACATTGAATCGAAACACCGCATTTGGTATTATAACAGTTAGCCCTGCTGTAAAAGGAAATAAGCTACATTCTTACACGTCTCGGTCACAATAAATAAAGTAGCGTTTACTGTATACAATACCATTATGTATTCATTATTAATGAAATGTGGGACGATTCTCTGTTGAAGCTAGTGCTCCCTTTGAATCAGATGAAAAGGAAGTGAAATCGGGTTAGACGTGCTGCGGCCGACAATATGCCTTGAGAGAGTCTATGTTCAATAGTTTTATGTCAAGAGTATTTTCTTCTATTTGTTTGCTTGCAGGATGAGATGGGTATAAAAGCTTTAGAGGAAAATGTGTTCAGCTTTAGTTCATTAATGTCGCGTTCTAATAAACAAGAAACGATTCATTTTGCTTACGGACGGTAAATTTTTCGTTGAAAATACAACGAAATTTTAACGTCCGTAAGCAAAACGAATCGTTTCTTGTTTATTGGAACGCGGCATAAGACATTTTGTAATAACTCCTTTTAATAGACCAGCATGGCGTCTAATGCATGATGTTTATTCATCATCGTCACGCAAATTAATACATGTAGTAAATAAATGTAAGCCATTTATTCAATCCTCCAGGAAATCGTTTGAAACCTTTTTAAATTTTGAAACGGGGTTTCATTTGCCATAGTACAGGCTTTGCCTAGTTTGGGATCAGACCGTGGCCGTGTGTGAGATGTGTCGAGTTGTTATTATTTTGTTTCATTTGTGCTTGTAACTTATATATGTAGTTATATATTCACAAGAATTGCTCGTTTGAAAAGTTATAAGATTGACATACTTCGTGTGGCATGGAAACGGCTCTGCAGATTTGGATCACATTTTGTATTTATATTAAGGTTTTGATTTTTGAGTTTCTCTATCTCTTACACCCTGTAAATATGTTTTTCCTAAAAAAACAATGTGTTACAAAATATACCTATATCAAGTGGTTTAACAGTTGTAAAAAAAAGGAGCGTAGGACCAAGCCTCTGTGTATAATAGAAAACTAGCCTTCCTCTCAGTTTCACCTGTGTTTATGGCCACTGGGCAGCTCCTATTGGTCGTCCCGTGGTTTTATATAGTCTATAGCCTTCCTCCTATTCAATACTAAAATAATTTTCAATTCGAACCAGTAGTTCCTGAGATTAGCGCGTTCAACCAACCAAACAAACAAACTCTTTAGCTTTATAACATTAGTATAGATTACCTGTATATTTTAGTAGAGTGATATAGATTAGTCCTTCTAGTTACCTCTGCCACCTAGTGCATTATAAATTCTCTCCTCGTTCACCAACTCTGGCTGACTCAGAACAGAGAACATGACATTAATAATACTCTCTAATGGTGGCTATTTGTTAACTGGAAATTTTGCTGTGTCTCCTATTAGCACTCGTTAGTTTCAAACTAGTTTATCCCATAGAAGCTAGACTGTGCGCACGTAGCCTGGGGTGCCACGTCGCACTTGAAGTAACCAAATTGCACCTTTAAAATGACGGTGTTAAAGATGCCATTTGGTTACTCCTAATAATTATTTAACTATATCAACCTTTAAGTCTAATATCTTAATTATGGCATCACTAGTACAAGTTAGAAAGGCATGTCTGTCTACTTGCATTATGTATTATGTAAATTGCATTATGTATTATGTAAATTGCATTATGTAAATTAACCTAGCCCCCCGGCAAAAAAAGTGTCATATCCCAAAAAAGTGTCATATCACATGTTAGGTACGTTTTGACATTTTTATAGCATTGAATAGCAAATATTGTATTTGGTCAGCTGTAAAAACATCGTTATTAGCTCAGTGAAAAAGGAAATATAGTTCCCTTTTTCACTGAGCTGTTTTTTTTTATGATATAGGTGGCAAACGAGCAGACGGGTCACCTGATGGTAAATGACTACCGCCGCCCATGGGCACCTGTAACTCGAGAGTCACAAGTGCGTTGCCGCCCTTTAAGGTTTGTTTTTTGTGGTTTTGTTCAATTCACCGGCATAAGAGTCGTGTTTTTTCGAAATAGCTGTTTTTGTATTATGACACTTTTTTTGCTGGGTGGCAACCTTGTTTAGTTAATTTTAATACCAGGACTTCAGATATGATTTTTGTGATTATTTAAAAAAATATCTTATACTGTTACTTTGGGTCAACGATGCATGTTCGCATATATTAAAGTTTACTGAGCACTTGAACGGTAAAAATATCGTAACAAAACACTCCACTAACAAAATACATTAAAAACTTTCTTAGTGTTTTAGTTGGACTATAATGGCAATTTTTACTATATTTATTTTTACATAAGCCGCTATTCCCATCGGGGCTCGTATTTCCTCAGAAAGTCAGTACTAACTGAACGAATCAATACACCAACTTACTCTCATTTCGTGGAGTCGACATGTATTGTGCTAGAGTGGAAACCGCGATTAGGCAAATGTTGTGTAGGGCGTCCTGCGGCTCGATGGACCGATGACTTGAAGAAGGTGGCTGGTAGTGGATGGATGCGGACTGCCCAAGACAAGGATAGTTGGCGCTCATTGGGGGAGGCCTTAGTCCAGCAGTGGACGGCGATAGGCTGATGATGATGATGACTCTCATTTACACTATCCAAATCAATGAAAAATATCATAAACATCTAGTTTAGTTCTAGTTGTCTGTACGCAGTCCAAATGTTCGTAATACTTATTCGCACTCACTCATATTTGACAATAAATAAATGATTGGCTCATTGTTGTCTCTGCAGTTAAGAAAACACTCATCAAAAACCTTTTGTTTCAATAATTGCTTTAAAATAATTTTGAATCAAATATTTCATTAACGACATTTTTCATTCATTCGTCCGGTTCATTAATTACGTTTTCTCTCGCTTCATTAATGTATTGCACAATGACTATATTACCAATAAAAGTTATCCAATTACATGAAAATAATGTGGATTGTATAATTTGCGGTTGCTTTGTCACTACCCATTTTATGGATTAATTTGTAGTACGAAGTAAATTTAAGTTTTAAAATGAATTGTGCGTCTTTTACGTAATTGGTATGTTTAAATATATATATTATGTTAGTATAATGTTTTTCAAGGGTCCCTAGTTTCCTACTCATAACGAAAAACCTGAACATTATATGTGCACGCTCGTGTTTATTCCTCTGTCCATTGGTACATACATTGTACATTGGTAACAGTATATTTTCTCAAAGGAAAGAACCTGAACCCAAATTATAAACATAATTTATAAAGTGCATAAGTAGGCAGTAAGAAAACACAGTTTCAATGGGAAATTTATGGTTAAAATTAAAATTTATGATATTCGACAAACAATTAGAGTATGTAGGGCATTAATAACTGTATACAGACAATCTAATTTATCGTTCCTGCTAACAGCGAAGTTGTGCCTGATGTTTTTGATGAGATTTCTATTATTGTAGATTGTTTTAAAGAAAACTTTTCGTTTGCTATGAATAATAAGCCAGCTGGAGCCGGCTTTGTTTTGGACCAAGGTCTTCAAGATCACCGTCTTTTTAAATTCTCGATGTCGTGACTTGACTTGTGTCTTTGTGTATCTGCCGGTCGTAACTCCCGAATGGATAGATAAAAATTAGTACATAATTAAAATAAACACACAAATTTCTTTCGCATTTATTCATCCGTTACTTAGGGTAAGCGATGGATGAATTATCTAGCATTTCTGACTAATGCTTGTAGAGTTAACTGAATATCCTAGACTGGATTTTATGTAACAATTTCTTTGTCTCACACGAGTTCGTAATAGACATAATATAATACTGTAGTTGCTACTTTCTCACGGATAATTGTATTGTAGTTACAACGATTTTGTTCTATGAAGATAAATGAGAAACCATTTTGCACCCGCGATGTATTAGCTGTCAGGTGAAATTCTCACAACAATTTACAACAATTTGTGAAGATATTATTGAGCCGGTTACTTATTAACTAATAATAGAAATAAACTAATAAAGATGTGTTAGTTTATTACCCGAATGCGAAAATCAATCTTAAATCATTGTTATACTAAAGTCAATGACGTTACTGCTCCTACAGCTCAAGTGGAAAGGATCACTGAACATTGATGTAGCACCTTCTCTTCTAACTTCGAACCGATTGCTTTAACAGCCGTGTGATGTGCCACACCTTACCTATATAGGCCTGGTATAGAATAATTAATTAATATTATTCTCGGGGACTTCCTTCCTAGGGTATACCCGAGTCCATTGCAATAGACTCATTTATGACGGAACACTGTGTGGTTTTAGTCGGTTCGATTCCGATATACCACTTCACTGGCAGCCCCGGTGAGGTGATGACCCGAGGGGGTTTCCACATGATAAAAAACAAAAGGTATAGAATAATTAAACAGCAATATTTAGAACTGTAAACTGTCTTTTCCAGTTTTAAGATTGCACGAGTATTTCATACATAAATACATTCACTCATGCCTATATGCCTGAAAGGGGTTGGCAAAATGTGAGTGTATAATATGTCTCTGCTATTACACACCCAAATTTTGTCAACTATAATTATTTTGGTCTACTTAACGTAACAGGGGGCGAGCCTATCGCCATCAACCGGGCACTTTGGGAATTAAAGATGGGAAAATGTAGACTATATTAAATGGGAAAGGTGGGAATGGAAGGCAATGTAAGAAAGGGATATTGCTTACACGGATTAATGGGGTATTGTCTTTTAATCGTGGGATGCCTCGGCACGTATGGGCCGGCTTGACCGGAGTGATACCACGGCGTCACAGAAAACCGGCAGTGAAGCAATGCTTGCATTTCTTTTCGCCGAGTGAGTGAGGTTACCGGAGGCCCTAAACCCCTTCCCTTACCCCCTGTCCTCCTCTTCAACCTTTCCCCTACTCCTACCTTAAAGGCCGGCAACGCCATTGGCGGCGGAAGTCATTTACCAGATGACCCGTCTGCTCGTTTGCCCCCTATACCATAAAAAAAGCAAAGGGACGCATACCTGTAACTCGAACTGGCTGTTACCGGAAAGTCTGAGCTCTCTAACAAGCATTCCACTTACTCTAGTGTTCTCTATTACTCTCATTTTTGGTAAGTAGAAACTGTAGTCGGACTAGACCTACTTAATAAATAGGCACGTAGTTTCTAGGAGCAATTCATAAAAGCCTATAATTTTATTACTTTAAACGAGCAATTCTTGTATGTATGTATGTCTTGTATGTGTGTATTTCGGGTATCTCGGGAACGGCTCTAAAGATTTTGATGAAATTTTACAGATACAGTTTTGCATTTTAACTGCATAGTTGTAATGCCTGTAAAAAGCAATTTTACAAAAAATAACGGTTCTATAAAAAACTACCGAGCCTAGGTCTCCCAGGTACTAATGTTTTAATGCACAAAAAAGACGTTATTTTAAAAATGCACTCATACGTTTTCGTAACTCGTTATATAAATAAAGCACAGTAATATTATTATTTCCACCCTGTAAGCATATCTAGGTGAAGGCAGCCAAATATCTTCTACGTAGTTAAGTTAGACCGAATTGAATTACCGAGGGATGCTGACGCCCCCACGTCTAACTTACAGATACGTGATGCATGTACGCGGGCGAAATAACATAGATGATATTGCTTGATCGAATTATAATAATATTACAATATTTTTGAAGGAAATTGTTATTGATCTTTCTATAACTGTGACTGTGACGTTAGGGAAATATGTGTTGGTTGCATTACTTTATTAGGATACAGTAATAGCTAACCTAATATACCTATTTGTTAACTTAGCCTATCAAAGTACTTAATAAACCAATGTTAATGCGTTTACGGGTGCTACAGAAAGGTGTGGTCAAATTTTAAGAGGGTTACGTGTAGCTGACTAATAGTCGATTTAGCTTAAAAAAAATGGAATCCGAAAAAAATTATAAAATAATTTTCCGAAGAAAATTATTGTATTAGTGTAGGTGCACATTTATAAACAACACGTTATGATTTTTTATGTAAATTTCAATGATTTTGGTTGTATTACAGACATTTTCAGAAAAACCGATTCGAACCGTTCGATTCCCACCCGAGTCTGGGCGTTCTTTGTGTCCGTTGTTTTTATGTTTGTAAGTCCCCCGTGACACAGGAGTAATTCCTAATGCGGGAGTTGTCTTTTATAAATAATAGAAAAAAATAGATCAACTTTCTTGGTATTAAATACCTATACTTTCATTAATGTCAGCCCACTTTCATACGAAATATTAGCTTTATCGATAAATTTTATAGTTTAATTTTTCAGTTTCGAAAGGAGATTTCTATATTAAAAGTCATGAATTTTCATAAAATTGTTAATAAATTGTTATGTTAGCGCTGTACGTTATTCACCGGCCTACTATACGATCCTAAAATATGACCACAACTTTCTGTAAGACCCTGTAGCAGTTGGTAGGTACCTTTATTTTTATTTGTTTTAGTACTTTTTTCTCTTGTTTGCATGGATCGTGAGGTCTTTATTCCCAGATATTCGTTATAGATTTTAAGCTGCTTATTCAGTAGCTCAAAATCTTGAAATAGGGGCCCAAAAGACTGCTGCCAATAGACTGCTTATTCCTTTGGGGATTCAAATTCAAAGGCGTCAGGGTATAAAAAAGCAGCATTGCGCTATTAGTGTTAATGTCCCAGTCCCACAGCTCCAATATGAGTAAAAACGTGATGAATATGCGTCCTAACAAATAAAATAAGAAAATAGACATACTAGTATTCTTAAAAAAGTCAAAGATCCTAATCAGACAAAGAAAGAGATCCAATCAGAGCTAGGAGAAACTGACATCTGAAATGATAGTGATCGGTACCTCAAAGATCACACACAAAGTACAACATATTATTATAGAACAAAGAGTTTATATCCTTACAAATCGCTGATCTATAACAATAACAAGCGTGAAGCGGTCCTCAACTATCTATGATCACCGTTCAGTTAGAAACCCCGTACTTCCTGATTTGATATGTATTTATCAGAAATACCGATAGACGGTTTAGCCGCAAGGGATAATCAGTGCAATCGTGAACACCGTAAAGATAATTGATTGAGACATGGCGTGTTATGCAACGTCTCGAGAGATGTCACTGTTGGGAAATTGCAGTTAAACACGTACTCATAGAAACATCCGATGCCTCTCATACGAGAGTATACATATTCGTGAGTTGAAATAAAGTAAAAATAAAAATATGTTTTTTTGAAGTGATTTCATGTTTAAAAGCTGCCATATAACTAGCATGTATGTATTTCTTAAAAATAAGTTATTTGGAATTATTATCATCTTCTCATTTTAACCATTGGACATCTATTATTTAACCTAGCCCCTCCATAATGCTATTACTTTTTTAAAGATGTTTATTAGTTGCGTATCATGAATATTGCGATTTAATACATATTACTACAAATAACAGTTCAGTTTCTCCATAGCCTTTGGCATTTTACCGACAGAGATAAACTGGAAACGATAAATCGTTTTATTTATAAAAATTGCAGCAATCAAAGTCGTTCCTCCCGGAAGTCTTCTTCAATTTACGAAGATAGAAACATCCTTCAATGTCGACTAAAGCGTGTCGCGATTATTCGACTAACGAACCAAGGTGCAATCTCCGGCGACTTCCAGCTTGTCACCAACTATAGGATGTATTCGGTGGAGAATTTAAGTACAAAGCTTTTGCTGACTAAACATTTGATTACTATTTAATATATTTACTTTTATATTACTATTTACTAACCAAGCTTTACTAAAAAAGCAGAGTGATCATATCATACTTATTTCTAAATTCAGTGAGAGAAATTCAGTTGGTGACTCTATGCATTAACGGCACAATGTTTTTTAATAGAATAAATATCACTAAGTGATCATTTTCTGCGATCTGCAATTTCATTTTTTTTTTTAATCTTGATCGCATCCAACTTCAGCTTAATCAAATCAATTTATTAATCTTAAATTCGTTCACCCAAAGAAATAAAAGCCCTAACAGTAGTTAGTTATTTACGATTATTTGCTACAATTACTCGAATCTAGGGTAAGTACTCCATAAAAGAAATGGGAAGCAAAGATACTTTAAGTAATAAAGATAGATGATAGTTGTTCCAAATACTGGAATAGTGTGTAATATATGGTTATATTTGTATTAGAGACTATCGACGTGTTGATTAAGCCTCGGGGAGAAGCCGTGCGAGGTATACTGGGCATTCATTATGGCCAAGGTTTATTGGGAATATTCCCAACTGGATGATGGAAGACAATGTAATATATAAGAAGTTATTTTAGGTGAAATAGAGTGGTCATTACTGATCTAATTAATATAATTACCGCAACTTGGTCACCTGGCTAACGGTGTTGAGTATTGTGTTGTACAACTTTTTGTGTGATTAAAATGAGTGTTAGTTGTGGTATTCGAAGGTGTAAAGATTATATATATATTTTTACTTTTTAAAATACATTAGCTGTTATTTTTTTTTTGGAATAATACATTAGTTAATGATGTACGTAATAATGATAAAGTATATACTGTCTATTGGGCTAGAACTCAAATACGTTTAACTTTAAGAAACAAAACTAAAATTCTTTTTTCGATCATTTAAATCTTTAGAGTTCTTCTTTATATCTCTGCTAAGAACCAAAGAGATAGGTTTGGTAACATAGCAAGATCATTGGTAGGTATTGCAAGTGTTAACAGGTACAGACTAACTGCTTGTTTGCCAAATAAATAGAAAGGAGATGTTAAATCTTCTCTTAACTTAGAAATACTAAATAGCGTACTCCCACCTCAAAGGCCGGCAACGCACTTCTAAATCTTGAGTTGCAGGTGTCCATGGGCGACGGTAGTCAGTTACCAACAGGTGACCCGTCTGCTCGTGTGTCCCCTATACCATAAAACATATATATATACAACGTGTAAGTTTGAGGTACGCGAAAAACTTACAAAAACGACTTCCTAAAGATACTTATTACAATACAAAAGTCAGTTCATTATAAAAATGCGAGATTAAGGATTTATAGTTTCATTTGGCGCTACCTAATGTATACGTTACCAACGTAGGTATTCTTTTAGTGCGGTAAGGTGAATGACCTTAAACGTTCAGCGCCGTCAAGACCAGCTGATTGCATAAAATGTTTTAATGTTGGTTGATTAATTACATTGCAGTTTTGGCCGTATGAGGTATTTTTTATCTTTTTTCGGTTAATTTTCTGTTTACTTCTTGCAATATCACTTTTAAACAAAAAATGTAAAATTAAAAAAAAAATTGTTTGTCTCTAAAGTCGGTTTACGGACGATAATTTTACGCGATAACATCATAAGAAAACAGTGGAAGAGGATAGATGCGTCACAAGCCGAACACTTGGGCCGACCGTGCCTGTCTATCGCTTGTTCTGCGCTCTCGCTTGCACGCTCGGCTCAGACGGAACGTGACAATGAATCATGCTTTTTCGTGCGTGCTGCCGGCTTTCATCGATTTATTTATTACGTCAAAAATGGCTCAGAATGATGATCTGAATACACTATTTCAGTATTCGGCACGGTGTTTCTTACACCCTATATACCTATCAAGTCGGAGATGATAAGAAAGTGATCTAAAATGTAACGCAACTTTGTATTTTTTTTTTGTTTTAACATTGGCTGTAATAAGCAAATACAAAAAGAATATTCTCTGTAACTACAAAGTAATGCAAAATAGTGTTTTAAAGTTGACTAACTCTTTCGAATACAAAGTGGCTTTTTAAGCAAAGGCGAGGAAAATGGGCTAATGTGGTCGAGGTAGTCTCGATGAGAGGTGCCTTAAGTGCTAAAGGAAGGAAACTTAATAGCTATTGTATTCATTATTTTATTAGTACATTGTTTCTGAGATGTAAATGTTATAAAGGAAGAGTATAAATGTATTCATATTACAATTACAGTATAATTTTAAATATTCATAGTACAATTTTAAATATTTTCATTTTATTTTATTTATTTATTCACTTTATATATGCAGAGCTGACTGCCAACCTTCATTAATTAAAGATGCACCTAAAGAAAATAAAGAAATTTCAATATAGATTCCTTAAGGCATGACCTAAAATACCTGATCTGCTACATGCAAAGTACTAAATGTTTTTTTGTCAGCAGCAGTAACAAAAAGAATGCCCATTGCACTCTATTTTGAGTCATTAACCAACTTGAAAAAAGGAGGAAGCTCTATGTTCCACTGTATATTTTTTTTATATATGTTCACCGATTACTCAAAGACACCTGAACCGATTTGGAAACTTCTTCTTTTGTTTGAAAGGGTATACTTCCCAGGTGGTCCCATGGTCATCAGGTCAGAATCGAGGGAATTCTTAAAATTTTATAGGCACACTTGAAGCGATTTGGGTATTTTGAGGAGTTCTAAGTTCTTTTCAGCACACCTGTAAAAAACAAATAAACTCACTTTCGCATTTCTAATGTGAGTTAGGATACTATAAGTTTCTATTACTATGCTATTTTGCAAAAATGCGGGGTATCAAAAACACGTTATCAACCTTAGACACATCAAAAACTAGAACAACACTACACTAGGTACAAAGCTAAAAGTACGCGGCGGGCTTGACTTATTTATGGTGCCAAAAATTCAGTGGTCTACCATTCGCCGTCCGGGTCCGTCATCCGTTCTATCGAGTAAAATTACAAAAATAGAGTAATAGGCACATAAGTTACTGGTAATTAAACAATCAGATTTATTATTTCTTTAAAAAAGACAACCCTGACGTCGCGGCGTCATCAGAACAGATAAGAGTTACGTGATAGAAAGAGAGGCAACTTCTAGATGATTGTAACTGTTGGTAATTAGCACTGCAACCTGAATTGAGACTTTATTGTATGGGAGCAAGAGTCGCTTTTTATTAAAATTATTTAGCGGAGTAAGACTTCTGTACCTCTGCTATCATGTATTCTGTGGTATCACAAAAGTCCACGTTTGTAGTTGTGCTTAATATTTTAACGACAAGTTGGATTTCAATAATTATTTTTGCGTTTGATATTCCAACTCTTGTGGCCATAAACGCAGGTGAAACTGTAAGAACGCCTAGTCTATCTAATTAATGTATTAAGACGATGTCTCTATCGAGCTGTTCTTGTTCTCCAGGACTGTTATTTCAATATACCCGCAGGAATACGTTGGATTGGAGCCAAAATGCTCGTCGGCATTAGTAACGAGCTATCTGGCAACGTTACGAAAATGGGGCTTTTAGTATCTTGCTAATAGCACCACCGTAGTAAGAACCACGCCGTAGTTGTTTGATGTTGTTTTAAAACATGAATATGTTAGAATATGTTAAGGATCTAAGAAAATCTAAGAAAGCATACAATTTTTCTAAGCGCCTTTTTAGTTTTAGCATTTTAATATAACTCTGAAACTCCATGTTATTTGGCTGCAGTTACACATTACAATCTGAAATATTAATATTTTGCACTGAGATGTAGACGAAGGTAGCGGGTTTAATTCACGCCCTATTCCAAGTAGTGTTTGTTAATCAAATAAGACTCTTAAGAAAAACGCATTAGGTATACGTTCGAATGTGTCTGTTGGCGTTAGCCTGCATTTTTCTACTTGTGTCTATGTAAATCTCTAAGTATGTTTATCCGTGTACCATAATCTAAATTAAGTGATTACTATGTTATTATTACTTAAATATAGTAGTAATTTACGCAGGCCTGAGAAGGTGGTGCTAATTGTTCCGCATGCGCCTCTCTAAACCAGAGGGTGCCAAGGCCCCCGTAGTCCATGATGCGGCCGTCTACTGAAGAAACAGTGGCCAAGGTCTGCAAGGGTTCCTCGAGGGTTCCTTCTTAGGGTATACGAGGGTCCCTTGCAATAGACTCACTTATTTAGTCAGTTTGATTCCGACATACCACTTCACTGTTAGCTCCGGTGAGGTGGGGTTTTCGACACAAAAAAAACAAAAAAGTAATTTGCGTGACTGATTCTATTTTAGAACAATTATATGTTATATTGTAACAAGTATAATGTAAGAAGAAATTTATGAAAAAACTTATTAAAAAGAGTGTCCTTGGAGTTTATTACCTGTGCTCCTCCATAGGATCTAAGTATTGGAACAGGTAACAAGCTTGACGACTGACCGATCATGACTAACCTCTACGTCTGACAATTCAAAAATACCTCTGTAATTGGTTTAATTGAAGTAAATGATTTATAGTCAAAAATTATAGGGTAAACGGGACCCTATTACTAAGACTCTACTGTCCGTCTGCCTGTCTGTCACCAGGCTGTATCTCATGATCCGTAATAGGTAGACAGTTGAAATTTTGACAGAATGTGTATATCTGTTGCCGCTATAACAACATATAAGAAAAAAAAATTAAAGGGAGCACCCTTACTAGAAACGTGTTGAACGAACGAACGACGAACGAACAAACGCACACTTGGTCGGCTTTAGATAGACTAAAGTGACAGCTTCAATCGACCTTTTTTCTTATGTTAGAAGCGTGCAAGCATAGCGTTATAATATGGCTCAACTTAGTCGATTTATTGACTTTATCGATTTGCACTATTAATAGGAAAGAATTTTTAGGTCATTTTGGTCTATCTAATTATAAATCAGACTATAGATATTTGTAAGGGCGCTGTGCAATCTGTATCAGAAAATTGTTACTCTATTCTTATTAATCCCAAATTAAAGTAGGCTTACACTGATTAATTATTTAGATTGTCAAAAAAGGTTTCTGCAAAACTCATTTCCAAGTTCAAAACTAAAGTAATCTAGATACACAATTTTACAAAGTAATTATGTCTAAATATAATTTTGCTACAAACCACATATTCTATGTAACTCTTATTTAGTTCTATTAGTACCTTTGAGCTGTTTGTTTTAGTCACGGATTAGTTTGTAGGAAATTGGAATGAATAAGTTGTGAATTACCTTGTTTTGATAGGGATTTTGACTAATTTTCAGAACAGCTTTTGTGGACTGCCTTTATTTAACGTAAAATATAAATACAATAGAATTCTATTAAAAAATACCTGTAGAGAAAAAAATCGAAAAATTAATAAAGTTTAAAATTTCACGCTAAACCACTTACATAGGTCACATGACTTTGATTGCGTCATTAACCGATTAACAATTAGTTCTCCATAGAATAGTAAGTAACTATAAGAAAAATGTAGTTAAAATTATGATACTAACTGACAGCTGTCAGCTGATTCATCGGTTAGTGACGTATTGTATCTGGTTGGCGTTTGTGGTCTCGTGATAATTGTTACTATTTTAACCTTTTTTAATCTATTTTAATATATATATGTATTATAGCTTTTTAAATTTAAAAAGATGTGGTTTAAAGTTTTGAAACATCATAATTAATCATTAAGTTACAACGTACCATAAATTTGTGCTTAGTGTCCACATCCGTATTAAGTTGACAAACAATAGCTTATGGCCTCCATAGTAAACGGTTACCGGTACCTGTCAAAACTCGCAACACCAGCAGTATCGCCTACGGGTTGCCAAACCCTTCCTCATTAAACTCTTTTGCTCCTACTTCGATAAAAAAACAGCACTACGAATAGTTTTCGGATGAAATCCTTGACACGTCAGGTTTAGGATAGTGGTACTGGTCCAGTCCGCGGGTCTAATTAAAACGGCGGACTGAATTCGACTAGAAATTTCCTGTACTCTACTTACGTAACGTTTTTTTAATTTTTTTGAAATTTAATGTTTCTGGCACTATTTAATGAATGATATAGTTATCGTTCTATGTATTTTATACTATTTAGTATATATAGAACACAACCATCTTGAAAAATCAAGATGAAAAATTCGATATAACAACAAATGAATTGTTTAAAAATATTTTAAAACCATTTTAAAGATACCCATCAAAACTTTCTTTTTAATTTGACTTACATTGAACCTTAAAAAGTAAAAGGCTTCCACATTAGTGGTCAATAAACCCATTGTCACATGGAGATCTAAATAAAAAGACTTTCTTGTTACATCCGTAGTGAGTCACCAGAGAAATCGGCTGAGCGTTGTCGACTGTCCCAAAGGCTAAAAGGCATATGTAGTGGAGATGACGACACAGAATTTCAGTGTCGTATTGACCTATTTTCCTCTTGCCACTTTAGGCAGCACATGATTCAAATCAAATACATAACTAGAACTGACTGTACAGGTATTAAAAAAGGTGATGTCAAATTTTAGGAGTGTTACGTGTAGACAAATAGTCATTTAGCTGAAAAAAAAAAAAATTTATTGTTTTCTTCCGAAAATAATTTTCTCAGTAAAGGTGTACATTTCTAAACAACATATTATGGATTTTTATATCAATGTCATTGATTTCGTTTTTTTATTTGGATATTTTTAGAAAAATATGGTTATTCATCAACATCCTCATACCCATAGTTTCATTCATGTCAGCTCTCTCACTTTTCAATCAATTCAGTCCATTTCATTGGCCAATTTTAAAGTTCAATTTGTCAGTGTTAAAATAAGATTTCTGTATTAAAAATCAGGCCATGGTCACAGGCTGCCTTAGCTGAATAGCAGAACAGTTTTAATTCATTTTAATTAAAGTAACTAATGATATATTATCATGGAACGCGAAAGTATAGAACTAACTCTATGGTTTAATAGTAAAGATTAAAGGATGTTTACTAGCTTTTTACTCTTGTCCGGGGCTTCACTTTCGTGAACGTAGATGTTGTTAATCAATTCAAGTATCCCTCAGGAAATGTATTTTTTTTTTTTTTGATTTTGATGAAATATATCTCATGTCTTTTTGTACCCCTGACAATATTTATGCAATATATACTTGTGTCAAAGCAAAGTGAAACTAATAAAAGCGTGTTAATAAATTAAAAAAATAAAATACCCCCGACTCGAAAATCCCTTCCACGATTACAAAAGAGCTGATGACCTTAGAACGGCTGAACAGATTTTCTTGAAATATATCTAAGAACACTCTCGATCATGTCACCTTTCAAACAAAAAAAAACGCACTCAAATCGGTGCATCCGTTTGAGAGCTACAGAAAGACACAGATACATAGAGACAAAGACATGTCAAACTTATAACATCCCTATTTTTGCGTTGGGGGTTATAAATAGAAAAAAAATACTGTGTAGTGTGGATGGCAACGAGCACTAAACACTGCGCTAACGGAGTCGCGGGCAACATCAAGTTTAGTTAAAACGAATATACAATAATATACAGAAACATTTCAATACCCAGCGGACCCCAAAATAGAGGAGTATTCAAAATTCAAGGTAATACAATAAGCCTGTTTATTTTAATTGTATTTAGTCTCAAGTCAGTTGCTCTTAAACTTAAGACTATATCTTAAGGAATAGTTAAGTACCTTAAGGGCTTTTATTATGTGAATAGGAAAACAAAGCATTTCAGTACTAAATTTCAATGTAGACGTTTAGTGAAAAGCTTTGTTATGTTATGGTTATGTCATATAGGCCACTATTTCTTGCCCTAGGTAACTAAAGCATATTTTTTCCTTAAACATATCTCCTACTAGAATTATTAGGTGATGTAAGGCGAGTGTCAATTCAAAATTGAAATTGAATGTCTGATAATTCTTTTTTCTTTTAATAATATTATGAAAAATACGAGCATCTGCACAAATTAGTCAAAGTGGTTAACAGGACATTTGTTTGTCTTACGACAAATAAATTTATATTCTTTATAACAGAATATATCTGAAATGGAATACGTATTTAATCACTGAAAGGGCATGACTCTAAGGTAAATATTTTAAATCGAACATATGTTTTATTTTGGAACAAACAAAAACAAAAACTGTTTTTATGAGAAACAGAGGTGAAAATACCTGGAAATTTTTAAACGGATAGTTTTTTTTTTGTAACTGTGTACCAGAGCTTCCTTTGTGATTTAAGTAAGTGTTCCTTTGTCAGATACACCCTGTATATAAAAATGAAATGTTAGATGGACATATTTAATTGAAATCAAATATGGGTTGCATTACACGCGTCAGTTAATACGAGTAATTTTCAAACTGAGTTGAAATATTAATGGCGGTTAATGGAGTCCTTTAAAAATTACTAACTTACTCTACGTCTAAACATGGTTTTGGTCGTTGCGGCACTAGACCGAGGTAGTAATATTTTTGTTAAGCAATTGACCAGCATTGAGTTCCACGGCTGACTCGTCAATGTTTTCAAGTTAATACAACTGACGATGCACGCAATTAGAATTTTCCGGCTGATTACAGCCCGAGAATTCTACTTGCGTGGTACAGCATCAATAAGAACGTAGTTCGTCGTCATAAATAATATATAGGTCAGTTATAAAAATACTACAATACAACAAAAGAAAACCTAAACTAAAATGATAATAAAACTAACTGTTACACTTTTGCTGAGTAACATTTCTTCGTTGTTAAATCAAGAGATTTAAGAACTAAGAAATGTTACTTTACGATTCAAAATTCCTTGCTGTGAGTGACTTGAGTAAACTTAGTACTAATGTGATTTACTTATTCGACAGCGTAGCGTTTAAATAAAGTAATAACGAATTGTTTAGCAGAGAAGTTGGAAATTCGTTCGGGAATGATGAAAGTTTATTTTATCAGATAGTTTTTAATCAGTTCGCTGAGAAAATGAAAACTAATAATAACTTAGTCGGGTTGTATGAAATGTGAAACTTAGAAAGCTATATGAATTAAAGATAGATTGGTAGTTAGATATATATCAAATTATTTTTATTAGTATTATTGTTTTAAGTGCCTAGTGCTACCTCGACCATTTCTGGTCTTTTGTAGCGCACTTTTTGCTTTACAGTTCACTGCTCAGACTTATGGTTTCGAGAAACCTCGATATCCTATCAGCAGTGATTGTTTGTATTTCCTGCGGTTGCATGATGTGTAACCCTAGGTTAATACTTCGATGCCGCATTAGTGGGCCACTAGAGCATAGAATATGCATTGCAGTTTCTTCTGCCTCTTCACAGAATCTGCATATTGTGTTCTCGCCCAACTTTAGGATGAACATATGTTTGTTCTGTTTGCAGTATCCGGTGAGGACTCTTGTTACTGTACAGGTATTTTGTATCTTTTGAGCTCCAAAAGTTCTTTGGATACTTCATTATCACATATCATTATAAATTCTTTATTTAACACCAATCAGCTAATGTAAGACAGACGTTACATTTATGAGTGGTCTCATCGCTAAGTCTTCTAGACATCCTTGTTATAGCAGACGGGAATAATCGAAGGCTAAGATACAATTTTGCAATCCTTACTAATACTATAAACGCGAATATGAGTTGGCTTGTTACTTTCACACCTTGACTAATGAACCGATCATCATAAAATTTTGCATAAACGTTGTCAGGGGCACAGAAAAGGACCCTATGTCAATGTCAAAGGACATAATACAACTTTAAGACAAGTAATCCAAATACATTTCTAAGTCCGTCAAAGCTTGTATCTGCTCCGTGGTCAAAACTTAAAAATTGTATAGACTTACTTACTTACTTACAGTAGATTACTTACAGTAATTACATATACTAGACGTGTGTAATTTCATTAAGCCGTTTTCACGTAATTTTTGAAGTTGTAAGACATATTGTTTAAAATTTTTAGCTTTCTGCACATATTCTATATATGAACTGTAAATATTCCAAAATTAACGTTACTAAGTTCGCGAAATTTTCTTAAAAAGGGGTACAAAGAATTATCTTCACGTATTAAGATAATGATTATTTTACTTATGCATAAGTTCATAAACAAATACATTATACAAATATCTATACGAATATGAGATCAAATTCGAATAGACATTTTTCATCGTATATGTAAGATAGGTAGACTGTGTATTTCTTTGTGATATTGAGCAAAAGCATAAGAGACTTTGAAATTTACTAGCCAAAATTATTATTTTCTATTACTTAAATAAAAAGGGATTTACGCTCTTTAGGAGGTAATTCACATTAGGTAATTGTTTTCCTCCAATGAAGGACAAAGTATCTGCATCACTATGACATAGATACTTTGTATATAAAGATTTCAGGGTATTAACTGATTCGTATTAATCCATACAGTCTTTTGCAACCTAATTTCTAGTGTAATTGTTAATTCGTGACCAACGTCATGCTCACGAACTTACGACTGACAAATGCCGCAGCGATATGTAGGTAATTACTACTTTTTCCGCAAACAAACGCGAGATTCTTGAACGGGGTAATTGACCCTTGAAATTGCCGTTACTTTTGAGTTTACTTTCAGTTGACTTGGCTCTTGTTTGGCGACTTAGTATTGTATTAGTTGTCTGCGTTAATAGTATCAAGTACCTTAGTTCAGGCTTTGAGAGTTCTCCGAAAGCCTTTATATGTATGAAGTGACGACGAGGATGAATGTGATGCGTTCGATTCCCTCTTAGTGCAAATATTTGTACGCTTGGTCTATTTGCACTGATCTGTGTGGTCCCATGCATAATGACAACAAGGACGCTTTACTATTTCCTTACAAGCTATTCTTACAATGAGTCTAGATAGCGCTGTATAAGATATCCCAGAATAACATGATTGTATAGAAGTACATATATTATATATTTTGTTTGTTATACAATCATCTTACTTAAATCACGTAAAAGTGTCCATACTGATAATTATGATCTCTATCATCATTTCATATCATAATATCTAAATACCATTTCTCTCAGCAGTTATCGTGATATAGCTTTGATTATCTATTGCATTTTTTAATTAAATTAGGTATGACTATGTGCTATATTCATATGATTGTGGTAATTTAGATCGCATTGACCGCTTATAAAAATTAATATTTATGACAAAACGTAGTTTTTACTAAATTGACCAAAAGAATCTGTTAAAAGCCTTATAGTAGCTTCTTCTTCAGAGAAATGTTCAAGAATTTTAATCAAAGCCAGTGGTGGTACTTTTCATATGTACAATAATCCATATTTTGACAAAACATTTTACAGTTTACAACTTTGTTGACAATGATATTTTTTGTTTCACTTGATTATTTTGCTTACTATATATGTATGGGAACACAAAACAAATTTCAATTGTCACAATTACCGTTATTTTTGACAGTTGTCTGGAATTAGTAAAGTAAACATGATTACTTTTTCCATTATATAAGAAATCCCCCATCTTACAAATTCGCTATCGGTATGATTATTTCTATTAGAGTGCAGCTAATAACGCGTTTAGAAGTCTTCGTTTCTCGATACCGCAACAATTCATTGCACGCCACTTCGTTATGCACGAACGCGTTTAATGATTTAAACGATACATCGGACATTGTTACTACACCGCACCGCTCGCAATACAACATAACACATCTAGATAATGTTACTACCTAACACTTTCTCACTATTCGATTTTATTGGAAAAAAAGTTGAAATTATTACTTAAGAAAATTAATTTTGCTGTTAGTGGTGTATTTGTGTCTTAATACATTTTTAGTTGTATTTAAAGTTTGAATTTGATTTGCTTTGGTCCTATCAGTAACGGTCATCGCATAAAAGCCATCAGACAATATTGTAGCTGCATCGCTAGTAGCAGTCACTAAGTTCTGTGTACGATTATTATCAATGTAATGTGCAGCCCCCATCAGAATTGATAGCTAATTTTACATCACTGTATTTTAAGGGATCAGAGTGCCCAGTGTAAGATTTTTATGTATTCAATAGGGCTTAACTACAAGAATTGTATGAAATTAAAAGAATACCATTCATAAATCTAGTGTCACTCTGATTTTTTTACTAGTAGTTTTACTTTTGTTCTCCTTTTTTTGTGTTAGGCGTGATTTCACGTTTGTTCTTATTGGGTGAGGTTCAAAAGTCCTTAGACGTTACACTACCGTTGTTCATATATAAATCATGACAAACGTTAACTCGAGTGGACTGTCCTAAAAACTTGCATTAGGTAAAGTCACTTAATCACCTTTCGCAAATTCGATGGCCCTTCGAGCCCAAATTTTTTGTACTGGACTCGACTGTAACTTAATATAACATCATCTGTTATGCAGTTAATTTATTTCAGAACACTGTAAAGACTATTAAATAAAATGGTACTGTAATTGATACAACCTGGTTCTTACTGGTAGTTTAAATGTATTTCATATTTATTATTATTAAAATCATTACAATAGATTTAAGAAAACGTTTTATGACCACCATCTTTGTTAGAGCAAATGTTGTGTTTAACCTCATTTCGAAGACATTTCGCACTACACAATTTGTGGTTATTATTTATAATTTGTGCTTTTACAAATTAGTCAGACTAATGCTCAGTCACACATTTCACATTTATGGTCTCAAAATGAGGTCTCGTCCCGTACTAACGGTACATAAGATGTTGTAAAGCACTTGAATCTGTTTGACATTTGTTTATGTAATTTACAATGCGCGCATGAAGTTTGTTTAAGTGGACAGTTCAGTAACTGTACTCTATGAAGGTCATGTGTACTTATTTATTTATATTAGGTGAATTGTGGAATTTCGTTCTACTAACTTTTAAACTTTCACGTTCTATGATATAATAATGGTATGGGAATTAACGCGATCACGAAATAGGTATTACATACCTCTGAATTGCCTGACGTTTCGACCAGGTTGCACAGGCTGTAGTCATAGGCTGGCTTTGTTTTGTTTGTAATTTTTCATTTCCAGAGCAGGTATATCAAACCTTTACTTTAAAAAATGTTGATATTAAATGCGTTACAGACGGATTTCGATAAAAGGTTCTTTTAATTATTAACTGTGTTTTGCACCGTTAAAGCCTATATGATGCAGCTTTTACAAATCTTCTGAATTTTAATATCGATTTGAAAGATTTAATTCTTGCATGGACATTTTTAGGTATAACTGACACGGTTCCAACATCCTTGGTATTTATTATAGTTTTTTACGATAGTTTCAAGCGATTTAAGTCTTTCGATATCGAAATATGGTACATTTTGAACCTAGTATTTTCATTCTCTAAATGAACATTTCTAGTTATTATAGAAATAATATTCTGGGACTGAATAATACAATTTCTGAAACACACTGTATCACTACATATTATAAAACAAGGTCCCCTGACACGTCGGTCTGTCTGTCCGTCTGTTCCCGATAACCTTAAAAATTATTAAACGGATTTACATGCGGTTTTCAATCCAATAGATAGAGCGATTCGTTAGGAAGCTTTAGGTGTACAATTTGTTAAGGTTTTGAGTAAATTGGTTGAAATATCATGATTATTGTTGATGATGTCTTTGCTATCCATATGAAGCCGTGGCAGGTTCTAGCAACCCGCTCTGGGCATATAATATAAAATATAAATAAAATCGTTAAAGATCACAAAAATGAAATTAAAATTATTAACTTTTGATAAAACTACAAATATAATATTCGGTAGTTTAACGTCCTAAACGAGCAGACGGGTCACCTGATATTAAAGGACTACCGCCGCCCATGGGCACCTGCCACTCAAGAATCACAAGTGCGTTGCCGGCCTTTAAGGTGGGAGTAGGGGAAGGGTCGAAGAGGGGGAGAGAAGGTTTAGGGCCTCCGGTAACCTCACTCACTCGGCGAAAAGCAATGCAAGCACTGCTTCACTACCGGTTTTCTGTGACGCCGTAGTATCAGTCCGGTCGAGCCGGCCCATACGTGCCGAAGCATGGCTCTCCCACGATTATATGTGTATATTATGGTGAATATACAAGGGTTATTAATATAAAGATCGTCTCGTAAAGCTAATGCTTTTATTTAAACCCACACGTACCAAAACTATAAAAACTCGAAACATTAAAACGTCTTCAAGGTGAATTTTAAATCGTGTCAATCCTTCGAACAATGCAACCCACTACTGACTTAGAATGGGTTTCAATTGAAGGAATTATTATACATTCAAGTTAGAGCATATATTTGGTACTATATAACAGTGTCATTACTTAATGTAACTTGCTAGTGTGCGAGAAGTTAGTTGAAGTATTACTGAGAAGTTTGGCGGAGTTTTACGACAGTCACGTCTTCTTCACATTTGAACTTTGTTCTTGTTTTTCTGTGTGAGTTGCTTACGACACTTTTGTTTGAATTGAGATCAAATGAATGTATGAGAAAAATTAAATATATTTTTTTTTTACTTATATTGTAATATAATGGTACTAAGGATTTTATTTTTGTTCTTGATTGTATATATTTACGAAAATATTTAATTATTTAATATTATTTGATGATGATGAAAATATTCATAAAAAAGTTATACAATTTATATAGTAATACACTTTTTAAATAAATCATATTGATTAAAAATCCAAAGAAATCCAATTCTTCACAAGAGCAACAATAATATTTATACATATTTTTAAGAACTGTAAAAAAACAACCAGATAGTCAAAATTACTTAATTAGTCATTACGATGCGTAAGTAGGTTTATTATACATAATATATACATGTATTACTCTACTTTTTCTTATACTTAAGTTGTTACTTTCATAGAGTAAGCTTGTACATTTCATCTAAGTTTTAAAAAATATGGTGGAGTTAATTTATTTTGTTCATGAGTTTGCCTGTTGTGTCTAAAACAATTTGCAACAATGATTTGTCATATATCTAAGACATAGAATGTTTTGTAGTAGCTGTACTAAATAATTCAAACAATACTCGAGTATGCATGTCCTATTTATTTCAAATTTGGTACTTGCCCTTCTCTGAAGAGTAGTAAAGCAATTAGTGCTTACATAAAGTGAAGTTACGAAGCACAAATTTCGCTTGAACTACCCTCGGTTAATATCCAACCAACACAAGTATAACTTAGATAATGATTTACCATTTTATCTATCAAATGTACTAATGGTCTTGTCTACATTATACAGTACTTTTTCTGATACTTAATCGAGATAAGTCGAGATTTATTGTTATTTTTTCGAGAGCTTGAGTCGGAAGCTCAAAGAAAGAGAGTTTTAGGAGGTATACTGTTTAATACATCTATATTTTGCTGTTTCCATTTACTATGGCCCTTATTCTTCATCTCTTTAAGGTTTTGTATTTTGGTTTCTTCTTAACGATTGTCAGCCTTCATTAAAGAGGAGGAGGTTTCCAATTTGGCTATTGTCTCGTATAGTACAATTTTATTGAGAGTATAACTATTTACAGTGCCTTTTTCGATACGTTTGTTGATCAAAAAATATTATTTGATCTCGTCACTCTTATAAAAATAATAGCTTTTAAATAATAATATTCTGCCAAACTTTTATTGTTTTTATGGTAAACTGTTATTGTTTGTAGGGTAATCAAATAGACGTTTGTTTTATATTATGTCCCATTTTAAGGAAAAATGTCGTGGAAGCATCTATGAATACGTATTCGGGATATTTACAATCAGAATAACGTATGAACATCAATGGTCGACCCTCTGAATATTTTAAGTAGTGACAAAGGGATCATCCAAGCTAATATTGCGAAAAATGCTGTTAGAAATGTACTAAAGATGGTGAGAATATATTGTTTAATTGTTATTGTATTGGTAGCTACAGATTAATGTAGACGTTCGTAAACCAATATCACGGCAATCTAAATTATGACGAATTTTGTAAGACATTATTAAAATATTTGTAGTTGAAATATAACGGTCCCTCGGGCTGTTTTCTAACTTTTGGGACTGCAGAAATATTTTAGCATGGTAGACAGTTGGCAGCTCTCAAACTCTTTCTACTTCGTAAGTTTACTTCAGAATTGTTCGGAAAGATTTTTATTGAAATCGAAGTTCATGACTGTGTTGGATTGTATTTATTTAATATCTTTTGTTTATGGTTTATTTGAATACCTAGGGAGTTAGTAATTTTAGCAGATTATACAAATACATGCGATTAGAGTTAGGTCTATCTAGATCAGATAAATACATCGGCCATCGATTCCAGCAGACTTATTTTTTAATGAACAAATAAATTAAGAAAATTGGTAGACCCAAAGTGCATCTAGGTTCGACGACTATGTGTGAACATGAAAAAAGTCCCTTGTCCTATAGATTGAACTTAGAATGGTTTCACTTAGAAAGGTGACTAGTATTTAAGCAACCAGTACATATTTAAATCCTATAAAAGACTGTCCATTTAACAACACTACTAGAACTGTCGTCTTGTGGTCGCCGGAGGTCTTTGGGAGGAAGGATGGGGTTCACAACTCGAGAGTTGCGTCACTGATTTTGTGTTTGTTGGTTGTTTAAAGGTTGTGGTAATCGCTTACTAATAATTAGCCTGTGTTCTACCTCGTAGGAATTTTTTTTTCAACAACGTTTGTCTAGGGCCTAGGTGTGAAATTTATTTTGTTGGTAGATTGCTACGTATTTATTCTGTTGCCAGTGTAAAAACAACATAAACCTAACATGAGTAGCAGTTTTAGGACGTAAAAGTTAATGATGATGATGATAGTATAATTTGACATTATTATAACCCTGAGATGATTGCAGTCATTTATTTTTGCAAACTAAAATTCTATTGTAGATACTAATTTGCAAAATATTGCCGCAATCAATGTAAAAGTTTGCTGCCTACTTTTATGATTGTTTTTTTATTGAGTCCGATTCGTGGTTTGGTTTTGATTTTTCATCTATTTACTTAAGTAACTCTAAAACAATTAATCTTAAAATTATAAAAAAATATATATTTGACTCTCACAACAAGCCTTTTGTTTGATGTGTCACACGGTTTTTTTTTTCAATAAAATAAAATATAATAATAAAATATTAAATATTTATTTATTTACACTGCACATCCGGGTTTAAAATTTGGTACACATAAAATTAGGTCGGAGTGAATGGGCTGTGATAGACAGGCAGACGCACGAGTGATCCTATAAGGGTTCCTTTAATTTTTCATACGGAATCCTAAAAACTCCATGAATTTTATGAAACTATTTCATGGTTTCACGAGGTTTGTTCTATACTGTTTGTTCTGATGAAATCAGAACACCAGAAGTATTAACGGTCTCCGGTTCACCGGCTTGCACCTTCTACCGGCGGATTCGGCTTGTTTCCATTCCTATTACTCCCATAGAAGAAAGTAGTACTAGGTCGCATTACACAAGTTAATAAGTTCATGATCCTGAGTTTTCAAACCAATGCGTATTGTCCAACGCTGAAAATATAATTTCTGAACACTTTCAACCATTAACTCCGTTGCAATATTTTTAGCGATTCTTGGTCTAGGCTAAGAATCTTATTTAGTAACTTACCGTGAGCTACAAGTTTTCAATCAGAATAAAGAAATTATTAACAAACCACATATAGCTCACTGGATACATTAATATTTATCCGTCAGTTGCGAGACTAGTAATTGACAGGTATATTGCATATTTCAGTGGTTTGCGTATCTGCAGGACTTACATCAACATATCTATCAATTATTTACTTCCGCGTAAATAGTATTTCATTTGGTATGTAGCTGCTTCGTTGATGCATGCCGTAGGGATAGTAATTATGTTAAAATATACAGTGGATCTATTCTGAAAATCATTTCTGTCTGGTATAAACTCACTAATAATAAACATTTTTTGCATTAGACATAAAGCTGAATATAATTACAGTGCAAATATTTGTATACATGAATGTACCTATTTGCGTCGGTCTGGGTGTTTCCGTGTGAATGGTTTATCCATGTTCTAGAACCCATTGGTATTCGGCTATGCTTCCGCATTTAGACTCATAGCCGGTCCATTATGCGTTCTGATAAGGCTGACTAGTTGAGCCAGCCTAGCTCGTTTCAGAAGTACACAAGCCTCCTGGAGCATTCACAGGCTTATAGGAGCCTGTGAATGCTCCTTAAACCTCGGACCCGCGAGGATACTTGACCGTTGTGTGGCCACTCCCTCGCACTCCTGGATAACTTCGGGGGGCGTTTGCTCTGCATTGAGATATCCTCTGCATAAAGGACTGTCCATGGCCAGTAATAGTTCCTACAGCTATCCTAATGTCAAACCGACTAAGACTGAGCAGTCTGCAAGTTAAACGTGGTGAGATCTGCGTTATCACCAGTTTAAAGGTATGTCAGCCCAGCTTCTAGAATCCATAGCACAAGCTATGCTTAATTTGGGCCTAGATAACGTTGTTTAAAATATCTTAGAATTACCGTAATATTAAAAAGCGCTATACCGTTTCGTTTACCAAAAGTTTCGATCGAATCATATATCAATCATGAATCATATATAATCATTTACCATGGGAGAGCCATGTTTCGGCACGTATGGGCCTCGGCCTCGACCGGAGTGATACCACAGCCTCGCAGAAAACCGGCAGTGAAGCAATAATTGCATTGCTTTTCGCCGAGTGAGTGAGGTTTACCGGAGGCCCTAACCCTTCCCTCCCCCCTCTCCCCTCCTCTCTTCCTCTCCCCCCCTTCCCCTACTCCTACCTTAAAGGCCGGCATCGCACTTGTGTTGCAGGTGCCTATGGGCGGCGGTACTATGTCACTTACCATCAGGTGACCCATCTGTTCGTTTGCCCCCTATACTATAAAAAAAAAAATCATCGATCGCGGTCTCAGGTAGACTCTTGCTAGTGAGGCCACCGTGAGTTGGGTGGTGTTTTTTTATGGGATATGAGGCAAAGGAGCAGATGCATCACCTGGTAAGTGACTACCGCCGCCCATGGACACCTGCAACTCAAGAGTCAGAAGTGCGTTACTGGCCTTGTTACCCGCACTTGTTTTATTACTATTTTATTTGTTAATACTATGGAGGGTAAGGAGCACCATTGTGTATGGGACGCAAAACGAAAAAATGTTCGGGAGAAAGTAGTAAACAATAGTTCAAGAACTGACTGTAATAGCGCTAGTGTAGGCAAAGGCTATGACATATTATGACCTTAGCAGTTATAGATGGAGTGAAGTGTGCTGAATTGAAGTATTTAACCTTTTTAGCTACTATTTAATTTTTTTAGCCACCAGAGCCATTGATGATAAATAATATGAACGATGAATAATAAAAAAAAAACCAAACCTTGTCAAATATCTGCTAATTTATTTAATATTTATTTTGAAAAGTGCGCTATTACAAAGCTTAACTTTCTCGTTCCTAGTTACTACACCCTCTAGCTACGGTAGCGCCACCCCACACACTGGGATCGTACTACCTACCTCTACCCTCCATATTTAATACTTTGATATACTACACTTACGACGTGTAGTGTCACAGTACGGCACAATAAAAAGTAACCGTAGAACATACGAGTACATCACATAATCACAAATCAAAACACTTTTTAACGGACTTCAAAAAAGGAGGAGGTTCTCAATTCGACTATGTTTTTTTTTATGTTTATTACCTCAGAACTTTCGACTGGGTGAACCGATTTTGATGATTATTTTTTTATTTGAAAGCTGGTGCTTCCCGTGTGGTCCCATTTTAATTTGGTCCAGTTCTGACAATGGCATCCATGAGAAAACCATATATAAGTCTTTTATGGAATGGTTTTTTTGTTGAAGTCGGTTTTTTTTTAAAGAATTATTTCAGAAAAGCTGAAAAAATAATTTCTGTGTCCCGGTGCACTGCAGGAGTTTTCTGTATAGATTTATGCCTTTTTATATGCAGCTAGAAGAAATATATTGTAGCAATCTTGTTTTGGATTTTTGTAGTTATTTCCCTATTGGTTGACAATGTACTTGTGTGTTTATTTTTTTTACTTTTTGAGTTTATATTTGTATCGTATATAGTTGTATATTTGTAGTGGTGATATTTTTAAATCTTTTTTATTGGTCGACAGGTATTGAGATAAGGAATTTAATGATGTGCATAACTCAAAAATTTAAATTTCTTAGCTACCTTTAGATCTAGGTGTCGACATGTTGATTGGAAGTCGGTTTTTTAACGGTCAGTTCTAAAAATACAAAATTATCATTTTAATACTTTCAAATCAGCAATCTAAGCGGCTCTATAAGCGGAGATTCGTTACATATTTTATTAACAATCCTCTCTGATAGACATAGGCCGGCGTTTAGCTCAGAAGCGATCCACTGATGCGGTTGTATTATGAATTTTACAGGAGATAGAACGTTAAATATTCACAGCATTGAGTTTGAATTTGAGTGTTAGTATTAAATGGTTCTGTATTAGTCTTCAATACTTTTGAATCTGTTTCTATTTTGATATGAAAGCTTTAAATTTAGGTTTTGTAGTAGAAATGCAATTATATCAGGTTTCTAGAGGTTTCAGGGTATGCAAACCACACACATACTTACTGTTTCAGCTTACTGGTGCTTTTGTTAGGTAGATATATTGGTAGGAAATGTAACGTAAGGTTTATTATTTAAAAAAGGTTAGTAACTTCAAGAGATCCAGTCACAAGTGCGTTGCCGGCCTTTAAGGTGGGAGTATGGGAAGAGGGGGAGAGGAGGGGAGAGGGAGAAGAGAGGGAGAGGGAAGGCTTAGGGCCTCCGGTAACCTTACTTACTTAGCGAAAAGCAATGCAAGCATTGCTTCACTGCTTTCTGTGAGGCCGTGGTATCACTCCGGACGAGCCGTGGTATTACACCGCATTCGTCATTTTTACCGCTTTTTTGAAACTTTCGAAAGCGCGTTGTAGAACAATGACCTCAACAGTTACCTTCATAATAACACAGAGCAAGATTATTTTCTATGATGGATAGATAGAGAGTAGTTCCCTAATATTCGATCAGAGCGGATATTTTACTATACCCTTGTTACCCTGTGCCCTGTTAACCGAAATGCAAATAAACAACACTAAGACTATTTATTCAAGTTACATTAACCATTACCATTTAATAAAAATAATCATATCACTTATATTACGAAGATGTTACGTCTCATAATCCAAGTGATTGATTGATAAAAATAGCCCGTTTGCTAATTAATACAAGCATTGTTCTCAACCGAGCCGTAAATGACCTACTTCCCTGTTACATCATGACCGCCGTGTCAATGTCAGCTCTCATGTGAAATTTGTGGTCCAAGTCATAAGAAATAGCAGTTAGTAAAAATGTACAATTATGAAGACAAATATAGATAAATATGAAGAAGAATATAGATATGAAAATAATAATAAGAAAATATACCTATTTAATTGGCTAATTTCATTTTATTTAATTTTCTACGAAAGAGATCGGACCCCGTAACCCGGGGTATCGTAGTGTGGCGTTCAGTATATTATAATGCTTATGTAACCCTCTTTTTAAGCAAATATTATTTTACTACTAATATATTTCATCTGTTTTGTGGAAAGAATACCTGCTGGGCTTCGCCAATTAATAATATACCTACGTACTGCATTATAATCATGGTCTATATAATTTAATCAAAAAATCTAACCGGGAATCAAAAATACTTACGAATATAACCTTCTTTTCATTTTGATTTTATTTAAGTAACTCCGTATCAGAAAGAAATTACATTCTTAAGATCAAAATCATATCTTAGTAAGCATTCTATAAAAGCATATCTATGTTTTAGTCACAATCTTTTAACTTGTTCCAAGCCACGATTGCCGCTCACAATCCGCTGTCATCTATGTTCAAAGACCACAAAGTATAACTGTCTCACGGGTCGCATCGGCAGTCAGTAACGGGTTGCAACGATTGTTGCCAGCCACCCGACCGTGGAACTTTGGACTATTGCCGTAATATGTACTGCCTGCATCATCCAGTTGCTTGTCAAAATTTTAAGATTAGATCGCTCTTAAGTAACGCAGATGAATGTCGACATGTGAGTTAATTGTATATTCTCGAATAATTTCTTTTGAAAAAAATGGAATACAATATTAAGAGCCTTACACTGATTTTTCTGATTATACGAATACGCACAGTCTTCCAAAAAACTAGGTATTTGTATTTAAAAGTAACGTTTAACTCATTTAACGCAATTCCATCAATTGACAGGCAAAAACATTTTTTTAAATGTTCTAGTATCATTTCCTTTGGATCAGTTAAAGATACATTTTGTTGTTGCTTTTAATTGATTGAACAGTATTTGATCAAAGGAACAAGTAAATTATTGAATTGTTACTACATGAAAGTCAATCATCGTGTTAATGTAATCAAATTGGCAATAGATCAAATCACTGAAGACATTTCCTCAGATCAGTTAGTAAAATAATTATTTGAAATATTACCACTGATCCACGATGAACGATTTACAAAACACAGTTATAAAAATATGAAACAATCTCTTATGATTTGTACTAGTAGTAAACATAGCGTAATATTATGCTCACAGTAATTAGCAACGTCGAACATTAAAAAGCCCCAAAACTGTACAATCTCAACGCTCGTATGTCACCATTAAAGTTGAATGAACTCTCGTCTCGAGAGGCAGGTGGCCCACATATAGTTGGCAGACGACTTGTCAAACACAACAGAACCAATACCAACAAAGAAATTTAACTTCCTACTATTTTTATTTCTACAAAAACATACTTTATGTCGTTTTTTGTTAGAATGCTAATAAACCGTGTAATATCATGATGATAAAAGTTTTTTTAATGTTTAAAAGTTTATAGGTGCCTTAGTACAGTAGCGTTTGTTTTTGCAAACAATGCGTGTATATTTCTCGTTTAACAGGTTTATTTATAATTTTACAGTTCGACTTGTAGACAGTTGTATTTATTAAGACACTCGCCGTTCCGGGTCGTAGCGTGAAATACCTTAGGAACGGCGAGCGTGGGCTGGTGGCTATGTAACAACATAGCCTATAATTTTCCCCACTAAATACACTATTCAATACATCCCTCCACGCCTTTTCCCAACTAAGTTGGGGTCGGCTTTCACGATACTGCCTTACTTTGTTATTTTACGTGAAGCGATTGTCATCAGACCTCCACAATCCAATTACTAGGTGATATCGAAGTTCTGTGGTTAGATCAGGTTGTCGAACTTTTTAGGGCTCCAACTACCCGTAACGAATGCCACAGATGTTCGTATGGCAACCAGGACCGACGGCTTATCGTGCTCTCCG
This sequence comes from Euplagia quadripunctaria, assembly GCA_963859945.1. Classification (NCBI taxonomy): domain Eukaryota; kingdom Metazoa; phylum Arthropoda; class Insecta; order Lepidoptera; family Erebidae; genus Euplagia; species Euplagia quadripunctaria. The sequence goes on along the minus strand of OY982569.1, from coordinate 5,421,230 downwards.
CGGCACGGAGGGGTCTTAATGTGTAAAGAATGGTAACCTATCCTAAGAATGGCCTGGCTTGTATTACTTAACCTTGTAATGTGCTAACCTGCTCGGTTATAACTTAGCCACGAGCCCCACTAATACACCATCCAATACGAAAATAATTATTCCAATTTAACTGACAATTCCAGATATTAACGCGTTTAAACAAACAAACAATCAAACAAAAAACTCTTCAGCTTTGTTGTATTAGTCTAGATTTTAATTTTATTTCTTTATTAGCAAATTCAGCTTCTGTAGTATCCAAACTAGTAGGTTATGTATTGTAATAAATATATACGAAATACGTCACTTCCTTCACGGCTCCACGTCCTTCTTTGCCTGTCCTACCTACTTTTTGCTTTTAGAAATGAAACTGTATGTAGTCTATTCAGATATTGCGTAACGACAGCAATTTAATCACATTGTTCTCTATCTACCTTCCAAAACCTTTATACTATATATCTGACAATTTACAATTCATGTTTGCCTTCACTTCACCGTTACTTTTTAACTATCAGGATGACAGATCTCATTGTTGTATTCAAAATTGATATTTGGTCAATTTGTTTTGCCCTTTTATCATGTTCTCTACAAGTTTAAGTAAATTAATTAGTAATTCATTTTCAGTTTCAGGTGCATTCTGAGTGTATGGGAGGTCAAGATGCGGATTCTTCTATGTTTTATACTCATCACCGCCTACACTTTGGCTGATAAACATGATAACAGGTAAGATAAGCTATCTTAATCAGTTTTAATTAACAAAAAAGAACAAAAGTTGCATCATCGTTTTTAATTTTGTACTTATTTAGAAACAAATAATTTTTATAACTTGACTTACGTATGCAAAAAAAGAATATAACCATTTTATACCTATAAACCTTAACCTTTATAATAATTTTGATAAACAAATTATATATATAATTATAAATATTCTATCATTTATGTGTTGTACGTTTCAGACGGAACAAACTACCGTTTGTGGCTGATGCTGTTGGAAACTCTTTACCACCACCCTCCAATGTGCCAGCTACTGTCGGAAGTCCGGTCAATCTTCTCACCCCTGATCGCTATGAATTCTACACGTTTGACGAATCAGGTGAACTTGTCAAAAGGCTCATGACTTTAGAAGAAATTCAAGCTATTGTTGCTGCCGGCGAAGAAACTGAAGGCTTGGTAACTTTTGCCAATGATGATCCGCCTACTGTGTCTTTCAACGTACATCAACCACCCTACACTAAAGTTCACAGTGTAGTTACGAATGTTCAAAACGTACTTAAAGCTCAAATGGAAGCCCACAAAAATAGGCCTCATATTCAACCAACACTTGACACACCAGATGTTTCGGATTCTTGGAGTTTAATTCTTCCATCTATCTTTGGAAATACTGGAGTCGATATCGTTCTTGACAAGGCTTCCGGAGCTGTCACTACTCCAGAGACTGAAACTATAGAAGAAAATATTGAAGACCATAAAAATTCACTAAGCAAAGAAGGCAACAACCAAGTCTTAACAAGTTCAACAATGGCAGTAGATGAAAAAATTGATATAATAGAAAAGACAACTCCTAAAGTTACAACCACTACGATAGCTACTACTACTACCACTACTACAACACGTAAGCCCACAACTACAACTACTAAGCCCACAACTGCAACTCCTAAGCTTACAGTTACGACTCCTAAGCCTACAACTACTACAAACAGGCCCACAACAACAACTCCCAAGCCCACAACCATAACTTCCAAGGCTACAACAGCTAAAGTAGCTATAACGTCTACAAAAAAACCAGTGATTTTAACTTCTAAAAGACCTTTGCCAACAACTAGGATAACCACTGCTAGTGTACTCCAAACTAAAACAACAACGAAGCCTCGCACTACATTAACAACTGTCGTCCCTACGACTATTAAACCAGTAATTAGAACAACACACAAAATCATCACAACATTAAAGCCCAAGCCAACCACAAATAAGTACGTTGTAAATATTTCTACGCCTACTAGCGATGAAGAAATCAATGTACAAATTCAATCTAATTCTAATACTCTTTCGAGCACAGAAAAAACTGAAATTGAGTTTGAAAGGATAAGCACATTCATTCCAGTGTCCACAGTTAAATATGTTTCTGAGCGCACCACAGCAAAATCAGTCGTTTCTACTAAATTACCATTTATCTCCACAAGCACAACAACAAAGCGGTATATACCAACAACTCCTGAAACTCCGACCACTCACACAATAAAAGCTCAACCACTTGGGACCACTTTTAATACTGTTATAAGCACTGAAAGGAATCAAAACGAAGACAAAATAAATGCTACCACAATAACAACTCAATCAGTGTCACCGTCTACAACTGTATCATCAACCGAATTTTTATCTGCTGATAAAGTAAACCTACCCAGTAATGTAGACGAAAATACTAACAGCAACTTACCGCTTTTCGATGTAGCTCAAAGTATAAGCCAAATAGCGTCAGATCTTGGCGGAAGCTATGAGCCTATTCCTACCACTAATAATTTACTAGATAATAGTAATGAAAGTCAATTAGATTTAGAAAGCAAAGAAAATTTAGATATAGACATACCTTCTGGTACTGGAAACGATACTGACCTAAGAACTACAGTTAGTATGGACAAAAATGATGATAATTTCATCAAGATATCAACCATAGATCCTCATAATAATAATAAAGTAAAACCTGAAGAAATTATTACAAGTAAAAACTTAACAGAGATCAAAAACATCCCTACTAAAGAAAATTCTTACAATGAAAAAAACAATATTATTGTAGATAGTGTACAGAAAATAGAACTGACAAGCACGCCCCTTACCACTGAACCCACTACAATTGATCCTATCTTATCGGAATCGATGGGTGATTTACTCTCACAAGTAGTAAACCAAGGACCAACTATAATAGACTCAGAAAAACAACAAGGAGAATTGCTTACGACTATTGAAGAAAATCAAACACCAACGACTGTAGGGAACATCAAAGATATTGGAGAAACAACATCTGGAATATCTTTGAAGGTAAAGAAAGATACTTCGACAACAACCGAAAAATCAGGGGCACTAGTATCTGAGAAAGAAATAACAAAAATAAGCGAGACAGTAATAAAGGAAGATTTAAATAAACAAACAGAAGCATTTGAAAAAGAAAACGCCGAGACAATTGCTAAGCCAAATGAAATTGTAACGTCGGCTAACGAAACGGTTGTAAATAGTCACATTCAAATATCAGAATCTGTCAATAAAAACAATTATATTGTAAACATAAGTGAAAACAAATTAAATGAGACTAAACAAGTCCCAGCGCTTAGTAATGTTGAGATAAAGGCGGAAGTGCAGAAAGCAGAAATATCAAAAACAAAAGCTGATAATGAAACTTCAGAACCAGGGTTAGAACACGAAATTAATACTGAAACTACTACTATATTATCAGATTTCGATTTTGACGGTAAAATCGTTACAACGAATAAAATAATTCCTTCTACAATTAACAAAATTAACTTAAATGACAAAACTAGTAGCATTAATGAGAACAGTAAACTTCCAGAAGCTTTGCCGAAAGTTGATGATTTTAGAAAAAAAATTCAGAAGGTGAACATTGATGAAGAAGAGCTGATTAGACACAGAAATAATTCATGGAAACTTATTCCAACTTTATCACCTCCGAAGGTAAATGAAATTCCTAAAGAGAAAGTTAAATCAGATGATCAACATAATCACGAAAATAATGACAGTAAAGACGTTGTGTTGGAGTTCTCAAACGAAAATCAAGGTTTGGAAGTAACTACAAAGGACTTAGGTGAAGACATTGCAAGATTTTCGGAACTATCCAATGAACTAGCTTTCAGGTATTGGAGTGTAATCATTGATGATATTGATAAAAGGAGAAGTTTTGTGTTTTCACCGTATTCGACATTTTCAATGCTAGCTATGATATTTATGGGAGCAAGAGGGGCCACTTCAGGAGAAATGAACGAAATACTTAAGTTAGACGATATGGTTACGTTCAACCCCCACTTTGCTTTAAAAAATATTTCTGACTCGATTGAAACTACTCCCCAATCTGGTGTTGCTGTTTCAGCATTTACAAGAGAACTATACAGCGATAGAAACAAAGGTAAAATCTTAACATTCTATAAGGAGAGAGCTCAACATTTCTATAACGGACATGTTGAGGAAATCAATTTTAAACTAATCAGTGATATCATCAGGAGGAGAACGAATTTACTCGTCAAAAGATATACTTGGGGCAAAATGCCTGAATATATGAAAACTAACAATATAGTAATGCAACCACCATTAGCTGCATTTACTGCTAACATTTTCCAGGTATGTGTTTGTTTATAATGTGTTGCTTATTATTTTTTTATTCATTTCTATATTTTATAATATATCATTAATTTTGTGTTTATTTCAGACTGATTGTTCTGGTACATCGGTGGATGGCAGAGATGGTGAAATGTATTTCGTGGTATCGCCAAATGTCCGACAAAGGCGTCTTGTTCCTGTACCAGCAGTTGTTTATAAGAAAGGATTTTTAGCTGGCTACGAGCCTGTTTTAGATGTTACTGTGGCTGCTTTAGGCAATACTAAAACTATAATAAGCACACTATTTTTAATGCCTGGGCAGCAGGGAAATGTGGTCCATGCTGATGATTTGGAAAAGCTTGAACAGAGGTTGCTAGAGTCTATACCAACTACTCCAACATGGAACCGAGTCCTACGTTCGCTGCTACCTCGCACTGGCCTAGAACTTCAAATCCCAAGATTCTCTCATAAGTCCACGTTCAACACTTCCTTAGCGCTGAAAAAAATGGGTTTAAAGGACTTATTTGATGGGGAACATGCTGACTTAGGGGGTATAAATGGACCTACGAAAGATCTTTATTTATCTGATATGGTACAACTGAACACGTTTGTTACTTGCGGTGAAGGAGTGATTGGTGAACAACATCACATTGAGGAATATCCCGAAACTTTAACCGTGGCTCAGAGACGTCGTGCTAGATGGCTGAACAATTGGGATGAACCAAGGGATTATCAAAGAGCTTTCCACGATCCTCATGATATTAGCGATGCTATGCATCTTCCCTTGCACCTCAGGCCTAGACAAGCACGTTTGCCAGCAAGGAGCAACCAGCCAGCACGACTAAAATTTGACAGACCCTTCCTCTACTTTGTAAGACACAACCCATCAGGCATGATATTATACTTCGGTCGGTACAATCCTCGACTTCTCCCTTGAAGCTGTTAAAGACTGCTTAGCTTAGTTTAATTAACATTCCTTAAAGGAAAGTGATAAGGGATACTGGTGTGTGTGATAATGAAAGTAAGTTGTTCTATGAGCATTTACGTGACAGTATTAATAAAGTGTTGGCAGAGTAATCTCGTTAAGCGCTATAATTAATCGTCGTATGACTGAATGAACGATAATTACTCTGCTATCACATCATGTGTGTAGAAAAGAATGCTGATGAATCACTGTTGAATGTATGCATAAATTGTATTGTAATAGTAAATAATTACGTAGCGTAATTTAGTAATAAGTATGATCGACGGGAAATATTGTCATTTCATGGACTCAATAGTTTCGATATTAGAATAAAATAAATGTTTTAAATATATAAAAAATATTTTTTTCTTCTTAGTATTTATGCTCCAGTCCGTATAATAAATACTGTTGGAACGAAGTTCCTTATCGCACGTTACACTTCAGACGTCGATGGATGCGGGCTAGACGGAAAGAAAAGTGTTAGCGCAACGAAAAATGCTGACCGAGGGTGGATTTTTTCATTTACGCCATTTGTGGATTCTGCGCGTGATATTACTGTACTTTGCTGTTGTTGTATACTAATTATTCATGTATCGATATGTTCGGGCAACTTTCACAGATGGCGTAATTTTAACTTCGAGTGTTTACAATATTTACTACGTTTTGATACAATTTTTACAATCGTTCTTCGTTCCAACCGGGTGTCCCAAAAATAAATAAAGCATTTTTTTTAAATAATCAATGCTTATTAGGGCTTTGTCAATACTAAACTAAATATTAGGAAACAGAAAATGTAGAAATGAGATGGTATTCACATTACAAAACAGAAGCGCTGTGATACAGACATTTATACTGTGAGTTAACCTCCTCAAATACCCTTTTTATTGTGACAAAAGATTACCACAGCTAAACAAAACATTATTTGTTTCTGATTGATTTATTTCATAACAATTTTTAGACAAAATATTCGCCACATTCATCGAAGAACTTTTTCTGTTGGAGACATTCCTTGGTCTGCATAATAATTGGACATTTCTGGAAACAATGTTATAAATTATTTCATATAAGAAAGTAATATTTTTTAATATTAATGAGAAAGAGACAGTTTTTTCAAAATATCAATTCATAATATATAAAAAATATTGACGAGTAAAATGTGAGTATTTTCACATATATTGTACTATCTCCGCAAGCCAACATGTTCTTGGTCTCTTAAGAAACCTATGGTCTATCACCGTGTGCCGATTTTATTAGAAGTGTGTTACTTGAAGTTGCTAAACACATGGTAATGTCATGCGCGGCCTTTCAGGCATTGCAGTCTCCTATTCAATTGCCATGATCCAGCGATCCTGAACTTAAAAAACACAATCTGCTAAATCACTCACCACTTTAAGATAGTTTCTGACGCATTGATTCATTTTGAAGAATTCACAAGGAGTCAAAGGTAAATAGAATCGGTGGCTCTCTTTACAATTAATTTTAGCATCGATGATGTGATCACTAAAAGCTGTGTTCAAAGTCGCCCAAAGATCCAAATGCATAAAATATTTGTCCAAATCGACGAACCCATTTGGTGTTATGAGTTCATATTTATCCAGAGTGCAATACCAGTAAGAACACTGCAATGAGAAAATTTGTTTGTTGAATCAACAATAAAAAAATCCTTATTAATATAATAAATACAGCTGTGGAATGAGCTCCCTGCAGAGGTTTTCCCGAAGGAGTACAGTATGGGGTGTTTTCAACAAAGGAGTGTATAGGTTTGTAAAGGGTGGTCAACGCGCATGCGATTGCTCTGGAATTGCAAGCGTCCATAAGCTACGGTAACCGGTTACCATCAGGTGGGCCGTATGCTTATTGGCCACTGAAGTGGAAAAAAAGCGATTACGATGGCAAGCTCGTAGTCCTGACCTGAATCCAATCGAACACGTCTGGGACAATCTCAAAAAGCGGTTTTGAAGTTGTAGACCAGCTTTTACGACCATCAGAGAACTAAAAGCTGTAGCTTTTGAGGCGTGGGATAATATACCCCAATGCGAGATTTAATAAATGAAGGATGGGCTTCTAAATCGATTACAAGAGGATATTAATGCCTGGAGAAAAAAACACTCATTATTAATGTGACAATTAAAATGCAGATTTTTCTTAAAATCAATATTTAAGACTTCATTGTTTTTATAAGGAAACTCTATTTTAAATATTTTTTATATTTTTTTATAAATAAACCATTTCACATTGACTCCTATTTCGATATTTTTTGAGTATAGGATTACGGTTCACTTAATTTAGTATTGTAACAAAAACAATTAAACTATAAAGGAATTTTGAAGGAATCGGCATTTAATAGGTGGCCGGTTTATTGTGCCTCTGAGTGTAATAATAGCCTGGAACAAATTACACAGCGCTATCTAGATCAAAACTAAGCATAGCTTGTACCTAATGTTGATTCTAGAACACGGATAAACACCTATACATATATATTTTCTTAAAGAATAAATGCGCATCCATGCATCTGCAAATATATGTATATGTACTAAGCGGGAATCGAACGAGCGACCCCTGACGTTGCAGTCAAATACTCTATCACCGCGTCACATACCTAAATCTCTGATGCTTATAAGAGAGGTTTTAGTGCGTATTCGACGACCAAGACTAGTTAAACAAAGAGCCAATTTTTTACATACCTCATGCGAGTGTCGAAATAATACGGTTACATTTCTCCCGAAATAAAATGGTTCACTCATACCTCCACATTGTCGAGAAGCATCTCGAGTAAAAAATGGTGGTAAGATGCAGCAAAATCTGTTCTGAAACGTATAACCATAAACAATTAGGTTAAGTTTTTTTATAAACTTCATGTACAACATCTGTATAATAACGGAGTTGATGCATTCTCTGCTTACAGGGCTGTCAGTAGGCACAATTTAATTTTAGCGCTGGATCACAGATACAAAAACAAGTGCTATATATTATACAAAATCAGATTTTAGTAACAATTTCCGTGGATTAAATAACAGTTATTTTAATTAAAATTAAAATGATTGTTATTCATATTATTATATGTGTCACAGAAAGGATATGCGTCTCCGGACTCCGTCGTGAATATCATACAGAACTAACAATTTTACAAAAATTCGTGGTGTAAAACAAAAATCCTATTTTGAATCTAAAACGAGAAGTGGACTGATATAAATAAAAAAAAAATATAGAAACTATTTTTAAACATGAAGGTGGTTGATTTAATGTCCGGACATGTCCGTATTTGTCAAATAAAATTAACATGAAAATTCATAAGACGTTGTGTAAAAATGTGCATCTGCACGAGTAAAATCTTTTTCTTAAGAGGACTAAAGAGGAAAACAAAATCGACTATCCATAACCGTCCTAAAAAAATGTCTAAACCTTTCTGTATTAGGTACATTGTTTATTAAAATTTTAGTTGGTACTTTTTTTGACAGCGAAATTTTGAGTCCGTATTTTGTTCATACTTCCTGTAAACATTATGATGATGATATTGATCTACCTACCAGTAATTCTGGACTGCCAATACATCTGGAAATCCGAGGGGCATATATGTCTTTAATCTTTTCCGTCGGAATATGCACGGCCTGCACAATAACAACATCTTTGACTATTTACATAAAAATCGCTCTGTTGAACTCTTTGTAATACGTGGGGCATACTGAAAGTTTTTGGAACTATTCACTTACAATAAAAAAATTAAAAGAACAATTACGGAATTCGGAAATGGAACTCTCTATAATAGGAACATGTTCCTTTTTAATTAGCGAGACTGTCATTTGTTTTTTAAATGTGGCGTCCTTTATGAAATTGCGTAACGTTATTACAATGTTTTTAATTCGTGAAAATTTCCTCTCAATGTTTTTTTTCCAGCGCCTGCGGTTACAGAATTCAATATTGATACCGTACGACAACTGATTAAAACTGACAAAAAAATTACTAGTCAGAAACTTCGTTAGGCATTCAAAACATTTTGCATGTGCATCCGAAGGTTCGGAAGCTTTGCACCCGATGGATACCGCGTATTTTCACGGAAGACCCGAAACCCAAAACTACTAAGCGTAAAATGGTGCCGTAAAATGATAAAAAACTTCAATAGAGGACAGTCATGGGCTGTCTATAATATCGAGACAGATGACGAAAACTGCTTTGAACCGGAAAGAAAAAACCAGTTGGCAGAATATTCTTTTGAAGATTTGTCAACGAAAGTTAAGTAAAGTCGAAGCATTGGTTAGAAAATAGTTCCTTCTTTTTCGGCAAATCAGGACATTACACAACACTTGAAGACCAAAGCACAGTGACCGCACCGCAGATTAGTACGTCAACACTTGCTTGCCCAGTCTTAGAAAAAAATTGCGAAAAGCGTCCTCGAAGCAATGTCGTCCTTCACTACGATAACGCGTCGAGGTGTATTTAAAGGCTTCAAATATGGAACTGATGACGCATCCACCATATACGCCAGACCTCGCATCTTGCGATTCTTGCGATTTCTTTTTGTTCGCCAAAATTAAAGAGAAATTGGTACTCGTTTTACGAGCCCTGAATTGGCAATCAAAGCGTTCCCCGAAGCTGTTAAAAAAGTCCCTAAGGAGGACTGGTTCAACTGCTTTTTACAATGGTTCCAGTGAATGCAAAAATGAATAAATTATGAAATGTACATACATTTATACTCTGAAAATCAATAAATATATCATAATAATAATTAGTCTTATTTACCAGAATCCAAAAACTTTCAGTAAGACCTAAGTATTAAGTAGTATTCATTAATCGTATCGATCGATAGTTATTAAAACAATAAATAATGAGAATCGTGGAAATTTTTACTTACCATGCACATTCCATTTAGAAATATGAATTTTCTAATGAGATCCAATATGTCCGTGAGACTGTACTTCAGCATTATTATTTTACTCTAAGTGTATGTACATTAGACAATTGAAAAATATATTTCTTAGGGACAAACATAGGTTTGAACTACTTACTACAAAAAGCACTAACACTAATCACTTATCATTTAATAATGACGGCATTTGTTAACTAACACTCTGTATGTGTAAGTTATTTGATCATGTTTAGAAAACTGTAACAATACGCAAACTTAACAGGGTCCTGTTACGTCTCCTAACTGAATACGTAGCCAAATGTAAACGTTAGGTTATATAACATCTTGTTAATCGTGATTCTTTTACATTTAATCTGGAGTTTCTTAAGGTAGCATAGCTGGTCTGGTATGACATAGTGTGGCATAGTAATTAGATTAGGTGTCATTTTTGAAAACACACAAGTCATAATTTTGTACTTGAGCCTTCTAAACATGACAATAAGCTGAGAAATAGAACGCGGTGAAGAAGAAGAAGAATTAGTAAGTATTTAGGTCTCTCGCCTACTCAGGATGTCTACGTTAACAAATTATTTGCTGGATATATTTTTAACTAGTGTTGCCCGCGACTTCGTTTGCGTGGAAATATCCTGTGCTTTTCCTGGATAAAAAGGAGACTAAATGCTATTCCACACTATAATCTATCTCTGGGCCAAATTTCATCCGGATCCGTTCAGCCATTCTGGCGTGATTGATTACAAACTTCCATCCATTCAAACTTTCGCCTGTATAATCGTAGTAAGATATGTCTTTATACACAAGTTTTTAATATGTCAACAGTTACTGGCCCAAGATGTAACAAATCTTTAAAGTAGAGATAAACTTAAGTTTTCTTACATTTTCCTTATATGTAACAGTGCTGAAAGCATTTCAATCGATTTGAATACAATTGATAAAAGGGACAATGGTAAGACAATATTATATCACACACAGATTTAATTCATATGCAAAGTGTTACCTTTTTAAACACATTACTCGACATGCTGAGATACGATGAAATATCAAATGGGAAAAGTTTAGGTAGACAGCCAATCTCAGTACAGAGGATCTCTCTATAGACTGTATCGAAGGCTTTACTTAAATGCAAAATCAAACAGACTACAACAACAACGATTTACAATTGTCAAATGCCTGCATATATGTATGTGATAAAGTTTTTAATTTAATGTGAAGAAAAGGCTCCTCTCCAAAATAAATAAATAAATAACTTAAAAAAACAAACATAATTATTATGAACATTTATTAAAACTTAACACGTTTTTAAGTTCACGATACAGTGAGAATCAGATCACAGAATCACAGGTGACAATGTTGGGAGATAAGCTTTATGCAAAAATAAGTACTTGCTAAGTCCTTTACCCTTTACTACTTAGGCCCTGAGACCTGACCTTTTTGTAGTCAGGTAGATTTGAACGCTTGAGAATAATAATTCAGAAGAAGGTATGGGCTATTTATCTACATAATACTGCCCACATTCTCTATAGAATGCTCTTTGCTCTCTGCATTCTTGGGTCGGTATGATAGTTGGACATTCCTGAAAGTAACATTTGATGAGAAATATGAAACATATATATATATAAAAGCGAAACGATACTCAGTTAAGCATCTACTATCTAATCACGAAATCTGGAAAACTACATGGCCTATGAAGATGAAATATAGCAGGGAGGTAGCTTATGCCCAGGAGACGTCATCGTCAGCTAAAAACGCATTTTGGGACAGGGCCAGATTTAGATGATGAAAGGCCTTGGTTTTATGTACTACAGACCTGTAATTTAGCAGGCGGGTGATTTAGAGGTAGCAAACGTCAGCTTTAAACAGATTTTTGTTAATTAGGGGACGTGAGTTTTGAACGGATTTTATGACAGGGCCTCATTAAGGATGTCTAAGTGCTCTCGAAAGTTTATATGAAAGGAATTGGTTTTTTGTTCTAGAGACCTGAAATTTGGAAGAGAGATAGTTTATTGCGTGCACGTGCCCTTACATGAGCTTAGAATGGATTTTGTGATAAGGATGGATAAAATAGATCTAAGGGCTCCCGCAAGTTTATTTGAAAATCATAAAATTTTTGGACTATATGCCTGAAATTTGACAGAGAGGTAGCCTATGGGCAGGACACGTCAGCTAAGTAAATGGATTTCGTGACAGCCCAGTCAGACAGATTTAATGGAGTCTAAGACCTTCGCAACTTTATGTAAAAGTCCTTGGTTTTGCTACTAGAGACGTAAGGCTAAATTATTCTGGTTTCAAATGTAAAATGAGTAAATAGGGTTGTAAGATTTACAAGACAAGGACAGCTAAAGATGGTCGAAAATATTTGTTTCTTTTAGGCATTTTTTAAATTATTTTTTACTAAAACATAGGTATTTGTCAGACACGTAGGCATTTTACAGGTAAGCAAAGTCAGCTAATCTAAGAGCATCTATATTGTCTTAGACAAAATTTTTTAATTGTTTTAAAACATGTTCTTAAATGAATGTTTTTTTTTATTCGTAGGTATTTTAATTACGAAGTCGCCCGTAACAGTTAGCAGTTATTATTTTCTTGTGATCTAATGAGAGTAGTAAATACCAAGGATATTACTGGAATATCTGGATTTGTCTAGACATGAAAAAATTGAAGTAATGTTGTCGTTACCTATTATATATTATACCAAAGATATATCCCTATCGGCTCTCTCGCTTATAATATATCATATCGCTTATCCACATTCTTAGCTCTCAATGAATATTTCTACATTAAAAATCGCACATTTAAGTAAACTATAAGTTATTTACGAGCTCAGAGAACCTCAGTATAGAAATACTGCACTAAGATATGAAAAAAAATTATAATTATAATGGCTGTTGTTTCTACATCACCCCACCGGTATCCTTACTAATATTATAGAAAACAATTAGTTACTGGTTAGTTCTTTCTTCATAAGCGAAAGCTGATAACCGAATAAAAAAAAATGTGATGTAATTTACCACGTTGATGTAGTTTCTCAGGCAGATTAATAGATTGAAGAATTCACAGGGCTGCAAAGGTAAGTAGGTTCTATGGCTCAGTAAGCAAGTACGTTTAGCTCCGACCATAACTTTAGTAAAAATTGGGTTTAAGGTCACCCACACATCGAGGTGAGCGTAGAATTTTTCATGATCAACGAAACCCTCTCTCGTTATTAATGCATATTTGTCCAGTACACAATACCAATGCCCACATTCCTACAATGAAATGCATACAGTTAAGATAAGATCAAAACTTGTATTATTTAAAAGTGGTCTTTAAAAAAGAATAAGTCGCATTCTTACAGTATAACTATATCGTCGGTATCCAGTAACATTATTTTCTCGATCACCTATTATCATATCAAATCCAGCTCCGCATTGTTTAGCCACTGCACGAGTGAAGTAAGGAGGTTGAATACAGCAAACTCGGTACTGAAAAACATACGTACATCAATATCAAACTCAAGTTCTTTGAAATTGAGAAGATTAAATTATACTGGTACTGTTATAGATCAAAAGTAAAGACAATGCATCATACTAAAGGTAACGGATTCAAACTAGTACAAAACAACCGTTGACTGAACTCTTTATTCCTATTATTGACGAGTACACATACATCAGCCATTGGGCTGGTAAAAGGGGCAACTGGGCAATCCAGCCATTGGGTTTGTATATTGGAAGAACATTGTTTTCTTATCTAAATTAATTAGGAGGTAACAATGCTAGGATGGTGTGGATAAGAAAGAAAACCCCTGACAAAAAAACATGTCGGATGGATGGATTCGTTTGCATTCAATAGGCATGTAAACCTCCGCCGTACTAACCTATACTCGACAAGAGTCAGGATCGGTGTCTTTACGGTCTAAGAGAATGACTAGCTCTGAAAACAACATTCGAATGATAGCCTAATAAAGATTTATAGAAGACGGCGCGCTTGTGTTTCATGTGGGCTTCTCTAGAGGGAGCAGTCTGATCTGCCCTGCTAGGTGCTGGTGGGTACTTCCTATGCAAAGCAGTACTGCTTTTCTTGCAAAAGGTTTGATGTCAAAGTCACTGTTTATTTTAATTAATTCACTTTGTTTTGTTATGTTCTTTTTTTTGGGACAAACATTTGAACAACGGACACAAAGAACACCCAGACTTGGGACAACTATTTGTAGATCACAGACTTTTTTGTCCCGTGTGGGATGTGAAGCCACAAAACCCGGGGCGGCATAGTGACGAGTTGACCCCAACCAAAACCATTGCGCCATCCTATGGGTATCCGAAGATTTTTATAAGAAAAGAAAGAAAGAAAAAATGGAATGAAAATGATTTTTTTGTTGAATCAGTATAGCATTGGTTACTCCCTGATAGTGAAAGCAAAAGAAGCTATTAATAAATTAATATTTATTTTTATTAATAATTTAATAATATGGCCCATATTTGAAACTTGGTTATTACAATAAAATTTCAATAACAAACAATAACCAGTTACATCATTCAGGTATGGTTATGAAATGAAAGGGTTTACTTTTGTTTAAGTCTAGTTTATTTATTTTTTGGTTCATAACAAGGATTCTTCTCACTTGGAAACTAGTAGTATAGGCCAGATGAGATATATTATACATGTAAATAGACATGGACCTACTGAGAGGGAGGGGGGGGGCAGAGGAGGGAAGCTGCCTCCCCTGGCGTTTGTATCCTTAAAATTTATTAAAGTAATTGTATGTTACATTTTTACCTGGGCCCCCAATAAAGAAAAATGTTGCCGCCCCTGGGCCAAAGGCTGGGTACGTTCGTGTAAGTAGAAGTCATGTAGAATGAAGAAACAAGGAATCGACTCATTCTAGAAACCTTAGATTATATATAGGTCATATATAGGTCCAGATGCCTAATCCGTGCCTCAAAACTGAAGCCAAAAAATACAAGCGTCTAATATAAATATAAGCGTCTCACTCGTCACACGCGAGCGAACGTTCGCCGCTGAAGTACGTCTCGAGTCGCTACTTATAATATTTAAAAATGCCTGCTTGTGCTGTCACATTCTGTAAAAATTATACAAAAAAAAAATCTTAAGTGTCCGAACATCACATTTCATATGTAAGTATTCTATTTCTTAATGTGTTTATAAACAATAGAACAAAATTTCAAATTAATAAAATTACGACGCCATTACTAGAGATGTTGCCAGGACGTGAATTTCATTTACCCATAACGCATTCTAGCAGTATATATATTTTTCTTTGCCAAACTTGTTATTTATAGAAAGACGAGAAATATGCTTAACGTTAATGTTCGCGAAACTGGAATCCTTCAAATATTCTTAATTTCTAAACTCTAGCACCCGGAGGTCAATGTGTCCGTCAAACGATACTTTAGCTGTGGGATTGTACTCGTATTATAACTTATTATTACTACTCCTAACGAACACAGCTATAGAGCACTTAGGACTTGTAAAATTTTGCTAGTTTCTTGATACTTTATAAATATATATATATATATATATATATATATATATATATATATATATATATATATATATATATATATATATATATCCAAGTCCTACAAAACAAGGCAAAACATTTACTTTATTTTATCAAAATACCTTTTGTTACTCTGTTCCTGTGAATAAAGTTGCATTTAATTTTATTACTCAAAAGAGCTTTTATGTTACATTTACCATAAAAAAAAATTACTCTTATTCTCATATTTTTTTCATACGGCCTTATATGAAAATCGATTCTTAAGGAGGAAACTCTAAAAAAAATGTCTTGAAAACAAACCAAAAAATATTGTGTTAAATAAATAGTTCCTACTAAGTAGTTTTATTTACATTTGTCTTTTTAACTAAACGAATTAAATGAAAAAAACGAAAAAATGAAATAAACGAATATTTGTAACTGATTTAAATACATTCAAAATGTATTTATTTAATATTACTTACATAAAAAAAAAAATGTGTTTAATAAAAAAGTCCCTGAATTTTGGGGTAACCTCTATGCACTGGTAGTAAAACCGTCAATGCACACAAACATAAACATTGTACGTAGACACTCGCGTTGGGCGGGGTTCACTCACACAGCACCAAAAAGTGGCTTCAAAGTAAACGGTGACTTTTGTACTAGTCACGGTATCTGGACCTATATATAATCTAAGCTAGAAACATTGTTCAGTTACTAAGACTGAAGTAGGTTCTTCGTATTGAGCTCTCGTAAACCGTGGACAATTTTCAACATGAAAAGTTGTACTAATGGGTTACGTTATTCAGTATTTTCAACAGAACTAGCGCCAAAAACAACGTACTAAATGAGAACAAGCGATCAAAAGACCTTTTAAACTCTAACAAAGTAAGTAGTATTGGCTTGTATGGGTAGATGGCGTATTTATAAATATTGTGAATTTACACAATGTTATAGTAAAACAGTCAACGGGTTTTTCAAAGAAACTGAAAATATGAAATTTCAACAGTATTATGTTTAAATCATGAACACCGTAGGATTCCCGATGTCACAATGGAATACCCTTACTTTGCATTGTTAGATTTTACGAGTAAGATCAGACTAATAGAAATCAGATCAAGGAAATATATATCGTATTTATACGTTCATAAGATTCTAAAACTCTTACTGGGGATTCTACACTACTGACGCTATAATACTAATGCTAAAGACGTGCAGCATTACAACGTTGAACGGCCAAAATAAATGAATATAAATAACTATAGGTACCTATGTGACAACTTCCACATACAGCAAAAACATTCTTCAACATCATCTAGCGGAGACGAGCTGAACTAAGTAGTAACTACTGATCCTGCCGGTCCGCCAGGCATGAACACCTGGTTGGAGGATACTCCTTTTCTGTTAGAGGGTCATAACATGCTTTCCTCCACAGGTATACATAAAGTCTCAGGTCATAGAATAAGGTCTCGCCTCTAAAGTCTCGATGACACATTCTTTACATACTTAGCACCTAAAATGGTTCGTATCACCGACATAACTAAATAATGGTGTATAAATATAAAAATTACCAGCACATCTGCTTTGCCGATACATTTTTGAGGTCTGCGTTCTTGACTCGATGTGTACACAACCTAGACACATTGAAATATAAGTTAAATTGTACAAAAAATATAATTATCATTATACACAACTATTTCCATTATAAGTAGGTACAAGTTTAATGCCTGTGTGCTAAGCCTTAGTATTTCTTCTACCAACTCACCTGGGTATTGAATATTTTTTTGAAGTGAAAACTTCTTTTTGGGATGGGTAAAAAATGTTAAACTCGCTTCAGGACACGTGACCTGATTGAAAATTCGTAAGACGGAGCCGAGTTTCTTATATTTAAAAAAATGTAATATTCGAAATTCAAACATTTAAATGAACTTCCAGTGTACCATCTGTATACATTTAGATATGTTATTACCTACTTTTTATTTTAACCTAATTATATATATACAGATGTGTGTGTGTGTGTGTGTGTGTGTATATGCAAATACATTGTGAAGTTATGTTTTCACTTCTGACGTGCAGTCCTACGACTGACTGTTTTTTTTATGGTAATGGTGGCAAACGAGCAGACGGGTAACCTGTGCCGCCCATGGGCACCTGCAACTCAAAAGTCACAAGCGCGATATAATCTTTAAGTATTCCAAATTTCACGTTCCTACGAAATTTTCTTGACAATATATATAAACAATTCTCTTCACTAGAAGATAAAGATCTGTCTTAGCAGACATAAAGGAGCCTCGAATAAATACTTTTCGATGAAATTTAATTATAAAAGAATATCAATTATAATATCGTGCAAAGGTTGGTTTGAAAGTGCAAAGCACCGAAGGTTGTGGAAAATTTGTTAAAAATAATAAGCGCCTATGCGCTTTGAAAAGCAACGATATTCATACTTAAGATAAAGTTAGGCGCTTGCTCCCAACCAGTATCTTAAAATTATACTGTGAAGTGGACTATCAAACTTTAGCGGTTCCATTAAACACACGTTGCGTGACGTCTATCCTGTAGATTAGTACAGTAATTATGTTGTAGGTAATAATCATGGGAGCAATGTTTTCTTTCGCTAAATAAGTGAGGTTCCCCTACACCCACCTTAAAGGCCGGCAATGCATTTGTGATTGTGACTCTTGAGTTGCAGGTGGATGGCCACCTGCAACTCAAGTCACAAATGCATTGCCCATGGGGGCGGCGGTAGTCAGTTGATCACCATCACCATCAGGTGATCCATCTGCTCTTTTGCCCCCTATACCATAAAAAAATCTTTTTATACAAATGGTTACTCACCAAACACGCTGTAAATATGAAAAATAATGCTTTTATACATTCCACTTTAATTATACATCGCTTTTTCTCTGTCATTGTGTATATTTTTAAGATATTTAATTTAATTTAATGCTTTTTTTCTTGTTTGCTTATTATTATACTCTTCAAGTGTCCCACGTTATGTTACGTTATATTATGTGTAATGACAGAAGTCGGCAAAATCAATGTTATACTTAGATCAAATGAATAGCTTTATATTCTTCTTAAGATGGTTTACGTTTACATAGTCTTTTACTTGTTTCAGTAAAAGGAGAATGTTTAGGAAATACCGTGTAAACTTACATCAACTAGGCCATATTAATTTATTTCTTCTCAAAATATGTCTCAATCTTTCGTCTGATGAGAACATATCGTGATCAATAGTTATTTATACGGAAATTAACGTGATCATAGCTAGCTGGTGTACCTGTCTATCGTGTAGTGACCTCTTACTCAGTCTTAGGAAACCCAGGACATTCGGGTACGCGACCCTCGTCTCTACTACTACTACTACTAGCTACTGCAGTCTAAGTCCCGTTCTCCATTCGAGTCATGCGGTATCTTTTACCCTAAGTTTAATGTGGGAAAGCCATGCTTCGGCACATATGGGCCGGCTCGACTCCGCTCGATACCACGACCAATGTGAAGCAATGCTCGCATTGCATTTCGCCGCGTGAGTGAGGTTACCGGAGGCCCTAACGCTTCCCTCTCCCTTATTCCCGTCCTTCCCCTCTCTTCCCCCCTCCCCCTCTTCTCCTACTCCCACCTTAAAGGGCGGCAACGCACTTGTGACTCTCGAGTTACAGGTGCCCATGGGCGGCGATAGTCATTTCCCATCAGGTGACCCATCTGTTCTAACTAAGTAATTTGCAATAAACAATATTGTGACTATAAATTGAGATCTCTCAAGTTGGAGAAAACTGCACACAGTGTGCAAACTCATCAATACTTTTAAGTAAAAAAGCAACGAAACTCTATCTTGCATCAACAACTAAAAAAATCGCAAATTCCGTTTTGTGTATTAATTTTAGCATATATTTTTTGGTTATAAGCAGCGTATTACATTACTATAGGTACTACTATTATACAATGACGTGAAAGGCCTGAGCATAAAAATTTATAACAAAATGTTTGTAACCCTTTTAGTTAACTAATATGATAATTAAATAAATGAAGTATGTTAAAATAATCATATAAATGATTTAACACATTCAGGATAAAAAACTCAAGATATATATTTTTTTTAAATAAAGATTAATATATAATATTTAAAAAAAATAAACAAGTATACAAACCTCAATAACGACACTTCAAAATGCCGAAATAATGTTTTATTTACATATCATAAGAGTATATATTTGAGCGTTGGTATAAAGACAATAAAAAACAAATCCCCAGAATACAAAACAACCCCCAGTAACTCTGCTGGTATAACTTCTGTGGACCTTCCCTGGAGCTCTGTTGACCACTGCTTTTATCCACCCGCAGAAAAACCGCAAAGGGTTACAGGACTCGGGGTTCCCGGTAACAATCCGTTGCAGTAACAGATACGACTCTGACCTGCACGAGTTATTGCTAATACTCTAACCCATCTGTACAAGCAATAGCATTTTCCTTCCATTTCCATGTTCATCTAAACTTCTCATCTATAATTCCCAAAGTGCCCGGTTGACGGCAATAGGATTGCTCTCTATTACATTAGCGTAGTCTTAAAAACAGCTTACCCCTTCAGGGATACAGGTATGAGTGTATGTATATATGTATGGTGGTGGTTTTTCATCAGCCGGACTGCGCCAGTAGGAGGGAGGAGGGAGAAATGGAGGCTTAGTGAATTGAGAGCACATACCTATATTACATTGCAGATTACTCCAATCTACTGACTAGACGGCTGACTTTCTAGAATGGGTCCTGACTGCTACAATTTTTCTTGTATTTAAAAATATTGTTAAAAATACAATGAGCTTCTGCTCTATAATAAAATTTACCTACCGCTATTAGTCGAGTTTGCACTAAACTTCTTAAAGCGCCTAAAAACTATTATGTAAGGTCTAAATTGACATCTTTTATATGGATTTGACGCTTATAAGCATCGCCTTAGCAACTTTGGAGATTCCTAAGTCTAAGTGCAATCAGGTATGACGACTTCCTTGTTTTAGGGTTTTTTCATTTCCAAATGACACAGAAACGCAGTCGGGTTTTTAGTTTTTTAAATTACCGTTTTTGTTATAAATATATAAATAAATATATAAATTTATAAATAAGTGGTTAACATACCTAAATAAATAAATATACACGTGGATCATACTATCTCCTTATTTGTTTTCAAGGTCTTAACAGCTGTGAAACTATAAGTACGAAAACATGAAACTTTTTATACGTAATTGTTACGAAGCTTTTTTTGGACTTTGAAGAAAATAATCACTTCAGTGAAAATGTAGAAGTAGTTTTGTGAGCTGATATTCATATCCACATCATTCTTCATGTTTAAATAAATATGGTCTACATGTTCTAACTGTTGTCCTTAGCTCATTACAAAACTTGTTTTTTTGAAGTTTGCAATTCTGAAAAAAAGAACACAAAAATGAACATTAACTGTGTATGCAGATAGTTCTTACTTCCCGGCAATTGTAGGTCTTAACTTATCAGAATTCTTAAAATGAAGGTAACTTTAGGACTACAGAAAATTAATTATTCACAGGAAAAAAAATCCCCTTACATCGACATGCTTTGCGGTCAGTTTTTGCAAATTTAAGTTTGTAATCTCAAAAAAGATTTGTTTATATCAAAAGTGCAAATTAACGATTTTTGTTTTTTAATTCACACTAAAACTGCTAGAGTGCAAGTTTGCTTTTTAGCTAATTTCTTAATTCTAAGTCAAAGGAAAGTACACTATATGCGTTAAAGTGTTTGCGAGTGTCCAAAATGTGCGATTTAAAGGATCGTTTTTTTATTGCGTTCACATTAAAGCTACATTTTCTAAAGCTCCAAGTGACTATAGACCTTAATACTAATTTCAACTTGATACCTTGAATCCGGTCCTGAGAAATGGGTTTGTATATGCATGAAAGACAGCCATTTTATTTTTAGATCCGACGGCAAAGCTAATAGCAGTACAAGTAATAATTTGTCAGCAAAATTTCCTGAATATCTTGTGATATGCAAAGTGGCCAAAAAACGTTTTGGGTAGGTAAGTGTAAAATATATATTTTACACTTACCTACTTAGGGTTGTAAAGAACTACTCTATTAATAAACTCAGTTGTATGTCGAATTTCCTTCAATGTTTCTAGTATACTTGCTATTAGTTCTTAAACATTCATGCACAGACTACTCATGGGAAATGAAACGTTGACAATATTGGTAATTATTATCCTAATAATTAAATGCACGACTTTATTCCCAAAACTGATTTGCAACACCTAAACTTATGTTTTTTTTTCAGCAACATCAGACTTTTTTGTAGTGCATTCTTGAAAGGAAATGTGGAAATTTTTTGTCTGTCCTACCGAAGTACACGTAACAGAGAGATCATCTGCTCAACCAGCCTACTGGGGAACGAACTAACTGCTATAATTTTAATGATTTCTGTAATTTGTTCATAGTTTTTGAATATGAATATTAAAAATATGCTCACCCATAAAGTAACGAACCACACGCATGTAAACAGTTTATGAACATCACAATGATTAAACATAGCTGGTTCAGACACAAAAGGTTTTTGAGGTACCGGTGCCCCTTGCTTCTTTCTGATACATTTTAATTTCGCCTCTTTTACACCATTTCGAATATTCGTCTGGTCCGCAGACCAATTGTCTAACATCGTTTTAAACTTTGAATAAATAATAGTACCATTGCCAAGTATAAGATTATTCTTGTCGAATACGCATGTTGTTGGGGCACACTGAAAAACAGCAATCAGTACTGAGTTATATTTGATTTCATGGCATCTCGAGGGAATAATTACAATACCCGGCGAGTATACAGGGTGTAAGAAACACCGTACCGAATATTGAAATAGTGTTTCAGACCATCATTCTGAGTCAAAAATCATTCGAATTGTCTCTCGAAGCCTACTTAAGAAACTTGCAGTGGCAAAGATTTTGCGACTCAGCTCCTGTAGCTGAAGTACCCAGGACATACAGGTATCTATATATATCCCCAAGTTTCTAACTTTGTCACCATATGGAATGTTATTGCCATTGCGTTAGTGACTTGTGGTGAAAGTGACCAGTCAATTTTGGAGAACTGCGTGGTGCTTCCAACAATAATGACTTGAGTTTTTTCTGGGTTTACCCTCAGACCGTAGGAATTACTCCAATTGCATATAAATTCTAAGTCTGCATTGACCAAAGTAATAGCATCCATCAGTTTATCTGGTTTAGCCTGAGAATAAAGAAACCTTTTGTAGCAATTATTTCCGATTCGTCTAATTTTTGTGTTTAACGCTACTGGCCTATTATTGTACACAATTTGAGATTTTTTTTTAATTTTATTTAAATTATTTAGGGATTGAAAAATAATTAAGAAAAAAATAATACTGTGATGTAAAGGTCTTAAGGTCCTTGTATTCCAAATGGGCGATTTAATACTCACATTACCAGCCCACCAATCCACGATTGAGGGTCCTGTGCTCTTCTTAATACCACACTGGCGTATGGATGCTTTGGAGAATAGAGGTTTAGTAGGACAGCATTTTGATAACTTCAACTATACATAAAAAACAAGGGACAGTTAATTTTATAATTTACGGCTAGGTGAAAAAGCTATTTTCGTTTCTGTGGCATTATGTACTACACTAGGCTACGATTCCTGTTCAGTGTAAAAATTAACAGGAGCCTTACCGTAAAATTGTAAATTAAAAATAGCAACTGTAAAAACTCTCAAACGTAGAGTTTAGGCACTTATTGAACTACGTGTAGTGCGACCTGTAGGTAAATGTAAATTGTATTGACGTATTGCAACATGCACCAACAATATTAAACTGATAAAGATGCCCGCCAACTCAGCGGGATATTTATGAGTCATTTTAATGGCTTCTCAACCTCAAGCGGAAGAGGGGGAGTTTGATGCTGAGACCATAGCAGTTTCTTCTCAAATAAAGTTAGTGACATTGTAAAGTTGATAACGAGATACAGATATTCTACATCTATGTGTAAGATACTCATATCAGCCGAGTAAAGATGAAGCGTCCTATGATTGTTCCAATAGTAAAAACTGCTATAACTGCAGACCATGCTGATAGGAACAACTAGATATGTCTATCCTAAGCAACTATTATAGCAATGGTGCTTGATAGCTTTCTTGTTTGGAGATGATGTGCAATTTGGATTCAGAACAGAGTTGTCTAAATGATTGGGGCTTAAAGACACCGTTACGTATTAGATATATATAAAACATAGCTGTGTTCGTCGCTTTCCTAGACGAAAGATCCAGGATAGCTTTCGTAAGGTTAGACAAATATTCTAAATTATATTTTATAGTATTTGTCGGGAGTACTTTTACTTGCACAGGTATAAAACTCAGTGACGATCGTGTGGAAGACGTGAGTCGACTTTCCTCGAATTCGTTCTACTGATTATCTGGCTCATTTTCATATATCTCTATTTCAGAATTTGTTCAAATGACTTTTTAAAAAGCAAAACCAGGGCATATGTTTCTGGTATTATTAGATTTAAAACATTTAGTAGTGTAAGTTTATTACAATAAGAACCATTTTCCTTTCCTGAAGTTCGCAAGAACCAAAGGCATCAAAGGTTACCGACATAGCCGAACGGGTCTGCAAATTGAAGTGGCAATGGGCGGGGCATATAGCACGTAGAACGGATGGTCGATGGGCCCGAAAAGTTCTGGAATGGAGACCACGGACCGGAAAGCGCAGCGTAGGACGTCCATTATCGCGGTGGACAGACGACCTGGTAAAGATTGCAGGACGTTGGTGGATGCAGGCCGCTTCCAACCGGTCTTCTTGGAAGTCATTAAGGGAGGCCTATGTCCAACAGTGGACGTCCTATGGCTGAAATGATGATGATGAAAGGCATCAAAACCACAGTGATTGTTAGATAAACTCTTAAAATTTGTAAAGCGATTTCTTTATATATACTTACGTCGGTGACTGTTACACATTCCCGTGGTATACTTGGATCAATGGGTGCACCAAAAATGTGTTCAGACGTCACCTGGAAATAAATTTATTTACAACATCCTAACTAATATTATAAATGCGAATGTGAGTTTGCTTGTTTGTTTGTTAAGCCTTATGTACTCAACCGATTGTCATGGCATTTTTCAAGCATGTGTCCCTGGTACTGGAAAAGACCTTTCATTCAGAAAAAAAAAGTGTTGTAAAAAATAACTTTTACGCAAGTGAAGCAGTGGGCATGTAGCATAATATGTAAAATGATTCACAACAGGAATGATGATTGACAACAATGATTACAATAGGAAGTGCGCAATATTTAAAATAAGTTTTTTTTTGTATGAGAGCATTACCGCACTGGAGTGTCGATCATTTTGAAACCAGACGACCTATACTTCTCCTGGTCAGGCGTCTCAAACTCAGTACTCGCAATACTTTCCATATAGACCGGCAGCTAGCAACAGAAGGTCAACACGACAACACACAGTTACGATAGTGGCATAAGTGACATAATTGTCGAACACAGCAAAAATTCTTTGCAAAATGCCCCGCGGGCACCGCTCAATTTTACAATGATTCTACTTATCTCTGATAATACTCTTAATACTCTGAGAGACATGAGTGAGAAAATCGGTGCTGAACTTCTGTCGCTAGCTGGCGGTCTAATAATAGTCTCCATTCTAGTCATTCACATTCAACACTGCTTAAACTTGTTGATTTTTATCTATATAACTTTTCCAGTAAATGAGCCGTTTCATAAAGAAATACATAACGTGGTTCATTTGCTTAGATTAAACATTCGCATTTCCGATATCTTTCAGAATGTTAAAGACTGACCTATTTCAAGAAGTCTCTTTACATAATATTTATGTATTCAAGTCATTGCTCATGCTCTGTGTAGCTCACAGCCAGTGGGTATATTGACCCAGTGGTCCAACTTTCGGGATGCCTGACCAGTTAATTAGTTTTTAACCTACCGATATACTTTACCGGATAGATCCATTTTAATTGTCAGTCAGTGCGATATCTTGCTAAGTAACATCGTAATAATTACTAATCTATATATATTTTTAGCAAACGCGCACAGAAAGGGATGTGAAATTTGGAATACCTAAACATTTTTAATTAATATGTGCTATAAAGTTAAAAAATATTTATAAACGGCTACAAAAAGCTATAGGGGTCCAGTATATATTTTGACCTGTCATGTCATGGTACAAAGTCTATTCAAGGACAGTTCAAGTTATAATGGTCAATAAAATAAAACAACACATAAAATGGTCGAAATTCGACCGCCAGGTGATCTTAAGTACATATAAAACCACCCGATATATCCTGTTTGTATTCTTCCGATTGTTTTATTCAATATTTGGTATAAAGCAAGGAGTATTCATCTACATATCTATATCTACATAATATATATTTTATATACTATTGTAATAATTGTGTAATAATATTGAATTCGGATTTAAAGCTATATGTCTTAAATTCAATGTGGTTGACCTTACCTGTTTCACAGTAAACCAAAGAAATAAAATGGAAACAAACATGATTTGTGGGGATAAAACGGTAGGTAATGGAACAAGTGACATTGATATTGGCTACTGACCGGCGAATTAATCAACATTTGGACCAAAGAGTAAGCGTTGGGGACAATAGTATGCCATACAACATATTGATATTCTAAGAATGTTGTTGATAAATAGACAATTCGATGTGAAAAAGTATATTGAATTAACATAGTGCTTAAACATTTTTAACGACAAGGGCCGAACATTTAAAAAACACCGTGTCAGTCCTCACTAGCTCTTACCTTTTTTTTTCTTTTTTTTTTTGTGCTTGTGGAAACCCCCTCGAGCCGTCACCCCAACCGGGATTATCGGTGGGGCGGTTTGTCGAAATCGAACCGACTAAAACCACACGGTGTGCCGTACTGCGCTTTAAGTAGGAGGGATCCGGGAACAGCTTTTATTAAGACATCCGGAACCCTCCTAGCGCCTGCCCGCAAAAGTGCGGGCACCATCTTCAGGTACAAACCTCTGAATTAGGCAACGTCCAGGCACACGCGGACGCCACCTCCTCGCGAGGGGTCACTGCTTCCTCGCCGCCAGCATTCGTTTTGGGAGATCCAAAAGCGGATGAAAGTAGTATGTAATTTCCCAAAAAGCATTTGCCCAGACGCCAGGCACCTAATTTTTTCGCATCGATTTTTCCGTCTCTAATTTATTAAAGAAGGTCATGAAATCGGCGATGGGAGTCCGGTTAAGGCAAAAATAGACTCCGAAGAGCATCCTGATGGAAACAGATGCAGCGCTGATTGTCACCAGGGCTAATAGGACTTCCCAGCTACCACAATCTTGTTCAACCAGTCCAGTCCCATTATGTGGTTCTCGAGGTAGTAAAGCAGAGCAATTCGCTGAAAGCCTAGTCCAGAAAACTGCAGGAAAAACTTTATACCACTTTGCCGTGGAATATACCTAAATATGTGAGTGGTGCATAATTTATTAAGTACATAATTTGTACCTAAAAATAATCATAAATTTAAAACAACCCCGACTCGAAAATCCCTTCAACGATTACAAAATGCCTTACATCATTTTGGAAAAGAGCTGATACTGTTACACTGCGGGACCGATATTAACCAAACATAGCTAAGAACCACCGCAAGGAAACTGGCTTTCAAATGAAAAGAACCCCATCGAAATGGGTCCATCCGTTTAAGAGCTACGATGCTACAGACAGACACACACACACACACAGACATCGACTTCAAACTTATAACACCCCTCTTTTTGCGTCGGGTGTTAAAAATGCACGTCGTAATGTACGCTTGGAACACTACTAGTCACTGACCCTAAATTTAGCTTATAAAAGGTTATTATTTAGAGCCTTTGTCTCATAAATTATTCGTAGTCGGTATTATGTGGGAGAGCCATGCTTCGGCACGTATGGGCCGGCTCGACTCCGCTCGTTACCACGGCCTCACAGAAAACCGGTAGTGAAGCAATGCTTGCATTGCATTTCACCGCGTGAGTTAGGTCACCGGAGGCTCCAACCCTTCCCTCTCCCTTATTCCCGTCCTTCCCCTCTCCCCCCTCTTCCCACTCTTCCCCCCTCCCCTTCTTCTCCTACTCCCACCTTCAAGGGCGGCAACGCACATGTGACTCTCGAGTTGCAGGTACCCATGGGCGACGGTAGTCATTTACCATCAGGTGACCCGTCTGCTCGTTTGCCCCCCATATCATAAAAAAAAAATAACTTTAAGAATCCATTCGTCATTAAATCACAAGACTTCGCGTTAGATTGAGGAAGAAGTATTTGGGATGGCGGCAATCTTACAGGCATATGCCACATTATTCATATTCTCTTAGAGGGTAAAAATAAAAAGGCAAATACCGTGATTGACGATCAACTCTGTAATCTACTTTACAAAAAGTAATTAACTTGTGTGCAGTCAGGCGGTAATATAAATCTTATCAGGTTGTCACACTTCGTATTAACTCATATGCCGATATGCAAACTAAGTAGAAGAATACAATCCTATTTTTAGGCAAAAACCCATATTTGGAATATTAATTATTGCTGCACATACCTAGGGCTGCCATCCGTCCAGGTTTCCCCGGATTTGTCCTAGTTTAGAAGGCGTCCGGGAGCGTCTGGGCGGGGTATTAGCCTCTTTGTTTTAAGGTGTCCGGGAAAGAATCTCGATTTCACCTATGTGTCCGGATTTTTTTAAGTTTTTGTCCGGCGTCGGCAATTTAAGTGGTGGCCTGGCCAGGCCTAAACATACTGTATGCAATAATTTAATATTGGAAAGCGATTTCGTGGCCTTGAAGTGAAACTTCAACTTTGAAATTCGATGAATTGGAAGCATCACGATAAATTTCCTACGATGAAGTTCCTATAATCTTTGTCTTTGCGCCTGCGTACTTGATTCTTGACGTATGTCAATGTCAACGTGGTGTAATTTTTGTGCATTTTTTCTCCATATTTCACTTATACTTAAATGATTCTTTACAAATTTACATTTAAATCCAACCTTAACCTATATTGAAAACGAAGCATTGTTTGTTTCGAAAGTTGTGTACAGTTGTAACTAGACTTCAGGTTTGCTTACTGTTTATAAAGGCCATTATTTGTATATCTTGATCTGTTTATCTGAAGTTTCACTTCTGCCGTGTGTAAATTGCACACATACCTACCCTTTTTTTTTAAAGGCTATTCCTGCTTCACCAACATATAAACAATCCTATGTCCTCATAAAGAACACCCAGAATCGGGATAACTATTTGTGGATCACGGTGTAGTGGCGGGGTAACCACTTAAACCATTGCGCCATCCGTGCAGTCATTTAGTCATTTGTGATATAATTAATAACTGAATTGGAAGGAAGAAAAAAATTATGAATCAATGAATGTGATTCGTCTATTGATGTTGTGGGCTCTTTCTTGATTTATAACTTCAAGTTTGCAAAGTTAATCCATAGGACAGGGCCGTGGGGTTCGAACCCGTGACAGTCTTTCATTTTCATTGTTCGTCTGTGTAATGCCTTATAGGCTCATAAGATAGGCTTTTATTTTTACACTATACAATAATAATTGTGAACGGGCGTTGAGATGGTGTGTGACACGAAAATTTGTTGTCTAAAGACTGCCTAACACTTTTACATTTTGGCACAGGATATATCGGTAAGTTAACGAAATATTTCATTTATTTTATTTAACTAGCCAAATTAGAGGGGCAAGACTACCTCAAACAATAGAAATACAAGGCCGTGTGACTAAGTACTTGTTATGATGCAAACATTTCAGATTGTACAGATTTCATAATTTGTGAAATTCCTTTCAATCGATCCTGCAATGCCGTGCTATATAAAAAACACAAAACAAATCTAACGCCATCTAGTGAATGTAAGTTGAACTACTTTCTACAACTGTTTACTTGAGCTGAACATTAGATTTTAGGAAAACTTAAATTTATAAAATGTCATATTCTAACTCTAGTTAAGTCAGTTTTTACTACGAAAACGGTTGTGGTTAAAGGTAATAAATACCACATCTAATGAATGGGCTAGTTGCGCGCTCAACTAAGGCGCCTTCCACGTCGGTGTCAGGCACTGCACGTGTGGCAAAATATATAAATACCATTTACGCAGTTTTGATTCTGATGGTTAATAAACAATTACACTTTTTGATGCTTGAGCGTACATTTATTTACAGTAAATTACAGAATGTAATAACATTTGATGTGATATTAATACAAAATTGTGTAGCACATATGTATTAGGATACTGTATATTATTCCGTTGGTATTTCCTTGTACAAATATTGTCTACACTTATTCATGTGGTTTGATAGTTTCTTGCAACCTGGCACACGCATGTTGTGGTTGCAATTCTGAAAAATGATTAAAAGTAATATTTAATTTGGTAAGTTGCTTTTATGATTTTTTAAATAATAATAGTAACGTAAGACACACACACTACTTTAGTATTCTTGTTAACCCTTGCAGCTAAGCTAAATGCTTGTGTTACACGTGGGTTTACATCAGTAGTACACCAGTGTACTACAGGGTGGGTACATGGGTTTCAAACCCGGTAAGAGCAAAACAGTAGTTTTTTCAAATCCGTTTGTCAACCGAACAAAATCGGTAGGTAATTGAAGAAATTTAGTGTTGTCAAGAAAATAACAACCTGGTCTAACTACAGAACTTCGATATCGTATTTGGGTGGTGGAGGTCTGATGGCAGTCGCTTCACGTATAATTTCGAAGTTCGGCCGTATCGTAGTTGGTCTGGAAGCCGGTGTTGTTAAGAAAAAAACCAAGTCAATTTTTTTCAACGACCTTCGAGGGCGCCAAAGTGTTATCAATAATTTTATGAATTGCGATTCAATTTCTTATGCAAATCCACATGAATCAAAATGGATAGTATAGAAATTTTAGTTATTATTTTTTCTTTTTTATTCTATAGGGGGCAAACGAGCAGACGGGTCACCTGATGGTAAGTGACTACCGTCGCCCATGGACACCTGCAACTCAAGAGTCACCAGTGCGTTGCCGGCCTTTGAGATAGGAGTACGCTCTTTTCTTGAAGGTTTGAAGGTCGTATTGGTCCGGAAATACCGCAGGCGACAATTTGTTCTAGAGATTGGTCGTGAGATTGATTTCCGAGTGCATTCGAAATGATTAAAAATACACTCACCCATATAACGTTGCTTCTTATGCATATAAGTAATTTGTCAACTACGCATTCAACATAATGTGGAGTGGAGAATGGTCTTTGGGGTAAAGGCGGTCCTGCCTTCTTTCCCAAGCATATTGTTTTCGCTTGCTTTACACCTTCAACAATATTCGTCTGGGTTTCACCCCATTTGTCTAAGAATAAACCCACTGCATCATAGTTCACAGTTTCATTGTCATACAGAAGATTATATTTCTTGAATATACATATTCTTGGACTGCACTGGAAAATATAAAAGTAGTATTTTATTTTTATCTTTTATTGACACAAAAATGTTATTCACGTTATTCAATAACTATAACATTACGATTTAAAATACTCCCGAGTCGAAAATTCCTTCAATGATTAGAAAAGAGCTGATGATCTTCGAACGGCTGAACAGATTTTCTTTATTTTTATCTAAGAACACTCCCGACTAATGCGTAATGCGAAATACATGGATTTACTAACTTTTAAACTTACGCGTTTCATGATAATATATTATGTTAACAGGAATTCACACACACGGTCGTGGTTACAGGCTGACTGTCAGCCTGTGATCACAGCCAGTGCAACCTGGTCGAAACGTCAGGCAAATGAAAGGCATATCGTGATCGCGTTAATTCCGTTAACATAATTATAGGTACATTGATAGTTAATAGGTAACTGAAACGGTAGTAGGCTATCAAGTCAAAGTCAATGTCATCTGTTTGTTACGTCAAAACGATACATTGTATAGAAACTTGACTATGAAATAACGGTTTATGATGTCATATCCCGCTATTGTTAAACCATCTATTTTTAATGTTTTATTTTGCAATTTAAAATAATGACAGACTTGAAAATGTTAAGACATCTAGTTTTTCAGTCTTAATAACACTTCAATTTACCATAGTACAGGCTCTGCATAGTTTGGTACTAGACGGCCGTGTGTGAGTTGTTTCAAATTATTATTGCCTGAAGACTGTTGAATTCATAATTTTTTTTTGCCGCAGGCTAATACTGATTACGTTATGAAGAAAAGAGATTTACTACGTGTTGAAGAAAAGAGAAAGTTTATTTTGCTTAAGTGCTACTTTTCATTAAATAAAAATATACAATTATTATGCCGCTCTTCTTGTCCATAAAAAATGTACCTATCTATCACAATACAAAGCTATGCTTAGTTTGCTATAATATACGATTGGCTTGGGTCTAAAGACCGCTGTATATGTTGTCCCCGAGTATTATATATTTATATTTACATAATACGTGGAATATTACTTACGTCTCTGGACTTCCAAGGTCTGGACTGATCAGGTGCCTTGAAACCGCATCTTGCTAAATCTTTTTCAGGGAATAGAGGATCCACAGGGCAACACTCCTGAAGGTTTATCTGTCACCAACAAAAAGGATATTAATGGGCATGTCAATGTCCCTAGTGTAACGTGTGTTTGTGTATATAATCTTTATATGCAAAAAATTAATCCCTATTTCCCTTGGTCACGGCATCACGCGTGAACGGCTGGACCGATTTCGCTAATTCTTTTTTTTTGTGTTTGTTATTGTCAGGAGAAGGTTCTTATGAAAGAAAAAATAAAAAACTTGAGCAGAAAATTAGAAAATTTAAAAAACTTAACGAGGTTCTTATGATAACTAGCTGCGCCCCGCGGTTTCACCCGCGGAGCACAGCTATATAGTCAGCAATACAAGTAAATAAAATTGAAGTATCTCTTTGTAATGTAACAATAATATTTTTTAATAATAATAATTAAAAATCTGTTTTAATTTTTTTTGTCTGTCTGTCTATTCAGTCCGGCTAACTTCCGGAACGGGTGGATCGATTTTCACGGGACTTTTACTGGCAGATAGTTGGTCTTATAAGGAGTAACTTAGTTTACTTTTATTTTGGAAAAACAATTAGGGTTCAATGCAAAATATATAAATATGTACAAGCGAGCGAAGCCGGGCGGAAACTGCTAGTTAATTAGAAAAACATTACAATCTGTCGATACGCACGCATTGCACGCAAACAAGGATGTAGTGCACTATACAGGTAAGCAGCACTCAAGTCGTAAAAACCTTTTAACGAGTCTCACTGATATACGTTTTTTCTGCCGAGGTTTTCCCGAGGGACTAAAATATGGGGTTTTTAAGAAAGGAGCGTATAACTTGTTAAAGGGTCGGCAAAGCGCATACAAGGCCCTTGGAATTGCAAGCGTCCATAGGCTACGCTACCCGTTTACCATCAGCCCGGTCGTATGCCTATTTGCCAACGACATGATATAATTTCTTGTTTATACTTACTGTAATACATAATAACGTTGCAAAAAGGATGTATTATAATTTCAGATTCAGGATGAATAGGATGTCACAATGTATATAACGACAATTGTATTATAACAATTATGACAATAGCAATAGTAAATTATTATAAAAATTGCGATAATAAGACAGGACTCATAATAATACTATTATGATTCCTGTGTTAATTCCATTTTTTTTTATTATTAACTGATTAATATTGAGAAAAATAAATAAGTACATAATTTAGTCATAAGAGCAAACTACTACTAACTAACTTCACATATATAATCAATAGAAATGGGTCGGTTGCAATGAGGCCGATTCCACCTAGTCCGTGCTTTTTGCTGCCTAGTTGGTACCTGGTTGCCCACTAGAAATATAGCCATTTTATCTAAAAATAATTAAAAAAAATAAAAAGAATAACCACATGTTGCCACGTCAATAATGACACGTCACCTACATACATTTTACATGACATAAATGACATATTGTAGACATAGCTAAAGTCATAGACTAAAAAGTGATGTTTGTGAAGTAGGTTAATAATAACAATGTGTATTTAAATTATAGACTTAGGTAACATAAAAAAAAGGAAAAAATGTACGCTGAGGTTTTTGCAATAAATTATATTTTCTTCTATTTAAAATGATAATAAAAGTAAGAGCCATTGTAATTGTCATTTATAGTAAGTGCTGGGGATCATTTGAGTCTATCATTGAGCCCTAGAGCTTCCTACTCAGTATCATAAAACCAGCAGTACGCTATTAGTAATACTTCAGTCGTCACGATTTAAATTGTTACCTTTTCAATTGGTTGTGAACGTCGTATTCGTCCTCTTATATGAATGTAATGAAACTTTGAACCAAAATTATCATGTACCTGGTGAAGAACATAAGCTATTTATGTAATAATCCTAACTATTTTGTATACACGTTGTTATGGGTACAGAAAGGGTAAAGGAAGGAGGTTACCTTACATTGACTGGCCTGCTGGTCTAGTGGTTAGTGACCCTGACTGTTGAGCCAGAGGTCGCGGGTTCGATTCCCACCCAGGACAAATAATTGTGTGATGAGCATGATCATTTGTTCTGTGTCTGGGTGTAATTTATCTATAATATGTATGTATTTAGAAATACATAAGTATGTTTATCAGCAGTCTGGTTACCATAGTACAAGCTCTGCCTAGTTTGGGATCGACGGCCGAGTGTGAGATGTGTGAAGTTATTATTATAATTACTTTATTCAGAAAAAAAAATGTTACTAATGGATGGAAAAATAACAATTAGACGGTTGATAAAGTTTACGCAGGCAAACAGGTGAAACAATCATCAAATTGGTGCATTACTATTTGAGAATATCGCGGACATACAAACATACATATGGATCCAATAGAGAACCCTGTTTGTAATCCGTAAAAAATATAAACGACTGAAGTGTAACAAAAATTTTTACTTTGTAACCGATTTAAAAAAAGGAGGAGGTTCTATGTTCCACTGTATATTTTTTTAAATGTATGTTCACCGATTACTCAAAGGCACCTGGACCGATTTGAAAAATTCTTCTTTTGTTTGAAAGAGTATAATATTTCTCAGGTGGCCCTATGATCATCACATCAGGATCTGATGATGGGATCCTGGAGAAATCGACTGAACTCTTCAAATTTTATAGGTATACTTGAAGCGATTTGGGTATTTTGAGGGCATTGAAATCGGTGATACTTTTTA
Source organism: Euplagia quadripunctaria (assembly GCA_963859945.1). Lineage (NCBI taxonomy): Eukaryota > Metazoa > Arthropoda > Insecta > Lepidoptera > Erebidae > Euplagia > Euplagia quadripunctaria. Next base: position 5,386,366 of record OY982569.1, on the reverse strand, counting down.
ACTGACGTCGAAAAGCTAGTTAAATATTTAACATTAACTTTAAATATGGTTAATGCTAACGTTGCTGAGCCAGCTTGTGACCACGGCCAGCTTAACCGTCAAGGTCAGGCAATTCAAAGACTTTTATAACCTAAAAAGTACCTAATCGCGTTAATTCCCGTTGACATCTATATATTAATACGTGAAGCGAAAACTTTGGATCCCTTTTTACGAAAATTGGGCGGACGGAGGAGTATGAAATTTCGCACACTTATAGTTTATACAGGGAAGAAGTGACGAATGCTAAAATTTTGGAACAATATTTGCTACAAAGTTTAAAAAAATGCAAAAACGGGTACATACAGCTACGAGTGTCCAGTATATATTTTGACCTGTCATGGTACAAAAGTCTATACAATGACAGGTCAAGTAACATTGGCCAATGAAATAAACTATGGTCAAAATTCGACCACCACGGGATCTCTAGTAATTATAATTAGGTCTAGCATTTCTTTAGATTTAGACTCTTGCATTATACATAACCGACATTCAAGACGCGGTATCGCGAGCAAAACTTAATTACGTACATCAAAATATCGTTAAGACTTTTTTAATATACTTACGTTCTCTGGTGGTCCGTAACAGTCCTTTGGTACACTTGGATCTATAGGATAATCAGGTTCGAATTCGTCAAATTCTGCACATATCGTCTGAAAAAGAAATTTAATATTAAAATCTTCTCAATATATGCATGTTTTATGGATGCCAAGTTACATATAATATTGCAATGTGATGTTCTTTAACCTGAGTATACCTACTAGGCAGTAGTAGAGTACATATATGATAAGTGAAAGTAAATAAATTAATTAAGTGGTGATAAATAATTAATTGGTGATAATTAATTAATTTATTGATGTTTTGATAAGATATGATTATTTTTCTTTTTTATTGAGTACCTGATGGAAAGCGACGATGAAGACGAATATGGTACACGCTCATCTAAGAAAAGCCTATTCAATCTACTCTTGAACGTTCTAGAATTATAATTGTCTGGAAAAATAGACGCAGACAGTTCATCCCAGACTTTGGGAACCCACAGCAAAAGGGGTTTAGTTCGAGCTTTTGGTGTTTCGGCAATCAAAGGATGGTCGGATCCTCTGTCTGCGTCTAGTAGTTCGATGAAAGAGTAAAGCTTTCACACAGTCACCAAAGTGAATCCCATAAAAAACAGATAGGCAGGCCTTTACTACCATGCTCAAGTGTCTTATAATTTTTGAGCACATTATGCAACAATTTTGGCAAAAAACATTTGGCACATCTGATAATAAGCGGTTAACATTTCCTTAAAAAACTCGCAACCCTTAAAAATGTGTCACTTGCCAATCCAACCTGAACTCTTATGGAGATCTAATGATACTACAAATGAACAGGCAAACAAATCATTTTAAATCTACAGGAGGCATGGCTATTTTTCTATCTGAAATAATTGCACTTGAAAAATCTATTAAGTAAATATTAAAACAAAAGTTTCTGAGCTTACCTGAATTACAGCGAATAAAATAATTGCCTGGAGAGATGTGATCATCATGTTGGATTTAGATAGTCTGATGGTATGGATGTAACTCCAACGGGTTATATACCGAGCGACTACCGGTCGTGACTGTTGTCAACACACGGGAAACAATCAAGGTGTTGATCAAAGAGTACAAATATGTGCTGCAGACAGATCAGTTCGTACATCGCACTTTGCAAAACTAATATGACAAGATACGATTGATTAAGGATCCACACTGGATGGTATTAGTGAAGTACTCGATTTTATAAATAAGAGTCACTTAATTCCAGGTGATTTAGATTTTGCCCTATTAAATAAAAAGAAAAGTACAATACTTATGTGAATTCACTTAGTAATAGGGGTTAAAGAGAATACCTACTAAAAAAGTGTGACCTATATTTCAAAAAGTCTCTAAAATTAATACCAAATACATTATATTAAAATCTCCTAAAACAATATCTAAATTATGAAAATAATATAATTAGAAGAACAAGCTAAGCAATTTTGAGTTAGTGTTGGACATCTAGATGTGAAAAGGAAGCTTTAGAAGTTTGATAATATATATATGATAATAGATATATAAATAATAATAATATATGATATGTACAGTACTCGCAACCCGCCCCGGCTTCGCACGGGTATTAAAAATATCTTCACAATCATCATCATATTTTAACCAATTAACACAAAACCTTAACAAATTATATACCTAAACCTTCCTTATGAATTGCTCTATCCATTGGTGAAAACCGCATGAAAATACGTTGTGTAGTTTTTTAGTTTATCGCAAACAGACAGACAGACAGACACGGTGGGAGACTTTGTTTTATAATATGTAGTGATAAACATAATAAAGCTTCTGAGTCTGACAACTGTTTGCTCAGTAGGTAAACTTTAAAAATGGTTGTAAAGCTATATTTGCCTAAAGATCAAACTCTAAACTACTAATAACGTATTACTTTTGTCTTGCAAAACTTATACTAATACGCTTTGTCGAAGGATCCAGCTTTATTTAAGAACTAAAAACTTTTTATGTCATATATTATAAATAGTATTATTGTGTATTAAATAATAAATATGCGGTTGTCGCCTCTGCAAAATATAAAGCCTCAACATAATTGTGTTAATGTGAATTTTTAACAGCAAAATCTAATTCCTTAAATTTTCTTCTTAATTAACCGTCGATTTTAGTTACTATTAGTTTATTTTTCTTAGGTTAATATCATCATGCTCGATGAAATGACCAATATTTTATCTCTTGTTTCTACTGGGCTTTGTAGGCAGAGCTGGGCAAAATACATGCTTTGCTGTAATTAAAATGCAAAGTACAAAATAATTTTTCGCATGTATTTAAAATACAAAATACTTTCAAGTCGTGTATTTTAAATATAAAATACAAAATACAGTGTCTTAACCAGTTGTATTTAAAATGCAAAATACAAATCAGAAAATGTATAAAGAACCATTAATCAGTAAAAGAAGAATTTACTTTTAGGGAAGATTTTAATTTTTTTTTTTAAACCATGTCGATGCGCCTATGGACGCTTGCAACACCAGGGGAGTAAACTTGTAAACTCCTTTCTTGAAATATCTCGTACTGTAGTCGTTCGGTAGAACCTCGAAAGAACTTCAGAACTCATTCCATAGCCGGAGCGAGGAAGAAATTTCTCGTCTATGCACTATGCACGACCATTTAGGTTCCAGGGTGTGAGGATGAATGGCAAGGACCTGTACGATAGTAGAAAGCTGCCGTGGATGCATCGTGTCTAACAGTTACTCAGAGAACGGTTTACAAACGGTAAAACACAAGGAAAAGGAGGCAGAGTCTCTTTTTAGGCTTCAAGGTTCAATATCGCTTGTGTGTTTAGGACCGTCGCTGCTTCGCTCTATTAAACACACCGACCTTTTGGATGCCAACTTGGCTTTGACATTGCGTTGCTAGAAATGAAAAGAGGTTGATTTGCAACCTCTTTTTGGAGAATGGATAAAAAAATAGCAGAATAAAATAAAAGCTAAAGAAAAAAATTATAAGCACAACTTTGTTTTAATTTGTATGTTATACTTTTTTATATTTATAGAACTTTCAAGAGTAGAACCTCTTTGCTTTTCTCATTTAGGAAGCTGACAAACTATTTAACTCTAATTTTGTTGTTATGGGTCTAACGTAGTGTTTGTATATTCTTTGGTCATGGGTTAATAACTGTCTGTGGTGATAAAAACAATATCTTTACTAGTGCTGCGCTGCTACTCCTGCTGCGGAGGTTAGATTAGATCGCGGAATATATTTTCAAAAATATGTTTTGAAGCCGTAAGTATTAGAAATACTAATTACAAAATACCTCAGTGATAGGTATTTGAAATAACAATTACAAATTACATTTTTGAGATGTAATTGAAATACAAATACCAAATACCTATTTGTATTTCAAATACATATTACAATTACAAGTAATTCAAATACTGCCTAGCCCTGTTCGTAAGTCCGTTGGCAGCTAATTGACGTTTTTATTATGGAGCAAGTGCTGCTGTAATTTCATACTGGTATTACTTCATACAAACTTTGAATAAAATTTCGTACTTAAAAGTGGACTTATTATTATTTGTTAATCTTTTGTATTTAAAGCAGTAATTTGTATTGGTCAATTAGCTGTTTTCTTTACAGCCTGGCTGATGCTCATTACCTATCATCAATCAGTGACTGTTTTGGGGCAGATGCAGTTACTAGTTTTTATCTCCCTCCTTCTTCGCTTTTTAGCATTTTTAGTGTTGTCGATGGTCAAGAAAATTTTGGTGTTTAACTTGCGAACTTTATACAAAACTCGGGTCTAGAACAGGACTTTTATATACAATGCATACTGAAAGAATGCTTCAATTACCACTAACGACAGTCATCTAAAAACGTTTAGTGCACTTTATTGCACTTCAAAATGTAATTTAATATAAATATATACAGGTTGTATCTGAGAATGGAACATTTACTTAGATCACTCAAAGAGCATGACTAGCGTGCAAAAATAATTTTTGAAAAAAAAAACTATCCACGGGTAGGATAGATTTTCAAAATAAAAAAATATCTTCGATTTAAAATCTTTAACTTGTTTGGTGGCTTTTCTGGGTGAAGTTCTTTGTCTTTTTTTATCTCTGACCACGTCTATGCCAAATTTCATGATAATCACTTGAGTAGTTAGGGCGTGATAGCGTAACTAATAAACTCACATAAAAATATTAAAACACACATAAGAAAAAATAAGGACGGAAAAAGACTGCATTTATTCTTTTAATTCTGTTTAAATTTATTTTTAACGGTTTTCAAGCCATAAAATCCCTAGCCCTAGTCACCTATCAAAGGCGCTGAACACATAGCATTTCATAAATGGACGGTGCTAGAAAACCCAAAATTTTTCTATGTTCTAATCAGAATAATACAATATTAGGGCAGTTAATTGAATAGTATGTTCAATAGTTAGTGCTATAATTGGATCTTGTTCATCGACTATCACGTCGTGAGACAGAATTCAATATTTTTACAATGTCGAAGTCATTTTTAAATATACTCGTATATCTCTAGAATTTAGAATTCAGATTTACTTATTTTATGTTTGTGTGCAATCTTGAAGACCTAGTTTCAAATCCTGGATCGGAAAAGTTGGTTGTTGAATATTAGTTAATACTAATATTGAATTTTGCTAATGCACGTATTCTAGAAACATATACTATAAATGGCAATAGGCTCGCCCCCTATTATGTCGAACTAAGGGTATAGCTAGCGAAATGTGATTGTAATGCAACTCTGCCTACCCTGCAGGAATATATAATTGTGAGTGGTTAAAAATTTATAGGATATTTGTTAACTCAAATATTTCGCCTCTTACCATAAAATTCAAAAGTTAGAATCTCATAATTGCCCATTGTTTAAAAAGTTTTTAGAATATCTTTATAACATTCCAATTTGTTTGTATAAAATCGACAATTAATTAGCAGAACTAATGGCATAACTTAGACATGATAATTACAATAGCAGTAGAAGTGTGTCGGATGTCCTCAAGCCTCAAGGTCCTTTATCATCACGCTTAGTGATCAGTGTCAAGTACTGTCAAGTGATCTTACGACCTTGAGTTGGATACTAGTGGACGTCGAACAATTACACTCAGTACAATGAACCAGCGGATAATATATATGCTTATATGTTCGGTGTCATTACTGTAATAAAGATAAGACTATAGCGGTGTGCCTCAGGGATGTATTGTAGGTCCAGCGTTGCATACGTAAGTAGCGGTATGGACAAGTTTATTCTGTTATCAAGTAAATATTTCAAGTGTCTTATTGTTGTTTTGTTTCAAAGTAGTGGTCAAGTCTACTGAAGATAATAACTAAAAATAAACTAGCGACCCGGCCCGGGTTCGCACGGGTGCAATTGAAAGCTGTAATTTTGTCGTTTAACATACTTCCAGTCTACGGCTAACACATTTAACAAATTAGATTTTTATAGCTATCACTGTCAGTTTAACCATTACTGCAGTTATTACAGAATCTTTACATAGTATGAAACAAAGTCGCTTCCGCCATTTGTACGCTTATATCTTTTAAACTACGCAACGGATTTTAAATCGGTTTACACCAATAGATAGAGCAATTCAAGAGGAAGGTTTATACGTATAGTTTAATATTGTTTTGTGTTAATTTGTGTAATCATGTGAGGATAATTTTTTACCACATTAGTATCCACATTACAACCGTGCGAAGTTGGGGCGGGTCGCTAGTTTGTATATTTACAAAAGTTTTTTGCCCGCGACTGCACCTGCGTGAACTACAGAATATAACTAATTCACTCGCGTAGATCTCGATCCCGTGGGGGTATATGGATAAAAAGTAGCCTATGTTACTTTTTTTTACAAGCTTTATATTAGCTTCACTTGTATGTATGTTTGTTTTGTATGTTTGTTACCGACTCCTTTGGGCACGATTTTGACCCACTTTAAACGACCACATTTCATTAAAATTTTGCACACCTGTCAAAGACCGATGACAATGCAATAATTCGAATAAATTTTTTATTTTTTTTAGTTGAATTTTCTATAAAAGCGTGTTTTTTAGTTTTTTAATTTTAAACTGTAATTATTTATTTGAATAAAGAATATTTGTAACATGGGTCACACATTACTAGTATTCTTGTTAATCCATTCAGCTAAGCAAAGTGTATAATAATGTAATGGGTGGGGTTCGACCCCTCAACCACTTGATCGCAAGTCCGACGCCTTAGCCATTACGCTACCGCCGCTTTGTAGTCATAAACATGTACGCAATTGATTCATGTATCATCAATAGTTTTCGCAGCGCACGCCATATAATGACTTTCATCGGAACATTTATGATACCTTCGGTTTCACTACATAAGTTTTCGTAGGGATCTCTCATTTTCAATAAAATACAGTTTATGTCACTCTCTGATAACGTAGCTTTCTGTAGGTGCTTTAAAACAACCGGGTAAGTACTTTTTGAGCTTATCCATTACAAACTAACGTACAAAAATACAAACATTCATTCAACGCGACAAACTTTCATCCCCATCACCTGGATAATTGGCAGTCCACCACTGTGCGGGTCTCCAGAAATTTTTTGCCTCGCACAACAAATCCTTGGGACAAATTGTCGCCTGCGGTATTTTCGGACGCTCTTTGCTTGAATTTTTGAAGGTCGTATCGACCTTCAAACCTTCAAGAAAAGAGCGTACTCCCATCTCAAAGGGCCGGTAACGCACTTGTGACTATTGAGTTGCAGGTGTCCATGGGTGACGGTTCGAATCCACCCAGTATACTATCGAAGTAAACAAATACCTTTATTTGTACGTGTGAAGCCCCAACGGGCTGTCATTTGGTTTTCAGTAGGGCGATAAGAAAAATACTCATTTTCCAAACAAAACAATGATATTGATACAAAACACATTTAATTACTCAATCTCTTATTCTCAACTCTCAACTTACAACTTTATTTTTACATATAAATAAATACATTTAATATTTCTCGTAACTACAATACTTAGCATTTCCAGGCGTCATTTGGGCATTTCTGTAACAACATAAAATGAAATTTAGACCTTCGTGCGCAAGTTTTAAGGAATGATAAACAGTTAATATGTGCGTAACTTCCAACAATGCCGTGATCACAAGAAAATCGCAAACAATCTAAAGATTGCATAACAAATTAAACAATACACCTCCTCTTATAATGGCTTACGTCACATACAACTTCTCAAGACACATGAAAAGTATTTGCTGATTGTGATGTTGAACGTGTTTCTGATTTCAGTAAATAAAAATGTTCACCATGTACTATTTTCGTATTTTGTAGGGTTCCGTACCCAAAAGGGTAAAAACGGGACCCTATTACTAAGACTCCACAGTCCATCTGTCTGTCTGTCACCAGGCTGTATCTCATGAACCGTGATAGCTAGACAGATGAAATTTTCACAGATGATGTATTTCTGTTGCCGCTATAACAACAAATACTAAAAACACAATAAAATAAATATTTCAGTGGGGCTCCCATACAAAAAACGTGATTGTTTTTGCCTTTTTTGCTCGATTTTACTTGTACGATGGTGTGGAACCCATCATGCGGGAGTCCAACTCGCACTTGACCGGTTTTTAGATACAACTGCCAGTATGTTCATCTAACCCACACCACACAGCGTTCCTCCACAATATTACTCTCGTTGATATACTTTCTTTTACTATTGTCTGATTGATTGAATTGATGAAGTTTACACACATGTGTGAACTGGGACTTAATCGCGGTATAATTTTAAATATGAAAATTAACAAAAAATAAATATATATTTACCTATGTTATAGAATTACCTTTAACATAGCGATCCCAGTGCATGCGAATACGTCATACGCTTTGCAAGGATAATCCAGGTGCTGTCTCAAGTCTGTATCGACACAGTCTTTGATGGCTTTGTCTACAGCAGATGACCATCCTTTATGATCCTCCGCCCACTTAATTAGATGGTTCTTGTAAGCCTCCTTATTCAGTGTATCTTTATCGATAAGAAAACCAGACTCTTCGAATATACATTGCACATCATTGCACTGTAAGGCAACAAGTTATTTTAAATTTGGAATGCAGTTATAAAACACGGTAATCTAGATATTGTTTATTAAATGTTTAAACTAGCTAACTAGGTTAAGGTATTGTGGATAGCTGTGACCACCAATGACCATATTTCGATCGATTCAATTCGATCGAAACAACGACTGGTAAATACCACGGGTAAATATTACCACGGTGTATACAATATTTTGCATAAATGGTTAAAACAATTAAATTTTGCTTACTTTATTGTCAAACACTTTAAATAAGCTTGATGCGATTACAGTGTAATATATAGTTATATTTAGGGTAACTTAAGTTATAATATATTCAAAATTTACACATGTTTTGAAGGAGTTTGCAGTTAGCTAACGCTACTTGTGTAATTTTCTTTACTTGTGAAGATAGAATGATTCTAATAGGGTTGCGTAAAGTTGCATTACGTTGTACGTAAATCTACTCAAGATTTACTCGTATGTAAGCTACAAGTGCACTTTCCCAATTCTTTACACACAATGTTATAAAGAACTAAGAATACTACATGCTGTGCATGTAACTGATAATTAATTATAATAAAGAGTTGAAGCCCCAAGAACATAATAAGTAAGATCTACAATCATGTCATTATTACAAGATTATAATAACATTAAGTTACAACAAGTACATGACACGTACAATAGACGAGGTCTGTTAGCCGACTTATTTCCTTTCAACATTCAATTTCTAGCGGACTAAACTAACAACCCACTATTCTAACATTTTACTCACTCACGCACTTACAGAGAGAGGACTGTTTGGCTTTTTACTCTATCGATTTGCAAGTGTGACGGATCAACACTTACCGGTCCGTTCAGTTTAGAGTTTGTACAAGTAGCAAGGTGTTTGGCATCACCGATCTCAGGTATTTCGCAGCACACTGATAGTGGTTTCTGAAAAGTAAGATTATATAAATATATATAAAAGCGAAAGGATACCCCCTCATTCATCTAAAACTACTTGACCTATAAAGATGAAATATTAGAGGTATGTAGGCCTATAAAGAGACAGAAGACCTATGGGTACCTCACCCATAGGTAGAAGACTTCACCTAAGAACGAAATTTGCGATAGGGCCCAATTTGGGAGGTAAGCGCCCTTGCAAATTTCTATGAAAGTTCTTAGTTTTTTGTACTAGAGACCTGTTTATCAGGGAGATATTTCATAGGTAGGACACATGAGAACGGATTTTACGAGAGATTAAGGAGGTCTAAGGGCTCTCGCAGGCTTATATGAAAATCCTGGGATTTTTGTACTAGAGATCTGAAATTTGAAAGGGAGTTGGTTTATAGCAAGGACACGTAAGCTTAGAATGGATTTTGCGACAGGGCTGGATTAAGGAGATCTAAGGGCTCTCACAATTTTGTATGAAAGTCCTTGGTTTTTTATACAAGAGGCCTGAAATTTGTTAGTTATTAGTTAGTGTATAGGGTTTTTAATTCTTCATAGTAAGGATAAGACTTATTTTTGTATAAAAGGGAGCTCTACATTTTTTTATGGTATAACAGGCAAACGAGCAGACGGGTCACCTGATGGTAAATGACTACCGCCGCCGATGGGCCCCTGCAACTCAAGACTCAGAAGCGATGCCACCCTTTAAGGCGGAAGTAGGAGAAGGAGAGAGAGAGGGGGGAGGGAAGGATTAAGGTCTCCCTTAACCTCACTCACTCGGCGAAAAGCAATTGCACTGCAATTGTTTTGTGTGAGGCCGTGGTATCACTCCGGTCGAGCCGGCCCATACGTGTCGAAGCATGGTTCTCCTACGGTAGAAAATAGTACCTACATGAAATAGACCTATGCGCCTACCGCGGAAGTAAGTCAAAATAAGCTTAATACTTACTTAAGCACATAGCTTAATATGAAACAAAATATTTACCAGGGTTGCACCTTTTCGTCCTCCTTTGCTAAGAACATCAGCATTAATCGCCTGAAACCAATGTTACATTAATATTAAAAAGTTTTAGCTCTGGGTTGATTACACAGTAACTTCATATTTGTTTTTCTAGACGAGAATAATAAACATGATTTTTTTATTCCGATATTAAAGTGATGTGTTCCGTAGTCCTTGGACAAAATTACTGAGATTAAAATCAAATTAAGGTTTCAATATATGACGCGAATATATAATTTATAAACAAAGACTTTGAGTTTTCATCAGAATTTTGGAGAAGTATAATATTTTAAGTGACCTTCAATTTTATTTGATTTTGGTCATACTGTAAACATCAATATGGCGATATGAAATTATGATTCTGTAGCGGCTAATATCAGAATGACATCTATCAAGTAAGCCCAAATTTAATATTAAATTTAAACTCTCAATGTTACCTAAGACGGCTTGAGCGCATTTTTGCGTTTTATTAACTTGTTATTACAATAAGACTTAATAAAAAAACGGGTAGGCAAACTTTATAGTTAGAATTAAGCCTTCATCTGTGCGTATAGCGCGTTAAATTAAATTCTATACCATCTTTGTGATAGTTCTGTTATGTCCCACTAATCCCACTAATATTATAATTGTGAACGTTTGGATGGATGGATGGATGGATGGATGTTTGTTACTCTTTCACGCAAAAACCACTGAACCGATTGCGATGGAACTGGGAATGTAGATAGCTGCAGACCTGGATTAACGCATAGGCTACTTTTTATGCCAACATTCCCACGGCATCGGGACTTACGCGGGTGAAATCGCGGGGCGCTGCTAGTAGTTTCACCGCAATCGGTTCAGTGGTTTTTGCGTGAAAGAGTAACAAACATCCATCCATCCAAACTTTCAAATTTATAATATTAGTGGGATTATCTTTTAAAAAATTAATACCGACTATAATGCACCTGATCATAATAAATTATAATACGCTGGATGTATAAGGTGTCAGTGTTTTTTATTCTTTAACGTCCACCCTTAGCGATGGAGGAATATTTTCTTCGAATTAAATTTGGACCAACCAATCAATTGAAAAGAGACTTATTGAAACCGGTTCACATTGGGCGAGGATATCACGTAACATAAAAACAAAAATATTTATTGAGAGCCTTCTTGTTTTTTTAAGTCGATTTTAAGTATTAGATTTATTAAGCATAAATTGCTTAGCAACCTTAGTACAGTAATAGAATCGTTACAAGTGCAATATGAGAGCAAATGCACGAGTTACTATAAAAAATAACCAAAATCCCTATGCCTTTAATATTTATAAAAGTTCTCTGGATTTATGCAGGATCTCATCATAAATTCCTGACCTGATGAAAATGGAACCAACTGGAAAGAACGCCCGAGAGGAATGAAGAAAAAAAAATTTCGACGAACTGAGAATCTCCTCCATTATATTTAAGTCGGTTAAAAATCATCAAAATAGGTACGGCAGCTATTTTGATGATTTAAAACCGACCTAACCTAACCTGGGGTATTTTCCATACCCCAGGAAGTCTTGGGGACTCTTACGCCTATACCCTGTATGAATGATGCCAACTAGATTGATATATTGCAAATCATAAAAATCAATAAAATATATCAAATCAAGAGTGCCGCTAAGAAAGGTTAAAAAATGCAGTAAGCAAATATATCATATTTAGAAAAGATAAATAATGCACAATTACAGTTACTGCACGACTTATGTTAAATCTGGGAAAGGATAAGAAGATGATGATTAAAGTACACGACGCGTACTGACAATCATCTAGTTTTAAAGACTGAATAACTATAAAAAAAGTACGCACACACCTTACACTTAAACATTAATAAAGAAGTCTTACAAACCCACTAGAGACTTATTACTTTATTTTAATCCTTGCATTTGTAGCAAAATAAAATGTGTAAACAAATAACTCAATAAAAAACTCATTTTTCACTAAGATCCGCTACTTGATTAAAAACAAGACAATTGTATTATTTTAGTAGTTTATTCTACTTACAGAAACAAACAAAACAAAAGCAATAAACTTGTCCATCTTGGAGTCCCGCTCGTTCGGTACACTCTCTTTCTTATGACTGATTAAGAACAAAATTAACAGAACAACATTTACTTATATTTATATCACTATGTTTATAAATACAACAGTTATCTGAATGTCAAAGTGCAATTTTAATACTCATAGTAGTCACAGATGGCAATGTTCCTAGAATGTATAAAGTTTATTATTGTTACGTCGAGAAACATTTTTAAGTCAGTTACACAACGATGCTTATATAAAAATTTTAACTGAGTTCGCTCTCAAAATAGCGCTTTGTTTAAAATATACTACACTACCAGAAAATTATATGAATCACATGATGGCGACGTAAGTCCGTCACCGACTTATGACTATGTAAAAATAAAAGCATCTTTCTTCTTGAGATATCGCTGGTAATCAAAATTAAATTATGTATATGAGTCCACAGCTCAGTGAAGTTGCTAGGCACTAAGGGCGCGCTAGACATGTTGTCAAGAATCCCATTTCAAAAGTGATACGTAAATTCGCCTGCAGGAAAACTCACGCTCACCTATAACGAGATTGTCATATAATATAAAACCAAAATTACCTGTCATAGGTTTAAAATTAAATAGGTATGTTTTTTTATCATCCTGGACAACATTATCGTCCTTTGGTTTACCTTCAAAAGAGATAACTATAGTACAACACTATAGAAGGTACCGAATACAGTATGATAGAATTAACTAATTATAATTCACGATCAAATTAATCTTTAGTTACAATTGTGAAAGTTCTTATACTTTTAATCAACAATAGTCATAGTAATGCCAGTACGGATAAAGTTCATTTTACTTAAAAAAAAAAGTGCTATATAGGGTCTAAAAAAATTATGAATGAGTACAAAAGACAGGAGGATACTCGGCATACCTGTCAAATAAACTCACAATACTTATTAAACTTTAAAGTACCAGGCATGGTGGCTTGAAGCTGTTTATTTACTTCGCAATTCAACTTTAGCATTATTCAGATTTTATTTTGATCTACATAATTATATCTGGTTTAAAATATTTTTATTTGTTCTAAATCTGTAAATTTAGATTAATAGATTTAGTTTACATATAAAATATTATAAACAGAAATGACATGTACTGCTATATTTACAGTAGTCACAAACATAGATAAGAGACTTTTATTGCATTTATGTATGTCCCTGCCCTTACATAGTTTATTTTTTTAATTTATTTAGTTTGAAATGTTTATTTTCTTTGAACATTTTGACATTGAATTAGTTTTCTCACTATAACGATGTATTTGTAATATGGAATCATTAGTGCTTCAAAATAAGGTCGTAGTTATTTAATATTTGGTAGAATATAATATGATAATTGTATGAAGTGGAAGTGTGCATCTTGGAGTAAGATAAAAGCAGAAATTCATTTATATTTTGATTTTAATTATAAACAGATAAAATTATGTCACGACCTGAAGTAGGTAGCTGGGATGGATTGGATGCGGAAGGTGGAGGATCAGGCTATCACGTGCATTGGGAAAGGCTTATGCTCCCAGCAGTGGACTGCAATTGGCTTTTAATTGATTGACTGATTGATGATATATACTTTTATAATGATTGACTTAATTGTGTTAACGCCCAATTATTTTCTTATTAAAGCTAGGATTCACTTGTAAATAAAAGAAGTTTTATAGATACAAGGTGCATCTGAAAATGAAACACTCACTTAAATCACTGAAAAAAAACCTTCCCACTTAAAGTTTAATTTTCCAGATATTATCACCGTTTCTCATAAATAAATACACAATTTTTTCCCCTAAAAAAATAAGGTAAGAATAATATTTAACCCAGTTCTATTAATTGGCTCGAAAATTTTCCGAAGCCTTTTTATCTACCAGAGAGATACATTTCCTAATAAACGGGGTAATCATATTATTGCTTGATATTTAAGATCTTTTGCAGTCGAAGGGCCTGACAGCCCAAAAAGGGGATTTTTTGCTGCGGTTTTATTAACTGACTGGGTTTTTCCATATTTAACCAACCAACTCAACTAGTTAATATGAGAAAAAAATGCAATGGGAAAAATTGTAAAATGTAGAAACTTTCGTGAAGATTTATTTACGGACCGATATAAATTTGTATTTATTATCAAACTGTGTCATCTGTATAAAAGTTATAAATAGTCAGACAGTCTTAACAGAGTTAACTTTATATAATATTTATATATTTATAACATTGATTTAGATTAGCAGGAATTGCTGTTTAATTTACAATAGCATACCAGGAAAATTGTTCGTTTAAACGGCAAAATATATGTAAGTAATAACATACATTTCTTGAAATTCTATATTGGCAATAACTATTCTCACAATTTGTGCTAAAAACTGTTGATGTTATTGTCGCCGTCTTATTAATGTTTTAGATCGTGTTCCAGGTTAAGGGCGCTTTTATTTGAGACGAATTTGTTTGCGCCAACCAAAAACATGTGCCTGTTAATAACGTGGTGTTATTACAGCAAAAAACGTTCTATTTTAAATTAGAGCCATGCAGTCTTCACGGCGACCACGTGATCGATTTGCGGCCGCGTGGACACGGCGCGATAGCTGCAAGTTTATTTTCTTATTCATAAGAATTATTTTCACGATTTCGAATGCTGAGTAATAACTTAAACCACAGCCTCAAGCGGATAGTAGGTTAGTTTTACACTAGATAATACCTCGCTAAATATAGATAAAACTAAATTTATTTCCTTTGCTCCAAGCCCAGCAACTCTCCACCGACTGCGACTGTATGCAAATTATTGGCGTGTCTGAGATCAAATATCTAGGGGTCTGGATTGATAATCATCTTCCTTGGAAGGAACATATTAGGGTTACGACTGCAAGGATTCGTAAATTTATTTACGTATACAGAAATCTTAGATCGGTTCTGGACCTTGACACACTGAAAGCAGTTTTCTTTGCCCTGGTTCAATCCATAGCCGGGTATTGTATATCAGCTTGGTGTTGTGCTGGCAAAACCAAATTTTTGACCCTCGAAAGAGCACACCGAGGCGTTCTAAAGGTATCGTATTTTAAGCCGATTTGGTTCCCTACCTCTCAGTTATATGAGGAGCTGGAAATATTTACAGTAAGAAAATTATATTTATTAACTGTAATTATACGTAAGCACATGGAGATCCCTTATCAACCCAATGCCAATAGAAGAAGAAATTATAAAGTTTGTACAGTCGAATTGTGTAAGTCTGAGCTGGTAAAACGACATTTTCACTACTTTGCTCCCTCATTTTACAATAAAGTAAATATAATTTTAAATATCTATCCCGACCGATTGTCTCCTGGAAGGCGTTATTATTATTATTATATGTTTTTAATCAGATAAAAAAATACTGCCTCATTCATTAAGTTAGAGGAAGAGTAGCAGTGAATACTTACGTCGTTTCAAGTATTATCGCCTAAATAAAATATAGTAATTTACCTTTACAAAGACTGGACACCTTGCCCGTGTTGATGTACACATCTCCAATCCAACATCAACTAATGATTTTTCAAAAAAATATTTAATTGTAGGGGATTTTTAATTAGGAGCTGGTCATCTCGATAAAAGGAAAGTTTGTAATGGCGGTAATTACTGACCGATATTGACCATATAGTGTAATAAGAGCAAGTACTCAAACCTAAATGATATCTTGTGAAAAAAGTGCATAAAGAGAAGAAAGGGAAAAAGTCTAAAAGCTCGCTGCTGTATCATTTTCATCCTATTTGGTAATAAACATAACACTGAATTCTAAACAAGATCCTATGAGAAAGTAAATCTGGAACACTTTGCAGAAAACTCTGATAATACATTTTAACGCTCGCAAGATCCGCCTCTTCCAAAACAGAGAGTAGGGAAAAATCACCTGTTTCAGACACAAAAGAAACTATCTCTCGACCACACGTCGTAATACAATATGAAAATCTTGAAAACACAGTACATTTAAATGGAAAACACTGCCAAGATTCTGTTGCAAACACAGATGGAGTGTATTTTAAAGTATTCATTAAAGGATAAGAATAGTATGAGTTAGACTAGAACTGTAATGTAAGATAATAAAAAGAACAATTGCAGTTGTTAAGTTTAAATTAATTTCAGAAATCCTATTTTTGCAACTGTTCTTGGATTCATTCATAAGTATATTTTCGCCGATCGAATGTTTAATATTTTTTGGTTTGAACGTAATAATAATTATGTTTTCATTTAGACGGAATGCACACACTCGCACGGTTTGCTTTTTTATTTAACTACTCCTTTCTATACTAACATTATTCGTAACGTAGATGGAATGGGTTGGGTTTAAGCGAACTACATTTTAATTGATGGAGAATAATGATTTAAACTTAATTTAATGGATGCTACGTAAGCTACTTACGTGAGCAGTGCAAAATCATCTTCTATATTATATGAAAAAAAAAATATATATATGTGGTTCTATATAACCAATTTGGTTTTTCTTTAATAAAAGGTATTGATGCACATTTTTGTCATTAAGTATTAGAAATCACCAAACTTTCACCCTTTTCAAAAACCAAAAAAGTACCGTCGAACCCAAAAAAGCAAAAATTACAGAGTTCATTTTCTTTTTCTCTATCTCCGGTTCTAATTGAGGGACGCCAGTTGGAGTGAGCTCTTTCACTTCAATTGATTGAGTTGGAGGAAAAGAAAAATCAAGTTAATCCTACCCTGTTCATAATTTTTCATCTCCTGTATTCAACTTAAACTTGCCTTTACTGGCCTGTTGGGCTAGTGGGTTCGATTCCCACCCAGGACAAATAATTGTGTGATGACAATGATCATTTGTTCTGTGTTTGGGAGTAATTCATCTATAATATGTATATATTTAGAAATATATAAGTATGTTTATCAGCAGTCTGGTTGTCATAGTACAGCCTGTGCCTAGTTTGAAATCAGACGGCCGTGTGTGAGATGTGTCAAGTTATTATTATTATTATAAAAGAGCATTATTTTTGGCTAAATTATCAACACAGTGCTGCGGAGTAGCACGGTTCCTCTCGTACTTAGTAAATAGTAGCTACGTCCTGCGGTTTCACCAACGTCAGTCCCGGTAATATCAGGATGAAAAGTAGCCATTAAATCAATATCGTAGGTGAAAACAAATACTATTTATTTAAAAAATCATAGAAAACAAGTATTCGTTTTTTTCAGTTTCTTTTACCGAGAAATTAAATAGGTACGAGTAATCAGACATAAATTTCAAATATGTTTGTGTAGTATTCTTTTCAAATAGCAAAATATGGATCATAAAGTCTTTGTCACAGAAACCTCGAGATTTTTACCTCTGGATTAGACGGCAATTGAATTTTCTGCTATAATAGAGCAAGTGCGCCAGTCCACGATGGACATACCAGTAACAAAAGGTAGCGTGCTTGAAATCGCACTAAGCGACCGTTGTAGTGCTTCCGTAGCCTCTGAGTCTCTAGTGGCATTATGTTACGCTGGTGTACAATAAAGTGTAAAAAAAGTAGGAGTACTTAAATATTTTTATATTTATAAAAAACATTACATTATTACATTATAGCAGTACTTAACTCGTAGATAATTCTTCATCCAATTGAATTCAAAGCCAAAGTTCAAGTACATATGCGAAGTTTTTAACTATTTTTTCAATTATGCTATTTAGATATTTTGTTTTCTAATTTTAGTTATAAAGACAATTTAAAATAAAGAATAACGTATCAAAAATGTTTACTTTGAATAAAAGAACTGTATAACCACGGCCTAATGGCAAAACTACAAGCCGTGCGACTAACTGACTTTGTTGGTCATTACAGATAATTTTTACATTTAAGATGCTTGATTATAACGTCTGCTCGTATTGTTCCAAGGGTAAGGAGAAGACAAGATGTCTTCTCCTTACCTCTTTGGACGAGACTTTACTTCTTCCTCTAATGAAGGTAACATTAAAGGAATCTCTATTTTTTCCGCACACCCGTTAGTTTACTAATTAAGGGTTTGAGGAAGATAATCCGTATGAATAAAATTAATGATTGAATTCAACCCTAAGCAGTAGACACGTCTATTACCGATCTCCGACGCCTAAGCCGAACTGTAGCAATTTTTGGCGACAAAGAAAAAAACCTCTATTAAAATGGCCAAGATGTGTCAAAGTAGATATTGTTGACACAAATAGCGGTCAAGAGTAGGTCTGTATTTTTTGTGTGTCGTATTTTTTTTATATTATAGGGGCAAATGAGCAGACGTGTCACCTGATGGTAAGTGACTACCGTCGCCCATGGACACCTGCAACTCAAGAGCGACAAGTGCGTTGCCGGCCTTTGAGATAGGAGTACGCTTTTTTCTTGAAGGTCTGAATGTCGTATCGGTCCGGAAATACCGCATGGGTATTTCATTTCACAATTTGACGGAACGACTTCTCGTGGAAAATTGTCTAATGAGTGCTTTACTGAAGCCACGGAAGGTAAAAAACGTACTAACTGCGAATTATCAGTTTCATATAAGCTGTAAAGTTTTCGATTTACTATCAAAATGAAAAGATTTACGCTTTTTCAATGTCAATCTACCAAAGAAATCCAATTGTATATGTGTCACCATCCTCGTTCTTTGTGAGATTATATTCGTTGTGACAGATCTCACAGAGTGTGTCAAAAATAATCCCTAATTCAATATTGAGCATTTGAAAATTCTGTTCGTATAAAAATATGTTGACTATATTAGAAGCATAGATAATCGATCGGTGTATAAGTACTTTTAAACCTTTAAAAGTCTACTCTCAGCGCCACGTAACCATGGTGGTCACATTTTGTAAAACACGCACACACACACACGTGTAAGTGACGTGAACATAATCTTACAGAAAACAAAATCTATATTACTACATTAATGTTTGACTTGCCTGTTGGTCTAGTGGTTAATGATCCTGGCCACTGAGCCACGTGGGTTCGATTCCCACCTAGAACAAATTATTGTGTGATGAGCATGATCATTAGTTCTGTATCTGGATGTAATTTATCTATGATATGTATGTATTTAGAAAATAAGTATGTTTATCAGCAGTATGGTTACCATAGTACAGGCTCTGCCTAGTTTGAGATCAGAATGCCGTGTGTGAGATACATCAAGTTAATATTATTATTAAAAGAGTTAGCTACTGCTTAGTGTAGTATATTGTTTGAATATGAATTTAAAAGAAAATCGGTGGTTAGGGCTTTATATTATCAACGATCGAGTTATCTCCGTACATAAATATTTTTTTTGTATATTTCTATGACTTCGTAATATTTGGAATCATACGAGTGAGGTCTATATCCTACAGTGGACGTCCGACGGCTGAAATGATAATGGTAATGATGAGTGAGGCCTCTCATAACCTATAAGAACTCTATTTTCACTGTCAATACAGATTTTATTACTGTTTTCAGTATCAAGTAACCAGGCTGGGTAAAAAACTTTGACATGAACTGGTCATATGCATAACGTTGTAAGACATAATAATGTGGTTCATTGTTTTTGAGAACCAGGGTGGTATACTAACAATGAACAAGTTTTTTGTGAATTCCCTTACAGTATACAGGAATGTACCTAACTCCCTTCAGTGTATTCCGATCAATATGTATTTTAGCCCTTATACACGTCTATTCTCGGTTACAATAGTCTTCAGTTACGTCCCTTCGATTGGTTTAATTAGTCTTAAGGACTAGGACTGAGAAACTAACGAGCAGCGGGTAGCATAGTACATGCTACAGATATTGTTTGTGTGATAACGTCACAAGCAATTACCGGTGCCTGTCCTGCTCACCTTGCAGCTTTGGAGACCCTAGTCTTTACAGTAGTAAAAGAAATTAGGTGAATTCTACCCGAGTACATACATATATTCACGCCTATATTCCCGAAGGGATAGACAGCGGTGTATTAAACACCCACTCACATAATAGGGGGCAAGTCTTTGCCGTCAACCGGCTACTTTGGGAATCAAAATAGGAAGAAAGTTTAGAGGTTATTGAACGGCAAAGGTAGTTATGAAGGGAAGGCAAGGGATATTGCTTGTAAGCTCGAGGAGGTCAGGATTGCTATTGCTGGGAAGTTCGAACCTTCTAACTATGTGAGTATTATTAGTTAACAGTAGTCTCATGTGGGTGCAGTGTTTTTTTAACTACCGAGGTGGCAAAAACCATGCTTCGTGCCTATAAACATGGAATATGCAAGAAGCAAGATTGGAGAGGAAGGAGGTTGGTGAATCAATCTCCCCTTTTCACTCATAAGTTGATGGTTATTATGCATAGCAGCATACTGTTAGTTTGATTAATCAGGATTCATATTCTTACGGATTCTTTTCACCTTATTCGATGTCTGTAACTTTAGCTTATAAGCAGAAAAACCACGAGTAACCAGCATGGCAACTGTTGTGCCATTTAATCAGTGTTTCATATAGATTGGAAATTCTTTCCTGAGTGGTTTGGTTATACTTTTGTCTGTCCGTTTGCCATCATCGGGCCCTATAGTTGGCATCAAACGGTAAACAAAAAAATGTTTTTTATTTAATAACCAAAATATCAAGTATCTTTTTTGTTACATACTTACATAGGTATTTACTTTACACAAGTTTATAAATAGACCATACTGAATTGCACCAGTTTAGAAGCAATTCCACCATCTCATTTAAACTGAGTGTAATTCATAGTCTTTTAGGCCGCAAATGAATCATCAGCATTATAAATAATACCTATCCTTAATTTGCTGTCCAACACTTTTAGTTGAAATATTTCCTCAATTTGTAAAGATTAACAAAAATAGATTGTTTCATATATTAAACTTGTATTTATATTTAATCCTTTCGTGTGTTGTCGCAGTTACCTAAGACGAAATCCAGAAAGCCTGCACCTTTTTGGGTTCGACAAAAAAATATTGCCTTCTTCAGTGAAATACCTTCAGTGAATGTTTAGAACCTAGCTTTTATTATTTTAGTTGTGGTAGGATTTACATTTAACCCCTACTACCTACCCCACTTAAATCTAGAACCCAAGAAAGTATTAGTTCGGTCAAAAGTGTTATTTTTCATTTTCAGGTACATATTTTCAGTAAGTTTAGCTTCATAGGATAAAAGAAAGTAAGTGTAAACAGACTTCGTTTGCTTCGTTCAGAAACAAATAATTCAACAAGAACCTGTTAGAACGGAAAATACAAATTACTGAAAAATCCTTTATCTAGCAAAGTTTTATCTAGTAAAGCCTTTAAGAAGCAATTGATGCATATAATTAAACAATATGGCGTACAATCTTTTATATAATAGTAGCGTTCTAATTTTTATTCCTTGATAAGATAAATATCTTGTGATATAACTTCTTGTTTTTTAAAGCATAAAAATTTTAAATATTGAGATTTTCATATTTAATATATTTTAAAATTTTTCATTGTTTGTGCCTCCCTATTGCATTAACAGTTTACTAAATTTACAAAGTACAGCATAACATAGAACCATTATTTGTAACTCATACTAATATCTGTCCAATTTAGGGATCAAACCAATAGAGTTCAAGGGTTCAGTCTAATCGACTAACCTCTGATGTCATCGTTGATATTGAACATGAAAGTTTTGATGACGCACAAGTTACATTGTAAAACTATAATAATAAACCATTTGTTTCAGGCTGCATAAGCCCATAGATAAATATCTTAATCACAATATACGTATTAGAACATTCTATGTTAATAGTAGCACTTAACTTACACTAAGTATTTGTGCGGTTTATTGGCACTTGATGTATATGTGTTCCAAAAAAATACCCGTGCGTTATTTACCGCACGGCACTCAGCCCTCACCTTAACCAGAGCGTGCGGCTCTTTACGTCGAAGAGACATAAGTGTGATCACTTATTGGCGAGCTTTATGCGTCGTAAAGTCGACTTGTGAAACGGAATGTAGACGACCTGAGAGCATCCGATGACGCATGTTCTTTACACGTTCTCTAGTGGGTGTAACTCATAAATTACGTGATTGATTTCAGGGCAATAAAGCCTAAATAATTAGGAAAAAATAACATCAGATCTTATAACCAAAAGCGGTGATAGGTATAATGTGTTTCATATATCGCAGTGTGTAGCAGAACTTCAAGTAAATAAAATATCAACTTACAGATCAATTTAGAAATTTATATTCTGGACACAGGGCATAAGTTAAATGGAAGAGGCACACAATACTTAGTCTAAATAAGTTTAAAAATGTTTAAACAAAGAGATTTAAATTCTAAGCTATCGCGCACAGGTATATTGGAATCGTGGGAAAGCCATGCTTCGGCACTTATGGGCCGGCTCGACCGGAGTGATACCACGGCCTCACAGAAAACTGGCAGTGCAGTAATGCTTGCATTGCTTGTCGCCGAGTTAGTGAGGTTACCGGAGCACCTAATCCTTCCCTCCCCTCCTCCCCCTCTTCCAAACTTCCCCTACTCCTACCTTAAAGGCCGGTAACGTACTTGTGACTCTTGAGCTGCAGGTGCCCATGGGTGGCGGTAGTCATTTACCTTCAGTTGACCCGTTTGCTCGTTTGTCCCCTATACTAAAAAAAAATTACGTCTTACAAAGCAACGACCGGGATTGATTCATATATGGATTTGGATAAGTTAAACGCAGCAACAACCCGCCCCGGCTTCGCAAGGGGAACAGAGACATCTTCAGCAATCATCATCATAATTCAATTAATTTACACAAAACCTCAACAAGTTATACACTCATACCTTTCCTCATGAATTACAATGTGGATGTTTAATACATCTCTGCTATCTCTTTGGGGGTACAAGCGTGAGTGTATGTATGTATTCAAAAGTACAAATAAAGTTATTTTATTATATCCAACAGTATTATACTAAAATAATGAGTACTTATAGTATACAATAATTTTCACTTGTTAAAATAATGGATACTTATAGTATACAGTAATTGACACTTGTAAAAATAATGTATACTTATAGTATACAGTAATTGACACTTGTAAAAATAATGTATACTTATAGTATACAATAATTGGCATTTATAAAATGTTCTTTCCTTTTTAAGTTAAAAACAATTCTTAAAAATATATCCCCTGAATGAATTTCTTGAACAGGCACTTAGTCAATTAGTGCTAGAGGATGCATTAACCTGGCTATCTCCGCCAATAATAGACCTTATTAAAATATTCGTCTCTAGTTGATCTGATTGTACCGTAAGTATAATTAAACTTTTATTGTCATACCATTTCTTTCTAAAATGCTAAAATTCAAATCTAGAAAAAACAACATAACAAATCCATATTTTCAGGAAATAGGTTTATTGTACACTCTAATATGTATTTATATAGTCTAATATGGTTTATTATTATTTGGTCAGAAATGACGCTTCAAAGTTCCCGTTGTGTAGTGGTGGGTGATGATAACTAATAATAATAACACAAACTAGGTGGAGCCTATACTATGGTAACCAGACTGCTGATAAACATACTTATATATTTCTAAATACATACATATAATAGATAAATTACCCGACACAGAACAAATGATCATGCTCATCACACAATTATTTGTAAGATACACATACTTCTAACGTGGGTCACACATTACTAGCATTCTTGTTAACCCCTCCAGCTAAGCTAAATGCTTGTGTTAGGAGTGGGTTCACGTCGGTATTGCACTGGGTGGGCTTCAAACCTGCAACCACTTGATCGCAAGTCCGACGCCTTAGCCATTACGCTACCGCCGCATATACCCCTTATATACCTTAACCCACTCATAATTAGTTGAGCTAAAAATACTAACAAGAACGTAGAATTAAAGACATTAAATTAATGCTTATAAAAATACATACTCATTTCTGCACCCAAGGTAAACTAGCAAAACACGGTATTCGCTATTAAGTCCACCTTAGGATACCGGGGTAATACCCAGTAATATCAAAATGGCTGCAGATAATAATCTGCTGCCATTTTCAACCCCCTTAAGTAACATATTTATAAGTTGTGTACGTGGTTGTGGATATATTCTATAGAGGTGTATACCCTATAAGTGAGTGAAACTTTAGTAAGGCAGAGAATAAAGTACCCAACGAATGATTATAAAGCCTTCCACAGAACATTCCCATTTGGGATTTGTTAGCTTTGTTAATTACACTCGTACGTCTTTGCGGTGCACATTCAATTCAGCACATAAATATGGAAATGTTGAAAGAGAAGTTGCTTTTGATAGACCGGTCTGTCTGATTTTCTCATGAAAGCTATATTTTGATCTTTATTAAAATAATATTTTAAAGAGTTCTATTTCAGTTTCCGAGATTTAGAAATACTTATTTATTTCTAAGTCAGCCCATCGTCTACAGTTTAATGGCTTTAGTATTGTGAGTTGGTAGTTGTTTTGTTCTTCTTTGTAAGCTATTTAAGAGTAAATCATACAATTACAAGTGCATTAATCATTCATTATCATAATTTCAGCTATATTCAGCATAGGCTTCCCTTAATGACTTCAAAGAAAACGTTGGAAGCGGCTTGCATCCACCGACGACCTGCCGTCTTTGGTCTTTTTTTTTATGAGGCAATTTGTATAGTGACACTAGAAAGCTACAGTTTTATCGGCTGTAAAGATCTACATACATAGTTTCGTAAAATATGAATATAAATCTGAGATTAATGTAATCTATTTTCCTTTCGAAAATATTTTTTAGGGTCAACTAGCGATCAATGTTTTTGTTTTTGCGTAACATCTTTTTGATACATAGTATTTTGCAAATTGTACTTTAAGCAGTTAAAGTCTCATCTAGAAATAATTTAATTTTCAATGTTATGATTTTATATTTAATACTAGAAAGTTACATTAATTAAATAATAGTAGAAAGTTACATGTGTCTCTTTATTAAACAATTTATTATACAATATATTAAATAAGAAACCTAAATATCATCATCATCAGCCCCTCATTATCCACTGCTGGACATAGGCCTCTCCTATTGAACGCCACTGAGCTCGATCGTCAGCTCTCCTCATCCAGTTTTTCCCCGCCGTTTTGCGCAGATCGTCATTCCACCTGGCCGCAGGGCGTCCTACTACGTTTCCCTTGACGTGGTCTCCACTCCAGAACTCGTCTACCCCAGTGGTAATCGGTTCTGCGGGCAATGTGGCCAGCCTACTGCCACTTCAACTTGCTAATTCTTTGAGCTATGTCGGTTACCTTGAGACACACCAAGCATAACTCTCTCCATAACTCGCTGAGTGAACTTGAGCTTGTTGACCAACTTAACCGTGAGTGTCCACGTCTCGGCACCGCAAGTCATTACATATTATAAACCTAAATATGACGAGCAATAATATAACCCTTCCTATGACGACCAAAAATGGATGAATATGGGAAATGGCCCGTGTTTAAGCCAATTTAAACATACCTAGTTGTAGGGAAAGATGTCTTAAACAACTTACTTAAAGTATTGTTGTAGGAAGTGATTTATCTGTTACGTAGGAACTACTTAGTAATCTGTGCTATAACACATACACAGACAGAATAGAACGTATTTAGAAACGTTTTTTAAATATACTTCTGAATATTTTTTAAAGTATGTACTCCCGTTGTATGAACATAGACGTATCGCAGGTTTGGGATAATCTTTTTAAAATATCTATAGGTATTATTGACTGTCCGTACTGTTGCTAGGTACCTTAGGACAAGGAAACAAGGCATTTCTTGTTCTGGAAGCCTGATTTAAGTGTGTAAGAACCACATATAAACAAAACAGCTTTATGATTCGTGTATGTGTAGAACATTTAATAACCTTTCAGAGGAAACCGACGTGGATTTGTTTGCTACTAGTGTTTCTCATCTAAAAACTATAATTACGAAACATGTTTTTGCACGTAATTGATGACGTAAATACTCTTTTGTTTTTCTTTCACTGCAGTGTAAAGATTTATATAATCCAACCAAATATTATTTTTACCTAAAAAAATTATTAATTTGTGAAAACTTTTACTAATTGGCCTTCATTTATTTCTTCAAGCTTCTTGTATATTTCATTGATTAGTTGTAAGTTATCAAAATAAAATATTACGTTACGTTGGTTACGGACTAATTGAATAATATAATTCTGCATTTTGAACGTCACATGCTTTATTAATAGGCTTTTACTTCGTGAATCTTGCATGAAATGTAGAAATAGTCACTTTGCAAAATAATATTGAAAAGTTCACAGAAATGTTGTAGATATTATGCAGACTGCAAAGTATGTAAACATTTTCTTTGCCGACCACGGATTAAAGGACCTCCCTTAAAGGCTTCCCGTTGTTTTATTATTTTTTTGTTTTTAAAGTTCTAATGGCATCTTTTCAATAATATGCGTGTCTTTTGTGTTATGTTAATAGTCATTAGCTACTAATTCATATTTTGTGTTTTATTTTTTAAGAAACAATGTTATAAGACACATTATTATGATTTCTTTGTTTGTTGTAATAAAAAGAGATTTTAATTAGTATTAAGTTTTATTTTTACAAAATAAATAATTATTTAGATAGTAATCTCTTTATAAATCCTACCACAGATAAAAAAACAAAAAAATTACGATTTTACAGTATTTTAATTTATACAGTTTCATATTTGGAACATTTACATAAATGTTTATAATTTTTACATTCACACATATTTACAAACGAATGAGAACTTTCCTGTAACTTAGTATGAAAGAAAAAAAATAATAAACGTGTATGTGTCCCAAATTTCATTTTAAGTTATCTTCAATTTCATCAGACAGAACAACAGTTGTCTTCAATGTTTGTACACCTTTTTTTATTTTTTTTAAAGACAACTCCCGCATTAGGAATGACTCCTGTGTCGCGGGGACTTGACAAACATACAAACAACGGACACAAAGAACACCCAGACTCGGGTGGGAATCGACCTATGGCGTAGCAGTCAGGGTCACTAACCACTAGGTCCACAGGCCAGTCTAGTTGGGTTTTATTTTAAATACAACCCTTATCCATTCGTGATACATACGTTACCTCATCGTCATACATAAAAAATAATACACAGTGAATTGATTACCTCCTCAAATTGTTTCAAAAAAGGAATAATTCGTAAACATAATTAGCTTTGCAAAAGGTGCTATTAAAGCGAATTTCTTTTGTTTTCATGTGTACTGTAATACTGTGAATCTGCACTTATTATTATTTTTATTCTTGAGTGTCTTTTGGCGTTACAGCATAACATCTTATGGTAATTTAGCCATTAAAAAAATGAAAAGAGCGGTCGTGAGTTTTTATACCGTGTTTTTTTCTCACGAGCTTCTAGCTTTTTACTAGTGTTACTTTGTAAACTAAATGGATAAACCTATTTTTGTTTCATTTCAATCTTTTTATGTAGTACAAATTAAGGCCTACCTACAATATAATGAGATATAAATAATTATTAACCTAGATGATATACCCTTAATTAAAAAAAAATACTTTAATTCTCGTATAGGACGATTGATGTGATGTTTTGGCTTGAGTTTTGGCCATTTATTTTCACAGAACTGAGAACATGTATTTAGAAATACCATCAACTGTTAGAAATCGTGTGTCGCCAATTGCACACACTTAATCTAGAATCATATTTTACACATATACAGAACTCTACTCCAATTCGTCACAGAGGATTGATTAAATTACATTTACAATTATCCTAAACACACCCTTAAGCTGATCATTATAAGGTAGCGTTTCGTATACATACTTTCAAGCCGTTTCGTCCGAGACAACGGTACGTCAATACAGAGCTAACGATTGCAACGGAGGGTGCATCTTAAAATTTACCAAAATACATATTCATCCTCATTTTTATTGTTATTTTGCTAAAATAACTTTTAAAGTATAGGAGTCCAGGCTGAGATGGTACGGTCATTTATTTCGAACAGGCGAGCATGTCGTGTCGTCGCTTTCCATGGCTACGAAGAAGGCAGGAAGAGGAAGACCTCAAACCACATGGAGGACAAATGTTCGGCACGAAATAAATGGTCACACGTAAATGAAATAAATGGCGTCGTATGATTGGGAAAGAAGAAGAAACAGGTTAATGTATAATAGTTCACTATATGGAGCGGTGGTACGGCATTCAATTGTTATGTTGCTGCAACGGTTTCTGCTTGCTACATTAAATATATTGATGTTAGAGATTCTTCAGTTTACAATTCAGATCTCTTACAGCCACACTTTAGATTTTTTTCTCTAATGTTCACAGGGACTATATAAATCGCGGGACGTCTCAAAAGTCAAACTTTTTCAGCCTAACCGACTCAGGTTTTCGTTTTTTATTTTTACTTTGATATACAAACGCGTGCGATTTTAGCTTCTTCTCTTCTTTTACCCATTTTTACCATAGGAGCTCTAGCCACTATCCTAGCCATCAGAGGAATTACAATACACTGCTAGCATTGTCTAGTCCGTCTACCAAGTCCAATTCCAACAGAAATCCGCTATGTCTGACTACCTATTTAAGCTTAACCAAAAATGTTTTTTTATGCGAACCACCAATTTCTATTACGAAGTCCGATATCAGTTCACAACATTAAAGATGTTATGCAATCTAAAAGTTGTCTCAACAATCCTCTCTTGTGAGTCAAGTACGTCTTTGTAATACATGTTTTCAATCGCACGAATCATTGATGTGTGGTTCCTGAATTCGTCTGCTTTATAGCAAAATTGGCGGAGCGTTAACTCGGTTTGGTGTATGGGTATTATGCATTATACAAGTACATATATTTTTATGTGACTTGTGCTAAAGTACATTTAAAGAACTTTCCTCAGAATTTAATAGCTATAAAAATATGGGAAGGAGAATAATAAAAATTGTAAGGTTTTTTGCTTTCAATACGACAAAAATACTGAAATACTTTATTGTTATAACAGTATGTGTTTTTACTAATGTTAATAACAAGAACATTAGTTTTCAAATGCTCAATGGTGTAAGGAATGGCCTACCGAATCTTGAAATAGTATATTTAAACCATCATTCAGAGTGGAAATTTCTGCCGGAATATTCATATTTTTTTTTGCTTAAAACTGAAATCACAATAAGTAAACAGAATATTTTACTCAAAAAATTAATAAATACCCCATATGCCCCAAAACTACAATGTTGGTTACATTGTTAAACAACATCTATGTAATCAGCTGCTTCGATGGCGCCGAACGCTTAAGGTCATTCACCGAACCGCACAGTACGAGTGTTGTGTTTACATTGTGTAGCGCAAAATCAAACTACTGTAAAAAATACTGCAAAATACTGACTGTAAGTAAATCAATCTCTCATTTTTATTTAAATTTAAATTTCAAAAAGGTTTTGTTCAATTTGAAAGGTCCGATAGGTTCGGATTTTGGTTTGAAAAAGTGACAGTAGCACTTGCAGAATAAATATTAATTTAACGACATATCATTGCGAGGGAACATAGGGACCAACATACATGCATACAGGACAAACACATAATCCTACTTTTTGGGCTTCACCACAGTCGGGTAAAACAAAACATTAGCGGTTTAGTTTTTATTGAAATGAAACCAATATAAACCAATTTAAATTTAAACTCATTTGTTGGCCGTGAATGAGAAACACACAATAAACATCTTATTTTATTAAAATTATTATTTAGTATACGATGATCTGTGGTAAAATTAAATCTAGTATTATTATACCGTCTTGTGTCCGAATTTTGTCACTAATTTATTGAAATAAAAGTAAAGTAATAATTTACATTGTAAATCTAGAAGATTTCAGCAACATTTATGATGAGCAGAGCCATCTATTGGAAGCAGCTGGAACTGTTGTCAAGTTTTACCTAAGTCTGTAAGATTCTGTCTGTAACATTGATTTTGAAATGTAATTTAGTTTGAAAAAAGAAATTATTTACATGGAATATAACATTATATTAAAACCATTATCTTTAATTTTTACTGACTAGGATCGTTTTATGAAAGTATATCATCGGTCTCTGGGTCTATATTTAGTAGTGGAAATCCTAGATTCAAGGCAATAATGATAATGATAAATTTTTCCATTGTCGTGGTCAGCATATTGTAGTAACATCCATGGTCAACGTAACGTGTAACCCCTGCTACTATTGATATTGGACACAGTACGAATAGAAAAAGTGAGATATAGAAATAAATAAAATATGGGTATGTACGTAACTTCGCCTTCGTCCAGCTGTGGACGGCGACGGCTGATGATGATGATGTCGTAACTAAAGAACAAGTTATTCGAATGATTTAGTTGATCAAAGTAAAGAAAAATATCAGGCAAATCAGTATATCAGTGGTAAATAGTCAGCATTAGAAAACATTAAAAATCATCAGCCTGTTTTTTTTAATGCTTTGAAATAAAAATAGTTTTATCTGTGGTGTCAGTAAAGAGTTTTTTGCCACTGAAAATTAATTATGATATAAACAAAAGCAATTTACTCTTTAAGTATTACTTTCTTTTTACGTTCTAGTAATAGAACATATCATTTAAACATATTCAAGTCTGTAGGCCGAATCCTTACCCTTATGCCGCCGTAATGTTTATAGGCGATAAACGCCGGTCTAAAGTACCGCACATTGTCGCCGACTACAACCCTCGCAACGGCCATCAACGTTTTTTATTACTATTTATCACGACTATTCGGTTTACGAGCCATAACTCATCTGCATTTTCGATTGCATTACTTTTGTTAGACTGTACCTAATTTCAGCGAACATGTGTATGTTAATATAGACAAATGTAAAAAAAAAATATTTCTCAAGTTAATTGGGGTTCTGACAGGTATAAACAGCTTGATTTTACATCGTGGGAGAGCCATGCTTCGGCACGTATGGGCCGGCTCGACCGGAGTGATACCACGGCCATTGCTTTTCGCCGCGTGAGTGAGGTTACCGAAGGCTCTAAATCTTCCCTCTCCCCCCTCTTCCTGTTCTTCCCCCCTCTTCCTCTATTGCCACCTTAAAGGCCGGAAACGCACTTGTGACTCTTGTGTTGAAGGTGCTCATGGGCGGCCGTAGTTATTTACCATCACGTGACCCGTCTGCTCGTTTGCCCCAATCATAAAAAATACCATACCATACCATAAGATACCATAAATAAAAAATCTTCAACTTTTATACGCTTGAGGACAAAATTTGGCCTATATACTTAAGACATATTTAGGTAATAAATTAGAGTTTGTTAGATACTCTAATTATTGTTATTACATGAATATATTTATGTCACTCAAAAACATTATACGAATTTATGATAGGTAAAGTTTTCAAGTTCCGTACTGAATAGGATACTGCTGGGAAACGTTTGTGATTAGTTACTACATATTGCATTAGGTTTCAACTTGGAATTATAGTAGTATTTAATGATAGAAGAAAGAAAAAAGAAATCATTTATTTTACTAGCACACAAAGGTAATACACACTAATAAAAATTAAAAATAGATACTAATAAGGTTCCCATACCTTATGTGTGATGCAAAAACAGTCCTTAGCTCAGCATGGTGCCGCTTCGTGTAAATAACCTAAGCGGTGCTGATATTCTGCGAAGGCCAAAAATGACGTGCACGGGCTATAAGCAGCCACAGATCATGTCCAAATAAATACAATACCTAAACACTTATTAGATATTATAAATTACAGCTTATATATATAGTATCTTACAATTTTTTGTATTTTTTATTTTTGTTATAATTTTATACTTTTTAGTAGTAATAATTGAGTTAATACATATTGTTCTGTGCAAAACATGTTGCGGAAGAGCGGGGTCTCCTAATACAGGCATCTCTTGCCTAAAAGGAGACACCTATCACAAATTTATGTAAAACTGTAACACTGTAAGACATTAAATTATTATTGTTATAAATAGACTTTATATATCAAGTAGCACTGACGATTAACTAAAACAGACCATGAGTTCTTCTAAAAAATCATGACACCCAGTTGCAAGTACATTGTCTTGTCTATATATTCGAATACAAATCTTCCTTATTCTCCAAATCTGATCAACTGGACTGTTAAATTATAAAAACTGAAGGATGATTGGTGAATATCAAGCTACACAGTGTAGTGATCTATTCCCGACATTTTGTTGAAGAGGCTACATGTTGCGGGTATCAGTGTTAATTAAAAACCGCTACAACGTATACAAGCAGCAATCGATACTGATTAGAGCCAAAAATGAGATAACGATATTAAAAACCACTGATTTCATGGTTACATAACATCCTGTTACGATTTCGTAGGAAGAAAGAATTGGCATGTAGTTCTACTATCTAACAGATAAAACATGGGACCAAGGCGTTGTATTCACTCGGCGACTAATCTTATTAGTAGAATAAAATTTTGAATTAAATACGACATAAAATAAAAAAAAAGCTATCAATTTATTATTGTCTAGCTATAGGGCCTTTTGGGGAGGTTGTTTATCCATTTTTAGGTATAGTACAAAACAACCAATAAACCTAAAATAACATATGCAGTCAGTACTTTATATTGCTTATTTTATTTAATGAATTTTTATTGTTTTATTTATTTAAGGTTTATCAACAATTACTTACACATAGAAACACAATATAATACATGCAATAATAAGAATACAGTGTAGCAATTACTTAAAGGTAAACACAACTTGTTTATATTATACTAGCAGCGCCCCGCGGTTTCACCCGCGTAAGTCCCGATCCCGTCTGAATATCGGGATAAAAAGTAACCTATTCGTTAATCCAGGTCTCCAGCTATCTACATACCAAGTTTCATCGCAATCGGTTTAGTGGTTTTTGCGTGAAAGAGTAACAAACATCCATCCATCCATCCATCCATCCATCCAAACTTTCACATTTATAATATTGGTGGGATTATGGCAATGAAGGAAAGACTAAATTAGTTTTATTATAATAAGTTAAGAATAAGTTAAGTAGAGTGATGAATTGCTAGACATTTAGGGTCGAGTTCTACCATGTTCATAGTTCTAAATACATGCTTGACTCAAAGATCTATGACAGAAGGGATTATGAGGTCCCTCTAATAAAAAAGAGGGATTCCTCTGATCTGTCAAAGTGCCAATGCTTTGTTAAAAGCAACTGCTGCTGCTAGCTGCAAAGTAGTATTCAGATATACTAATGAGCATAAAATCTTTATTGCGCGATTCAGCAATAATTAGGAACCATGGAACTTCATTACTTTTATTGAGTACGTATACGTTATGCAGAAAATCCAAAACTATTTTATAAAGAAAATCTTTACTGCAAAAAGGGTTAGGTATTACTTGGCATCTGAAACAAAAAATAACAGGCGCTTGAATTACAACTTATAAAAGCCGTTCGAAATGTTACTTTTAAAATTAGAAAAACGTGACATCTTGGTACTTTGTTTTACTTTCCAAGACAAAACAAACTTTCGGACTATAACAATACCGAGAAGTCTAATAAATGGTAAAAAATATAATAAAGAGTAGTTGGGGCTGAAATGTGATGAAATAACAATTGTAAAATTGTTTTCATTCTAACTAAATCAAAGGTAAAGATACGGATGATTGAGTTCGAGTGAGAGAATTGCGCAAGTGTATAGTTTTTATTTCTTGTCTAGATTATTATAAGCTTGATTTAACTCACAAAAATTACAAATAATATTTTTTGACGTGATAACGTCTTATAAATCGATGAAAGCCGGCTGCACGCACGAAAAAGCATGACTCATTGTCACGTTCCCCCTGAGCCGAGCGTGCAAGCGAGAGCGTGAAACAAGCGAAAGAGAGGCACGATCGGCCTATGCGTTTAGCTTGAGACGCATCTATCTCCCTTCCACTCCATCGGCCGATGCGTCCGAGTAGAAGAGAGACAGCGGCAGCACACAACCTACACGTAATTCAATTCAATTCATAAAAGTATGCAATTTTTCATCAATGTTTTCTCGTAATTTTCGCGTAAGTAACGCGTAGTTTTCACGTAAAATTATCATCCGTAAACCGACTTTACAGACAACCCATTTTTTTAGGATAGTACAACCTTACATTATTATAACAGTAATTAAATTGTAACTTAGTATCTAAAATGAAATAGTGGTAAATTATTTTGAAAGATTTTATATACTTTGTAATGAGTAATTAGACACCATCCCAAATTGGAACCACCTTATTAAATTATGAGTCTCATGAGCTACCTTAATATTACTAACTTGAGAAAAGATAAAGAAATTTACAAAGAATAAAATCTAAGATTAAAGATTATTAAAACACATATATTCTCTGTCCATTCGTTTATTTTCTTTTTGACAGTTGCGTTGTGAACGTAACTGTGCCAGAGTTCGTAAAATTAAAATTTAAAATATATCAATTCTCATTTTATTATACTATTTGTTCCATGCGTAGACATTATGATACTGTGCATGTAGTATTTATTTTTAATAAATGATTTTTGTGGTACTTTCACTTTTACTACTACACTTGAGTCCTCTATAATATTAATATAATATATAATTCTTATGTATATAATATAATAAATTAATAATTACAAATTGTTAAACATGTTCAGTATTTTTAGCTAAATTAACTTTTACTTTTTTCAAATCGATTGATACTTCCTTTTAAATTAAATCGTTTGTTATTTTTAATTGAATCGGCAGCATGTTTTGTTATCATTAATTGACTATTTATCGAACTGTCAAAAAAAGAAAAAGCAATGGACAGAGTACACATACACAAATTTATACGTTATATGAATAATTTTCACTATTTACATATTCGGTCACGAACTCATTTCTGGGCTTGTCGGCCTTCAGTTACTGGAATAGATATAATTTAGCTACATTCCACTTTCTTGTTAAGGGTTTTTGAAGTTGCTATTTTAAGAAAACTTTTTAATTTTTTCCATTTCAGTGAGTTATTAAGTAAATAGATAATTTGGTAATAATTTAGTAGAGCAGTGTCAAATATGATACTTCATTCTATTTTTAAGGTTGGCAAATAATATTTGAACAACGAATTCCTTCACTATCAACAAATGTAAGTGTAGTCGTCAGACAAATACACATGGCTTGTAACAGTCACTGGTGTGTGTGTGATAATAGTGAAGGCACTATTTAATGGAAATCTTCTACCCTCATCTAAAATTAATTTGGGGTCGGTGCAATATGTTTTTTCTCCATTCTACTCCATCATTCGTCGTTCACTGCTTACTTTCTTTCTAGTCATATCCTTTCACACTGTTAATCCATCTTTACTTTGATCGACCTCTAATTGCTTTTATTTGGTCACGATCTAATTTTTTACTCAATGTTAAGTTGGAGGCCCGTGGCTAAGTGGTAACCGAGTAGGTTAGCATATTACAAGGTTTAATAATTCTAGCCAGGTCAGTCTTAGGATGGGTGACCATTCTTAACATATTAAAACCAATCCGTGCCTTGGAGAGCACGGTAAGCCGTCGGCTCTATGCCATGCGAACATCTATGACAGTCGTAATGGGTAGTTGGAGCCCTAAAAAGTCCGACAACCTGGTCTAACTACAGAACTTCGATATCACTTAGTACTTGGGTTGTGGAGGTTCGATGGCTGTCGCTTCACGGAAAATATCGAAGTTCGGCCGTATCGTAGTTAGATTAAAAGCCGACCCCAACTTAGTTGGGAAAAGGCGCGGAGGATGATGTTAAGTTTGAATTTATTTTCATCTCTTGCTACACCAATTTCTTAGTATTCGCATTATTTAAAAAAAACAATCATATGATTATTATTATTGTCTGCTGCAAATGACGAGATGACCAAGTCTGAGGTCACCTAAATTAAACTAATATCACTTAGGTCTCTCACCCCTTTGTCAGTAAGAACTCTATTACAGTCGTTAAACGTTTTGCGATCTTCTCTTGGGCTTATTGACTCATTTGATAGCTTAGTGAATCACCAACCGACGTCGGTATTACATCAGAGCATTACTTAAAAACCTCACTCTCAGAGTTAATTAGTGGTACCATAGTTTTTAAAGACCCTTGCCTGTAAAGGTCTTGCCTATAAACATACAAAGCATTTTTAAATGGTTTTTTTTTCACAAGGCTAGTGGAAAAACAGGTATAAGAAGAAATAGGCAAGTTACTATTGCTATTATGTTAATGGTTAAGATGTAAAATAATGGCGAATTTCCTAGATGATAAAAATTGTACTAAGAAGAGGGAACGAATGAGCCGCTCATAGTCTTAAAGGATCGATTAATTTGTGCTGTTATCTTCCCTTTTTTATTCTGCCTTTTAATTTTTCATATGCAAGTAAAAACTTAACTTCACGTAATTTTTCTATTTATTGTAATATATTATAAAATACAAATACATAACTAATTAATATTTATGATACCTACATTTTTTTTGTATTTTTTCTACGGAACGTACAGATTTTGTAAACTACGCAAGTTTAGTAATACTGTAAGTAGCGGTAGTAGTAAGTACTGGTAGCATTTACAAAAAAATAATAAAAGTATGAGGTAGACATCAGGTTTGTGCTGTAATTGGAGGCATCAAATTGAAGAAGTAGATTTAGTTTTGTTTATACTGATACGCGTATCTCGAAGACTAAGCAGACATCGTCTAAATGATTTGTAGTGTAAACAATATGAGAAAAATATTCAGCCTCTTGATGGCATTGTAGTTTCGGCTGACTAGTCCAAATACACATTATGGCGACACCATTTACTCATAAAAATACTACGCAATATGAATGAGGTCCACTCAGGCCTAATATGTATGCGCAAAACACTTTTAGATAACTATGAGAAGAACATTTATGATAATGTGTTGGCATAAGTTTCAATCAAAATATTACAAATCATACTTTATTCTTTTAGAGAACTTTTTTTAAATATTTCATTATTATACAGCGTGTAAGTAACACCGTCGCAAATAATTTATAAAAACGTCTTTATTATCTTTGTCACAATAGTTTGATTTTACGTACGTGTGCGGTACGGTGAATGACCTTCAGCGCACGGCGCCGTCGAAGCAGTTGATTGCATAAATGTTTTACATTGCAGTTTTTGGCCGTATGGGGTATTTACTGATTTTTGTTCAGTAAAATGTTCTATTTACGCAATGTGATATCACTTATAGGCAAAAAAAAAACAAATAAATTCCGGAATAAATTTCCAATGATTTTCCACTCAGAATGATGGTCTGAATACACTATTTCAGGATTCAGTACGGTGTCGCTTACACCCTGTATATTATAAATGCTAAAGTGAGTTTGTTTGTTTGTTTGTAGCGCTTTCACGCCTTAACTACTCAACCGATTATCATGATCACCATCACGATTATCATAGTATACTTTTCAGCCAGAAAAAAATAATATTTCCACCAGTTACAAAGATTTTATTCTATAACTACATGTGCCTTTAGAACCCCAAGGTAACTATCTGTCACACCCATAACCTAATACTATAATATCACAAAAGGGTGAACCAGTATTACGAACATATTGAGAAATAAAACATATATTATCTCACATCAGACCCGTCTCCATATTTACGACTAACGTTTAATATTATGGCACCAAATATTTACTTACGCAACAAGTTTGTAAAAGTTCCAGATAGTTAATGATGTGATATATATTCCAGATTTATAAACTTTTAACTATGTAACTGTGTCAATGTAGCTGAAGTAAGCTTTACCTACGTAAGTTTATCTCTGAAAAAACTCAATATAATAACGTTTGCGAACTATAGAAAGGAAACGGCGTGTTACGTACATAATTATATGTACGTAAGTGTGTAACACTATTAAGTATTACTACTATTAGTTTATATTTAAGTAACACGTTATTTGTGTAATTGAAACGAAAAGGCAAAGAAAACTCGTTCGAGCTTGATTGGAGAAGTATCTGCTTCCCCATCGACTAACTTAGTTGTTTGTAATAATCAAACACGCATTTGGCTCGTTGATGATTTTGTTTAGGAGACTTTGGATGCTTACAATTTCAGGAAAACTCCGAAAAAATATGTGTGTCTACGACTTTTTGTCACTCTTTTACGCTTAGTACAGTATGAGACACGTGATATTTTCGAAACTTCCATAAACTGGACAGAAGTGATAAAAGTATCTCGTGCGTTTTGTATTATACTGTATTATTTGTTTCGAGGTCTTAAAGGCTGGTTTTCTTCTTTATTACGACATAAATAGACCGAGATTGTTACTAAATAAGGTTCAAATTCTTCTAATTTTTTTGTACAAGCTACTCAATAACAGTATTGACTGTCCCGATCTCCTGAGTCGAATAAGCATTAACGTGCCTTCAAGAATTCCGCGTTATCCCCGTCCCTTACTGAAAGCGCCACGATTTAGAACAAATCTAGGCAAACATTCACCAATTGCTAGAATGACGCACAAATACAATGCTGTAACAAGCTTGTCAGTGGACATAGACATTTTCTCAAACAGTTTATACAAATTCAAATACCTAATTTGTACGCATACTAGTAGCATGTATGTGTTGACATAACTGTATTTCCATTGTTGTTTTCATTGAAATATCAATGAGCATTAAAATATTAACCAATTAATTTAATTTAATATGTTAGTACTTTTATTCGATTTTAGTTTATTTATTTTTGTTTTTTAAATAATTTATTCATTGTATTAATTTTATCGAAATTGTTGCGTATTCATTTTATTTATTTCTTTGATATGTTTTTGCTTACTTGACTTCATTGTTATAACTACTACCAATTTTACAATTTAATTTATCCAGCTTGATTGTACCTATATGTTTAACTGCTTTTGTTTTTTTTTTTGTTTTTGATTTGACATGTTTAATTTTTATTTATTGCACTGATTTTATATTTTACACTTAATTTTATATTAGTAGATTCGATTACGATTACGAAAGAATGTATATAAACATGTTACGTGTATTCTCCGTTAGAGATCCTAATAAATAAATAAATAATAGTTTCGCATGTCAAACAATAATTTTTTCGACATTCTTGATGCTTTTGATTCAACTTATTTGGCTCCGTGATATAGTTTTGCTCGAATACGAGGTCCTATTTTGATTTCAGGTAATATAAATTGTAATTTGGTTATTTTGTTAGGAAATTTTATCTAGTTGCATTAAGTCTGGAATAAGCTTTATAAACAACGATAAACTTATCGACTATTTCGTTGATCCAAAAAGATGAACGAAATATGCTGACGATATTCACCTCTATCAACACCTACAGAAATATAAAGCTGTGAATATATAAAATGCTATAAAATGAAAAAAAAATAGCAATTTCGTTATTTATGTATAAAAATCAAACTTTTTATTTTCTGGAACACACACTTGATCTTATAGAAGTCGAAGACTTTCTTATCATGAGCAAACAGAATCTAATAATACACCTTTGATCCGACTCACCGACCATGAAGCGATATCCGATACACCTCACGATGGAACGTGGGCGCCTATCGCCATCCCGGACCAATCATATTTTCTTTTGTTTGCTCACAGTCTCCCCATAGTCGGGGACGCCATTGTTCAGCAAGAAAAAGACGAAGCCCCTACTACGTGAACTAGATAGGAACAAAGTATGCAAGCTTTCACTTCCTGTGACACAGTTTAACTGTTTGAACTATAGTAAAGGATTTTTTGCGTGCTAGACGCTTCTAAAAAACCTTGTGCTGGGGTCAAACACTTGAGCATATACTAGTAGTTCATTTAGTAGTGATTCTTCTTATGTTGGAGATAAGGTATCTTATAAAGTAATAAGCTAAATTTAAGAATTAGGACCAAAAATGAAAAGATCGACTAATAAGTTGATAAGACAGATACGAGTACACTTCGAAAACATTTCGTTTTATATATTAAAAACTTAAAAGAATACATGTTTTTAATCTGTTAATACTGGGTTCTTAGAAGGTCAATTGTTAATTGTGGTAGTTCCACAAAACCATTAATCAAAAGATGAAGTTGAAGGTTAATTGTTTGTAATATTTACATTAAGGTTTTACTAAATTTATTGTTTACTTGCTTCGAGTTGGATATAATCCGATCTTCAAAATTCCAATTATCAAAAAACTATACTGAAAACATTGTCGTAAACACAAATCTCTAGTATAAGATCGAGTAGCGCTCCTTACAATTCAGCAGTTCCCAAACATTACACAGAACAATATTTTGTACAATAAAATTCGCTGACTGTTCAGCTCAACAGTAACTGCAATGATATAAAATAGCTTGTCGTTATTATCAGCCATATTTAAATGTGCCTCGTTAATTACCTGGAGAATCCTTAGCTTGACTAGAGACCGCTTAAGAGCAAACAAATTTGAATCATCATCATCCTCTTTTGTATCATACGAAACGAGGAATTCTTATTCCAGGTCTTATTAAACAATTTCAAAAATATTACGAACTGTTAAAGAATTTACTTTTAAGTAGCTAAAGTTTAACTTTCTGTCAATTTTCACATAAAAATGTTTGTAACTCAATTAAGAGTTTTAGGCCTTAGGTTTTTTATTTTCCTTTTTGCGTATCTTAAGAAAAGTTTTAGAACAAAGTTGAAGTAAAATAATTTAAATATTTTTTTAATTAAGAAAGTTAAAATAAGTTAA
Source organism: Euplagia quadripunctaria (assembly GCA_963859945.1). Taxonomy (NCBI): domain Eukaryota; kingdom Metazoa; phylum Arthropoda; class Insecta; order Lepidoptera; family Erebidae; genus Euplagia; species Euplagia quadripunctaria. The sequence goes on along the minus strand of OY982569.1, from coordinate 5,345,205 downwards.
ATAGCATTTAGTATAAATAATGATATAATAGACTTTCGTTTCGCAAGACGTATATGTTTTATTTATAACTTACCTAAAAATAAATTGAACTATAAGATATTCAACACTAAACTCTAGTACTGTGATTAAGTATTTGCTTTACAAGTATCTTAAAAGGGAAATCGGAAGCGGTACCATGAAACAATTTAGGAGAATTAAAAGGTTTTCTAAATATGGAAATAACAGGTGAAGTTGAAAAGTTGGCAAAATTTGCTTTCCATTACATTATTCGTAGGATGATTATAAATAGTTTATATTACTTTTTAAATGATTAGTCTGACAATACTAATGGTAGATGATGATTAGGTACTACTAATCAACATCTAAAACCAACCTTTGTCCCATTTTTATTGGGGGTCGGCGTAATATATTTTATTCTTCTATTCTACTCTATCATTCGTTATTTCACTGCTTCCTCCTTTTCTAGTCATATCTTCTTTCATACAGTCCATCCATCATTTCTTTGTTTGTCATCCTCGGCCTCGTCGTTCATACCACGATAACCTATTGCTCCTCAACTATTCAGCCACGGGCGCTAATTTTAGACTCCTTCTAATATGTTCATTTCTCACCTTGCATTGCACCAACATAGCATTTCAGCTACGTGCAGGCTTCTCTCATCCGATCTCTTTGTGGGCAAACTTTCAGATCCGAATAGGACGGCTGGGTATGATGATCGTCTAAAAGACATGCCCTTTTAGTTTAATAGGGAACTTGGGATCACAAATGGTTCCTGTTACCTGCCACCTTTGATATGATAATGATAACTACGCCCAATTTTCGTAATTAAAATATATCCTAATAAAATAATAATAGATTTAAACATTCCAATACTCGAACGCAATACTCATGACGGGAATCAAAAGAAACTTTTAGTAGGGGATACTTAATAAAATATACAACAACACATATTTGTGAACTAACAATTAGTGATCCACATTCATGGTCACATCTATAGTGAGAATGTCCCATATTAGAATTACTATTTATACATATAAACTTAGGTGATAGTAAAAGTAAGACTTGTGAAATTATGCGCCAATATTTACTAACCGTCCATTAATTTTATGAAGGCCATGTTATCTATAAAGGACTGAATTGGTAGGATACTAATAATTAAAGGAATATTTTTTTTTTATAGACCCAAGTTACATAAATATTGAAAACTAAACAATACTATCACTGTAGAAAAAATGTATTTTCTTTCCATATTAATATTGGAGTAGGGGCTATCGCTAGAGTCCATGACTATCTCTTTGAACCACAGCGAGAGAGCGAGTTTCCAGCGCCACCTTTGCAACCGGTTAGGATAACCAGGATTGATTTTCTTCTAGGAGAATGCGATACAACGTCTCGATAGTGCCGATCAACATGGCATGTAGACGTGCCATGTTGATCAGTCAGATATCACGATGTAAGTAGTTCTGTTAATGAGGTGCTGATATCTTACCACGAGAAAAGGGGTACCGGCATGGCAGCGAACGTTAACTATTGTAAAAAAAAGTTACGATTAAACAATTGGAAATGCGATCTTTGCTTATTACGTATAGAGTGAAATTAGTTTATGGATAGAAGACTTTAAACATAAGGCATAGTTAAGTCATACATGTCTACGTCTTAAAAGAGGACTGATGATATAATACTCATTGTAGATTTCGAACACTTTAATGGCGAACCGACTTAAAAAGTTAAAAAAACATGTCACTATCCACCTCCTGCGAAATTATAGTATTGTCATCCCAACTACATATACGAGTACATACAAAGTTTAATTTCGATGACAAATCATTATATTATATTCTTTAAATATTCCTTAAAATTATTCTTGAATAAAAAAAGGAATAACCACACATCAAGAATGACAAGTGACCTACATACCTACATTCTACATCATAAACTAAAAGATATTATACTGAAATTCTACATGACATAAAGACGTATTGTAGACATATCATAGACTAAAAATATGATGTTTGTGAAGTAGGTGAATAATATCAATGTGTATTTTAAATATAGACCTAGGTAGAATAGAAAAAAAAAATACGCTGAGGTTTCTGCAATAAATTATATTTTCTCACTTCTTTCAATTTAGAAGTAGGTTAAAATTGACTTCCAAGATCTGTTTACATGCTAAAGCGTGTTAAAATTTGTTTACACACGAGTGTGATACCGCGATCTCTTTTTGGAAGGCAGTCAAGAAATAGAGTATATTTTCTTAAACATTCCAACGCTTGCAAACAACTACACAAACGAGCAAAGGCATCGTGGCAAGATATTGCCTGTGCGATTAATACTCGCAACACCCCGGTGGCGGTATCAACCACATGCTACCAAACGTGGGAAAGCAATGCTTCGGCACGTATGGGCCGGCTCGACCGGAGTGATACCAAGGCCTCACAGAAAACAGCAGTGAAGCAATGCTTGCATTGCTTTTCGCCGAGTGAGTGAGGTTACCGGAGGCCCTAACCCTTCCCTCTCCCCTCCTCTACCCCTCTTTCCCCTTCCTGTACTCCCACCTTAAAGGCTGGCAACGCACTTGTGTCCCTTGAGTTGCAGGTGCCTATGGGCGACGGTAGTCATTTATCATTAGGTGAACCGTCTGCTCGTTTGCCCCCTACACCACAAAAAAAAATTAGCTCCCTTCATAGCCCCGTTGACCCTACACACCAATAGGATTCGGTAGTTGCCTACGTTAAAAATAAATTGTTTAATGGAATCCTCTTGGAATCACGCATTAATTAAAAGTTAAGAAATAAATATGACAATCAAAGTTGTTATTTTATACCATTTGCTACAGAACATAGCGTTTAAAAAAGAAATGGATTTGAATTTACAGTCAACTACCGTATTACAGCGTTGATAAGTAACGGTCTTTTAGAGGAAGTACGTAGTAATTGAGAGTGGCTAATAAACATGCGAGACACCCGAACGTAAGTGGTCGCAATAGTCTACGCCATTTGACATTACGTTCGGTTGGTACAACTGCAACGTTGGCCACGTGCACAAATTTAGAATCCACCGGAAAAAATATATCTATAGTTCAATATCAGTTAAAACCAGGTTTAGAATAAAGTAGTTTGTGTGATTTAATCCTAGTACGTAAATAAGTAGTCTTTATTGTACCCCAAAAAGAAAAAAAGAAAAGTATAAAAACAGATATCGCGCAAATAAAATGCACAATAGGCGGCCTTATATATATCTTACAAGCAAACTCTGACGTTATCAAATCTTTTTTTGTTAGATGTAAAATCATTTAAGATATGTGATAGTACCAATGTGTGTGTTTTCGGGAAGTCCAAATAGATTCGGTTCCAACGGGGAAGTAGGCACAAGCGCGCAGGGGGCCAGGCGCGATTTGATCTCCAATCGGCCTCCCCCGAAACACAAGGACAGGTTTATATTTCTTTGATCATTATAAAAATTTGTTACACCTGATTTTATAACTACAGGGAATAAAAGTATGTCTGCCAAGTCCGAAAAAGCACAGTAGCATTATCTCGAAGCCACTCAAAGCACTTTGTACCCGTTATAATTCTTTGTGCATCTATGTTAATACGCTTCACTTGTATAAAACAGAAGTTAGACAATTATATTTTTCGCCGATTCTCTAAAATATTAACCAGTTTATGCTTTGATACCTATTGAGCAATAAATAATACAGTCTATGACGGTTATACTTTTTGTTGTTAGAATTATTTTTCATTTATTTATTTTATTTATTTCTCTTTATTGTACACCTTTAAATAGTAAATATAGCAAAATAAACATTTTACAATTGCATACCTCCATAATGTATCATGTCAATTATAACACTCTAATTTTATGACACCCACGGGATACATTTGGGGACTACATTTTTTATTAAACTGTTCTAGTTGTTTCTGAGACATCTTCATAAACATCAGGGTTACATAAATTCACGACTTTCTTCCTCTAGTAGTCATAAACAACAGCCCAAAATTTACTTCTGTGCGTACATAATACACTCTACTTTCTGCATTACTCTTTATATTAACTAATCTTACTTCATTCATACTGCATTCGCACTGCTATAATCTTAACTTCATCGATTCCGCCATTTTCACTACAATATTGTGGCTTGCGAGGCACACCTTCGTTGACACTGACTGACTTCTAGTAACAATCTGTTTCGTAGCATATTAAAATCTTAATACAAAATACTCGATTCCCTGCAATCTTATTTTGAATGGTAATTCCCAATAACTTATAACTTGTATTGTGTTTGAATAGTAACTACCTACTTCTAACAATCAAAGTTTTGCGCACACTGTTTTGAATATCTTGGAAATTCATTAACAATGAACATTTGAGACGCTTATACCCTTCTGTTTTAAGTTCTGTTGTTTGATGTCAACGGGATTATAGATATCTTTACTCTTCAACTATTTATGGTAGTTCTTATTTGAAAAGCAGATATTTAAACTGAAATATGAAGACTTGTAAGTAAATATGCTAACATTGCAATACCTCAAGAAATCTCCGTAAAGAGATTTGATTTTACACCTATCTTATTGAAAGGATTAATTCAAAATTAATTAAAAAACTATAAAAAATAATGCTTGCTACTATTAGCGCCCTGAATTGATAGTTAATGATAAAAAATATAATAAGAAAAATATTTAAAATAAAAGTTTTGTGTTACGTTGTTTGTCAGCGATAAACTCCTAAATTATAACCAATTTTAATGAAATTATGAACACTGCGCATTTGGTCGAACTTGAGAGATAGAATAGTTTTTATCACAATTTATATTCACTATATTTTTTATTGCAAATTACTCAGCCACAGCAACGCGTGGCTGGGTAGCTAGTATTCATATAAATTTTATCATCCGATTTCTCCCAATTAACATTTAGTAAGAGCATAAATAAAAGTAAGCTTAAAATAAACCTGTCCATACAAATTTTGAAACCCTTTTAACCTATGTCGCAGACATAGTTGCCAAAAAATAAAATAAAGAAGTCAATTCAGAAAAGCCAGATTACTACTGAAAACTCCTGACGTTTTACCGCTAAATATATATTTTAAAGTAACTAAGATTGACATTTTTAATTCGGTAATTTTATTAATGCAACAAAAAGGTAATATCAGGTATCACTTTACTCCGGTTTAAGAGTGTCATTAGAAATAACATTGCTTTTTAAACTATACGTATAATTTAATAAAAAAATATATATTTTAGGACAATAGGACACAAGAAATATCCTCAAAATTCGATCAAAATCATTCCCTACGTCGAAAGTCCCAAAAAGTTGTTACCGTGAAGCTTCATAAACCTGCAGTTTATTTGCCCAAAATTGTCTATACCTTGATTTCTTAAATACCTGCACAATGGTCATGTATTTAAAAATAAAAATACATAAAGTGATGACAAAAAATATGAAAGCCACTTGCATTATTTTTTAATCACTGACGTTCGTGTACAACCTAATGTTTTTAATTTCAAATTAAACAGCACACGGCAAATCACTTAGTCTTAAAAATGCGGCTCCGAAGTTAACGTAAATAAATAAAATAAATATTAAACTTAATGTCATCATACAATTTTGTTGGCTAAAATTGAAATGCAAACTATGTTAGTAGCATTCCGACGATGATTAGGGCGGTGGGCGGGCGCCGCCCGCCCTAGCGCTCAGTATATAAGCAGGCGACAGGGCGGCCGACTGCACAACACCACTTGTTGCCGTCAGTAGTGCCTGCCTGTTGCCGAAGTCACCGCAACAACATCATACGCATCAGGTATGTGGTACATATAATTAATCAATATATGAGTAGGAATTTACAGTGCAGCGTAATATTTAATAAAAAAAAAATATCATTAATATTAAAAATATATAGGTGGAGTAATTAAAAAGTAAAAAACTATTTTTTTTCGGTTCTATTTTGTTTCCACTTAATACTATGTACTTGTAATGTGAAGAACTTTCCAAGAGAAAAAAAATCATATTAATAAAATAAAGAGTACATGATAAAAAAATATAAATAAAACAGTCAGCCTATTTATTTTTTTACATCTGAACTGCTAAGAAATGTCTAAAAGTTTTAAAGATTACATAGAATTTTAGACCTGGGTCTAAGCAAATAAGATTCGTTGCACTTTTAACTTCTTACTTTTATTGCACTTAAGAATTTTACAAGATTAGACATCATTTTTTTTTTTGTTGACAAACAATATACATTTCTGATCTCATTTCTTCCTGAAAGCTAAACTTTTAGGATATATAAAATATTTTTTCATGTTTATTTAAGGTTTGCCAATTACGTTTATAAGAGCCGGCAGTAATGTATATAATCGTATATCGCACATATTAAATATTTATATTTCCAAAAATAATATGTATTTTCAAATGAAATGGAGAATAAAAGAACTTTCAATCATTTCATCACAAAGCTAAGTGAAACAAAACATTATTTTAATCTAAATCTAATATCATTTCAATGTTACCCGACATTATAAGTTAATAACAGCAAGCCTCAGCAATTAATCAACTTAAAAATACGATACAATTACGTTCTCCATGGTCGTGGAGAAGTTGAGAAAACAACCTTCTCCATTTTATTCCAATTCCGCTATTGTTTCATTAAGTATGTCAGTTTTAACTGCTCGACTTTGAGTTGTGAACTAATAAAGTCCGTAACATAGGAGTTGAGACACTATAAAAAGTTTTCTAATGATTACAAAAGCGATGGTTGAGAAGTCATTAGAGAAGTTACGTTCAGAAACTTTTATTACTATTTTAATGAAGAATGCACTTTAGTAACTTATGAATGAATATTTACGAAAATTAAAAGTATTTATATAATATTATATTTATTTTAAATATTTAATTTGTAAAGTCCATGCTTTATGATAATAAAGAAAAGAAAAAAGTATCTGCACTTTTTATATTTTTTTAATTCAGTTAACTCTTTAAAAAAAAATTCCGTGAATTGTTTCCGGTGTTCAAAGATCTACTTTTAAGTAAATTACTTAAAACTTAATTAATAAAAAATTGGGTATTCATTATCTGAAACAAAAACTTTTTTACGTCATTAAAATTTCAATAAATTGTCGGATTGTCTGATTTATTTGTAGACTATTTCAGATGTAACCAATATAATAGACATATAATTTTAATCACTGATCCAAGGATTACAAAAACATTCCGGGTTCATTATTTCCTCTTTTGCTTGAAAGAGCATCAATAATATTCGGCAAAGCATTGTTCTAGAGAACAATACGGCAATAAGAAGAGGAAAAATAATTACCAAGATAGTACGAATTTTGAATATTAATATCTTATCGTTTACATTTATTAATTAAATGTAAAGCGAACGTAGTGTTTAGAAGTAAAAATTACTTCAATATTTTGAACGCACGAAATAAAAGAAATTGATTTTAAAATAATCTATTTATACTATAAATAGAGAGAAAATCACTTATATCTGAAATTTTAAATAATATTATAATAATACTGGCAACCCTGCCCGGCTTCGCACGGGTAGCAGAGACATCTTCAACAATAATCAACATATTTCATGATATTCATTAGAAAACTTATTGAATGAAATCGTGTTTCTTATTTATTTAATTTACTTTATTTTAAACTTTAACTAAAACGACGGAGTTACTTCACAAATTGAGAAAAACAACGAATAAAGTACACAAAAAAAGGAATCACGTTGAATGAGATTGTAGAAGTTTACCTATCTATTTATAAATAGGAATAATTATTTAGTTTCGAATTGAAAATAAATGTATTTATAATTACTCTCAATAAATTTTATATTAATTTACCATATTTCTACACCAAAACAGGTTCTCACAGGAATTCAGAAGGTTGAATGGTATGTTGTACATATCTAGTAGTATATACTTACCCAATCCTTGTTCAGATTAATTAGAAGCTTGCGGCCTAACAGTTATTATGAACTGAAGGTGACATACTAAACCTACAGCCGAATATTTAAAGTCTTTACTTCAGTGTCAAAATATAGATCAACACTTAAAGTATTTAAGTGCATAGTTTAAAATATTTCCGAGAGGGTTTTAAATATAACACCGGGAGAGTTTCAAATATTATCATAAATTAAATATTGTAAAATATTTTTACACCTATTATAATTTTCTTTCAAGCGCTTGTGGCTTATTAGACGTTTACTATAACGAACTCTTTGTTTTTAGCTGTTTTCAAATACACATATCAACAGTATTTAAAATATGTTGTGCATTATTTATTATGCAAATAGATAACATAAATGTCCAAATTAAAATAAAGTTAACTTACTAAACTAATAAAAAAACCCTGCCCCTTACCGTTCCAAAAGTGCCCATCACACTCGCCGCGTTAAACAAATGAAATAAATTAACAATAATAATAGGTACAACAAATGTACATGATACCAACACATGTTTAAAAAAAACAGTCAGTCGTAGGACTGCCCGTCAGAAGTGAAAACATAACTTCACAATGCATTTGCAAATTCATACACACACACATCTGTATATATATAATTAGGTACATATCTAAAGGTATGCATAGGGTACACTGGAAGTTCTGCGCTCCTGGCTCCCTCCTTTTTAAATATAAGAAACTCGGCTCCGTCTTACGAATTTTCGATCAGGTCACGTGTCCTGACGCGAGTTCAACATTTTTTACCCATCCCAAAAAGTGCACAACGCCGCTAAAGAAGTTCTTACTTCAAAAAAATATATATAATCACTCTTGAGGCGAAGTTTGTTCTATAACAACAATAATTAAATATCAGCTTTTATCATGAACCTAAAGAATTTAAATCTATATGGAGAAAATAAATGTCGGGCTGTATGTGTTTATTTAAAACTTATTTACATAGGCTGGCCTCCAACTACAAAGATATGACTTTGAAAATGACTTACATAACTCATATTAGAGAATTCTAGAGGTGAGAAGCAGAGGTTATATCGATATCAACTTTGCTTCTCACCACCTGAATTCCATGCATGGCCTCATGTACTCGGTGTCAAGGGACAACCACAGGCTTAATTCAAAGTTCTAACCATAAAATAATCTCCTGAGTTATATTGATGATGGTATATTTGATCTAAGTTTTGAAATAACTCTGACATTAGTTATGTTTTGATATTTCGCAATAAGTAAATACATTCTTCTTTTTAATAATTATTTCATACCTTCTAAAATAAGGATGCCTGTTATTACTTACAGTACTTGTTATAAGGCGAGATTCTATGTATTTGATTTTAAAGTTTCTGGTTTTCTTATTTGCCTGAGATTGCTACACCGTTATATAATTCCACTCCTCTGGGTTCGCCGTGACTTTTGCAAAAAAAAATCGGACTGGAATGTGCATAGTTGCATTTAGTGTTATTCTTTGAAGTTCATGGAAAGGTATTGTACAGTATTTTCTACTGATTGCAATATCCTCCAACATTTATTAAACAAGAATACTTCATATTCTCCCTAATTTTGAAATGAACGGTGATATTATTTCTTTTGTAAATAGCTGTAACCGGACACGTACCCATTACAGTCTTTTAACCGTGGCTCTATTGTACGACTGTCAAATAGTAACGTCCTCCATTCAGGGAGTTTTCCTTTTTCTAACAAGCCATAAGGTAAAGTAGACTTCAGAAACCATTGGCCCATATAGCAAAGGTCTCATTAAACAAGTTGAAAGGAAAATAGGGTATAAAAAAAGTTTTAACTTTAAAACCATTCCTCATGTTTTTATGAGATTCAGGTGAATAAAATCTCGGTTAACCATTTAAATCTAAATCGGTCTATCCGCTTGTTAGTTACGAAGCCACATAAAGACTTGAGAAATATCGATCATCATCGGTTGATGCATGACCTTATAATATTATACTATTTATTTTATCGAAACACGTAGCACTTTTTTGAGACATACAAAATGTTACAAAAATAATCTTTAAAATCTCTCGCAAAAAAAATTAAAAACGTTATTCTTTATCGTGTAATATGTTGGTTTCACTATCACGATTCTGATTCCTACCTATATTACTGTACGAACTTCAGTTGCGTTTTCATTCAGCTGAGTATAATGAATGCAACACGTCAATAATCATATGCAAGGCTTATTCAAGGTAGAAAATAGGCCGAGTGTAAACTGAGTGTAGGGGACACTTAGTCTAACCTTTCTTGTCTTTTGAAGAAAATTAGCATTTATTTAGGTAATGTTTACTTGTAATGAAATTTTTTATAAATATTGAGTTATCACTCAAAATCTGTGACGTAAGTTCGGGTTTTATTGTTATTTGCTAATAGCAAGATTTTATTATTATAAAATCTAAATCAAAGTAGTTTTATATATTGTTCAAGACTGCTGTATTAGCAGTCTTGAACAATATCTAAAAACTACTTTTCTATGTTTTCTACTGAACGTTTTAGAGGCAACATACAGTCATACATTGCGATACACAAACACTGTCTGCCCTAATTACTTCCAAACCCGAGTTTATTGTCAGTCTTATGCTCAATTTTTTATGAACATCATATTTCTATGCGATGACCTTTTTGGCCCGACTTTCGAGCATTTGACTAAAATATTAGGGGTCCTGTGTATGTGTCTATTTGTATTAACAGAAAAAAAGTATTACTAAGTACGCCTATGCGTGTTTTTAAACCCATATTTCTAGTTACGCTTAGTTTTGGAACCGATGTGTAATACATTAATTATTATATCATTTAGTACATAGTCTACAAATGAAAATATTAAGGGGTGGGAACTTGGTGTCCTGAAACACGGGCCTAGAGCCTAGCCTAGGCACCAGTCTCCTACAATATATGTATACTTACTTAAATTTTTTGTTATAAACTATATATTGTAGTGAGAAAATAAATTATATATCACTTAGTTCCTGTAAAAATAACTTAAACTGTTAGTTAAGATGTTCATAAAAATATGCCGGTTTGCCGACGGCACTCGAAATGAAGCGTTATATGATGAATGATGACTGAAATTACAAATACAATGAATTATGACCCTGGGTCAAGAAATAATAGCCCCATATTTCCTCGTACTAGTACTTAATAAAATATTACAATCATCAGATTTTCATAAATAGGGTATACGTTCATGAAAATCCTATACTTTTATAAAGACTTTTACAAAGTACCTAACTATGATTTAAAAAAAAATCACTAAATAACATAACGGCTCCCGTTTTACGTCTGTGAAAATGTTATTTAAGGAATTACATTCCTACTAATATGTATAAAGATTATCTAAAATAAATTGAAATATAATTTCTGATAAATTGTTATAGACACATTTTCTTAATAATTTTCAAATCGAAAGTGCCAAGAATCGTGTATTTATCAAAATTAAACAAACTAAAAACTAGGCGTTAAACGGTTTTCTAGATGTCTTAGTTTGTGTTCTATTAATGCAGACTGTAATGCCTTGAAAACATTAGGATTTACTTACGTTATTCTAGCTAGACAGCTGGAATAATGATTAAATAGAGTAAGTAAAATAAGAGTAATACATCTATTTCTTACCATGCTTACCATTCTTATCATACATAATGTTTGTTTTTGAATTGGTCGTGGATTTGCAAATTTATAATCCATTTACTATCACAATATGAACTCAGATCGCTTATCGGATCATTACTAAATGTCAATTTTCCCTTAAAAAGTCGATACGATCCCGACCTGGAAGTTGCAACCAACTAAAAACTTTTTAACAAAAATAAATAAAAAATAAAAAAATGCAAAATTAAAAAAATAGAATTATTGACAACTAAAAGTAATGTAAGTCAATTTGAGTTCACACCAAAAAGCAAATCGGTAAGCGTGTGGTGCAGTTTTTTGTACCCCAATTCAAAATTGGTTGAACTAGTTTCGAGTTAAGAACTATTATTTTCCACATGAAAGTGTTTTTTTAGAATCAACTACAAAATACACCCTCGTGCAAAAAAAAAAACGATTATATACAATCGCACGCCTGAGCATACGTAGTAATACATAAAACAATAATCGTATCCAATTGAGAACCTCCTTTCAAAGACCAATCGTTTTCTAGACTTTTTTATTATATTGTTTACAATTTATAGCACATGTAATCTCGCATTGGCTGATATTGTTTCTTCATATATTGTTTGCCAGCTTACGCTTATGAGGCTTTCGTCTCGTAGAGTGTCGGTACGTGACCACTTCTGTGTAATAAGCAACTATGTCTATTTGTAGGGAAAGTTTTAGTTTCTTTTAATAATGACAACATTATTACACTTGTCTACACCTATACAACAAATTCTTAGTAACAGAAAATTAGTATTTAGAAAAAAAAAGAAAAACAATAGGCAAATAGCCTATTGTTTTATTTATTTAATAGATTGTGTTATATTTTTTAAAATATTGTAGCATTATTCAATACAAAACCATTTTCTTTTTGTTACATGAGTTAAACATTAATAATATTTTCGTAAACGCCCAATTCCATATTGTAGAAGGGTTTATAACGCGCAAGTGACACTAAAGGTTTCGAAATTTTACGGTAATGCTGTAGGGTTGCCGCTTAGCCGAGCTAGGTAGCCGACGTTGTTGTAGAAAAAACATTGGGCTTCTCGTTTTAATTTATACATAAATATGTTTCAGCCACGTAGAAGTTATGATTCCTTTTGTCTTAGTACTAGGTATTTAGCATCCCTACAAATTATTTTTAGTGGAGTATTATCCTCTTTATTGATCTACCTCGAAAAGACAAGCGAACAATGCTATGTGTAGATAGATCCAGACACGTCTACATTAAACGTGTCTCATGACAATTATGCACAAACATGTCTGTATAGAACTAATTTTGCATTTCAAATGCGTTTTATAAGATAAGCTATTTAAATAGCGAAGCTTTCCACTTAGGATTGCAAAATATAAAGATATTTATTTTTTCACTAGTATTGGAAATATTCTTTTGAAAATTTTGTTGGTCAGATAATATGATTATTTTACTGTTTTCGTTATTAGAAATTTATATAATCAGAGCCTACTTGTGGAACCTATGAAGCTACGATACAGGTAACTCCTAAAAGAAAATACTGGGGCTAGTGAAGTTATTCCTGAAACAATGGAATCGTGACAAGAAGTTCCAAAATTAGTATAAGTTATTTTATATTTTTACTAGGCGAATTCGTTAAATTCATTGTGTTTTAAATAATGTTAAAAATTTTTGGGAGCGTATTTCTAGTTCCTGATACATTTGATATAAAGAAATGAGTATCAAAATCTCAGTGTATCTACGAAGGCTTGTCCGGGTAATGGGTTAAGGGCAAGACAGGGATCTGTGGAAGAGTATGCTTAATATTATAATATTGATTCATCTTCGATCCGCTTGTGCTTCGAGCTAGTTATAGTTAAAACCACCTATTTCTCAATAAGGTTTAACTCTAAATTAAAAAGCGATAAAAACAGCATATAACCTAAAACAAAATGAGCTGTGAGTGTGAGATGTGTATTTTTTTTTCCATTAACATGCTTAAAAACATAATAAGCTTGGTAATGAAAAAAATGTAGAAAATATCTTATCTTATACCTCAATCATTTCTACTGCCAAGACGAAGGAAGTCTTTAAACTTTTCTTTTTAAAGTCATACCAAAGATTCAAGAGCAACTAGTCTCTATCTGTTATGAGAACGCTCCTGCCGCGAGCTTGAAGCTTGATTATACAAAGACATCCCTGGAGACATTTTGCAGTAACTTTGTACTAACTAGAGGAAAATTTGCATACACATTTATGCTAAAAAGATATGTGTACCGCAGCCAGTTTCCCCTTTTGCTACAAAGATCGTAATAATTATAAAAATACCTGATGTTTTCACAGCAAAATTAAGTAACATTTTTTAAATAATAACCTCTGAAATTTGGTGTCGTGTCAATTATTTTCCTCATTTTTGGCATAATTAGACGTATAACGTCATACGTAAAGGACTTGAACCTGTGGCGTTATTAAAGGGAGCTTTTAAGCCTTTCACTATTAATATATTAGTGCTAAGAGTGCCTTTGTGTTTAAGATAAAGTGGTCGGAGGATATAGGTCGGGAGAACACTCTGACTCTTGAACATGGTTATGTGGTATGCCTATTGGACTATATATTGCTTTACTTTATTCATTTAAATCGATAGCAGTGTTAGCCAATCTTCAATAGCTGATTGCAATCAGATTCGATGCTGTAAATATTGGAACTGTATTAGAAATTATTTGTCAGTTACTCGTGTCGTTCGAAAATATCCGGACGCCCACATCTTTGAGACTACTCCACTGTTTTCTTGAAGGTTTGAGGTGTCCACCAATCGTACAACGTATGATCAACATCATTATAGTCAATTAGTTGATTAAAAACGTAGAAGCCACAGGCTTTGATACATATTCTTGAGAACTAAGAGTTTAGGACAAGCATCATCTTTATCTACTGAATACCTATAGGACATCAAACCATCACCGTTCACATTTTCAATGCTGGTTACGGTTTTGGCAAAGCTGATGTCTGTATTAGAGTGTGTCCACCCCTCCGAAAAAATTCTTCAGTTTCTCCTCTAGACCATCTGCTAATCAGTGGGACATGCTGAAAAAGATTAGCTCAACATGTAAGTCACTCTTATCCAATCAGAACATGAGCAAGATACAGGAAGGTTCTGAAAAGAAAAGAAAAGAAATGTTACAACCGTTCCTTTGCCTTTGGAACTAATATCTACTCATTCATTTAATATATTTGATATGAAAATATTTGTCTTCTACACAAAAACAGCTTCTTATATGACAGACCAGTTAATTTTTTTTTTTTCTTAGCACTGAAAGTAATATCATTTCCGAGATTATCAGCTTACAAAAAGGTACTTCCGATTTATTCCATTATTGGTAAAGTATCTAAAGTCATGACTTATGTAAAGATAACTAACTTAGTTCCATTCATAAATAAATATTATTAAAAACCACTATTATGCATTAGGGACCATAGATTCAGTTAATACGACTTTTGAAAAAAAATATAAGTTCCAAAATCATCCATCCTACAAAAACACAAAGTATGACCATGACATTTTAAACTGTATTGAAACCTGCAACACATTTAGATATATGTATAGTAGAAAAGTTAGAGAATTATAAATAAATCCATTTACATCCTACTAATATATATTATAAACGTGAAATTTTGTGAGAATGTATGGATGTTTGTTGCTCTTTCACGCAATATGTACTAACCGATTGCGATAAAATTTGTTATGTATATAGCTGGAGACCTGGATTAACACATAGGCTACTTTTTATCCCGATACTCCCACGGCATCGGTACTTACGCGTTTGAACACAGCTAGTCCTTAATTAAGCGGAAAGCATAAATCAAAATAAAAAATGGAAGGTATTGAACTAACTTAGGTGTTAGCATAATACCAGGACTGCGCAATACTGAGCTAACGACCATTTTTGGTTCCTGCCAGATGTATTTATCTATGCTTGTCAATTTTACAAAAATTATTAAACCTTTGGTGCCTTTGTGTGAGAGGAAAATAAATGTATTTACTTTCACTACGGACTCATTACGCTTTATAGATCTTAAATGAGTAATGATGATGAATAATGATTGATTTCAACAATAATAATGTACGGCGAAAATGCCTTTTAACAAGATAAACCCAGATAATAGACCTATACAGCTCCCAAATGACAGTTATTCTTGAAGGCGTTATAAATTTTGAAGCCATCATTTTAAATTATCTCGATTTCTCGTAAACGAGACCTTGGTTTTTTTTTTTTGAAGAAATAGTCATGGTGTTCGATCGCAACTCAATCCATGTCAACTCCACTATTATAATTGGGTCACCACTTCACACACAACAAGTCTTAGAGAGTAGGTAGTTGTCTAGATAACCACATTTTAATCACCCTGACCAATACTGTTACTGGCTGGTAATATCATTAATAGCACAAAAGTCGTGTACAAAGAAGTTTTCTACCAAACGATTGTAAATTGTAACAATTTACGTTACATAAATTCCTGTGATAGAATATCCAAATAGGCAAGCGAAGCTATAACATGTTGGTTTGCACACATTAAAGTTGTACGAGAAATGTAACACATATGGATGTCGTCACTTGTCACAAACGTGCTTACGTCACGGAATGGAGCATGGAGCAGAGGGGTGTATCCTGTGAGTTCTACGGTATGTACCACTGACAATATTATATTCATATGGATTTATTGGTTTGATCTGTGAGTAAGGCGCATACATTTTATAATATATTTTATCTAAAAAACTCCTCAATTGCAAGAATCCTCAAAATTACTATACATATTTATCAGCATGTTAACACAAAAAAGGAATTTTTGAAGTGAAAACTTCTTTAGGCACGTTTGTGCACTTTTGCTATGGGGAAAAAGCACCACTGAACTCGTGACCGTCACGCTAACGCTAGAGGGCGCTAATCTAAACATTGAGTTCTGTCAGCTCCTTATTAATTAATGTCACCAACCTGCTAATGTGGCGTTTTAAGTTCATCGTTTCGTTTAAGTTTTCACTTCTGTCGGCAGTCCCATGATTGCCTATTTTTTTTGTATGTACACACATACTCGACGATGCCTCGTCATCGTTTTTAAATCCGTCTTTTGTTTAATAAAATATCAAAAATTGATTTTGGAACCCTTTCTTTGGGAGAGTTGGGTATAATAACATTAATTTGAAGATACAAATGCATACGAATGTGTCAGTGTTGTCGCTCCCAGGTTAATAAAGTATTGGATGTTGTAAACATTTCCTTTGCTGTAAATGGCCACCCATTTTAGATAAACCTCTCATGGTCGTGACGTTCATAGTTATTTCAATTCAAGTTTATGTTGATCCAGCCGGTCATTAGTCAAGTCTAAACATAAAGTCTTCTATTATAGACTAACATATAATACATAATAATAATAATACAGACAAAATTAAATTTTTTGAGATGTAAAAAATGTGTGATGCAAACCTAATCTATGAGCTATCGCGACAAAGAAACTATTACCAAATAAAAATATTAAAATCTATCTTTTTAACATATTATAAAGGCGAAAGTTTGTGAGGATAGATGGATGGATGGATCTTTGCTACTCTTTCACGCAAAAACAGCTGAACGGATCTGGATGAAATTGGGCACAGAGATAGATTATAGTCTGAAATAGCTCATAGGTTTTTCATCTTGGAAAATGTTTAGTTCCTGTGGCATAGGTTTCACCAAAGTCACTACATATTATAAAACAAAGTTCTCCGCCGCGTCTGACTATCTGTCTGTTCGCGATGAGCTGAAAAACTACTGAACGGATTTTCATGCAGTTTTTACCAAAAGACAGAGTGATTCATGAGGAAGGTTTAAGTGTATATAACGTTTTGTGTAAACTGGTTGAAATATGATGATGATTGTTGAAGATGTCTCTACTACCCGTGCGAAGCCGGGGCGGGTTGCTAGTCACTACATATTATAAAACAAAGTCCTCCGCCGCGTCTGTCTGTCTGTCTGTTCGCGATAAACTGAAAAACTACTGAACGGATTTTCATGCGGTTTTTACTAATAGGCAGAGTGATTCATGAGGAAGGTTTTGGTATATAATTTGTACCCGTGCGAAGCCGGGGCGGGTTGCTAGTATAAAATAAATGCAATAGTGAGTTTGTTGTTTGTTATGCTTTCACTCCGGAACTACTCGACCAATCATCATGTAATTTTGCAAACGTTGTCAGGAGTACAGAAAAAGACTTAAGGACCATCCCGAAAAATATACTGTTCCCGAGGAATACAACAAACTTTAATGCGATTGAAGTCGAGGACAAAAGATAGTATTAACTGAAAATTTAATTATTACTGTAGAGATACTACAGATTGCACATGTTGGGGACGGCACGTCAATTTCACGCATCCACTTCTACATTTGCTTTAATCATATTATCCATTTCATTCCCAGTACCAGTACTTTCTATAGACAGAGATATTGGTTTAGTAAGGGAGTTTAGAGATTTTCAAGGTTACCACCGTACGATGAGTGCCGTTATTTGCTAAGTATCACTTAAGGAGTGTTTTATGGATACAGATACAAACAATAAGCGTCGGTAACGCAGTGTAGACTTGCAATCGAGTGGTTGCCTGACTTACATTCCATCGTGTATACATACAGCCCAATTATTGACTGATTGACTGGTCTATTAGTGTAGGGATTAGTGTTCCTGACTGCTGAGCCAGAGGTCGTTGGTTAGATTCCCACCAAGACAAATAATTATGTGATGAGCATGATCATTTGTTCTGTGTGAGTTCTGTCACTTTCAATGGTTTTTTTAAATTTCCATAACGTTAAGAATAAACTATTATCTATTAGTAGTTAGAATTCCAGTGTAATCTTAGTTTAAATTAGATTTTTTTTAATTTTTATGGCAATACTGTTCTTTTTTTAAGTTTTCAAACAGGCCTGTGTAGTAGTAGTGAACGTCCAATGACGATGATCATGATGATGACAGCACTACGGTCTACGATCTCTATATAATATACTAACTTTGTTTCTGTGTAACATTAAAATTTTGGTAAATTTTATCCCACGGGAACCGTCCATTTTCCCTGGATAAAAGTAATCATGTACTATTCCAGACTATAATCTATTTTAGTGGGAAATTTCATACAGATCCGTTCAGTAGTTTTTGCGCGTGAAATAGTAACCAACATTCATACATCTGTCCTTTCGCGTTTATAATATTAAATTACACACAGATATTTATTCGAAACTCAATTAACTGTGATGGCACTAAAGAAAATATTTTTATTTTTTGGAGTGGGTGTTTGGAGGTTAGACGTAAAATACTCAAAAAATTGCTGATGCCCGAGACTTTGTTCGCTTGGAAATATAATGGATAAAAAGTAGCCTATGTGCTATTCCAGACAATAACCTATCTCTGTGGCAAAATTTCATCTCGATCCGTTCAACTGTTCCAGCGTGATTGAGAAACAAACATCAGTAGTAATATATAACTAATTTTTACGAAGTTTTTAATATAGAATGGTCATACTCCGCGCCTTTTCCCAACTAAGTTGGGGTCGGCTTTCAGTCTAACTACGATACGGCCGAACTTTGATATTTTACGTGACACGACTACCATCAGACCTCCACAACCCAAGTACTAGGCGATTTCGAAGTTCTGTAGTCAGACCAGGTTGTCGGATTTTTAGGGCTCCAACTACCCGTAACGAATGCCACAGATGTTCGTATGGCAACCGAGACCGACGGCTTAACGTGCTCTCCGAGGCACGGAGGGATCTCGATGTGTTAAGAATGGTCACACATCATAAGATTGACCCGGTGTACTTCCAACTTTGTAATATGCTAATCTACTCGGTTACCACTTAGCCACGAGCTCCTCTTTTAATATAGAATGGTAAGAATACAAATACACACATTCTTAAGAATACACACTTTTTGATAGAAGAACTTAGCCTCACATAAAACCATCTCTTTATTTACGTAACAGTTTCTGTGACAACATTTTTCTTTTTGAGGTGAGAGCAATTCAATTCTGTTCTTCCTATACGTAAAAGGTTGGAGGCATCAATTTTCACATAAACGTCGATAAGTATCGTTATATCATATTTTACATGAAAATTCACAAATCATTTTGCGTTTGCTTTCAATACATTGTTGAACATTCAATATGTGGAATTAAATATCACATTTCCCACACAATTTAAATATTATCGGTGGCTTACTGACGTAATGTAGAGGGTGAAAAACTCACAGAAAACCGAATGAAATACTCTCTTCTCTATGTGCCATAAATATATATAGAATTAAAAACAGAACAGAATTAAAAAGTAAAAAAGAGATCCACTTTGTGGCTTCATTGGACCATCGTTACTAAGGTCAATTTGTTGGACTCGTCAAAACGAATTATATCAGCCCAAACTCAAGAGGCCACTGAAGAATTCCACCATCCACCTCCTGAGTCTATCAGATCAGCTCCAAGATTATGGTCCTGCTTTTTACTTAATAAATACTAAAGTTCGCCTGGTGGTCGCAATTTGACAATAATTCATATATTACAGGTTGCACTGGCCGTGGTTATTGGTCGAAATTTCAGGCAATTCAGAGGTATGTAATACTTTTTCGTGATCGCGTTAATTCACGTGTAAATACATAATTATATCATGGAAGACAAAACTTTAAAAGTTAACACACTATATTATTTTGTTTCATAGCTAAAAGAGTGTCATGTGTACTTTTCATACACTTTTTTTCTATATATTAACTGTTCAAAAATGTTAATTTGATTCTTTCTTTTATCCAATAACGCAAATTTAGAACACAAACAATAAAATAATATAAGAAAATAGGTAGACCTTTTTCGTAAACAATTTATGAAACGCCTCAAAACCATGTAATCAAAAGCTAAGCCTACGTCGGCGTCACTCACAGATAAGCTTATAAAGAAAATGAAATGGTAGGTATATTTGTAAAACATATAAATTTGGTGTATAACATTACAATATAAGATAAGATGATAAATATATTGATAAGAATCATAGATAGTCTTTCTATCAAGCCGTTTATTATTCAACATGAATATATTATTAAAAATTAAAGGTGATCCACAGCACATGAACATAAATTCCAAAATCTGTTTTCTTCAAAATATAGTGATGTACTTACTCTTCGTGTTCTGAAGTAATCATCAATACAAATAAATAAAATTGAAGTGTCTGTTTGTAATGTCAAAATAATAGTTTTTTTAAGCTCATACAGTTATTTGCACGATACCTATGCCTAAATATCAGTTTTTTTTTAAATTTTTTACTCTCTGTTGATTCCGGAATCTCCGGAACGGGTGGACCGATTTCCACGGGAATTCCACTGGATAGGATTACTTTTATTTTAAAAAAGAATTAGGGTTCCGCGCAAAACATATAAAAAGGAACTGCTAGTTGAAACAAATTATTGATTTATTATTGTGTCAAGAATCAGAATTATAACTGACTAGGCTTTCCCTGCAGTTTCACCTGCGTTTATGGTCATTGCTCCATTCCGCTGCTATTTGTCAGGAATCTGGCTATCATATACAAAAAGTATTTTTAAATCCGACTGGTAGTTCTAGAGATTAGCGTGTTTTAACAAACAAACAAAAAATTCTTCAGCTTTATAATATTAGTATAGATAGCAAAATATTTTAATGCATGTTATATTCTGTTCCAGCTTATTAAATACTAGCAGCGCCCCGCGGTTTCACCCACGTAAGTCCCGATCCCGTGGGAATATCGGGATAAAAAGTAGCCTATGCGTTAATCCAGGTCTCCAGCTATTTACGTACCAAGTTTCATCGCAATCGGTTTTGTGGTTTTTGCGTGAAAGAGTAACAAACATCCATCCATCCATCCATTCATCCATTCAAACTTTCACATTTATTATATTAGTGGGATTATTATGGTAGGATACCCATTACTTTAAACATGCCTTGTATGGGCGAAATTTAAATGGTTCATGTGGAATACCAATATAGGTAACTATTGTAGTTTTTCACAATATGAGTAACCGCTATTCCAATTTTAATCAAAAAAACTAATTATATTTGTAAAAATAGAACAAGTCTTCAATGACATTTTGATTAAAAAACAACGAAATGCCTAGAAAACAGATATTGTTGGTTTATCGAAAGTCTGTTTATTCCTGTACAAACAAAATCACCTAGACTTCTAAAACTAAATCAATATTTGATCTTTCTCTTTGAGGGCTTCACGAATTCTAAATATTTTTTCTTTGTGCCACATAAATTAACTTCAGCTAAAGCATTCATTGTTGAGTTGTTTTGTGTTATTGAGTACCTTTCATAAACAGGACTATAGAAAAAAATCTGTTCTTTATTTTGACCGTGTTCAGGACATTTTAAATGGTTTTACGGAAGTAGAATTAATAGTATTTAGATAGATAGATGGATAAACTCTTTATAGTACAAAACATACGAAATCATACAAGACTGGATATACATAATCTTAATAACTATAAACCTTGTACCTTCTGCGACCTCTTCCAGGCAACCATTGGATGGAAAGATGAAAATTATTGGGATGTCAGACTGCAAAACTACAGAACTACTAAAATAAAAGGTTTATTTATTTTTATCATTAGGTAATACTGCATTTCCTGTCCAGATTAATTAAGTTTTGTCTAACTAGAAACGAAACAACATAGGTGGTATACTCGTATATAATAACAGGCAGCTATACATAATATAATTCCTCTACTATCTTTTACAGTGACTAAATAGGAGATGAGCCACCGCACTTAAGGCTATAAACCTTCATTAGCGTTATTAATGATTAAGTTAGTGTGATTTATAAAGACAAAACTCAAGCCAAGTTTTATCTTTTCATTATTTCGTCTGGACAAGTAGCATTTTGATCAAGCAATAAACATTGAACTTGTGGCAATATTATTTTGATCTCCCGGAAACCCTAGCGTAGATTAGATTAGCTTGCGGAACTGGACTGGTCTGGTCCACAGAGGGACGACAATTAACTGTACTACTGTCCAACACACTTGAA
The DNA here is from genome assembly GCA_963859945.1 of Euplagia quadripunctaria. Lineage (NCBI taxonomy): Eukaryota > Metazoa > Arthropoda > Insecta > Lepidoptera > Erebidae > Euplagia > Euplagia quadripunctaria. The sequence goes on along the minus strand of OY982569.1, from coordinate 5,322,613 downwards.
AATAATGCCATATTCAAGTTTTCACATCCAGTTCTTGTACAATATAAGTTACCGTTCATTATTTTCCTGTTCAGTAAATTTTAAGAGTATTGCAGTTAAATGAATCTATCGCAACATACAAAAGGATTGTATTTTTTCAATTAGTAATCGAAATCAACTTAGAAATTATTAAGTCACTCTACTAACTTTTACAGTGACTAAATAGGTGATGAAACACTTCTCCTAAGGCTCCATTAGTGTTATTAATGATTAAGTTCGTGTGATTTGTGAAGACAAAACTCGGCCTCTTTCGCAAGAAAAATTACGATAATTTATTTCCCTAAAGTAAACCCTAGACTGGTTAGAAGTAAAATTTATATGTTTACATTGTTAATCATTTACGAGACAAATACTTTTTTTTATTCCGGCCGCGAGTTCATTTTATCTAAGTAGATAATTGTTTTTACCCTACCGCTACGTGCTTTTGTGTGTTTATAGACTACGTTTGTATGATGCAAAGAGTACTTAAAGCTTTTAAATGGCATGATAATTTTGATAATAAATGTTGATAATATAATAAAATTATAAAACTAAACTAAATAAAGTTATAAAAAAACGCAAATGATAAAAGAATTTCAGACATAAGCATAGTACTTCATTTACTTTACAGTAATAAAAGTCGACGTATAATAAAAGACGCTGTTATATATGTATATATATCTTAAAAATATGAAGGCCAAATTTGTGTCAACTATTATTTCGTCCGGAAAAGTAGCATTTTTATCAAGCAACAAACATTGTGGCAATATTATTTTGGTCTCCTGGGACTCTTATCGCAGATTAAACCAAGCTTGCGGAACTGGACTAGTCCACGAAGGGACGAAAATGGGCTGTATTACTGTTCAACACACCTGAAAATAATACCGTATTCAAGTTTTCATATCCAATTATTGTATAATCAAAGTTACCGTTCATTGTTTTCCTGTTCAGTGAATTTTGGGAGGATTGCAGTTAGAACGGCCCTTTCGCGACTTACAAAAGGGTTGTATTTTTTCAACGTGTAAAAGAAAACTCAGAAATGACATTACGATTTGGACAGTCATCACTTATCACCAAAAGACTGTGAAAGTCACAGTCCTTTGTTGATGAGTCCTTGTAAATTTATGACAGTTATAACAATGAGTACAATTTATATTAGCGTGTTAAAAAAATTATTTACGTATTATGTAGAGTGTATGTGTATAGTAAATGCTTGATGTTATATTCATGTCTCATCTCATATTCTGTTTCAAGCGTGAGATTCGTTTATATTTTCATTTGTGAAAACAACTTAATTTCTATATTTGGAACCAACAACAAACCAAAGGTATATTTTTATTTAAAAAGTAAATCAGGTTGAATGAAGGAGGGCAACAGGAAATGATTGATGAGTCGGGTTGAATGATACGCAATCCAGCTTGCTGCATAAGTTCTTGACATGTGTCTAACCTGCGTACTGGTTTGTAGATTCAGCGATTTATTTTATCTCAATTCTATTTATGCCGTGTAATGTGGTTTGTCAAATCAATTCATCATTTTTTAGTATGTCAATACGAAAACTCTTACTAAATATACAAGTTTAATTTTTAATGTTGGCAACTTTATGTACAAAATATATACAGGTACCGACGTAGGTATTTCAAGTAAAGAGTATACGTAGAGCTATAACAGCACTTAACTAACCACTTCGCAAAAGCAATTAAGAAGTTTCTGTAGCTATCAAAATTACATGCAAATAAAATAACATGCTTTACTGCAGTTGAATTAAATTATTTAATGATCGAGCACTGCGTGAAATGTCCTGTAATACTCTGAATAACTTCACACCTTTTTGTAATTAAATTTAAAATGAACATTGATTTTATTGAAATGATCAGATGTAATTAATGAGCAGTTTCAAAAGTGAAACTTAGATGGAATAAAAGCTATACGGAAAAAAATATTATCATTGTTTTTGGTATTGTAATAATTTAACTGTAATTTTATTCCGATTTCAAAACAAAATGTATCATATTCTAAAAGCTGATTATGGATAATGATTATTAAACGACTTCCATATGATTAACCAACTAGTTTTATACCACTGAATACAAATCAACAAATTTGATTAAAAGTGCAAACATCTTTTTTTATCCTTAAATTTATATTATTATTTTTCGGCGCCAAGAACAATAACGTAGTCTGCAAATTTTAAATCTTTCTTGTGTAACTCGGGTAAAAGTTGTCATTTTGGCACTTAAATTGATTTGTGAGACAAAATACTCCAACATTTACTACAACGTTACTAGGCCTTTTAGATGTATGAATTTATCAAACGTTCTGTTATTATAGTTTATTTCGTCGAGATTACAAAATTGCTTTTGGTAAATGTCTGCCCCAGGGATGTTGACGGCATCCATTTGCGGTTTAGTCAATTCGACAAGTTGATTCGTCGTCGCCTTTGCTAACGTCGATTCGTATAACGAAATTACCAACCGCCTCAATCTTAGATGCTTCGAAATTGATTGAGTTTTATGCTTGGAACAAAAAGCAAGCAAGTTTTATTTAATCTTATTATATCTCTTTTACCAAAAAGGTTAGCGCATATTTTCAAGTATAACTGGCACATATTACTTTTATATTTTCTTTTCGTTGTAAGAAAAATTGTTAAAAGTATTTAGATTTAAAAGTTTATTAAAATTAAAAAAATAAGTATTGTCAATTTTTGGAATGATTATTTTCATCAAATACATATCTATAATTTAGAAATCAAAGTGTATAATTTCAAACCTTAAAAATTCAGTAGCAAACATTTATAAATATGTACTGAAAGCTTTATATAGTTAGTATAAGCTTTATAGGGGTTTGTTTTGTCATGAAAGAAAAATAACGGTTTTGAAGCCGCAACGTAGAAAAGCAAGTTAAATTAATTATCACCCACAGCCCCCTATACTGTGGTAGACTGTTTTAGAATGAATCCGAAGTTAAGTGATCATAATACGTAATAATGTATAGTATATATATATATATATATATAGTATAGTTATTTTTCAGTTTCATACACAAATGATTTATGTGCAATGTAATTTTGATGTTTGATGATATGATGAATGATTAATGTTGATAAAAAGAAAGTAACTAGAAATAGACTAGTTTAAGTTATAAAATTTAGTTAAAAACAAAAATAATGCATTAGTTATATGACACAGCACCTCATGCTTATTGAAATAAAGACACTAAATAAATTTGCGCGTTCACAAATATTGCTAACTTAACTTTTAGTAAAGTTAGCAATATTGTGTGTGTATTATTTTTATTGCGAAAAACCCCTAAATTAATAGATTCTATAAAAACATTTTTTTAATAGTTATACATGTTGTATATATGTGTAGTATGTTTTTTATGTATAAAATATAAATTTCACTTTGACTGTCCGGCTTCAGCAGTTAGTACTTAAGAGCTTTAAGAACGTAGGTACCTACTGGTCGAATTCGTGCGTACCAAAAATATGTTTATAAAAGCTACCAGTAAGATAGTTAATGGTTTTTTGTCACTACGTCTTGAGAACCGTAAACGCAATCTTTTCGACTTAAATGTAATGTAGTGTAGCAACCCACCCCGGCTTTGCACGGGTACAAATTATACACCTAAACCTTCCTCATGAATCACTCTATCTATTAGTGAAAACCGCATGAAAATCCGTTCTGTGTCGTGTTTTATAATAATATAAATATGTAGTGATAAAAAATTTATAAGTATTTTAATTAAAGTTTTGTATTATATAATAATAGTTGTGTAAAATACCCATCACTTCTAGTTTTATCAAACTATTATTTACTAATCAGTTTTCAAACATGGTATTGAATGGACTACAAAATTTGTATGTTGTTTTTGCACACACTTTCATCAATTGCTAGGCCAAAAAGCTTAATTTCAGCCTACTATTCTAGTTTAGCCAATGTAACTAAGTAAATTTGATAACTAGTTAATTAATGTTTAGTATTTAAAGCTTTTAAATCACATGTTTTATGTTGAGATTGTCAATTTCATTCAATGTTATAGCCGTTACTGTTTTAAGAGCATTCTTCTGAACCCATTCTACTGACTTATACACTCGTTCTAGGGTTTATATTCGCAGTATGTTGGGTTGTTTTTGGAACCGTTACTTCTCACTCGCGAGGTTGAAATATCTATTACTACAACACCGCCATTTCTTAACCCTTTACTAACCGTAGATTCTTAAAGTCAGTGTCCAGTCCTCCTAAATTCCGTGCCCGTCCCTTTCAGTTTGGGAATTCCTTAGAGGGATGAATATAGTCGTACTTGTGAATAAATATGTGGCATCTCAGTTATCTCCCTCTGTGTGCACATAAAGGTAAACGACGTCGCAAACTTTCTCTGTTTTGCTGTTCTTGTTAATTTCTTTGAGAATTTAACCCTGTTTTTATTTCAAGATATTTTATAGATAATTTCGGTGTTGTGGTCATGGATTCTTTTGCTTTCATTATTTATAACACTGATTTTGTTAAGCTATCTTGTATATCTATATTAGAAATATTGAAATTATTAAACCTCCAAGAAAAGAGCGTACTCCCATCTCAAAGGCCGGTAACGCACTTGTGACTCTTGAGTTGCAGGTGTCCATGGGCGACGGTAGTCACTTACCTTCAGGTGACCCGTCTGCTCGTTTGCCCCCTATAATATAAAAAAAAACTAGTTAAGCCCAAGAAATAACCCAAAAAGTTAGTAAAAGTGACAGAAGACTTTTTATTCATTACTAATAAAGGTTAAAAAATCAGAAATATCAATATATTGTAATTGGGTAAAGATCCATCTGTAATTGTTGTGTCGGCTTAGTGGTAAGTGACCCTGACTGCTATGCCATAGGTCGTGAGTTCGATTTCCACCCGTCTGGGTGTTCTTTGTGTCCGTTGTTTGTATGTTTGTAAAGTCCCCCGCGACACAGGAGTCATTCCTAATATGGGAGTTGTCTTTTTGAAGATAGGAAATAAGAAAAAAATAATTATTTGTTAAAATAACACCTCAATATATAATACAGCCTGTACAGAAGCTGACAGCCTGACTGACTTGACATAGCATGACCGACAATGTTACTAACGGACATTATACTGTAATAATTAATAGTATTAAGTGGAAATACCTTACATACGGTCGTCTCGTCTCAAACTAAGCAGAGCCTGTATTATGGTAACCAGACTGCTTGTCAACATACCTACTTTATATAATTACTAAATACAAGTATATTAAAGATAAAGCACATCCAGACACAGAAAATGATCGTACTCATGACACAATTATTTATCCAGGGTGGGAATAGAACACACACAACCTCTGGCTTAGCAGTCAGCATCACTGACCACTAGACCAACAAGCCCGTCAAATTGATTAGATTAAAAATAAAACCAGTCCATTAGAAAATTATCACCATTATTCTGCCAGGACGACGCATAGTATTTCTTCTAAGTCTTTTCCATAATCCTTTAACATTAACCCTATTCACAAGCTTTTATCATTAGGGTTGTATGAAAACGCAATTTCAAGGTGGTTACACTTAAGACTAACACGCCCAAATTTGGGTAAAGTGACATTTCAGATCAAGACTATGAGCATATAAGTGTTTTATAGGGAAGTGGAAAAACACCATCTTTTAAAATTTGATGGGCGATGATGTAAATGATAATAGGTAAGTAGGTTTAAAGAATATAAGGACAATGATGGGTAGTAAATATTATATTTTTTTAGTAATGAAGCCTAATTTAGCATTAGTCACTAAGATAACTGAACGCTGAATCAAATTGCTTGAACGCTGAATCAAACAAACATTCGATATTTTGAACACTCGATTTATTGAGTGTACGATATATTGAATGTTCGATTTATTAACCATTCGATATTAAGAACGTTCGATTTATAGTGATCGATCACTTGATATTCGATTATTTGGCATTCGATTTAGCATAGTACAAATGTTCGCAGATCTTCAAATATTGTTTTTTTTTTGTGATTATATAATTATTATTATACTATAGCTAAAAATTGTGGTTACGTTACAAACCAATTGAATTTTAAAAGGAATTTTGATGAGAATATTTGGTAATATAATTTCCTGATGAAGATAAATAATCTTTTATCATCGTTACGAATAGTAATCACTGAGTCAAAATAAACAGATGAAATTAAAGCATCCTAAAATATATAAATAAATTACTAGTAAAATAAATTTGCAAAACTTTGCGTCTTCAAATTTTAGGAAGATCGACTATGTAAAAGGATGTTTTGGCCAAAACATCTCTTTGATGGAAAATGTTAGTTACAATGTGATCTTAATATATTATAATAATATTTACTAACAACGCGATACTTGTACCTACACATTTGTAAAATTATACCAAAAGATCCTGTAGACAAGTTTCAAGGTCTTGTTTGATATTTTGATAAAATTATTTAATTGACAGATAAGTAAAGATTTAAAAAATATCCAATTCAAGTTTTTGCTTTACCACAGTGGAGAATCATCACCATAAACTTTTTCTTAACATTCTTGGGATGTCCTTTCCTTTTCAATTATTTTCCATTCTCTTAGCGAAATTGGAGCTCGTTAACTAACACAATATCAATTCCCTTCATTGGATTTAAACTCGTAATGTTTATCCAATCAATTGACTTCTACGTATTTAGCTTCTTTATAGGATTCTTCTTTTGTTATGTTCTTTTTCTACCATCGTGCGTTTGGTATTTTGCTCGATCGAACTGATGTGACTAATAGAATTGAATCATTCATTCTGTACGAAATTTCTTTTTCGTTCCATACAACCATTAAAAAATGTCCTTTGCTTCAAAAAGTAAAGTAATCACAATATATATTGAACTTTTTTAGGTTCTTTGTAAACGCTTGATTTCATGCTCAAATTGTTCGTCTGAATCCAATTGAAAATATAATTATATTTTTAGTAGCTCAACATTTTGTTTGTGTAAGCGAGTTACAACACGATACATATATGTAAGTATTTACATAAGTAGAGGTGGGCTTATGTTAGAGTGCGATGTACCCGCAATATTGCGTAAAGGCGATTGCATACATAAGCAAACTGAAAAACAACACATGGAGATTGAAGCTGCATTTTCTATTCATGTATTCGATCCATAAAAGATTATACCGAGATCCAAAACATGTAAAAAATGTAGTTTTAGATTTTTTTTATAATTTACCTCTTTGTTATTGGTGTTTTTAATATTGCTATATCTGCTTTTAGAAATTCTGGTTCCGTTATACAAAAATAATCGGGCAACTTTATGTAACTTATCAATCTACAGTAAAGTTTTAGATCAGTTCAGATTCACTCTACCATCTGTATTTGTACACTCATATTGTTCAAAAATAAATATTCATTTAATTTCATTTCTTGTACATACTTGACTACTGTCCGATTTTTCAACAAAGTCGCTTCCTGCTGTCCGTCTGTCCCTATGTATGCTTAGATTTTTAAAACTACGTAACGGAATTTGATGCATTTTTTTTTTAATAGATAGAGTCATTCAAGAGAAAGGTTTATATGTATAATACATGCATAATATAGTAGAGAAACACTGATAACTTTAGAGGTTTCTAATGTGCTGTCGTAAATAAACACATTTTTTTGCGTTTACATTGCAAACGCTGGTTGAACCCTACGAGATAGATCAAAATAATGTACCACAGTATTGTATATCTAAAAAAGGTCTACAAAAAAGTCCGCAATAGTATATGTCTATCTCTTAGGGATAACCCACAATAACCATTTTTTATCCTTTACTTTTTACGAGAAATAATGGCTTATTTACGAAGCGATTTTAAGGAATACAGCATTAATCCTTATCCAATTAAGTACCTTAAATACATTGTGCATTTAATATAGATCAAAATGGGCCTTTACAGCGTGTAATTTCAATGAATATGTTCGAAGATATTACAGATTTCAAATGCAGGGACATAGCGTTTGCGGCGGTACTGGCCAGAGGGCCGGACAATTTCCGATAAAGATATCTTTTGCAATGACCATTAATTAATCGCAAAAAGGTCAAACTTTCAATGTTGCAGGCTTAGATTTGAGCGTTGAGTGTTTTTCACATGACCAATTATATGTCGCTCTTTCAAGAGTAACCTCTGAAGAAAACATGTTTGTATTGTCTAATGACAAAAAAGCTGTGAACGTGTATATAAAGACATTCTGTAGTATATTTAGTATCATCATTGCACCCGTGCAAAGCCGGGGCGGGCAATAAATAATTTGTATGATATGTATCATTGATTCATAGTCACCTTCATAAGCATCATTATTATTAGAAAATATTACAAAAAAGAAACATTTTTAGACACCAGCGTTTTTATCCTCAACGTTTGTCAGCATGGCCACTTAGAATTTTATGTACAGATGTTAAAGGGTCTAATTTTTTGTGGTCGGCGCAAAACGATCCCGTAACTGTTTATCATGGCAATTAACTTTGGTGACGATGCTAGCAGAATATATTTTGTGACGTCACAGCCAGTAAATTGATGGAAGCAACAACCTTGCCCTCAAACTGTAATCAGTTAGCGAGTTTTAAATTTAAGTAGAATTTAAGGCGAAGCGTTTAATTTATTTTGATGAAATCCTCGTATCGCTGCGCACGTTTTCATACACATCTTGTGTTGTTAGACTTAGATTAAAACTCTCGGAAGTTTCCTTTACTTGAAATTTGAAATTGAATACAGACTTTTGTTTTTACAGCCTATATTTTATAAAATTACAAAAAAAAATTATAAATTTCGTATTAATAATTATGCGACAGTTTTTTCTTTGATGAAGTTACTTTGACATTTAATCTTTAAAATATATGGGTTTTTTGGCACCTCATCCGTGATCTGGCTGTATCTACATTACATGTCTATTTTTTTATTTAAATATTATGTCAACGTAAATCATATAACGTATTTTTGTCTATAGGCATTTAAAACGACAAATTTTTTGTAATATAAATCATGCTTGTGCTCAACTCATTCGTTATTTAATCTGAGGAAGTCTTTTATCAACTATTTATATCAATTTACGGAAATTCAGTTGTTTTTATGCACCCTGGTGGGATAAAGCCTACACGTAGTGATTTATGTTGATTAAGAAGAAAATCTAATTTGTTCTCTGTGGGCAGTCGGGTGTAAAACCTCGTATGATTTGTTATGATTAAAAAGATTAAGTATAAAACATTAGGACGCACAATTTATTTGAAAAAGGAAAAGCTTTCGGAATTTTGACAATTAATTGAATTTAAATACCTACTCAACCTTTTGCGGGAATAATTTGTGTATATTATGTACACTTTAACGCTTCTTTTGCTTTTAATAGTTTGAGGAAAACTGCCTTTCGCAACTATTTTTGGAGCTTTTTAGAAGCAAATAGTATTATTAACTATAACGAAACGTTTTTACTGCGTCAGTTTAAAAAACGGTAATGAACCATTATAATGTGCTGCAATGCTGATGTAGGCGTTGAAAATATTTTTTTAGAGATTTTTTTTTAATAATTATTACATCACACTAACAATTAATTGTCAACAATTTGTTATTCTGATTGTGACCTCAGGGTCACACCTAAAATAATGAATTATGCGATAATTCCTGGTTGAATATTATAACTGTATATAGATATATATAGTAGTAGTTTTAGTTCAGAGGGTAGTCACCATAGTTCATTTAGAAGGACGACTCCTATAACTTATGACTTTGCGTATTAAAGTTGAACTGCAATAAAAATTCTGCAGGCAATTATAAATTTTATATAATTAAAGAAAACCGCAGTCCCATAAATTCCTTCAACAATTAAATAAGAGCTGATGATCTTCAAAGGGCTCAACAGATTTTCTTGAATTATTGCTAAAAACACACTAGGTTAAGTAACCTTTCAAACAAAACTAAATCAACATCGGTCCATTCGCTTAGGAGCTATGATGCCACAGACAGACACACAGACACGCAAATACACACGTTAAACTTATAACACCCCTCTTGCGCGATTAAAAACCGTAATGACTTCGATCATAAATGATGACAAGTGACAAAATAATAAACCTATATTGTATTTGTATCAAGACCACTTTCAACAAAATATGAATTAAAATTAACAAAATAATGGTATTATACTAAGTAATTTGTTCGGCAAAGTCTCAATCGTTAAAACATCACCAATCAACGCCATCATAATATGCAATTTTTCACATGAATTAAATAGACATTCAGAGTTCATACACTTTATTATTTCGTTTCGTCGAAAAGTTATTCCATCTCTGGTGAAACTAATGCATTGCTGTTTTCTTAAATGAAAAGATTGTTTAAGCGGTAAAGAAAAAGCAAACTGTGTTATGATATCCTTATTGCCTTCAGCGGAAAGGTGATGTTGTGGTAGATAAACTTTGAATAACATGATATCAGGATTCCACACGTCGAAAAGCAAAGCCTTTGGGAGCTCATTGGCTTCAATTGGATATCAGCTAACTCCATAGGGACTCGATTGGAAAATTTTCTTTTGTTATTTTGTTTTTACTATGTTGATTTACCTAATAGTAAAACCTCATGGCTCTCCTAATGAGGTTATAGCTTGTTCAGGGGTTTATTTAACTTTTTCGATATATTGAAACTATTTTGTTGTTTGAACAGACGCTTTAGAAGCTCCAAGCCAATTGTGATCTCATTAGATATTGGTGCAAGATTATTTTTGCAGTCTCCTGTGCTTTTAGTTGATGTAACATTTGTCTATTCGATTTTTACTAAAAGGACACATAGTAGCATACCTCCTAATAAAAAGCTAAATGGGTTATTTTTGGGTTGAACGCCCTAAAGTTAAAAAAAATATCAACTTGACTTCTTTCCTACATTTTGTTTGAATTCTAATCTTTCACTGATAACCCATGAGAGGTATTGCATGTTCATTAGGTCAAATAATCATAATGCTAAATCATGATAAATATCAAACCATTGCGCTACACCAAATTATACAAGTAATTTACATTTTTTTTCGTGTGAAAACCCCCACGGGTCATCACCTCACCATGGCTAGTGGTGAAGTGGTATGTTGAAATCGAACCGACTAAAACCACAAGGTGTTCCGTCACAAGTGAGTCTATCGCAAGGGACTCGGGTATACCCTAGGAAGGAGACTTCCTTCGAGAACCCTAGCAGACTTTGGCCGCCCTCAAACAGAAGGCAGCCACACCATTAGTACATAATAATAATTAATTAACATAATTAATTAATATACCTACTTATCTTTAGAAACATACATTCTAAATGCCCGTTTACTCAATTTAAGAAACAAATCGCAATAGACATTTTTAATTTAATTCTTACAGTGGTTCAAGTAATGTCGTCACAAAAGGTATTGCTTTAATCTAAATAAGTTTATTACCAAATTCTTGTATTAAAGGTAAATAAAAGGCGAAATTTAAATAGGAGCTTCTCTGAACAGAAACAAGCGGGTATTTGTATTTGTCAGAAGTTTAAGTGAAATAGGGTCAACTTTATTCAGGTTTGTATGTCGCCATTAAACAGGCGATTTAAGCTGTAAGAGAAAACAATGGGAAGATGTAATTAGGGAATGGTATTGGTTACAGTGTTTTTCTCCATGTACACATTTAATATTATCATAAATATTAATATGATTGAATTTAAATGATTCTTTATTATCTATTTTATAAAATAAATAATTAAAAATCATGTCAGGTTGTTTGTTCGCTGATTTTAATGAAATTTTGCACAATGTGTGCAGTTTTGTCCAACTTGAGAGATGGTTTTTTTTACAAATTACCTAGCCACAGCAACGCGAGGCCGGGTAACTAGTAGTCGTAGTATCTAGTTTCATAAATATAATATAATATAAAAAAGATTTCAGTAAGTATATTCGAGTTCTAAACAAGATATTAGATTTAAACCTTAACTCCAAAATATTAATATGACTGTTATACCCTTGCCTTAAAATTTTAACGTATTTAAAAAATTGGAAATGCACTTTTTAAGAAACCAGCTCATTGACGAATAAGCAGCTAAATAGAGCGAGGGCCATATACTAGGCTGAGCTGACTATAATTAGGTTTCTTATTTAAAAAAACCTTCAATTAAACTAACTACTCTAAATACGTCATGACATCTAAGTTCTAGGTTGCCCTTCTTTAGGAAAAACAATTAATTTATTTACACTTGACTCGTAAGCTCACTGGACACAGAACAGCTTAAGATACACACAACACAAAATATGTATAAGTATATAGAATAGATATGTAATAAATATGTGTGTACTACAATTACGTCAGCACGCTATGATTTATAGGTTAGCATTGAGAGTTAGGGAAAAATTAGGGCAATATTCGTTTAGTACGTGACTTCAGTACTACATTGATGTTACGTGCCTATATGTATTTTTATGAGCAACGGAGTAAGCTTTTTAGGATTGTTTGCTGGTATAAAGTTTACAGCGCCGAGAGGATTTTTACTTTTATGTCCTTTGTACGTGTGTATGAATTGGATACCGAGCTTACTTTTTTTTGGTCAAATTTGACTGTAGTTGTTTGAAACTGCAGGTGTTCAGCGAACTATGTTAATTTTAATTTTATTTATTTTTCATTGTATATATAAATAACCCTCAGGAAAGATAAAATAAGCATAATATAACTTAAGAAAATTAAAATACCTCAGACTCAAAATCCCATCAATGAATAGACAAGAGCTGATGATCTTCAAACGGTTAAACATTTTTTTGAATTATAGCTAAGAACACTCTCGATCAAATCACATTTCAAACAAAAAACCTAAAACATAATCGGTTCATCCGTTTATTCCGGCCAGACACACAAGTATACAAATACACATGTTCAACTTTTAACACTAATTTTTACATCGTGGGTTAAAAACAGTATATAAATGATATTTTTACTAGCCAACCTTGAAAATGAATCGTATTTAGATACTTTAAAATTTAAAATAGTCATTTGTAAAAAAAAAAAAAACAATTATAAGAGGTATACCTGTAGATGTACACAAAGTCATGACGCAATATAAATGCATTTATACATATATTTTATCGCTCTAGAAGTAATAAAATTGCCTTTGTATTCCTTAATCTGCGAGCACTGACTTCTCTTTTTTCTTTTCTCAACTCTCCATCTTCACCTTCCTACCTAGCTCCCTACTTCCGCTTCTTGTCCTCTAATCATGACAGAAATCTCCGTTCAGAAAATAATCTGCTTCTCTTATGTCCCTCTCACAACTCCGACTTCGTAAACTCGTCTTTCTTCGTTCAATCAGTTCTCCTCTGGAATGCACTCCCTCTTGAAATCAGGATGTCCACAAACCGTTTCATATTTAAAAAGAAAGTTCGTGATCTCCTTCACAATGAGATGACTGAATGAGTTGGACGCTAGTTACTCGACTCTGTATTTCGGTATTCATAGTGTACAAATATAATGTAAGCATTTATATATATATAATCATTATTTTATTACACTTATTGTGTAAGTAATAGTGTGTGTACTCCTGTTTATGTACTGTGTGTAATTTGTATTGGTTTAACAGTTTATTATGGACAATTTCTAATGTTAACCTTATAAGATTTCTCCACCACCCCAAGGTTGACTGGTAGAGAACGCCATCGGAATTAAATACGCCTTTGTACATACTGTGCATGAAGATTTAAATAAATAAATATAATTTAAACTGATCTTCATTTGTGGCATAACTTGAATCCTATGAAAAACAACACAACTTCACCACTAACATTCTGTCAGAGTTACTGCAATATAATTAATGTTTTGTTATCCTTCCAGTAGTGGTATTTGGGACTATTAATCCACGAAATAGCGACATCATATATTAGACTTAAACTGAAAGACATGTCACTTGTATTACCGCTATATGAAATTCCTCATAGAATTTCACTACTTACCTACTTCATGCGTTAAAAAATTTCTTATCGTGTCTAATAACTAAAAAATATAACATGCGTTTTCTAACTTCACTTGTAAAAAAATCTTGTAAGTTAATATTGACCTACTGCGGTATCGAAATAAAAAATTGTGATGTACAATACTGTAATTTGACATCTTAGAATTAATGGTGGAGCCAGGAGGTGAATAGGGAAACTCTTCAGTGACTTCTAGTAAAGTCCTTGAGTTTGGACTCACATGGTTCATGTTGACTACTTCAAGATATTGGGGTTCGTAACGATGGTCTCATGATGCCAGGAAATAGATAGTGGAACTTTTTTTACTTCGTCACCATTAAAACTTTTAAGTTTTTCGACACTATAATTAATTATTTCTCCAACTTCCGACATGGTTAACAATACTAGAACTTGTCATTATTTAAGATATAATGCGTTAAGTCGGTATCTTCTCATTGCATACAAGATGGCCAAGACATTGGCAATAAAAGACAAAGAACAAAGCACTGAAAGATGTCACTAATTATTCTAGTAGGTACTTAAATTTATGAAGTGTATACCTATACCTATATGTACAATATGCTATACCTAGCTTTCCATGAAATTCCACCAGCGTAAAAGTAAAAATGTATACAGTTTTTTAGAATTAATATAAATAACCCAAGTTTCAAGAAAACCTAAACATAAAAAATATTTACTGGACAAACTTCGTAACCCGTTTTCTGCTAGGTCGGGACGGTTTTTTTTATAAGGATTTTTTCCTTGTTTGTTATTTTACCACTGATTTAATATCGTTGTGGATATCATCAACAGCGATGTGGTTTTTTTTTTTTTTATGGAATATTGGGCAAACGAGCAGACGGGTCACCCGATGGTAAATGACCACCGCCGCCCATGAGCACTTGCAACTCGAGAGTCACAAATGCGTTGCCGCCCTTTAAGGTGGACGTAGGAGAAGAGGGGGAGGGGGGAAAGAGTGGGAAGAGGGGGGAGAGGGGAAGGACGGGAATAAGGGAGAGGAAAGAGTTAGAGCCTCCGATAACCTCACTCACGCGGCGAAATGCAATGCAAGCATTGCTTCACGGCCGGTTTTCTGTGAGGCCGTGGTAACGAGCGGAGTCGAGCCGGCCAATACGTGCCGAAGCATGGCTCTCCCACATAAAAATTTAAATGGTTATGGAAAAACATAGAGAAAATCGTAACTAAAATTTACAAATTGTCATAATTGAGTCTATTGCAGGGGACCCGGGACACACTAAAAAGGAACCCTCCAAGAACTGCACTTGGCCGCCTGATCAGTAGGCGACCACACCGCGAGTATGGGGGCCTTATCCAAGTCCGTTTAGTTTAAAAAGAACAAATACAAATTTTCATTTGACATAAATTTTAAACATCGTTGATATGTAAATTTTAATTACAATTTTAAGTTTGCTCTTTTTGGTATATGAAAAATAATAATTAATAAGTAAGTTTAAAATCGGAAGCAGTGAAAGAAAGCTTTTATCTTTTAACTTTACAATATTCTCTGGCAACAGTCCTTAACATCTGTTGATTATATTTTTTCAGTAAAACCAGACGTGGTGTGTCATGTGTAAAAAAAAATCCTTCAGTTTTCATCATTTCAGTGACCTAATCATCATCATTTTGTTGTTATTTTGTTACTCTGATTATATTATTTAACCAATACTAATTTTTTACTAATTTTCTTATACACTGAACTCATTTTACAATTACAGCTGGAATTAGTAAAACTCTAATCGATTTATCTAAACACAGTGAATGTTGTGCGTACAGCTAAAACATTGGTTACCAGAAACCTACTAATTAATAAACTATTAGAGTGTAGCACGCTCATTTCGAAGCCTCACATAGAATAACATCTATTCCTTCAATTATAAGAGACAGGTGCAAACCACAAATCTACTTGACACAATCATGTATTGGTCGGAAAAATTAGTAACCTAATATTCCTTAGAGCTAGTAATCTGAATAGGTTAATTACAAAGGGCTTCCCGCAATTTTGCAGGTGTTTATAGTCACTAATCCGCTCCTACAGGTGTGTTATTTAATCCTCAAACGTTGGACCATCAAATACAAAATTACTTTTTTCAAATCCGATATCTTATGAACAGGCAACCAAAAAAAAAAATCATCAAACTCTTTTATTCTACATACATATTAGTATACATTCTTACACCACAGCTTACCATAATTATATTATACCATAATACTTTTAATCTACCTATTAATTAAATTATACACATACAGTTTTTAATATTTGCTTTGTTTCATAACTTGAACTATCATTGTATAGCTTATCGTACCAAGACAGGTCAACATATATACTGGACGCGTGTAGCTTGATGTAGTTGTCTTTGCTTATTTTTATGAATTTGTAACACACATTTGAAATTTTAAATTTCACTTTCCTCCGACCACGAAATTTTCTTCCAAATACGTACAAAGAATTCTGTTCACGTGTTAATATATAGAAGCTCAAATAAATAAACAGGGTTTAATTGCTATTCATTTAAAAATACTCACTAAACACTACCGATTTCTAGTCAACAGTTAACACGTACCATTGAAACAGTATTAGCGGTTGCTTAATGAAGTTATATGTACTGCGGTGATTACATTAGCGAATCCTAAACCAACATGTGGTATTGCAAACCATCAGCTCAAATTGATTCCACTAAATCAACTGAATAACGATTTAATAACAGTTTCACTAACATATGTTGTTGAACTAAATGAACTCCTTAGGGATAATGAGATTTTGTTCGAACGGACAAAAGTTAAGTTGGCGCATTTGGTTATAATATATTGCCTTTAACAATATTGCATTGGTTCTAAGCTGTAACCGTGGTTAAGGCATTTTACTATTAATGACCGTAATATACATACACTAGTCTCATGAACCCAATTTAAGCAAAACCATTAGGCTTAATCAAATACTAGTTCACCACAATATCAATAGAGCTTAATATTACAAATATATTTGATTTCAGTAACACATTATTTACAGTATCTTTTATCAGTAAGAAAACCAGTTCATAGAACTTTTATTTGAGTTAAAGGTAATAGTTGTGTGAACTAGGGTTCTATCGGAGAGTAGGTTCATCTATTTCAATCATTATAATTCTGTAAAAGAATAATAAAGTGTAGTAAAAAGTTTTAACGAACGACAAAAACATTTTATAAAATAAAATCTCCTTGTTGCAAGATTAATTTTACAATTTGATATTTCTCATTTTAGCCTACATATATTATTCAATTTAAATTTTAATCAGGACAATCCGACAGTACTGTATGAATGAATTACAGACATGCAAAATTTATTAATACAACTCGAATATTATGAAGTGTGAAATACCTGGCTTCCTGTGTTGGTGAAATATATCCATCTACAGGAAGCTGCAACAGACCGGCCTCACAAAGTAATATTGTATTGAGTATCACATAATAATGAAAATAGGTTGATGCCGATGTTTAAAAACAGAGTATTGTTGAAAACTCTGACTCAAGTATTTTATTCAAATAGTTGGACCTCTTACTGCAAGGGTCGAAATATTGTTCTCAGTAAATAAAAGCTAAGTTAAGAAAGGCACCGACAACTTTCTAGAACTTCAGTTTTTTTAACTTTTGCGTTCTATGATATACTTAATTATGTATTTATACAGGAATTTACGAGATCATGAAGTAGGTATTACTTACCATCACAGGCTAACTCAGACTTGCAGTCAGCCTGTGACGGTTAGTAAATTAATTAATTAACCACGGCCAGTGCAAACTGGTCGAGACGTCAGGCAATTCAGAGGTATGTAAAATCTATTTACTATTACCTATTTCATGATAGCGTTAATTCCCGTAGATATACATAATTAAAAAAAACTTAAAATATTTCTAACTAAATACTTTTAACTTAACTAGTTCCTTATAATGTAACTAAGTTTTTTTTGTGCTTGGATTGAAAAGATAAGAGAATATATTTATAAAAATCAGGTTTCTCTTCATTTGCAATTTGGGTACATAGTAGTACTGGTGGATTACTTACAAATTATTAAAAATATTTCTAACTAAACACTTTTAACTTAACTAGTTAGTTATAATGTAACTAATTTTTTTTTTTGTGCTAGGATTGAAAAGATAAGAGAATATATTTATAAAAATCAGGTTTCTCATTTCTCATCATTTGCAATTTAGATACTTAGTAATACTGATGGATTACTTAGAAATGATTTTATAACTTAGTGACCGAAAAATAATAATTATACTTTATAAAATACATTCAGAATTCAAAGTAGTTAAACACAAATTGAGGCATTTCAACTAAAGCAATTGAGTCAACGATTATTCTTTGAGGATTATGAACTAAAGCAATTTAGTAAACGATTATTCTTTAAAACGTTATAGAAGGTTTTAGGGCAGTAGTGGTCTATGAAATGGAATGTGTCTAGCAACTTATGATGTTAGCTGTATAAGGCTATGGACAAGTATGCGAGTATGTTTAAGCAATACATTTTTAAAACATCGTAATATTTAATTCTGTCGTATTTTAAAAGCATACCTATTCTCAAAAAAATATTTTTTTTAACTGCACATTCATGTACTTTTTTGCGTGCGTGAAAAAATTTAATTGCTTATCTGAAAATCTAGCAAAGTGTAGCTTATGACGTACGCGTATTACCGTTCAACTGAAGCGTTAAAACAAATAAGGGAATCCAATCAATCAACAAAAGCATTGATGGATTGATTCGTTGTCAATATTGTATCACATTATTTTATGAAAAAGTGTAATTTTCTTGGTAACTTCGTAAGTTGTTTCGTACAAAAGTAATTTCTGCTAATAGCTTTCTAAATATTTATGACTTTTTTGCAGACTTAAGGTAATTCTAAAAACTGAAGAAGTGCCGAAGTATTTCACATTTGTCACAGAGATTAGTAAACAATTAATTACATACTAGTTTGTGTCTGAATTTTTTAATATATATAGACATATAATGAAATGTTAGTAACTCTTACCTACTATTTTTGCAGACACTGAAGTTCTTTGAACTCAATTGTTGCAGATTCAACCTGCTGGTAAACTAGTAATAATGAGACCCAAGTTTTTATTAAAAGTCTCCTTCAGTCTTAAAAAATATATGATCTGGTACATTATGTAGGTGTCTTCTAGTAGGGCTGTTTATACACACCTGTACAAAGCTTCTACCTCGTTCACTACAAGGGCTTGTTTGCCTCACTCTGGGTGCACCAAATAAAAAACACACTTCCCGAGTAGATCACTTTAATTGTAAGATTTTTGACCTCTTTACGTTGTACGCGGGAACATCTTAACATCGACTTACAGAAAATGACGTCACACGCACAACGCCATCTATTGGTCAACAAACAATTCACGTGGGTAACGTGCACATCACCTAAGCTACGCCATTGTGTCTGAGATGCTAATGTACCTACTCTTATTAAATTATATTATAGGTACTATAAAATTTATTTCTTATCATAATTTATTTGGTTGTAGGTACAGAATAAAATAATATTAAAATTACATAAAATAATAAAAAACGCGTGAGATGTTTTTTGGGACACCCGGTTGGAATATAAATATATTGAATGGATTAAATGAATTGTGTCAAAATAAAGTAAATATTGTAAAAACTAGAAATTAAAAATGCGCATTCTGTGAAAGTTGTCCGAACTAATATATGGAGAATTAGAATACAACCAACATCAAATTACAGTAATATCGCGCAGAATCCATAGATGAATCCACAGATAAATAAAATAAGTCAACTCTTGGTCAGCATTTTTCGTTGCGCTCACACTTTTTTTTTCGTCTGCGTCTGAAGTGTAACGTAAAATAAGGAACGTCGTGCCAGTAATGTTTTAAAAATTATTGAAATCCATTGTTATCCATAAGATATTAGCGTAGTTATTTAAACGTAAACTTAAACCTTGAATTTCACACCTTCGTGAATATAAAATTCTGCTATATCAGCTCTTTCACAGTAAAACATTTAAAATCGATATTTGCTACTTTCTATACTGACTGTCTAAGTTGTTCGATAAATATCTTCTACTCCCCTCCACGCTTTCAACTTCACTTCTTGAGATAACACAAGTTACTTCAATAATTGCAAACAAAATAATATCACGAAAATAGTGTCCATTTTCGTCGATTGTAAAGACAATGTTTTCATTTTGAGTTACAGGTGCAAGTATTGCACTGGCGCAAAGTGAACTCTCTTTACGATGCTGAAGTAGAAATAAAACGGTTTACGATAGAAGTAAACAGTTGGGTTTAAAATTGTTCTTTCTTTATTTTCTTTAATTCTTAGTACATTTTTATGTACTATTTTATTTAAAAAATAAGATGTTTTAATAAAGGACCAAGATATAACGATATAGGCAACTGTCATAAAAATATAAATAAAAATAATTGACTTATTAAAAAATACGCATCAAAAACATTATGTTGCATCATTTCAATTAATGTAAAGAAAAAATATTCAAATGAAAAAAAAAATAATAGACAACTGATGTTTTATTTGGCTGTGTAAGGTTAATAGTTAACTTTTTTAGCACGACTACATATAGTAGTCGTGCTGAAAAAGTCTTAAGTCAATTTTAAGTCAAAAGTTTTAAGTCAATTATTTTCAGTTCATCAAAACATCATCTTCAATTTAGTTACGTAACATTGTCAAACATTGTTGTAAAATCAAAACGAGAAAGGATTATACACACCGTTCAAATGAAAATCGACTAGGTATATCTATTGGAAACAGGGCTATCAGTAATTATATTAAATGCAAATATAATTAAGTTGTCCCTACCTTGGATAAACGGTAACTTGTAAAACACACACAAAAGGAAATCTGATCTATTATCATTTGTCAAAGTACAAACAAATTCATACAGTCAAAGTACACACTGACGTAGTTGGCGATCAGACTTTAACTTTAAATCAAAAACTACATATTATTCATGTTTATTATTTCATTCATTAACTTCAGATAAATCAGAAAAAAAGATTAACGTTGTAAGCTTTTGCACACCAAATTTGTTGTACGTGTACAAAACCATCAAATTATTTTAAACTAGCAGCGCCCCGCGGTTTCACCCGCGTAATTCGCGATCCAGTGGGAATATAGGGATAAAAAGTAGCCTATGCGTTAATCCAGGTCTCCAGCTATCTGGTATGTACCAAGTTTCATCGGAATCGGTTAAGTGGTTCTTGCGTGAAAGAGTAACAAACATCCATCCATCCATCCATCCATCTATCCATCCATCTAAACTTTCACATTTATAATATTAGTATAGATTTAAAATTTGCTTTTAGAAAGTCATAGTGACTATAACTTTTGATTTTGCATAGTTTTATGTAGAAACAAAACCATGCTACCGCAGCTATGACAGTTAAGTTTTAGCATCTAGTTTTTTCTTTTGAAATTGGTTCACAATTGAAAATTAATGCGGCAGTATTAAAAAAACAAGACTTACTATTTCAGTTCAGTAAAACATTTGTTTTGTTTTTTACAACGGAAAAAGGCCTCATTCCCGGCCAGTATTCTCATCTATTGTTGCGCTTATTTTAGATAGTACGTAAGGTTATTATTTCAGACAACTAAAGAAAATGTTTGTAATTTCGCAACCCTTTAGTATGTTTTTTTTTCACCCCAAATATTTAGTAATCAACGATTACTAGTTTATACAAGTTGTATTACTTAAAGGCACAGAGCTCATTTGACATGCGATAAACATATCCAGCCTAGACCCAGTTATGTTTCGAATCTTCATTGATACTTATAGAATTTCTGATACGATTCATAACTAAAATACTTAAGATGCTAAAAAATTAAACGCCTACCGCTATGATAGAGCGCCATTGACCGCTTATAAACTTGGTTGGCTCAGCAGTCTAAGACCATGTCCATGAACTTCTTTTTGCAGCTTAGAGTAATGTTATTGTCACTCCCAAAGCTGTACTTATCAGTGATCAACCATACCAAGCATTAATTAACAATCAAATTCACGCTTCAGGATTAAGGTTATACCTTCATAAAATGTATTAAATTTTGATTTCGATTCCGAATGTAGTAAAGCCCATTGATATCAAAGTAGGCAATTCTGCTCAATTCGACTCGTTGTTTATAGACAGCTTTGTAAATGATATTGAAATTGAAAATTGAAAAGATGTTGAACCCGATTGCATGTTATTTATATACAGAATGTATCTGAAAATACGACACTTGCTTAAACCACTGAAAGGGCATAGCTCTAGCATGCTCTTAAAATGAAAACAAAGTGTCTGTTTGAAAGTTATAACTGTTTGAATTGCCGGGTATTATCACCTCAGGCGCAATTAGTAAAGTTAAAGATCTTAAATCGAACATTTTTTTTTAATTATTCACACATTCCACCCGCTTTTATGAAAACCCGAGGCACTAGAGGTAACTTTTAAATGGATAGTTTCTTTAACCTTATTGCAATGGCATGCTAGAGTAATTTAAGCAAGTGTCGCATTGTTAGATACGCCCTACTAACATGCAAGCGGGTAATAAACAATATATATTTGTGTAATCATGAGTCAGAATACACAGTTCATTAATTTTGGTTTTAAATTTCGACTTCTTGTAAATCAACTGATTCTCTTCAACGAAAGTTAAAATATTTACTTTTCTTTACCATACAAAACAGTGATGCTAAACATGGGTTTACTAACAAACCATTACTGTTAACGTTACTGTTATAGGTACTCGTTGCTTCGCATGCTGAATCGTTATCGTGGCAAGAAGTTAATTAACTGAAACCAATTTTATTTAAGCTTCTATGTGCTGGGGCATTATCGAGTTGGTGTCTTGTCTATTTGTTTATATTGGGCTTAGACTACAAAAAGAAAACGTAACGGCTACTTTATTCACCTAGCATACATTTATTTTTAGCAGGTACAGTCAGCATCCTTAATTTCCAAAAAGCGCTGTACTTATACCTATGCAAAAAGAATAATTCAAATCCGACCGATCCAGAGATTTGGACGTTTAAACAAACAATCCTTCAAAAAACTCTTTAGATTTATTTAACGTGATACCTAATTTTTATAGTTATTATATACAGGGTGTAAGAAACACCGTACCGAATTTTTAGCGTAGCTCATACTTACACGCTGCATAAGAATTTCGTATTACGTTGTTTGTTTGCGATGATCTCCTAAATTATTGAACCGATTTTAATGAAATTTTGCACACTATGTGCAGTTTGGTCCAATTTGAGAGATAGGATAGTTATTTTTAATTTTTTTTGCTATTTACCTAGCCACAGCAACGCATTTCTAGGTAATTAGTTAGTATATGGATTGACGACATCACATTAGTAAGTAAGTACCTACTAGTAATTTACAACACTCTGATGAAAAACCGTGCGTTGTACTGTCATACTAAATTCAGTTATGTTAGATGATTATAATTGAAAAAAATATAATATCCTTACTAATGCTATAAATGATATGAATGGTAGTGAGTTTGTATGTTTGTTATGCTCTCACGCCTTACTTACTCAATAGGTAAATCGAAAGTTTTGTAAATACGTTGTCAGAGGTACAAAAAAGGAAATAAAAAAAAACTGTTCCCAAGGGATAAAAGAAAAAATTACGTAAGCGAAGCCAAGGGCAAAAGCTAAAAAACAAAAAATATGAACATATTAATACAATTCACAAAGAACTTTTAACTAAGAAATAGGATGCCAAAGTGCAGTATGGCTCGTTCCATAATTTGCACTTTCTCTTTGAATTCAAATCGGAAATCTAAAGTTACTTTTGTTTAAGAAAGTTAGAATCGAAAACTGAAACAGTGTTTATTACTTTAGTATCGACAGTTTTCAATTCGAGAAAACCCGTATCTTTAAGCAACACGACTAATTAATATTTCAGCTAAATTTATTTTTTTATTTTCAAAAGTTCGTAGTTATACAAGGTGCTACAGAAACCGAAAAATAGTTGAGATAGTCCAAAAAAACATATTAAAATACATAAATAAGAAATTCAATAAAAATGCGGTATACCGGACACATGTCCAAACAACATTATCATCAATTTTCATTTCAATTTCATTGATTTTTTATGCGGAGAGTTTCACACAAATCAACTATCAACATCGTGTACCCGTAGATTTATTCATGTCTCCTATGAGAGGACTCTGTCTTACGGAATATTCCATCAGTTCTTAAGTTCATATTGTCAGTTTCCCCTTTCAGAGAAGCTCGTGGCTATGTGGTAACCGAGTAGGTTAGCACATTACAAAGTTAAATAATACTAGCCAGATCAGTCTAGGATGGGTGACTATTCTTAACACATTGAGACCCCTCCGTGCCTCGTCCCCTCAGTCCCGGGTGCCATACAAACATCTGTGGAATTCGTTACGGGTAGTTGGAGCACTAAAAAGTCCGACAACTTGGTCTAACTACAGAACTTCGAAATCGCCTAGTACTTGGGTTCTGGAGGTCTGATAGCAGTCGCTTCACATAAAATATCAAAGTTCGGCCGTATTGTAGTTAGACTGAAAGCCGACCCCAGTTTGGTCGGAAAAAGGCGCGGAGGATGAATTGTCAGTTTCCCTTTCCCAAACCACACCTTATGTAACCTTGTATGATTCAAAAGTTTAGGTAAAATTATTATACCTAAATTAAAATGTAATTTATGTTTCTTGCTTCGTTCAGAACACTTACCGCCAATGTTTAGTAAAGAGCTACTCTCAAGACACCCTTGCAGTCAATTGAAGACTGACACGAAGGGCGATACGACGTATATAGAACAAAGGGCACTGTTGAGAAATATCTACATTTTCACCTTGACAAGTATCAAATAATTCATAACAATAGTATACAAATGTATATATTTTACGTTGACTTAAAATGGTTAAATTATTATTTATTAGACAGTACTCGGCCAGGTACACAATATTATTAGTTACAACGAAAAAAGTCCTTACAAACACAAAAATAAATGAGAATACCTCCAGTATTTTTGTGTTTGAAAGAAAGAAAAAAGAAATAAAACTTATTTATTGTGACACACACAGAGACATCAACGAAGTGCATGCCACTAAAATACGACACTTAAAAAAAAGACATTAGAAAATAGAATAACAAAAGATGAATTGAATAAAATAATTCATTACACAATAAAATACAAAAATAAAAAAAAATACAAAGTGAGAGGTGTCCCATGGCATGATCAAAATAGGACCTAGTTCAGCATATGTCAGGCAATGATACCTGATGCTGGTTTTCAACTAGTCCCTTTAGTGACTCAAGCATGAAAAATCGGTCAAAAAAGAAAAAAATCTAAACAAGACAAAAAAAAAATGTATGAACTTTTATTAGGTACTGATTACAGAGTTCGTCTAGATGGGTTTTTATTGTGCACTCAGACCAAAGGTACAGGTAAACACACACACAAATAGGCACAGACGCACCTTTACCTCTATTTACTATTATTTACTACATATGGATTATATACCTTATTTCATTTACCTGTTTATTGTAGATAGTGAGTAGATAGAGAGCGAGTAGGTGAGGAATGTTCAAACTTTCACTTTAGTCTTCAGGTAAGCAGTTACCAGTGCCGATAACATTAAAATTTCTTACTTAAGTGACGTCACAATATCCTATTCCTAGTAAAGCCTTCAATACCTTACTTAACTGCAGAATAAACAAGCACTACATTATATTGCTGGCTAACCATAGTCTTCTGTAGTCGGAGATAATTCTCCAGTCTCGGTGTGCTCTATTTTGTACAGAAATATGTTATGCCATAAAAGAGAGAATGTATACCACCGAATACAGATCGATCGATCGGATACAGATACCTAGATCTTTGATCAGATTCAAAACACTATTTCTGCAATGGTAGCTTATCTAAAAAAATTACCCCCTAACCCTGCTAGAGTGCGGTTTAATATAACCGTTTGAATGAAAAAGGAAAAAATAAAATAACACTACAATTTCAATCAAATTTACAACAATAATTACAAGCACACAGATTTGAACATTTTAGCCTAGAATCTTAATTCCCGCTTTCCTCGTTTTCACTGCTGAGCCAGAGGTCGTGGTTTCGATTCCCACCCAGGACAAATAATTGTGTGATGAGCATGATCATTTGTTCTGTGTCTGGGTGTAATTTATCTATAATATGTATGTATTTAAGTATATAAGTATGTTTATCAGCAGTCTGGTTAGCATAGTACAGGCTCTGCCTAGTTTGGTATCAGACGGCCGTGTATGAGATGTGTGAAGTTATTATTATTATTAAATTAACATTAAAAGTAAAACGTATATAAAGTATAGAATTGTACTTAATTAAAGTTAGAGGTTTTATTAATAAATAAACATTTGGCCTAACTTACGTTACTGAACCCACACCTTTTAATATTTTCAGTTCAAAACTTGAGAATTATGACCGCCATATATTCATAGCTTAACTACAGAAATGGTTTTAGTAAAAATTTATAGATCAAGTTGGTGAGAAACTGAGTCTGTAAGTTAACCGATATTCATTGCCTGTAAACATTACTTTTATATAACTTAAACACTTCTTGAAATTGCATGGAAAACGGTCGCCGAAGTTTAATGATTTACATAGTTCTAAAGAGATCGATTTTAATGTGCAAATATTCTTAACTGTTTTTAAATTAGAATTAAAATTATCTAAAGATGTGATGTATTTTAAAAGAATATAACTTAAATAGTTTAAAACATATTTATGCACATAATGTAATTCCTAGAACTTTATCGCACAAACAAAAATTACTTACAAACTACGGAACTATGATGGTGATTGGCTGACTGAAGACTTTTATGAATACTTTTAAAGATTTATCTTCACGGTACAGAGTACAAATTCTTGCTATATTGCTCTACAACTGAAGTATCATATGAGTGGGATATCGTACTAATCAAATCCAAAACTATCCCTGTTATTAAAGAGTTACTAATACTGCGTGATAAAGTGTGTACTGTTTTAAAGAAGTTAGAGATCGAGCTTATAACTAGTCTACAGATACGACACCAACCTTTTGTAATTTAAAAGAAATAAGGCTCACCGTGGTGGCTGTAATTAAGTCTTTAAAGATGAAATGTTACTTAATTATTGCACATGGCTAAGGTTAAGGGATATGGAATCTAGGATAAGGCTTTACAGATATTATTTTAAGGAGATTATGTTTATTCTATGTATATTAATTACATTCATTGTTTCACCTTTCATTTGCATTTCCAAATAACATTTCTCAATTAAGAGATAGATATTCACTTGTCTCGAGCTCTTATTTGCGTTTTATTTTATACTAGCAACCCGCACCGGCTTTGCACGGGTACAAATTATACACCTAAACCTGCCTCATGAATTACTCTGTCTATTAGTCAAAACCGCATGAAAATCTCTTCAGTAATTTTTTAGTTTATCGTGAACAGACAGACGCGGCGGGGGACTTTATTTTATAATATGTAGTGATGAAAAATAATTTTAGTTTAATATTCCCTTAAGACCTTGTTATTTGATAGAAGCTTTTAAATTATGTACTTCAGATAATAAAACAGTGAGTATTTGCAATGATCTACTGGATCAAATATCGGTATTTTACCCGTTTATAAGTTGGGATAGTACATATCTCATATTGTACCCGGACCTGTAGATGAATCCTTACTTTGAAATGTCTTGTCTTAACTTTATCTCAGTATTAGACCTGCCTCATAAAAGTGTTATCGCCCGCAACATTCTACAGTTTTATCACTTGAGCGCAATCTTATTTAGAACCGATTCTATTTTTATTAAAAATGTCAAGAAAACTGTATATTGCGCCAAAGCGATCCTCAGCTATAATGCTTAAATATGGTGATGGATCTTCTTGGTGTAAAGGCATTGAAGTTTTAAATGAGTGATCGCTGTCGCTTCTC
Organism: Euplagia quadripunctaria; assembly: GCA_963859945.1. NCBI lineage: Eukaryota > Metazoa > Arthropoda > Insecta > Lepidoptera > Erebidae > Euplagia > Euplagia quadripunctaria. The sequence goes on along the minus strand of OY982569.1, from coordinate 5,294,702 downwards.
CGTAATGCTCCGTAATTTAGAGGGAACGATAGAACGTCAGTACCGTTTATCGGGAATATCAGTATTGAAGATGGGCCGTCGGAATAATTTTAATTTTGTAAAGTGCTACTTAATTTTTACTGACTTTTAAGTTAGAATTTTAATTTAAAACACAATGTTCCTTATTATACCGCTGGTTTTTATTTTATATTTTTTCATGTTTATCGTCAATTACCTTTTATTTTCGTTGTTGAAAGCATGAACCCTCTTTGTAGTCGTCGTTAATTAAAGTACTTTGGTCACTATACTACATAAGTTTTGTCGTAAGAAATTTTAATATCATAATATTCACAATATTGAAGTCATACCCATAAACTTTAAGTAATATTAAATTTAAAAAAAACAGACTCGTAGACAAGGAATCGTTTTTTCAATTTTTAAATTAATTTCTTAAATGAAAATGGTAAGCTTCTTTCGTTATGACATTCGTGTAATTATTTTGTATAACTTTGAACGTGGCATAACTAAATAAACTGTTTCGAAGAAATGAGTCGTGCACTGAAGGAAACTTGTACATATCTAAGGACTTTAGAATGGTTGTATATTCAATTCAATCGCCGAAATTTTAACTTGGATGATGAAAGTGCGCCCTTTAAATTGACAACCAAAATAGTTTTGGTATCAAGTGCATTCCAAACATTACCTTATAATATTCCTCAAATCATTTAAGATTTCAGTAATCTAAATGATTTGTAAAATGTATTCGTGAACTATTTGATACGTCGTGTTTCATGCGGTTTAGTAAATATGTAAATCTATAATGCTTTATCCACTTTACTCTGAGACACACGAGGAGCAGTTAGATAAATTTCAACAGCAATGTGATGTTGATATTTTTGCCATATAAAGATTATCACAACGATCTTCAAGTCAAACCTCATGAGCCTTATGACGGACCAGCATAAGGCTGTAATGTACACGATAAGCTTTAATTATCTTTCTTTTTCTTTCTTAAATCTAATCTCTGCTCTAGAATTTCCTTCAGTTCTATGTTTCTGTATTGTACTCATATTTTATATCAATATCATATTTAACGTTAATAGACCTTTTTGCAGACTATCATTAAATGGCTTATCGACAATTCCAATGATCAGCGTGACTGTCCGCAATTGAAAACATTATCGGATCTATGAATTTAATCGGCAATTTATTCCGGTTTGACATTTCATTAAGTTAATGAGCCAATATTATTTGTATTGTTATTTTGAAGCATTATATGGATTGTATATAGACTATGGTCAATTCTTAATCACCTAATTCAAATTCAACTATCGTCAAGTTGTTTCTCACTGCGTTCAACTTCAACTATATGTCCTTGTCAATGTGTTTGATGTCCTACTGTTTAATTTCGGTCGATTCCAGATGTTTGTGTTTATGAGAAGACTTTTTTCTTATAAACACGACATAGCTGACAATTATGAGAAATTCTTCTTGAACCTTAATCTTTAATGCTAAGAGTGTCAATGGAATATTAGACAATAATATATTTTTACTGACTTCATCGCGGTAACAATCATAAGGCACAATACCTTTTCTGGTTACCCGACCTTTCGATCGATAATCCTCCCGTGATCACGATCGTATTAAGCCTTGTAATTTTACTATCGCGAATAAGTTCCGATTTACATATTTAAAATGTTTAGTCGCGAAAGTTTAAAAACAATTATATTATTGGTCCTCATAACCTAGAAAGTGGGCTCCATGCGTTCACGTATATCTACATACGTAGGATTTTTTTTTATTGTGAAGAACTATGTATGTAACATTTAAATATTTTAACATGGTTTTTATTGCCTGCTTTTCATCTTTTAGCCATAACGAATGTTTCTTAAAGATATATTTTTTTTTATAAAAATATGTATGTTACATTATCCTCACATTTCATTTACGCTTATTAGCAATGTTTGTAAAAAACATTTCGAAAAAGAGTGTCCTTGGAGTTTCTTGTCTGTTCTTCTCCATAGGATCTACGTATTGGAACAGGCAACCAGCTTCACGACTGACTTAGTATGACTGACTGCTACGCCTGACAATTCAAAAATACCTATTATTGGTTAAATTGAATTTTTTTTTTTTAATTTGATTAATAATATTTAACAATCATCATAAAATACATTTCAGTTTCAGTTAACAAAACACGTAGAAATTATATAGCTAACCCCATAATCATTAACATTACTCTATATAAATAAATATCACCAACATTTTTAAACGTATGTCACTGCAAACTCTTTAGCCAAACGCAATTTTAAAACATGGCATCATTAGTCAACCCTTGTCACCGTAGTTTGCTGTCTTACAAAAACATAATTTTACAGTAATATATAAATAAGAACACAAACATCGATATTTCGACAGTTTCTCATACAATATTTTCTGAGTGCAACTGTAACTGCTGCTAGAACAGCAACCGTTTGTAATTTTTGCAACCACAATAGAACGTTGAATAATGAGCAATACTCTTCCCACCACTTCGTTTGTGGGAGAGCCATGCTTCAACACGTATGGGCCGGCTCGACCAGAGGGATACCTCGGCCTCCAGAAAACCGGCAGTGAAGCAATGCTTGCATTGCTTTTCGCCGCGTGAGTGAGGCTACTGGAGGCCCTAACCCTTCCCTCTCCCAACTCTTCGACCCTTTTCCCTTTTCCCCTACTCCCACCTTAAAGGCCGGCAACGCACTTGTGACTACTAAGTTGCAGGTGCCCATAGGCGGCGGTAGTCATTCCTGCGGGGTTTGCCCCCTATACTTACCATAAAAAAAAACATAGAATAATATAAGATCAGAAGGAATAAAAAAGCCAAATAATCTTTCGAACACCAATTATATTAAATATCATGGTGCGAGATCAAATAGAATCAAATAATAGGTAAAGGATTACTGGATATCGGTCAATGTCGAATAGGAGAAGTTTTTCTACAAATTTGTTACGGTCGAGTGTATAAAGGAGTTAGTTGGTATTTATAACTTCTGAAGTACCTGCTTATGCTTCAGTGACTTAAGAATTCGCTTAAAGGCTTTACCAAACATTTTTTTCGTTTTACGTCCTATAGATTTTTAAGTGCGTTACTTAATAGGAAAGTTTGGAAGTAAAGAAACATATTGACAAACAACAGTAATATTCTGGAAATATATCCCACACAGTGTGTTTTAAAATTTTTTTTTGTGCGTGTGGAAACCCCGTCGAGCCGTCACCCCACCGGGGTTTTCAGAGGGGCGGTGTGTCGGAATCGAACCGACTAAAACCACACGGTGTGCCAGTGCGTTTTCGATTTAATGTAAGCTTCTACCATGGGTTCCAAAACACGGACAAACATACGATATAAATACGAAACGAAAAAGTAACACCCACAACCATACACTACCAACTATAAAAATATTTGAACTAAGCCTGAATCGAACCCGCGACCTTTGTTGTTGCATTTATTGATTGGTATGTTGGTCTAGTGGTTAATGATCCTGACTGCTGAGCCACAGGTCATGTGTTTGATTCCCACCCAGGACAAATAATTGCGGCAAGTACGATCGTTTGTTTTGTATCTGGGTGTATCTATAATATGTATGTATTTAGAAATATATAAGTATGTTTATCAACAGTCTGATTACCATAGTATAGGCTCTGCCTAATTTGGGATCAGACGGCCGTGTGTGAAATGTGTCAAGTTATTATTTGAATGCTCTACCGCAGATGTCGCCAAATCAAAGATTTTTTTATACAATAACGCAGCTTATTATTCCAAATCTCTGACTGACTATAACGCTATTCATTGACATTTAATTATATTAAAAAAAATGTAGTAGGTATACTTACGTAATTATTGAACGTTTAATTTCCATTTGGACACGGGGCTTAACGACTTAAAGTCTTAAGTCACGTGTCATTCATCAGTATTGTTATTTGAAACTTTAAATGAAAAAGGAAGACACTTCCAAATAACATTTCGACGAAACAAGGATTCAACTTCTAAAAGAAATATCTGAAACAATAAAGCCCCTTAAGATGGATGTAATTGTAGCGTTTTATCACATCCCGTATCCAATACTTTTGTTCCAGAAGAAATTTGTAAACAAAACCAAATGGCTGAAGATAAATGCTTTTTAATTTAACTGCCAAATAATACCAGATACCATTTATATATGAAATTTGGTCACGGCTTACTTTTAACTCTGAACAAGGTATTTGTTCTCGATACTTCGGGCAATCTAGTAGCCGACTGGTTGTAAATAATAAAAATAGAGCAATAACTGTATTCCTTTTTATAATAGACCATTTACCTTAATTTTGGCCTCATATTATGGTGCTGATAACAGAATTATATCGTGATTCAGACAGCTGGTAGAATCCTCTTTATCGAGCGTTTTATAGAACAAATAATATACTTTATTTATACTGCTTGTTAAATAGCTTACTTTAAAATTACTTACTTTTAATAGCAGTTTTAAGAGTAGCAAAAAGTGGCAGTAATTTAAAGTATAGAGTGCCTCTAGCGATAAAACATCTTTAATAATCGTAAATTCGATTTCGGTTGTCACATTTAAATAAGTTAATTTATCCTTACCCTATTTATATAATGATTCTATTAGCGTTCTGAAATTTCAAGATAGTCTTTATAACTAGTAAATATTCGTCATGTTTCCAATATTGGAAATTGGTTTACATAACTGATCTGGTTGAATTTTTTCGTTACTACCAAGTTCAATCAATCAATCCATCAATCAATCAGCCTATCATAGTCCACTGCTGGATATAGGCCTCTCCCAATGTGCGCCACAGCACCCGGTCCTCCGCCTTCCGGTCCATCTGGCTGGGGGGCGTCCTATCTTCTGTTTACCGATTCGCGGTCTCTCTACCAAGTTCACCAGTTATTAAATATGAAACAACTACAAAATTCAATTTAATACATAAATTCAAATAATTGGACAGTCAAAGCTGTATTTAATTGGATAACTTTTACAGGAAGGTAGAAATTTATCTGGTATTTTCTTTTAAGGATGTTTTAATTTCTTTCACCCTGTACTTTTGCTGTTGAGATTTATGAGAACAAAGTAACTGCTACAAGAGAAACAAAGACCAGACTGCGAAAACTTTTATGGATAACTTAACATAAAAATTTGCGGTGTATAGGCTTTTAATGTTTTCCATTTCTACAGTTTTTTGGATTAATTTATAACCGCATATGTTAAAAAGATCAATTAGTTTTTATGTCTCATTTCAAAACTAGTAGTTAGAGAACTATCCTAACGTTTTTTAGTTTAAAACAATTGCAATTGCGTTAATGTGTAGCAATTGCATTATATCTGGATTTAATTTCGCTTTTCCATTAAATTCAATGAAATTTCACGGTTAACCGCAATACAGAACAATTGGATTAAAACCAGCTTCATATACTTTAAATTTATTTAATATAATAGTAACTATGGGTGTAAATTACGAAAGTTTAATAACAGTTACCATAAAGTTTTAATAGCAATAGCAATTATAAAGTAATACTACTCCTAAAATGCCAGAAGACTAAAAGATACTAGAAACTCGAAGGCCAGGTAAGAACTAATTGATATCTTTTGTGGTTTACATTAGCGGTAGAGCATTATTGACACTAAAAGAAGCTACTTCTTAAAATACATAAATAGTGGCAATATTTATTATTATTTATTTATTTAAAACACCTCTACCGCTTTAGGAATATTTCTGTGTCTCTGGGGGGCTTCACAAACATTTAAACAATGAACACAAAGAACACCCAGACTCAGGACAACTGCCTATATGTAAATCACACAATTTTTAGGCGCGTGGATGATCTGAATCCACAACACTCGGCGCGGGGTAGTGGCGGGTGACCATTTAAACCATTGCGCGATCCGTGCAATCTATGCAGTTACGAAAATGAATGAAAAAAATGTTATCTAAATTACAGCCATATCATAAAGTTAATTTTAAAACATCTTAGATACGACAAGTCAGTTTTCAGTGCCATTAAATTTGAATCGCAGAAATGATGCAAAATGGTTTTATGAAATGAAGTTTACCTTATTTGAAGTCACTGCGTCACAAATTTTACAATCTTCGTCTCGTATAATCTATTCACTCCCACACGTTGGGAGTTTAACGAAGAAGCAAGTTTCGAGTTTATAGTTGTGTTGTTTTGGCTAAGGAATGGCGGTAATGGTAGATATTCCTTTTGACCTACGGAATGTGAGGCTTTTGGAATATACCCAGACAAACGTGGAGAATTTGCGTAATTAATGTACCTACATTTTACAAGTTTAACATTGCTTGTGTAAATTTGTATCCTAGGAACAATATCCTTAAAATATTTGAACGTCAAAAGTTTTGAAGCTTTCATATAGTCTAATCAAAGACTAAAAGTTGCAAAGCAATTACTCCAAACATTATATTCATCGTAAATAATCTCAATATTGTATTTATGTTTTGTTTTTTATCCTCAAGAGGTTTCGAAAGCAGCGTAGTTCTTATATGTTTTCTAAAAAAAACAAAATAGCTGTTTATATAATAACGGAATAATATTTCTATTAGATATTTCAGTAGATTTGTATAAAGTAAACAATTATTTATTTTGACTGACATAGTTATTTTTCATATCAAAATGTAACAATACGAGTAGGTACATGTAACAGCAAAACATTCGTTTTAATTTATTAAACGACGGCGACGTCGTGATTGCCTTACTGGACGATGTCTTGAAGAGAACCGTTTGAAATATTCAGGATATTATTTTCAGTATTGACATGAATATGTCTGTGTTTTAGGACTGAATCTAAGGTCAATTGTTATTGATAATTGTCTTGAGATAATGACTTCAGAGGGCGTTAGTGATACCTTAAAATGTAATATTGCATCCTGTTTCATCTGATATGAATGGAAACCTGGCAGAAAAATAAAAAAGCAGCTTGATAAAAGTCTAGACAGGAACAAACCCTAGCCAGTCGTATGCTACAGTTCTTGGATATCAGAAATTATAAATATATAATTTATTTATGTCTCATGTTGAATTCTACGTTTATTTTCTGTGCCAGCAACTTAATATACTCATACACTTGATTAAATTTAATTACCAACATTATTCTGAACCGTGAGCATATCATTGTACAGTAGGGAGTACCTTAAGTGGTCTACAGGTCTGGCTTAGTTTGGTCAAGTTAAGTAAAATTAATGAATTCAGCAGCGGATCCAGGTCATTTCCAGACTATGGTTTTAGATGTTTCAATTCTATATATTATTTTATGATTAAATTATGCCCTTAAGAATTATTACAAAACAAAACTTTTTATAACAAAATAAGAAATTTATTTGGCATTCTTTGCATTCTATGTGATTTAGCATATTTAACTAATACAAGTATTACCGAGGTATACTATACTTAACTATATTGTTGTTACAATATTACTTCACTTTAATTACGGATCCAATCATATTTAAAACTACAGGTCAATGGCACAAGAATAAGTTATAGTCTTATTGTATTACAAAAGCTATGTATGTACTGGGAGACAGAAAGCGTTGTCGTCAACTTGAGGGATTATTATCTCACTAACTTTTCAAAATTTCATTCACCGTCATTTTCGGTCAAACTTCTCCTATCTTTGTATAAATGTATTAGCAATTTGTGTATGTAACTAAAACTACTTCTCTACAATTGTATACTTTATTATGTAGACACTCATTTTAATCGAATGCAGGGGTATTGCAAAAGTATCTGAAATAACAGCGAAAACACAATTGATTCTTGATTTTTGTGTGTTCTACGCCTTACACTCAGTAATTAGCCCATCCATCTGTTCATTTCATCACATTTTCATAATAATTTATTTGTTTTAAAATAAAGCACTTTCCAATTTCGATTCCATTATCTAAATCTCTAGAATTTTCTTTAAAACACACTGAATATGATACGATTGATTTCACTCGAAAACTTTGCCGAAGGCATAATGCTGGTTAAACATGAAGGCGTATATTGTTTATATAAATAACTAGGCGTTTCCAACAATTTCAACTGCGTTTATGGTCAGTCTCCGTTAACGTTATATTAAATGGCCGTAACCTTCTTTAAGAATCCTTATTCTTAAAGAAGGTTACGGCCGTTACGGCAGTAGAGAGTACCTTTGCCTACATCACAAACAATAAAAGCTATAAAAATGAACTCAACGCCCATATCGCGTCAGTCCATCCATCGACAGTCCCATTGTTCGTGTACAGATTATAAAATCTGTTTTGTCTATGGTATTTTAGACACAATTAATTATATTAAAACTAGACGCGAGAAAACTGAAATAATTGTTTCACAAAATATATCGTTACAATTCAGTAAGGCTACTTAATCTAATGGATAATTTAACTCAAAATTAAATTTTGAAGTAATCAAAGATTATAAAAATAGCATTTAAAAAACACAATACTCTTCGTCGTCGAGGCATCTAATTATTATTTGGCAAATCAATATACCAGGTGGTGAAAGGTCTTCTCTCTTCGTAGACAATATTTAATCATTCAAGTAATATCACATTTGTTTTTATTTAAGTTATTCAGTATTGTTTTCTATCTTTAAATATACCTTTACTGCCAATATTTGCAGTAAAAACTGTACATATTTAGATAACGTTTATCAAGTAATAGCTTGACACATCAAGGTTTTCTGTAGAAATTTTCACAATTAGTCATTTTGATACCACATTGCGATGCTAAATTTAATGTTTACAAGATTAGCTAAATGTGTTGAGAATATAATAGTACTACACCTTATTGTAAACATATGCGATACATACTAAATAATTAAATTTTATAATTATATCCCTACCTACTTATTTACACTTTCACCATCCGATAATAATTAAACATGGAGCAGACTTGTTTACATGTAATACAGATTTGGATGTGCATCTTTTCTAATGAAACATTAGACAGTAAAGCGCAGTTTCATAACTCTGTGATTATTAATTATTACACAGGCACGAAAGAGTTTTTATTACGGCTGTTTTCATATCTGTTTAGGAGAAATAAGTTTGCATGAAAAAAAATATTATTATCTAAATTATTTTACGTTTTATATGTTTTTGTAATGTTTGTGTTACAGACCTCCAAACTCTCTCTTGTTGTTGGTATATTAACTTACTACAATACTAAAATAGTTGTTTTTTTATCAACTGTAATTTATTATCGTGAATAGATTTTTCAAGGTGTTTTACATCATTAGATTTCTTCTCAGTTTCTGTTATTTAGTTTTGAAAACAAACAACAATAAAACTGGCAATTTTTTTAACTCTACTGATTTAAGTGCGGTGATTGGCACAAAACTGTATCCCACAGAAAAATAGAAAAGTAATAGTGTTTTCAATATTAATATAACATTACGACTATTATAGGATCCACAACTTGTCAACTGTGAAGCAGACTTAGTGAAATTAAGCAACTGTCATTTAAACGTTCTTAGATATCAAACTCAATATAGATTACTATCGTCCCAAAAATGTATTCGTCATTCAAAGACCTATAAAAATATTTTAACGTTTGCCCGTTCACGTCTTTACAATTCAGAGTATTTAAAGTATCCATAAAATATTTGGTTCGCTGGTTCCCTTTTAACCGCTATAAGTTTAAGGACAAGTATTTCGCCTTCTTTTCATTGGTAAACATTTCTTTCATTATGGTATTACTTTATACATTCTGACATTTTTGTTTAGGAGATAAATGAATTTTCATAAATATATATTCGAAATAATTGTAGAAATATTAGAAAGTAAAAATAATTTATTCGCTACCTAGATAGGCGACGGACGGTGGTACTTTTTTTTATTCGTGTGGAAACCCTCTCGCACCGTTACCCCGCCGGGGTTTTCGGTGGGGCGGTGTGTCAGAATCGAACCAATTAAAACCACACGATATGCCGTACATACTGCGCTTTAAATAGGAGAGATCCGGGAACAGCTTTTATTAAGACATCCGGAACCGACTGTGGTACTGCTTCAACCTTCAGCTATTGCTAAAGAACAGAAAGCCGCAGTTAACCAGTACTATGTATAAGAGTTGTGCTGTTCTTCTAATAGTAAATAGAGTCATGAGAGTTTTATGGAAAGATTTAATAGGATTCGCAACACACCACTGGTGTTTCGATTGCTTGCAGGCACCCATAACTGTAGTATGCTATCAAACTTGCCTTGTGTTGACTGAATTTACTTCAACTAAGATATACGATTTAAAGCTTCTTATACCAAAATTATTAAGTAAGTAAATATTAACAACTAGATGAAAACACGGCTTCGCTCGGGTGAAATGTGACTCATAATACACTATCTTTTACAAAATGTAGGTGGATATTTTTGTTCTCTATTTTACATAGTTGTTTGAAAAAAAAAATTCTCTATATACAACATTTTTCGTTTATTATCGCCAACCATTGGAGGATTGACGGTACATGCGCGATTTACGTAAAAGTCGAACTCAAGATGGCATCCGAGTGGTCAATATGGCGACTGCCATTTGCACCATTAGAATTTAACAAAATACTCTACAATCTAAATTTTGCGGAAGTGTGTTGTCGACTCGAAATCATTATTTTTTATGTTTTATTATTCAGGTAAGGTTTCAATCGAGTTTACCGTACCTCTTGACCGAATTATTAATACAGATACTTGTAGTGTCCGTTAATGTTTAACTAGCTTTGACCGCGGCTTCGGTCACATTAAACGAATTTTTCTATCCTTCGCAAATAGTACTTTTTTCTTGATGTACCCTGCATTCTTTTCTGTATCCAGACACAATTATCCTTTACGGCTGACAACTTGTAGCTATGCAAAATTTTATGATGATTGGCTGAGTAGGTAAGACGTGAAACGTAACAAACAAACAAATAAACTAACATTCGTATATACATATTTGCATTATACAAGTTCGGACTAATTAAAATTTCATTCAGCTTCAAATTTATCAGATCCAAAATATCCGTGGCTGGCGTGAACACATTGACATGTCGACTTCCATGTTTTTTTTTTTATTGGCGTAATACTTCCTATGCATTAGAAATTTTTATGAAAAAAAAATTACAGTTTCAAAAATACATAAATTTTGGAGCAATCTACCTTGGAAATATTTGACATCTCGCATTTTAACATATCTATCTTGACGAAACCTCATGTCAAATTAACGATTCACATGTTTTTTTGAATGAACATTGATATTTTCTTATATCAACTTACACCACCCAAAATAGTATTCGTTATTTGAAATCTCAACATAAACATTTAACCGTCAAAACTTAATATTCTCGCCAGCCACGGATATTATCTCAGAACTTCGAGTCCGACAATCGTTTTTTTATTTTATTGTTTCTTATTTACTTAATGCTTGTTAACTAGCTGCGGCTGCTTCGTCTTTCTGTCAACAAAGAAGAAAACGTGCTAAGCATTTTTCACATTAATTGGTGTGGCCTTAAAAACATTAACTGTTGGATTAGGGTAATTTATTTTAGGGAGGAAATTTCTGACACGAATGTTGATGATATTATAATTTTTCTGTTTATGTATAGATGTTACTAGCTGACCCGACAGACGTTGTCCTGACTTAACTATGAATATCGAACAATCGCGCCAACTGTCAAACGACTGACAGTTATGTCAAAAGTGCTAAGGTTACATTAGAAAAGTTAATATGGTCGTTATGTTTTCTTAAATTTTCTAATTTTTTTTTCACAAATCCCTGATTTTTTTCTTTCATATGAACTGTCTCCTGACAATAACAAACACAAAAAAAAGAATTAGTGAAATCGGTCCAGCCGTTCACGCGTGGTGCCGTGACCAAGGGCAATGGAGATTCATTTTTATATATATAAGATATGGAATCCATCAAAATATCTCTTCAGGGATTGATACCACTAATCAGCAGACAGTCGATAGATTTTTATTAAATTCGATTGTGCAATTTGTTGCATGACTTAAAACTTTATTCTTTTCGCGTGATGTCTCATCACGTCATTGGAATGCCGATTACGTATAACGACTTTACACAATTTTGCATTTAACATACAGAAAATTAATATTACAACACTAAAATACTTCAGTACTAAAAATCTCGCGGTTAAACATTATTCAGTATATAGCCCAACCATTTCCAAGTAGTCGCCTCACAATCTGACAAGGAAAAGAAAACAATTCATAGATACCCATTGTCAAATGTCAGATTTCATTCTTTATTTTGGTATATTTATTCTAAAGTAGTGTTTGTATCATAAAGTAGTATACTTTACGCTAGTATACCTACTAATTTTAACAGCGTACTAGCTTCAACCGGATAGATCCATGTCATTCATCCCCTATACCAAGTTTCTTACAAACATCAACTGTAGACAAACAGGAAATTTCACATTTTAAGAGTCCATTGCGGCTTGTAAGCCGCTTGATTAGAAAGGTGAGTGGGTGTACCCACTCACCTTTCTAATATATTGATCCCTAAACTTGTCTAAATAAGGTACCGCATTCAGATTCCCACAATTCACGTTTTAATGAGAAAGAGAGCTTCTTGTCTGTTCTCAAGAAAACTGCAATTCATATGGTCTAGAATTAACAGAAAATTAATATTAATTTAATTTTGTAATGTACATTACTTTTCACTTTTTTTTTTGTACAGGGGACAAACGAGCAGATGGATCACCTGATGGTAAATGACTGCCGCTGCCCATGTGTACCTCGACTCGAGAGGCACAAGTGCGTTGCCAGCCTTTAAGGTGGGAGTAGGGGAAGGGGAGGGGAGGGGTGAAGAGGGAGAGAGGGAAGGGTTAGGGCCTCCGATAACCTCACTCACGCGGCGAAAAGCAATGCAATTGCTTCACTGTCGGTTTTCTGTGAGGCATCACTCCGGTCGAGCATGGCTCTCCCCTTAGAAATAATATGTATACATATGTATATTGTATTGTTTGTATCCCTGAACAAAGTGGTTAGACACTACGAATTTATTCGAATTCTAACATCATACCCAAATTACCCAATACGCAGACATTTAAATTCACTTCCATTTTCTTAGACAAACTCTACTCCACATTTCTTAGAGCTATCGTAAAATAATGTATTTTATCGATATTTCTTTCGTGGTACCGTCGTTTTTTAGGAATGGTTGTCACGTTCTCACCGTAACAGTATTTTCACCAGTCATAATTTTTTTATACATCGCAAATGGTTGTTGTTAAAGTTCTTGAGAAAATCTGTCTAAACATAATCAAATGTAAAGCTAAGTATAGGCTGATTATTCACAATACAAATAACAAAACGATAACAAAGTTATACAACACGTAATCAGTCAGACATTACACAAATACGTACGGAACTCATCCATCACGCATGACACCTTGTTATTGGAGCAACACTATTTGGTGTTTCGGCTTTCCAACGTTTGCTATGTCGAATTCTAAAACAAAATGCGGTAGAAGCGTTATAGATGTGTGTTAGCGTAATATGTTAATAAAAAAAAAACTTCAATGACGTCATTAATTATTGTCACCGTTGTTAAGTTCCAAATGAGTTTAAAAATGTTCTAGTTCTTTCAGATCACCAAATTATCTCGTGAACCTTTTTCATGGTTAATATGACGCATGATGGATCCGTCTTTACTTTGATTATTTTTAATTTTAATTAATATAGAAAAAGGAACCTTTCGACTTTTTAACTGACTTCAAGAGAAGGTTCTCAGTCGGTTATAAGTATGTTTTTTTTTTAAATTTTTATCACTTTGTCATTTATTAATCGATTTGGAATTTTTTTGTTTTCTTTGAGAGGGTATGCTTCCTGTCTTTAAAGAAAAAATACAACCCTTTAGGATGAAAAAGTATAAAAGTAGAATTATGTAATATGTGAAAAAAAACTCTAACGGTGTTAGCTATAAAACTAAACAAGAGGCAAAATGACTATCTACTGTTTGTACAAGTAATTTTATTCAGTAAAATTTTATCTACAAAGAGAAAATTATTCATAAATTTGACTTTTTATAACATGCCTGTACTATGTACAGATTTTAGTTTTTTACAAAAGCCATAAAAAGTCAAGTCCGTTATATAAAAAGAGGAATAAAAATAAGATGTTGTTTATTCACTATCAGCTCCTTTCCCCAGAGCAATACTAGTAAATATTTTTTTTGCGTCGTTAAATGGCTACCTATAAAACGTGCGAGCATTTATTTAATGCTAGTCACATTTTCGCCCTATACCTTTTTAACAATAGCCACACAAGAGCAATAACTTACCTTTAACAACAAATATACACATTTATATTGTTCAGTTTCCTATATTTACAAATGAAAATAAGTTTATACCTCACGTTGATCGTAAAAGCCTTAGGTACTATAAATCCATTTTGGACAATATTACAGTTTATTACATACTAGCAGCACCCCGCGGTTTCACCCGCGTAAGTCCCGATCCAGTGGGAATATCGGGATAAAAAGTAGTCTATATGTTAATCCAGGTCTCTAGCTATCTACATACCAAGTTTCATCGCAATCGGTACAGTGGTTTTTGCGTGAAAGAGTAACAAACATTCATCCATCCATCCATCTATCTATCCACCCAAACTTTCACATTTATAATATTAGTGGGATTTATAATATTAGTGGGATTAACATTTTTGGTGTTCAATTTAATTTCTTGATTAAAACATTTTCCGATTGCCTTTACCCAAACTATATTTTCATTGTTTTTTTATCATTACATTCATAGAATAAAATGCTTTATTGTTTGTTTGCTGAACCTATTCTTGTGACGTATAAGCAAAAAGATAACACATGACGTCATGATGAACGAGCAACATGGCGTTTAGCGTTTTTATCAATTTACGCGGAATTGAAACATACAATTTTGATATTCCAATTCTTACCTAAAATTAAATAATGACTAAATAGAAAAGAATATACATGTACTGAAAATAGCGTTTTTCTACATTCGACACTTGTTAAGCCTTTTAACTATTCAATCTTCTATAAACTCCAACTATATTAATTTCGATTGTCAGTCTGTGCTGAGTGCGAAATGCGTTAAGGGCGTCCCAATAATTACGTAGAAGTGAGAGAAACTAAAAACCGAAACTAATTTCAATCAAAACTTTAAGAGAGATTTAGCTTGTTGACACGTCCTATCTACCATCTACTTCATCAGAGATCAGATTGCGTACTACACGGTTTGATAGGAACTTTCTTTCACGGAGGCTCTTATCTTGGAATGACTGCCCTGCCTTTCCTTTCTCTAATAACTACAATTTATAGCTTTTAAAAAGGCATACAACCCTTTGTACGGTGTTGCTGGCCCAGAAAACACCATCGGTGTTCTATAGATGCAGCCGGTATACTTCGTTACGACATTTGTGTTACTAATAAAATTTTCACATTATAATATTAGTAGCATTACATAAAAAAGAAACATATTTCACTCCACGGAACTTACATCTCTGATATTAATATAATAATAATCAATTTAAAAAAATTATAAAAATAAATCTCAACTACTTACATGTTATGTTCCGGTTTAAAAGTGTTCAAACAATGTCACTATAAGAAGCAACATAAAACCTCAGTAAGATGTAAACACCGATAAGAACAGTGTTGCACGCCATAATGACGTCCAAGAACAAAGTCTAGATCTAGATATCTACAATCTACACAACTGACACGTGTAGGTCTATGGGAAGACTATTATAAAAAGAAAATGGTATTATGAGAGTTTTAAATCAGAAATGTTAAGATTAACTTCACATGATATAATTATGTATTTACACGGGAATTAACGCGTGGTCACAGGCTGACTTGACCTGATCACGGCCAGTCCAACCTGTTGAAACGTCAGGCAATTCAGAGGTATGTTATACCTTTTCGTGATCGCGTTAATTCCCGTGTAAATACATAAATAAAACTTTACATGGCTAGGTATTAGGATTATTCTAATACTAGTCGAGTCCTAATTATATTTCGGTGGTAATTATGGAACATAGTTCATAATAGCGACAACCATAGTAAAACACGTATCTGTAAACATCTATCTGGGGCCATTAATTTTGAATAAAAATTAGAACAGATGTAATGAATAGGAGAAAATCTTAGTCAAATTTCTTTTATCTTCTCTTTAATAATAAAACAAATATTATATTTAAATTATGTTGTATTATTATTGTATTATCAGATAACACTTAGCAACCTGAAATATTAAATAATGTTTTGGTAATAATTCAGGTATACGGTTGTGCATCTTATTTAATTTTAATATCATATAAAAAGCTCAATTTGAGAAACTCATTGTTCTTCTTTATTTTCTAGAATCAGAGATCTTTTAGTCTACAAAAAAAAGATAGAAAAGACAAGTTGACCTGTACAATAAAATCATTTCCCTGTATTCAGCTCCATTTTGCCAAAACTTTGTATTTTTCCAAAATCTTTGAAATGGGTGCAAAATTGTATTAAAACATCAGAATCCATTGATATTTTTAAAAATAGGCTCAGAGAATTCCTAATTAATAAAGTGTACTATACAATTAACGAGTTTATTAATGATTGAGTAAAGATGACATGACATACAAACAGGTAATTACAGATAGGACATGATATATTTATTACCTATCCATATCCTACTTGTAACAAACAATGAATAAATTGATTTGATTTCGTTAGGCACGAGTAATTCTTTTTTAAACAACAACTAAAATAAACCCAATGGGGAAGTTTCTAAAAGAGTGGTACCCAATTTGTTTGAATCTGGGTGAAAGATATCCTAACACAAATCATGCCGTGTAATCTCGTCACGGCTCTCGAACAAATCAATATTTATATCTTTTGTAACCTTTAATGTGACGGTGCTAAGTTTTTGTATAAGCCTTTGATTAGATAACTTTATCTAATTAATGGTTTTTCAATGTTACAATTACTAGAGATAAGTTCATACGCATTTTCGTTAAAAGAACTGTGGAGGAAATCAAGCTTCAACTTCGACACATCGGTTATTGATGAAGGATAAAAAAACATATCAGAAAACTGTAATATAAACAAAGACAAAATTAAATTTCATAAAGTAAAACAAAAACGCAAGGGACAAAACGAATCATACAAAATTCAATCAAAAAATGTTCCAATATTCCGTTGGACTGAACATGTTTCGTGAAATATCCTAAATAACAATATTAACTGATTCATTACGAACTCAAATGTTCAGAAAATGCAATAAAACAGACATTTCAAAATGTATGTTCTCCATTATTCCATAACTGTATTTCATGTCAATTTGGTGGGATTCGCGTTTTCTACATGATTCAAAAATATTATAATGGTTATATTTTTGGACTTCAATCAGACACCTAATACTAGTACTAAAGTCCGTCATAAGCCCGTTTTAAATTTCATCTTCACCTTTCGATTTCCATAGTTTTAAAATAAAACTTTAATCTCTGCACGACCTAAGTAATTATTGACCAATCTTCTCCGTAATAAGTGAAGATTAAAAAGTTGCATTGAACTTTTGTAATAATTGTGTGAAAGTTCAGATTGCATTTTATTTTTTGAACAATTGTTTATGATGCGAAGGCAATTTATAAGATCGTCCTTTTCTGTACTCCTGGCAACGTGCTTTGCAAAATTTCATGATGATCGATTCAGTAGTTAAGACGAATATTATTTAGGATGACTATTAACAAATCTTTATTTTTAACTAGCTGCGCCCCACGGTTTCACCCGCTTAAATCCCGATGCCGGGGGAATACCGAGATAAAAAGCCTATGTGTTAATCCAGGTCTCCAGCTATCTACATACCAAGTTTCATCGCAATCGGTTCAGTAGTTTTTGCGTGAAAGAGTAACAAACATCCATATATCCATACATCCACACATCCATACATCCTCACAAACTTTCACTTTTATAATATTATTAGAACAGTTTAAACAATTGCAACTGGACACAGTGCAATTGAAGGTGCACTAAAGTTAAATTCCATTATGTCGGCTAGTAATATCAACCTCAAAAAATAGGAAGAACTTTATTAAAGAGAAGAACTCTAAGAACTTTATTAAAGAAAGACAGGTCTTTGGGAATAATAATGGAGATATATAGAGACGACCAGTCAAAATACAACATTTTTAGATAGTATTGTGTATGTGCAAATATACGTTATTATACTATATTATATTGTTCAGAGTTGTATATGTACAACAGTATATTTTAATCAAAACATTGAATGCAAAATAAATTAAATGCCAAACAAAATTACGAATTTTAATATTATAATATTTGGTCAGTTTTATAATATTTATTGATTATGTAGAAACACATTTGTGATAAATATATTTTTATAGACATGTTTTACGCATTATCTACAAATAGCTTTTTGGTCATCAGTTTACAATTCACAGATGCGTTTTTTACATTTTGAACGAATATGACATTGACGTCTTGTATTTGATGTAAATGATTGTTCGTTATTCTCTAAGCGTTGAATGGCGGCTAAAAAAGATCTTTTTACTTATGTTCTTTGCTCGCAGTTCACTTACGAAATGTTTTCACCTGTAACTTTCCGGTAAACAATCCATGAATTTAGTAATTGGCCTATTGGCCTAGTAGTTAGTGACCCTGACTGCTACGCCATAGGTCGTGGGTTCGATTCCCACCCGAGTCTGAATGTTCTTTGTGTCCGTTGTTTGTATGTTTGTAAAGTCCCCCGTGACACAGGAGTCATTCCTAATGCGGGAGTTGTCTTTATAAAAAAATAATAAATTGGCGGCTTAACCTAGAAGACTGTTTTGAAAACGTGGAAATGGCCGTTGTGTACGGATATTTCTACAAATTGGTAGTACTTCTTGTCTTGTTAGGCTCATTATTCCAACTGTACCTACTCATGTTTTCAGATCTCGGCAAATTTGCCAATTTTAGAGATGTATAATAATAAACACAACCACTACCAGTAGAGGCACACGCCCAGTTTTGAAGTGAAAACTTCTTTAGGCACGTTTGTGCACTTTTGCTATGGGGAAAAAGCACTGAACTCGTGACATAATTCATACATAGATATGTCACCAACCTGCTAATGTGACGTTTTAAGTCCGTCGTTTCGTTTAAGTTTTCACTTCTGTCGGCAGTCACGTGACTGCCTATTTTTTACTAAGTTTTAGTCTTACAATAAAGATGTTCTAACCAGCTTTCCACCACGGCTTGCACTTCCTAGATCTGGAGCCATAACTTCTCCGTATATGTTAGCTTTGCAAATTGCTGTCCTGAGTTTCACGTCCGAAATGACTATGGTTTTGAATGTCCTTTTCAGAATCCACTGATAGAACTTTTTGACTCTGAATCTGGCTGAAAGTCCGTGTCTTCGGTGTCACAAAATTTTAACACTTTCATCATCATCAATATCTTCTATATTACGAAGTCGTAAAAACTCTCTTTCTTTTTCACATTATACAATCAAAAAATAACAATAATAATATGTTTACACAACAATTCACTGTAAGGGATCGGTTGAAACGACTAGTAAGATCAAAAAACACAAAATATAAGATCAGGTTACGATAAGAGGGTTAAAAAAAACACTTGTTTATGACACACAAAGCTATTTCATGTGCCGTCAAATTGACGGTGCCCGGTCTTAGTAGGTATGAGTAAAGCGTTTATCGCATACCAATCACTATTTCTATATTTTTTTAAACTTAAAACTTGTTTACTTATAAGTTAGGTAAAGTCATGAAATATGAAAACAAACTGATAAATAGGTAAAAAATAATCAGCAATCCAAATCATTTTGCCGTCAAAATGACGGCGTTGACCCTTCTAGTGTTAAAACTCGTCAGGTTTCAACGCATCTCACTATCCCTGGAGAGATTTAGATTTTAATTAATATTATCCAAATATATCATGTCTCTTGAAGGTAAGAAATGCAGGTCTGTGGTTCTTTATTAATTTTAGTTTATTAGTTCTTAACTTGTTAAGCACATAGTTTCTACAACAGTTGGTTGGAATTGCAAGTCCCCTATACCATAAAAAATGTGTGCGTTTTCACAACTTTTTATATTTTTAACATATTATATTAAAATTTGTAGCTTTCTGCACTTCTTCTACATTTAAACTTAAAGTATTCCAAACACGACACTCCTCCGTGTGCGATATTTGCTTAAAAAGGCACGTAAAAGTACGCAAAGGTAAGCTACGAAGAATACTATTCACGTATTTATATAATACTAGAGATCGCCTGGTGGTCGAATTTTGACCATGGTTTTTTCATTGGCCAGTATAACTTGAGCTGTCATTGTATAGACTTACTTACCATGACAAGTAATCACATATACTGGACGCGTGTCATAAAGCCGTAAGACATATTGTTTAAAAAATTTAGCTTTCTGCACTTCTTCTATATATAAACTGTAAATATTCCAAAATTCACGTTAATACGTTCGCGAAATTTTCTTAAAATGGGTACAAGGAATTTTCTTCACGTATTAATAAAATATATGTAGATATGCAACTATGTTTAACAAGCACCATGGTTAGTAGGTACTGGCGACTTACGTCACTCTAGCCCGAAGATCTCCATTCACGTTTCACAGTTTCCTGTAGACTTAGAAGTACATGCTTCAGATTGCTTCTTAAGTAGGTTTATAATGTGACGCTAAGATCATAGACGACACGAAGACGAAATAAAATTTCCGTGAATTCATGAACAAAATTTACAAAACAAAAGCTTTCAATTTATAAAGGATATTTAATAAAATAAAAAATAATAAACTCCAAGGTCTGAACCACCGTAAAATTATCTTGCAAAGGGTATTTTAAGAGTGTCACTTTTCAAAGTCCTATGAAAAGTGCCTTTGTGTTAGTCAGTCGCTTTGTACCGTAAACATAGAATGTATACTATTTACTTTTATAACAATTTCCTCTAAATAATTGTGGTTCCATTGTGTTATAATGTTGTTGTTGCAACTTATGTGATCATATTTCAGACTAATTTTATAAATTTATGATATAATGAAGATGAAGCTTCTACGAAAGTTATAATTTTGTACTTAAAAGACAGCTGGTATTATTTATTTAAGTTAGGAAAACCAACAACTTTCATGTACAACATTAAGCCAATTACAGGTTTTCACGAATTGCTGCATTGTAATTTAACTGAGATTTTGGAACACTAATAACTACACGAAACTATACCTATACAAACGCGATAAGCAATACAGAAGATAGAAAAATAAAAATACATCACTACCTGTTTGAAAAAAAACCGAAACTCATCAGTCTCCTGACATTGTTGCCATTCACTGTGTATGAACCGAACAAAAGTTCTTTGCACAATTCATTAAAGTCTTTACTTGCTCGTACCATAAATGTATTCATTCTATAATTCGAGTGCGCTAAATGTACAAAAATAATTATATAAAATTATATAAACTTACTACCTACTTAATTATGTAAAATAAAGAATCTAAACAACAAGACAACAACAAGACAATTAATAATAATTTATTACTTATTTATTTTTCCTTACATCAGAATACCCGAGTACAAGTGCTAATCTACTTGTATCAAAATTTTAACGACCGAAATAGTAAAAATGAACTTATTGTATTGTTTAATGGTGTAAAAATTACTTAGAAAACGAAACAAAATAAGGCTATGTTAGCATCATTTATGAGACAAGGTAATATAAACTTAACACTGTTGAAACCATCTGATGTTTGAACTGTTTTTAGAAAGATTTTCAATAAAAGTAATACTTACTTATTTACAAAATCGTACCTACTGAGGAAAATACAACATGATAACGAAGATATTCTATAGAAATGATTGAACCACAGGTGTTGCTGTGCAAGCAATTAATTCATTACAATCATTGCTCACTGATAGACGAAATATTGTCTTACTAAATTAAATTATATAAGATAAACACTATCTTCACTTGTTATCTTTAAAAGGTATGAAATATTTCTGTAATTACGAAGTTCTAAGTCCCTCCAGGGACAGAAGAGGCGTCAGCTTAATTGTAGATAAATTTGATTTATTTGCAATTCATTACATGAAAATGGTTTATTGTTTTTGAAGTTATACTTCTTTTGGCGCGTTAGGGAAAAAACACCGTCACGAAAAACCGACATCCTGAAGTTAGCTAGTTAACATTTTAGTTTTTCAAAAAAAGTTACCAACTTCACGATATTTATTCAAGTGTTTCTGACAACACGTGTTTTCAATTTTTCAATTTCAATTTCAATTTCTTTATTTTTGCTGAACATAGGTAAATTTACATAATTACAATGGTGTTAGCTGTATAAAAAGTCCGTCTATGCTCTTCCATACTGGCGTGCAAATCTTAAAATAATTAAAAAATTCCTTAAAGTTTTGTATCGTGTTTTTGTATAAATATACATAAATATATGTTTTTACAAATAATATATCGTGGTGACTGATATTTATTAATAATTTATTGATTTAAAGATAATTTAATTTACTCTGAGCACGTTTGTAGAATTTGAGGTTAGTTGACGGTATGTATTATTTATTATGATATTTAAATAAACTTTATTTAACTAGCGCCAAAGAAGTATAACTCATAAGTACACACACTCTTTTTTTTTAATGTTCTGTTTTACATTTGCAAAGAATGAGTATAAAAAAGAGAAAGTACAAAGAAGAATATATTCACAGAAACACAATTCTTTTTCATAATAATGCAATTGAATAGAGAAATTTTCAAATCTAGAATATGAGACAGCAGAACGCAACGTCATATATCTTCTGACTATTTTGTGAAAAATTCATAAAGGAAGACGTTTGAATATGCTTTTTTTTATATCACAGCTTCGATTCGAGAAACAGATTTCGTGACTTAAAAATTGCGGTTGTTATTGCAGAACCTTGTAACTCTTTGTATATTCCCAACACGATTTAAATTAATGTCTTTTTTTTTATTTTTGTTAAAATGTACTGTTTCACAGCCTCATTCTAAATTACTACAACACATTTTTTTAGAATGGTACGACATAAAAATATTCTGTTATTGCAGTTTGTAGCCAAGAATAAAATAAACAGATACGAAAACAAAACAACTGCTGTTATCGTTGATACTTAACGTATGCAAAAGTTTTCAACATGCAGACGTTACTGTCAACTAGTATGAAGTTCACAAAGGTGCAAATGAAGCTCACGACAATATACAGGAAAGGCTCAGTGGCTAACGAGCGAGTTGTACCTAAGCTCTAGGCTACTACTGACTTAGGAATGAAAGCTGGGTCAATCCAGTCCTTGGCATTCTAGTTAGATATGCAAAAATATGTCTTTGTTGAAATTGAAGGTTTATTTTCAAATGATTAAGATAATATTTAAAGAAATCGACTATTGGACGTATGAGAGTAGGATTTAAAAAATGGCTTGCAGGTACAACACACTTTTTATACATTCAAATAATTTTTTGACATTTAATTATAATTGTATCCTTTACTATGTGGGCATTTCGAATTATTACTGACATGAAATAGTTATTATAGAATTTATTTCTACAATAACTATAATTTTAAATAACCAAGATTACAAATTTAATAGTTGCAAAACAATTCCCCGTATAAGGTGTCATTTCATATTTTATTGTAACATCTTTACCACATTTCATGCAAATAAAACATTATTATTACCTTTATCTGCGACCTTATATTTATCGAAGTTAATTGTACCTGAGGAAAATATTTAGCCTAAATAGATTTTTTCGAAGAACACAATATCCTGCAGTAAAGAAATGTATCGTAAGCTATATGTCTCAAAAGAATCAATGTCAAAAACAAGCACACAGCCATATTTATAGAAAAATATATTTAAAAAAGATTTTAAGTTTACCATAGGTAAAGGTTTTATACAAACATTTCAATGAAGAGAAGGGACAGTAGTTTTAAGTTTGAATGGGTGCCGACTGTGCTACGGGAGACCACAGGAAGAAAGCACAACGCTAGTATTACTTTTAGTTTTTGGTGGAGAGTAGGGTCACCCTCTGGAAAAATTACAGAACTACGGCAAAGGTAAATGATGGCCGTGTACTTGTTTTTCATCTTAGATGTAGAAAAAATCTGAAACAGTGTGGTATAATACAAAATTGGATAAAAAAATTTAAATGTCAACACTTAAAATATTCCATTACTCAATTAAAAAAACTGTACTCGTATCTTTAAATGAGAAAAAATCTACTTACTCGTAACTGGTACAAATTTCACATTGTCATAGCAAAATATTTTTATACGTAGATACGACCTGATTGACAACCTGACAACCACGTTCATTATAATGATTGATCTTTCTTTCAATTAAGCATTACTGCTGCCTTGACACTCCTTTCATGTAGCAAGGTAATCGTATTCTATAACACGGAAGTTACAGGATTGTCACAAAATTATAAAATGACACACAATTTTTTAATGGAAACTTGAATGTAATATCAAATTAAAAAATATTTATGAAAGACGTTGAATGGAAGAACTGAATTTCGTAAGTGACTTGTATGTAAACCAATCGCGTTCTAAAAAATATGGGTTTTGTAAATTTGTGGGTTTTTTTTTTAAACTAAAATTTCAAGCAATGAACTAAAAGAAGTTAAACATCTGTAGTGTCATTATCATATAGGTAAATTTAATATCGGTTCAATTTATACAACGAAAATTTCTTGGTCTTAAATAGACGTCACTCAAAGTAAGATAACGAGACAGACACAAGACATTAAAATGTATTCATATGTATAGTGTGTCAATTAGGAAACGTGTCACAGAATGCGTCTAGTGAATGTACATTTAAAGCAAAATTTCATGTAGAAATGATGTCTTTAATTTTTTTTTGTAAAGTTGTCAAGAGTATTCAGTATCTACCTAAACTATCTTCAGCTAAGATAACTTTGGTGGTGGATAAATTATGTTCTAAATTTATCTTTTTTATTTTATTTATTTTATTCAGTAAATTTATTTTATTGTTACATTAAATTCAACTGTATCTTACCTACAAATGATATTATTAAGTATGTGATATGTTTAAGTATGTAGTATAAATGCAAGCAAAAATGTGTTATTTTTAATATTTGCATGCCTTAACCAAAGCGGAACATGTTCCCGCAAATAAAGTTTCATTTCATTTCATTACGGACCCAACTTTCGATTGTTCATTATTTCACAACTCAATAACTATTCTTAGATTTCACTATCTATATTAATCTTAATACATAATGATGACATATCTATTAAGTTTTGTAAAACTACTCATATTTGACATTCTGACAGTAAAAAAAAAGATACGAGTTTTTAGATACACTTTCTTATTTCAACAAGAAAAAGTCTAAATCAAAGTTTGAAATATTTACTTTGAAGGACTGTCAGGACTGTCTTTATTTTCTAGTAAAGGCAATTTGAGTTTTTTTTTGCCCAATATTATAAAGTTTTGTAAAATAAATAACTGTGTCTGACTAAAAGTTTCTAATTATACAATTATACTTTTAAAACTCGAGACTTTAAAAGGTTTTAGAGTGTAAAATATTAAGGAAATTGAATGAAATATAAAACTAGGTCGACAGTTTTCTTATGCGTCGTACTTTCTCAAGTGTCGAATTAATTAAAAGTTGAAATGGCATGAGCATTTTATAAATATTTACAATCCTGACAATTTTGTATAGTTTGATTTTATGTAAAATTTACATAACTATGTAAAATGACCGTGACAGAGATAAGAAAGATAACGACAGGGATCTTTTATACATAAGGTAATTTAAAAACAAAGACATAAATTCCTTAGAATGTTCTATTATTATCATTACACATAACATAATTTATTATTCGATTCTATTTAAAAATAACTAATGCCCGGTTTCTGAAAGGCTGATCTACGCAAAACTTAACTAATCAAATGACAAATTCTTGTCAAGTACATTGAGTTGCTGAAAGCAAGATTAGACACTGGCATTTTAATGTAATCGTCGGGTCAGTTAACATAGCTGTCAAATTTTGTTGCATAATCTTATTTCAAATGCAATTTTGACACCGCTGTTAACTTGACATCTCTGTTACTTGAACATTATATTGTTTAGCCGTTTATAAACTAGGTGGTAGGTAGGTGGTAGGTAAAGCGTAACGAAAACAAATTATTCCAATCTACTAAAAACGAAAATTTTGCGCCCATACTTTCTAGTCATCTTGTTTAAGGACGAACTTACTTAAATTTGCCACCTTGACGCGCGCTGTACGGCTCATTAATTTAGTTGCCATAGAAATAGACATTTATCACTGTAGTTGCCAAAATTCGCAGAAGCTGCTCAGATATGTATTATATTCAATGTTAATGTCTCAAACTTCATATTTAGTTTATGCTTACAATACCATTTTGAGATGACCTGAAAAATATAAGTATATATATATATATTTTTTTTTTTGAAGTGAAAACTTCTTTAGCGGCGTTGTGCACTTTTTGTGATGGGTAAAAAATGTTAAACTCCCGTCAGGACACGTGACCTGATCGAAAATTCGTAAGATGGAGACGAGTTTCTTATATTTAAAAAAATATAACATTCGAAATTCAAACATTTTGGAGCGGCCAGGAGCACAGAACTTCCATTGTAGGTTTAGATATGTTACCTACTTTTTATTTTGTGTGTAGTTTTATTTTAGTGTAGTGTGTATTTGTATGTATATGCAAATACATTGTGAAGTTATGTTTTCACTTCTGACGTGCAGTCCTACGACTGACTGTTTTTTTAACTCAGAATAGTAAAAAAGTTGAAAATAATGATTACCAAAAAAAAAAAAATATTAGTAGTATAATGATTACTGTCTTAAATAATGTAAAATTGACTAGATTAATAAAAATATATCTGAACTCGAAACAGGCTGTAACTGTACAAATGTATCTTTATGTAAACGGTCTATCTCATACCTGAAAGCAACTAATATATATCTGCCTTGGCTCACCTCAAGATAATCCAACTGTTGAAATCCGATTGTAAACCGCACTTAGAAATCTAGGTGTACCTCAAAGCCATTAAGCGCTTGAATACTCTTTTATACTGATTGCTATAGAGTGTTATGAGCTAAAGGGAAACTTCAGAATACAATAAAGCCTTACCAGGCTTTTGATAGAGCATTGTATATTGGTATGAATGAAAGGGGGTTAAAGAGAAGCTAAATAAGTTAAAGGCTCTTACCGGTATTGTTAGTGTCTACCTGTAATCGATCTTTGGTTTGCTGAATAAAATCTCCATAAAATAACTGCTTATTACTTTGATACGTAAAATAGTTATATTTCAAATTAAAAACTGTTTGATAAAGAATGACAATTGAGGAAAAGTCTTATACCCAATAGAAGATCACAATTTTGCAATGTTTTGATAGCGGTATTATTAACACGCTTTTGTTGGCTTAACTTGTACAAAACAAATCTTGGAATTCTAGCTTACTTCTAATTATTGTATCGAAATGAATCCTTGTATGTTTTTTTTATGGTATAGGGGGCAAACGAGGAGCAGGGTCACCTGATAATGCCCACGCCCATGGGGGCGGCGGTAGTCATTTACCATCAGGTAACCAAAACTGCAACTCAAGACTCACAAGTGCGTTGCCCGCCTTTAAGGTGCGAGTAGGGGGAGGGTGGAAGAGGGGGAGAGAGGAGAGAACGAAGGGTTAGGGCCTCCGGTAACCTCACTCACTCGGCAAAAAGCATGCTTCACTCCGGTTTTCTGTGAGGCCGTGGTATCACTCCGGTTGAGCCGGCCCATACGTGGCGAAGCATGGCTCGCCCACGATTGTACGTATATGTATGTTTGTACGTGTAGTTTAAACGACAATACTGTAACTGTGATTACTAGTAAATCTCTTGAGTTTGAGCTGACATGATTCGTTTTGACGAGCCCAACATATGGGGCTTTGTAACGATAGTCGGTAGGTAATGAAACTTTTCTTTACTTGTTAATTTGGCTCGTCTTTAATGAGCAGACGAGTCACCTGTTGGTAAGCGACTACCGCCGCCCATGGGCACCTGCAACTCAAGAGTCACAAGTGCGTTGTCGCATGCCTTTAAAGTGGAATTAGAGGAAGGGGGATGATAGAGAGTGTAGGGAAGGGGAGAAGAGGGGAAGAGGAGGAGAGGAAGGTATTAAGGCCTCCGGTAACCTCACTCACTCAGCGAAAAACAATGTAAACATTGCTTAACTGCCGGTTTTCTGTGAGGCCGTGGTATCACTCCAGTCGAGCCGGCCCATACGTTAATGTGTGTGTTTTTGGTTTACTAAACTATAATTTATTTAATTTCAAGGGTCCCTGGCGTCAACACCCGTAGTTTTTAAGCCTTCGATAATGGCCAGACAGACCAGCCAACCAAAGTAGAATATTAATGTTCTTCTTTCCAACATCTAATCCAAGAAAAAACTCATTCACGCTTTTGTCATTAAACAGAATATTATTAATGGTATTCAATTATTCAATTCAATACATACATTTTTGATGTGGACTCGAATATAAATATAAATTAGTTACCAAAATCCTTTAATTGACAACATTGTTGCTGATATCATCAGGCAAAACAAATGAAAAATAAAGACCAGCTACCACATAATATTCTTAATTATGTTTATTATATCTTCTGATGATATTTATAAGGTTTATTATGACTTGTTCCAGGATGGTTCGAGTAAGCTGCCTGTTAGCGAGCTGTGTGCTGATCGCTCTGCTTCTCGTTGTACCAGCGTCCACATACCCGAGGTAGTGGTAGAATATCTAACTTACGACATTATAATTACAGGGTGTATGCGACAATGGGACACTCACTTTAATCACTGAAAGAGTATATTTCTAGGATGCAGTTACAAAAAGAACTTTTGAGAAATAACCGTTAGAATTTCCACGTATTATCACCTCCGTTTTACATAAAAGCAGGTGAAAATTTTAAATCGAACCTATTTTTTAATTATGGAACCAGCAACCCGTCCTGGCTTCGCACGGGTAGCAGAGACATCTTCAACAACCATCAACATATTTCAATCAATTTACACAAAATCTTAACAAATTATACACCATCAATATTTGTGAAAACCGCATGAAAATCCGTTCAGTAGTTTTTTAGTTTATCGCGAACAGACAGACGCGGCGGGGGACTTTGTTTTATAATATGTAGTGATTATTCAGTCTGTTATTAAGAAAATCCATAAAGACCGAGTGCACCAAAATCCAAACCCAAGCCAAAGACAACAAACCAAACCAAAGAGACCAATATCTTGAAAATTTATAATCTAGGGTCATGCGTTATTTCAGTGATTTAAGTAACAAATCAAAAGTCTTAAAAAAAAAGCTTAACTTAACTCGCGACGGCCGTAGGTATGGGTAGCCTCTCACTGGAGACCATGATTATGTCCATGGTCCAGAGCGAGAGAGCGTGGGATTCCGCCGCCTTGTTTTGCGAGGAGGTAATGTATGCCAAGGAGGCGGCGGAAAGGGAAAGGGAGAGAACTAGTACTCTCCCATCCCGCAGAAGACGCACCAGGCGCCGGAGAGAGCAAGTGGATCTCCGGTCTCCATGAGCGCTTGCCTGGGGGCGACGGACAGGGTTATCTGGCGCCCTAGCAGAAGCAGCCGAGATGGTGGCGCCGTGTTCCGCGCGTGCCTCTCATACTGATAGGGGACAAAATCCCCCACAACACAGTGGGGTCGCCTGTTGTTTAACAGGCGGCCAAGTCTGCCAGGGTTCACAGGGAAATATGGACTGTGATGGAACACCGTCTGGTTTTAGTCGGTTCGAGTCCGACATACCACCCTACCGCTTAGCCCAGGTGGGGTGACGACCCGTGGGGGTTTCCACACTAAAAAAAAAAATAAAAAAAAATTAACTTAATCAAAACCGTGAATAACATCGAATTTAAAAATTTACAGTCCGAGCAACTACTATCGTGATGATGTCCAATACGAACCCGAAGAGATCATGGATATGCTGAACCGCCTCGGAAACCTCATCCAGATTGAACGCAAAATGGAAAAGTAGGTGTTATGATTATGAACTATGTATCAAACAAACCAGTAATTTATCATTTCACTTTAACATGAACTTAAATCATAAATAATTATTTTGAAATAATATAATTTCCTGTTCTCATTAACCATGAATCAGAGGCAGGTTTACAAACTTTCCGCCGGTATGGTATTTAAATTTTACCGCCCCTACTGATCGTATTAATACCATTTTTTTTGGCAATGCATTTGTAAGTTTATGATTTGTCCACTATCGTTCTAATTACACCATATTTTTTTCGGATAAAAAATCCCTCAAATTTGAAGCCCCTACAATCTGCCGCCCTAGGCTTCAGCCTACTCAGGCTACTGGTAAATCCGCCACTGCCATGAATAAAATCCATATTACAATACTATGACAAATACGTACCAACCTTTTTATAAAAGATTGAGTTCTTTAATAATATGTTATGTCGTCAAATCAGCTACTTAATGTGATTGAACACTTTAATTAAAGTATATTTGTCACTGATGTCAATAATCCTATTACGAATTCTTATAGTTTACGTTTACGATAAATGTTACCGAATCTCTGCGTTCATAATATCTTAGCCAGCGTCTATTTTTGGTATGAATCTGACGTGTATAGAGAAGTCTACGACGTTTATTGTAGACTGCAACTGTGAAAACACATATTAGGGGTCATAATCGTTTTCTGTTTCTTTTCGTATTTCGTATTTCCTAAAGTTGTGCATGATTCGATGGATTTGAGTTTTTTTAAAGTTCGAAGAACCTCTTCTGACAAACTTAGTTGATTCCGAAATTAAATAGTTTACTTTTACATTATCTTGCCATCTCCTAACACATTTTTTGTGACTAAGTCATTTGCATTGACTACAAATACAATTTTGTTCTGCTAATATAATTACCTTGCTTTAAAAACAAAATACTTTAATCTAGAAGCAAATAAAAATACATTACAATATTTTAATAAAAATGAATATTTAATACTTTTATTGTGTAATATTTGTTTTTATTTTTTTCAGCTATAAAGACGACATCACCAGGTACGTCCCTGGTAGTCGTCTTTACAAAATGTAGAATAGATTGCTTCTTTTTATATTTACCTTTAGCGTTTTTAGTTTGTCATATTAATTAATCTGCATGTCTTATATTTGAAGCGTGATACATGGTATTATTTTATTAATGTATTGTGTAGTTGTAAGCTAGCTAACTTCTTTATTGCTTTCTTGTATCTTCTTGCTAGATTATCTTTTCAGAAGTTTTATTGTATTAGTAATTTTATGACGCGTTTTTAAACTAGTAGCAAAATTTTAATTTTACACTATTAGAACGTGCTATTATATACAAAGAAATGAAATAGTAGTTTCTAGTTGAGTAATATTAGACTTTAAAATGTAAATTTTACTTTTAACTCTAACTTAATAGACTGGAAACAAAATATAAAAACTAAAAGGCTGTAACAAAAGGAATGCTGCCCTATTAAGCAATCTAGTTATAATAATAAAGTATAATTTCCTTAGGCGCTGCTTCTGAACCTTAGAAATAGTGAGACTTTGTTCTGATAAATAATGTTAATAACTTTTATTAATATCTTTCTTACACATAGTTTACGTAGTGCATATAATCATAAAAATACCCCTTTTAGTTCATATTATTGAAAGCCCAAAAATATAGATATTGAAAAATATGATCTATACCAATATTAACCAACTGTATTTAATAGTAAAACGAGACCTATCGATAAGTCTCATTGTGTAATTTGTCTCAAAGATGAAATCTATCCACGAACCTTTGAATAAACCAAACAATATACTTACTAAAAACAGTACATATGAAAAAAGTTCATTTTAAGTGAAGTAATAGAATCAGAATATAAAAAGTCTGACTGTATACTGACAGAAAATAGTGCGCAATTTGTTGCACCATTTGTTTTATCCTATACGCATGGTCCCGGTTAGAAGGAATTCCCAAATTTCCAGAATAGTCAACTGCATTGTTACGTAAATTAACATTTACGCTAAAGTTAGGGCCAAATACCAAAATCTTAGTTAAGCTTATTTCGAAATTGCTGTACTTCTATGAATATTTCACTGTAAACTTATGTTTAGCAACACGAATTGTGCAGCTAATTTCCACATAACCTAATTTTATTTTTATTTACAACGCATTTTGTGACTTATCGTATAATTATAGATAGCCTGCATAAAATTAGAAAGCCAAGAGCTAATAACATACTAAGCTATTGCAAAAAAAAATTCATGAAATAAATGACTTACGTACATCAATTTTCTTTCCAGTGAGAAGCGAGCCCTCGACCTTGGTCTGAGCCGTGGATACTCTGGTACTCTTCAAGCTAAGCACCTTATGGGACTTGCTGCTGCTAACTACGCTGGTGGCCCCGGAAGGAGGCGACGAGATGCCCACTAAATCTAGACATAACCAACTAAATACTGCACTGAGATGGATTTACAATACATCAGTACAATAAATATGTAATAAAATAATCCCCGCTATAACATCCATGCAGTAGTACTAAAATTAAGAATCACTCGTCATCCTGGCTACAATCAAGTCATCTATATAAATAATATTTTTAATCTTTATTCAAATTAATGCTTGAAGTCATATAAAGTTAAAATTACAGCATCAGCAACGTAACAAAATATTTTAAAATGGCTTTATGTAATGTATAACATTTTAATAAACTTGAAATTAACCCGTTTTATTGTCCTATAATATATAAGTCTATATTGGTAGCAGTCCACAAAGAGATCAACGTCCTTGAGTAATTTTTAAAAATCGTACCTTACCTACGAAGGATTTATTATTTTTTTATATAAACAATTACTTTGTGTCAATTTTAATCAAGATTTAAAAGGCTATGTATACATTTGACAAAATATATGCATATATATATATATAGTGGAACGTATTCTAGTCATTTATGTAGTCCAAACATAACTAAGTTCCATTTCGGTGTCAGTATTCCTACAGTATAATAATAATAATCTATCTTTCCAATTGTAAGATTTAATCACGCAATTCTGTCTTGAAACGCTTACCATTTATTGTAAATTAGAACACCTATCAATATTTCTAAAGAAATCCCAGCTATATAGTTGATATCTGTGGTATTAGATTCAATGTTACATTCCTATGTATGTACGTGGCAAATTACTTAGTTATTAGATAAAAATTAAGTGATAAATACCTCTTGTCTAGAGTTTATTGTTAAAAATAAAGAGATATTCATATTTATATAAATGTGTTTACATTAACGCTTCATGTTATGTGTCTATATTATAAAAAATCAAAACAATATCACTTGCAATGAAAAAGTCTTTTTAATGAACTTTCCCAAGCACACAATGATTTCTTAAATGAAATCTTACCAGAATAAAAATGATAATAAAATCAAAAAAATACATAAGTATGTAGTGACACCTGTAGATATCAGCAAAAACTTTTTACAAAGTACTACTAGCGACATCTATTGATAATTTGTAAAATCACAACGTGTGTCTTGCTACAAGTTAATTTAGTATCTACTCGATGTTATAAGAGAATGCTAGATGTCACTACATACCATAAAGAAAGCACAATTTATTCAACAAGCTGATGATATTTAATGTTAAATCAAATAATAAAAAGTAAAGTACGGTACTTTTACTGTTTTTTTTTTTAATAATAAAATTGAGTATAATGTAATAATAATAATTGAGTATAAAATACGCATAGGTTAAAATCAGTAATGTGCATAAACAAAAAAAAAATATTAACAACTTTTATCTCTTTATTCTATAATGCAATTACTTTAAAACAATTAAAGTTGTAACTATAGATATTATATTATGTATTCATCAAGAAAGACGATATGTTTTAACATAAATTGAATTAAACTACACTTTCCTCAATCTTTGTAACATCCCGTATGGTCTAGTGGCTAGGATACCTGGCTTTCACCCAGGAGGCTCGGGTTCGATTCCCGGTACGGGAAGACCAATTTTTTGGATAGATCTAAGAAAAACAAGTAGCTACATTCATTTTTATATTATTGTATACTTCTTTCGTACTTTACTATGCAGGAATATTTTTTTTTTTACATTTTCAATTCATTCATACGTAGTCGTCACTCAACCTAGAGAGCAGTGTCAATAAAGGTAGCACGGGTAAATAAAAGCAACAAGGACCATTTTAACTTGATCCCTTACGCGAGCCATTTTCTTCCAATACACCTTGTTTAGTAGCACACTCGAATCATAGGAGAGGTCATTGTAAAATGGGAACCACCTCTAGGGTGTATTGTGTATTCGGATGGATGCCCCTTCGTTTTTTCAACATGGCTGCTCTAAGTATTTATAGATGCGGTGTATTTAAATGGGCGCAGATTTCCAAGGTGTTATAATACAATATTGGGTACTGAGTAGATATATCACTACATATTATAAAACAAAGTCCCTTGCTGCGTCTGTCTGTCTGTTATACAAACTGAAAAACTACTGAACGGATTTTCATGCGGTTTTCACCAATAGACAGAGTGATTAATGAGGAAGGCTTACGTGCATAATTTGTTAACGTTTTATGTAAATTGGTTGAAATATGATGATGATTGTTTAAGATGTCTCTACTACCCGTACGAAGCCGGGGCGGGTTGCTAGTAAGGTAATAATATCGCTCGTTTGCGAGACTATCGACATAATTCAAAATTCAGTCGAATTGAACTAAATATGCCAAACGATAATAAATCTTTGATATTTTATGGTGAACAAAGATGCAACGCCGATTTCGTGCTAACGTTCGTTAGAAAGCGACAAGTTCATTATATATTTAGAACTAAATACTCTAGCGGAAATCACAAAACATTGCCATCCTTTAAAATCAATAATTTTTAGTTATGTTGCGTTATTCTCGCATACAAGCGATATATTCTGAATTGGTTATAAATGGTTATTGATTCAGAATACTATGAAATGTGTGAGTAGTAACGCAGAAAGCCAGGTGTGGACTGATTTTCTTGTCTTCTATTATACTATTTACATCGTTACAAAAAAAAATGTACACTATAGATCGCCTGGTGGTCGAATTTCGGCCATTTTCATTCACTTTTATTTCTTCTTTTATTGTGAAATACCATAAGCGTTTATCTTCCAACTCAGCTGATGGAAAGTGACAATGAAGACGAAGATAGTACACACATATCAAAGAGAAACCTATTCACTCTACACTTGGGCGTTCCAGGATTATAATTGACTGGAAAAATAGACGCATGTAGCTCATCCCACTTTAAATGTTTTGTTTAATATCGTTGACCAGCCTTACTTGTCATTGTTATAAACTTTTTGTACCATGACAGATTAACATATATATATTATACTGGACTCTTGTAGCTTTTTGTAGCTGTTTTCGAATCCTAATAATATTATTATAAACGTGAAAGTTTGTGAGGATGTATGGATAATTATGTATTTATACGGGAATTAACGCGATCACGAACAGATATTACATACCTCTTAATTGCCTGACGTTTCGATGAAGTTGCACTGGCCTGTGACCACGGCCATACATACATAATCCCACTAATATTATAAATGTGAAAGTTTGGATGGATGGATGGATGGATGGATGGATGTTTGTTAGTCTTTCACGCAAAAGCCACTGAACCGATTGCGATGAAACTTGGTATGTAGATAGCTGGAAACCTGGATTAACGCATAGGCTACTTTTTATCACGATATTCCCACGGGATCGGGCGGGTGAAACCGCGTGGCACTGCTAGTTAAGTATATAATGGAACGCGAATGTTTAAAAGTTAGAATGTATGGATGTTTGTTCCTCTTTCACGCAAAAACTACTTAACCGATTGCAATGAAACTTGAAAGTCACAAGATAAAGGAATAAATAAAATTGGTATATAGATAGGTAAATGTACACTATAGATCGCCTGGTGGTCGAATTTCGGCCATTTTCATTCACTTTTATTTCTTCTTTTATTGTGAAATACCATAAGCGTTTATCTTCCAACTCAGCTGATGGAAAGTGACAATGAAGACGAAGATAGTACACACATATCAAAGAGAAACCTATTCACTCTACACTTGGGCGTTCCAGGATTATAATTGACTGGAAAAATAGACGCATGTAGCTCATCCCACTTTAAATGTTTTGTTTAATATCGTTGACCAGCCTTACTTGTCATTGTTATAAACTTTTTGTACCATGACAGATTAACATATATATATTATACTGGACTCTTGTAGCTTTTTGTAGCTGTTTTCGAATCCTAATAATATTATTATAAACGTGAAAGTTTGTGAGGATGTATGGATAATTATGTATTTATACGGGAATTAACGCGATCACGAACAGATATTACATACCTCTTAATTGCCTGACGTTTCGATGAAGTTGCACTGGCCTGTGACCACGGCCATACATACATAATCCCACTAATATTATAAATGTGAAAGTTTGGATGGATGGATGGATGGATGGATGGATGTTTGTTAGTCTTTCACGCAAAAGCCACTGAACCGATTGCGATGAAACTTGGTATGTAGATAGCTGGAAACCTGGATTAACGCATAGGCTACTTTTTATCACGATATTCCCACGGGATCGGGCGGGTGAAACCGCGTGGCACTGCTAGTTAAGTATATAATGGAACGCGAATGTTTAAAAGTTAGAATGTATGGATGTTTGTTCCTCTTTCACGCAAAAACTACTTAACCGATTGCAATGAAACTTGAAAGTCACAAGATAAAGGAATAAATAAAATTGGTATATAGATAGGTGGAGACCTGGATAACACATAGGCTACTTTTTATCCCGATATTTGTATGCATACCAATTTTATTTATTCCTTTATCTTATGACTTTAAATATACACCTGCCACACACTACTCTGTATCACCCAAAGTTGACTAAAAGAAGAAGAAGAGACAGTCAATCATGTTGCCGAAAATTATCAAGAAATAAACATTAAAAATATTTTTTTGCAAGTATGATGTCTTTTATCTAAAGTGGGGCTCTTTTAGCTAAGTGATAACTGAGTACGTAAGCATATTACAAGGTTAAGTAATACTAGCCAGGTCAGGATGGGTGACCATTCTTAACACATTGAGACCACTCCGTGCCTCGGAGACTACGTTAAGTCATCGGTCTCTGTTGCCGTACGAAAATCTGTTTTATTCGTTACGGGTAGTCGGACCCTCAAAAAAATCCGACAACCTGGACAGAACTCTGATATTGCCTAGTTGTGGAGGTCTGATGGCAGTCGCTTCACGTAAAATTTCAAAGTTCGGCCGTATCGTAGTAACACTGAAAGCCGACCCCTTTTTTAGGATCCTGAATCAGCTGGATAGTTGATTGGGGTGCCAAATACCAAAATATGAAATACCATATACGCATATTTCAAAAATATAATAATAAATATTTTTATACTGTGACGACATCAACATACAAAATACGCCGCAACAGCAGTCATTAGGCCACGGCCCGCCAGGCTTGATAACCTGCTTGGTCAGGGAATCCTTCCTTTGTGTTGGAGGGACACGACTACCGTTCCTCCGCGTAACTAATTAGACAAGCCGTTACCTGGGCCTCTAAACTTTGTCTGAAGTAGTACTGGTTAAGCTAATATGATAGTTCTGGCTAATAGACAATCTTCAGTAGGATGGAGATGCTTTTCAAGTCAGCCAGGCCTATTTAGAAAGAAAATTACAATATCATATGTATTGTAAATATAACACAGAAGATTATGTGTACAGTTTCTGTAATTCTTTTTTGTTTTATTTTCTTCATCTCTTTTTTTTATGGTAAAGGGGGCAAAACAAGCAGATGGGTCACCTGATGGTAAATGACTACCGCCGCCCATGGGCACCTGCAACTCAAGAGTCACAAGTGCGTTGCCGGCCTTTAAGGTGGGCGTAGGGGGAGAGGGGGGTAGAGTGCGAAGAGGGGAGAGGGCTGAAGAGGGAGGAGAGGGAAGGGTTAGGGCCTCCGGTAACCACACGCGGTGGAAAGCAATGCAATCATTGCTTCACTGCCGATTTTATGTGAGACCGTGGTATAACTCCGGTCGAGCTGGCCCCATACCTGCCGAAGCATGGCTCTCCCACGAATCTAAATAGAATCTGACTTTACCTTACTACTACTACAAAAGTTTGGATGGCCATCCATCCAAACTTTTGTGTTCATATGTTTATTACTCAATCACGTCAAAACGGCTGAATGGCTCTGGATGATATTTGGCACAGCGATAGATTATAGTCTTGAATAGCACATAAGCTCTTTTTATCCCGAAAAAATTTTTGGTTCCTACATCAAAATAGCAAGCCAGCAGACTTCTGAATGCTTCTAACTCTTTCTGTTAAAACTATACTTTAACTAGCAACTGTTGTTGGAGTAAATCCGCTACAATTAAACATCTACAGTATACTTTATAATCGTGTTCGTAAATTATTTAAAGGATTAAAATCAGAAACTCATTTCAGAATATAACGAGTGTGCCTCTCATAACCCATAAAGGTCAGATATGAATAATTTTACAGGTAGACCACTAAAAGCTATGATAAAATTATTATTTTATTACTTTTAAAGGTCGTCTTACTTACTCTCATTATCTATATCTATGTATGTTGTGGTATTGCATTCGCTATGTTTTTATACATTTCTCATTATGTCATCATCATCATCATATCCGTAATGATGTCTTCTACAGACCAACTGCCAATAAAAATGGCATCTGAAAAGTACGTGCGAAAATATCCTACCCTAATATGTGTTCCGTCTTAATAGAATATTAGCTGAAATGACTAAAGATTTCCCTAAAAAAGTTTTCATTAAGATTTCATTTTAGTTAAATTGCACGGATGGCGCAATAGTTACACACAACACGAAACAAAAATATTATAATCAACAAATAACTGTCCCGGGTCTAGGTGCTGTTTGTGTGTGTTGTTTGAATGTTTGTGAAGCCCCTCGACATAGCAATCAGTAAAGCGTGAGTTGTCTTTTAAAAAAATAATGTCTCAGACGCCAGGTTACACTTGCATTCAACTAACGTCAACAAACGACCTGGATTTCTATCTATGTCACATTAAATCATATAAGTGCTATATTACACTTACATGCATACAGGTAGAAATCATTGAAACAATTAAATGAAATCGAAGCCCAATGCCAATTGAACAATCAGTCGATATTGCTAAAGAATCTTAAAAAAATTGATCAATTTTACGAAACATTATTTGCACAACGCAACGCCATAAAAAATAAATTCAAATTCAAAATCATTTATTCAATTAAGACACTAAGTGACATTTATGAACGTTAAATTGAAGCTACTGTTAAAAATCAGAGATCGACGCATACAGACGCCACAGCATGTACTGGATTGTCGAGGTAAATTAGGTGAAAACACCAAAATCTACTGCCTGCTTCTGTCGATCTAATAAAAATATGCTCAGCATTATCAGCTTGCTTTGAAAAAAATCCGTTTCAAACGTCCTTCCAGTGCTTACGTAAACTATAGAGTTCTGAGTACTTATATACATAAAATAAACCGTCGGGCTAACTTCCAGAACAGTGGACAGATCGAGGGTAGCTTGTGTGGGAAGGGGTGGTTTTCCGAAACAACTGGCATGGAACAACCCTCCGCTTATAGACTCGTATTTACATAATCTGATGAGACACAACACGTACATATAACCAACTGTTAAGCCCGTTCTGCTTTTGCTAAATAAATTTTAAATACTACACACCATTTTGTGGTTTTATTCATTTTGCATGCTTTTTCTCTTCATATAATCAATACTAATTTAATTTATCTGGAAGACATCGCTTTGAGAGGTAAGACATTGTACTTACCGTATAACCAACTGTTCCTAATTATCTTCAATTAATGTCTAAAATGTGGTGTGCGATACATAATGTTTTATTTATCTATCTATACATTAACTTATTTTATACCACTTTTAATACGTTCTAGAATCTTAATAAACAAGATTAAGACCTATATAAATGTACGCTGTAGGAGCTAATATGAATAAAATGATTCTTTCTTTTAAGGTAGATTGGATTCTACCAATGCTCCAGTTTTTTGGGTAGCTCTTTACGTGTAACCAAGTATCAAAGAGTTTAGTGAAGAAAGGTGAAGGGGATGACACACAGTTTGGCATAGACTTTGTGTGATTATAATAACGAGAAATCTATTTTCTTTTAATGTTTATGGTACAAAAGAGTTTTGCACATTTATTTATGAGGTCGTACAAAAGTTACTGTATAGGTTTTTGACTTAATTATTATAAAAAGGTCAGTGAGATATGATATGACTAAATGGCTATGAAATTTTATTAAAAAATATTAAAAAATTAAACAAAAGAATTAAACAAAAAAGTGTCATTTCGAATTTATTGCAAAGAAACCACTGAAATAGACAGAGAGTTTTGAGAACAGATGAAGTGTCTATATTGGAGTTGACTTCCTGGAAAGGTACAAATAGGACCTCAAGTGAGGAAATTACGTAAAGGAGGAAACAGGACAAACATAAAAACGATAACACAGCAGTACTTTATTGAGAACTAGCTGCGCCCCGCGATTTCACCCGTGTAAGTCCCGATCTCGTCGGAATATCGGGATAAAAATTTGGCCTTTGCGTTAATCCAGGTCTCCAGCTATCTACATACCAAGTTTCATCGCAATCGGTTCAGTGGTTTTTGCGTGAAAGAGTAACGAACATCCATCCATCCATCCAACCATCCATCTAAACTTTCCCATTTATAATATTAGTGGGATAATAGAATAACTGAAATAACGAGAATTTTAACGGCTTTTTGCGTTTTTCTCCATGTATAAGGCACTAATCAATATTTCAAAACATATCAATCGAACGATCATTTTAATACCTACAACGTTCTAATTTAACTTTTTTGGGTCTAAGCTCAACTTTTTTATTTTATTAGGTTAGGTTCGTCATTAAAATTCCGGAAAAAAAACACTATCTTCCTCAGAAGTAATTGTTCTACACTTTACTTATCTGGTTCAAATTAACATTGTGAATCCGTAGATTGATTAAATTACAATAAGTGGGATAATATTATAAAAAATATGTATAAGCTCCTTTAAATTAAATATCTAGCATTGATAATAATTGGGTTAATTGCTAAGAGCCTCGACCAACACCAGAGGCTCACGTTAGGCAGCTGGATTAAGAGCCTAATGCAGAAGGCAGTCCTCCTAGATATGGCACGCATAGTGAGGAGGTTTCTGTCTCTGGAACCCTAACCACCAGTAGGTTGGTCGCTGTACCCGATACCGCTGGGACACTATTTTTTATATTTTTAAAAATGTAATTTATATGTTTATTAAATAAATAAAGAAAATAATAATAACTCCACACATCTGACACGCGGCCGTCTGATCCCAAACTAGATCCTGTATTATGGTAACTAGACTGCTGATAAACTTACTTATTTATATTATATATATATATATATATATATATATATATATATCTAAATATAAATATATTATAGATAAATTACACCCAGACACAGAACAAATGATCATGCTCATCACAATTATTTGTCCTGGGTGGGAATCGAACCCACAAGCTCTGGCTTATTAAAAGTCAGGATCACTAACCACTAGACACAGTCATGATGCTAGTATCGTTGCCGAAATAAATGCACTGTGTGGATAAATGGCTTTAATTTGATATGCTGCAAAAGTTTCCAGCAGCTGTCAGCAACAGTTGTTAACCTGAGATGTGAAGTGTCCCTACATTGACAATCACTAATGCTAATCTTCCAGTATTTAAGCATCATTGTTGACTGACTATCCACTATCCTTAACACCGCTTACATAATTAATACATTGAGAGAGGACAAACAAGACTTGAGAGTAGAAGTTCTAGCACATTAACATAATCAATACTGGAAGTTCTCCACGTTACTTGAAATAAAGGTGAAAATATATTAGAGATGCTTCGTATCCTGTGTTTTAATAAATTAACATTTAAATTGTTGTTTGAGGGTAAAATATGCAGGTCAGTTGTATTGTAGCTGTCTAATAGGATTCAAATATTATTTACTATCTGCGCCCCACGGGTGAACCCGCGGCAATCCTGATGCCGTCTCAATATGTAGATAAAAGGGAAATTGGGAAATGGGGTACCCTATGTATTAAAACAGGTGTCCAGCTATCTACATACCAAGTTTCATCGCAATCAGTTTAGTAGTTTTTGCGTGAAAGAGCAACAAACGTCCATCCATCCAAACATCCTCACAAACTTTCAGGTTTATAATATTAGTATGATAATACAAGAAGGCCTTAAGTGAATTTTTGAAAATAGAACGACTATAATGACGTAATCTTAACAAAATCTTATTTCAACTTATGGTTTGACATTTAAAGATTAAATACCGGTCGTTCGAATTTCAATTTCAATTATATTTCATTAGGTTTTAATTTTTTTGGTTTATTTCATTGGCCAGTATAACTTGAATTGTCATTGTATAGACTTACGTATGTACTACTCTTCTTAACATGAACATTAAATATTCTAAACAGCAGCGCCCCGCGGTTTCACCCGCGTAAGTCCCAATCCTGTGAGAATATAGGGATAAAAAGTAGATTATGTTAATTCCGGTCTCCAGCTATCTACATACCAAATTTCATAGCAATCGGTTCAGTAGCTTTGGCTTGAAAGAGTAACAAACATCGATCCATCCAAACTTTCATATTTATAATATTAGTGGGATTTCACTTTCCTTCTTCCGCGAAATTTTCTCAAAAGTGGGTACAACTTAATATTAATAAGAGTAGATGGTTTGTAATTTTTTTAAAGGGAACGAACATGATCACGTAAACTTACAAATTCTCATTTCAACGTGTGGTTTGATATTTAAAGTTTAAGTACCACTATTCAGCTCTTATTTACTTGTACGTACCCAAAAAGTGGAATACACTATGGTGTACCCAAAAAGTGGAATACACTATGGTGTACCCAAAAAGTGGAATACACTATGGTGTGACCGTAGAACCTTATGAGGTTCTACGGTCAAATTTATGTCGTAGCCAGATCTGGACGCATTATGAAGTTATCAATCTTAGATCTGGTCACGAC
Organism: Euplagia quadripunctaria; assembly: GCA_963859945.1. Lineage (NCBI taxonomy): Eukaryota > Metazoa > Arthropoda > Insecta > Lepidoptera > Erebidae > Euplagia > Euplagia quadripunctaria. The sequence goes on along the minus strand of OY982569.1, from coordinate 5,251,562 downwards.
ATATATAAAAAATATAGGTAAACATAAATTTATTGATTGATTTTTTCGATTTTTTTTTATTAATTTCACATTTGTGCTGTTTTATTCACAAAATAATATCGGTGGTGACAGATTTCATACTTTTTATAAGCTTAAACATCATCAAGTAGCATCTGTTTGTTTATTTATTTACTTTGACTAACAAGCCATAACCTAGCACTACTAAAATGGAATAAAAAATTCTAACGTTTTACTTTTACAAATCGATCACTGTTGGTCTACGTTCCGTAACTCAGCCTGGATACTTGCTAAAATTAGGCATATACGTACAACATACACAGGTGCAGGAGTGCAGGAGCCACATGGCTCGCAGATCTTATAAAATCTGTTAAATATACAAAATCTGCATCATAAGCAGTATAAGTCTAGGTAGGATGTCTGTACCTTCAGTGAATAGAGTTTTATTTCGTGTAGCACTGAAGACTTTTAAAGACTACATTCATAAGGTGTCTTTCAGTGGATGTAGAAAAACTCTTAGGCCTTTCAGTATGCCTTTCGGTTAGGTTTTCATCACTATGCAGCTAAAATACACACTTTTTATAGGTACTATTTAGAGAAGGTTTAATAATAGTGTGAATGAAAACAAAAAACGCGTCTTCACAGTATTCGTGTGTATGTATGTAATTTGACATTTCTTGATATTTTTAAGGTTAGAAAACATTCAAATTCAAATTCAAATTCCAAATCATTTATTCAATTAAGACACTAAGTGACATTTATGAACGTTAAATTGAAGCTACTGTTAAAAATCATAGATCGACGCAAACAGACGCCACAGCATGTACTGGGTTGTCGAGGTAAATTAGGTGAAAACACCAAAATCTACTGCCTGCTTGTGTCGATCTATAACTTCCAGTTTCCAAAATGCGTAGAGCCTGGTGGAGCGCCAATATATTTATAAATACATACATAATCGCACCATAATATATTTCATTATATTAATAATTTTATAGTAATTATAGTAAACCGCTTTCTGTTTGTCAAATGCAATTATTGCTGGCACTACTGTAATATTGCCAATGTACTCGACGATCTCAAGAGATGGCGTTAGCAGTCTTCAAATAATGCAATTGCGCTGCATCTGATTGGCGCAAGAAAAACGGGCATACCCTGCTGTAATCTCTTCTCGCTGAAAAACGCAACGCATTAATTAAAAGTTTGTTCCGCCACGGACATCAGTTATCCTCGTGACAAGAAGCTGATTTTCCGTTAGTCCTATAGCCGTGTAGTGTTTGGACTCGCTTTGTAACCTTTACAAGGTGTTTGTGGAGTGCTTCAGTCTTCGATCGTGACCGGCCGGTCAATACCTGGACGTTTCAAAAGACCGTAGAAACCTCGCCGCTGCTCGCTGCCTTCAAGAGGATCGGGACTTGGTCGGTGTTGCAGGTCAGTGCTGGCATGATTGTTTGATCGATAGAAGCGGTTTACTTCCCTACACCTAGTACGCTATAATAATTAATTGTTGAGCAATCACACCCGTGGTTGGGCTATTTACACGCCTGACCAGAGCCTTATGAGAAGAATACTGGCAAAGAAACTCATGGCCACTCTTTTTAAAAGTCAGATCTTCAGGTACAATAGTATTAGTGTTACATAAAAGGTAAACATGATGCAAGCTGTTGCCACCTGAATTTCATTTTATTGAAATGCTCCAAAAGCTAACGTACAAACAAAAAATATCACTCAGCGATACCGTTGAAGGTTTGAACGTATTAAACATAGAAATCATTCAAGGTGCACATCAGTTACAAAGTCTACTGTTAAAACTAATTCGTGACTGGATTAAGAGGCTAGAGTTGCAGTTGAACGAACCAAAATAATAGTATAGGCTAAAGCATCGCTGACTAGGCCGACCAGTCACCCCAAGCAGCACCCGTTCACGAGTATGACGCATGGACCAGCCATCGTCTCTTTCGCCATATCAGAGGGAAAGAAACGACCCGCCCCATGACGACGCCGCAAGCAATGACATTTTAGTGAGCATGACGAACCAAAGTCGAGATATTGATAAAAATCACTACTAGTCAAAATTACCATAATAATCGTCACGCATTACTTTCAACTAACAATGGTTTGTTAATAATTTAGCTTAATTAAAGAAGAGAAGAATAATCAAAGAAGTTTGTGTGTATGTACCTAAAGACACCTTAAGCCCAAGACTGTTTGTCGATTAGATAATCGTTGATCGTATAGTAGGCTTTCCTAATAAGGTGATTTTTTACAGTTCGCTTAAATTTATCTACAGGAAGGTCTATTACATCTATAGGAATTTTATTATAAAAACGTATACCAAGACCTTCGAACGAGTTGTGTACCTTATGTAAGCGATGATAGGTAGCAACGAGTTTAGACTTGTTTCTTGTATTAATATTGTGTATATCACTGTTTTTCTTATAGTCATTGATGTTGTGCCTAACAAACATAATATTTGCAAATATATACTGTGATGCAACAGTTAAAATACCTATATCCTTAAACAACTCTCGAAGAGAGACTCTAGCAACTAAATTTGTATATTGAGCGGATGGCTCGTTTTTGAAGAATAAAAATCGTTTCAACATCAGCCGTCTTGCCCCAAAGTAGTATACCATAGGACATAACGCTGTGAAAGTAGCTAAAATAAACTAGCCTAGCTGTGTCCGTATCAGTGAGCTGACGTACCTTCCATACTGCGTAAGCTGCCGAACTAAGCCTACCTGCAAGGCTGTCTATCTGGGTTCCCCATTGCAGTTTACTGTCTAATGTAATTCCCAAGAATACTGTTGAGTCTACAATACTTATCATTTCATTATTTAGAGTTAGATTAGTGCCTAGCTGTTTTACATTAGGCAATCTATTAGTAAATCTAACACACTTTGTTTTATTTGAGTTCAGTAGGAGATTGTTAGTTGAAAACCAATACAATACATCATTTAGTGCCCTATTCACATCGTCAAAAACTGTTTTTTTACGATCGACTTTGAAAATAAGTGACGTATCATCAGCAAATAGAACTATATCACAGCGATCTTTTAAATAATAAGGTAAATCGTTTACATTTATGAGAAAAAGTAGAGGACCCAGTATAGAGCCCTGAGGAACGCCCATAGTAACAGGTAATCCAGAAGACCTCGCACCATTGACATCTACATGTTGAATTCTATCTTTCAAGTAGGAAACAATTAGTTCCAAAGCAATACCATTAACACCATAATGCCTAAGTTTAAGTTAAAAGCGTGTTATGTTCTACACAGTCAAAAGCTTTTGAGAGATCGCAAAATACACCTATCGCATCTTGCAAATTCTCCCATGCATTAAATATATGTCTCAAAAGAGTTGCACCAGTCTCAATTGTTGAACGACTTTTTGTAAAGCCAAATTGTTCTTTGTGAAATAAATTATTTCGATTAAAATGGCTTTCTAGTTGTTGCAGAATAACTTTTTCAAAAATTTTACTAATAGCCGGCAAGATTGAGATTGGCCTAAAGTTACTTGGTTCAGTTGTACAACCCTTCTTGAATAAAGGTATTACTTTGCTATACTTCATCAGGTTAGGAAAAACACCAGAATCAACACATCCATTGAATGTTATAGCTAGAAATGGCGCTATATCAATTATAATAGTTTCTATTAATTTAACAGAAATCCCCCATAAGTCCCCTGAATTCTTAGAGTTAAGAGACTTAAACGTTTTTATAATGTCTATGGGGTTTATGAATTCAAATTTAAATAAATTCTTACATTTGTTTACATTGGCCCTTAACAAAAATTCAGACCTGGACGCACAAGAATTCAAGGTACTAGTTGTACTAACTGGTATATTTGTGAAAAAGGTATTAAAAGATTCAGCTATGTCTAAGTTGTTAGTTATAAACCTATTATTAATATTTAATTTTAAATCGTTATCTCGAGGTTTACTACGTCCAGTTTCATTATTAATAATGTTCCATGTAGCTGTTATTTTATTATTTGAAGACTTAATCTTATTACTTGTGTATAAAGACTTTGACATAGAACATGTTTTCCTAAAAATCTTTGAGTAATTTTTGACATATTCATGAAATTTTGGGTCAAAATTACTTTGTTTCATGGCATATAAATCATACAGCTTTTCTCTACTTTTGTATATTCCTGTTGTTGCCCAATCACAGAATGTCGTCTTTGGCCTTTGCATTATTGTTTTTGACTTAAATATACTGTTAAATTCGATTTCTATCATATTGAATAAGTCACCGTAAAGCTTATCTGGATCACTTTGAGTTCAATCTAAATTGGAAACCTTATCACTAATGTTATTACTAAAATTCAATAATCGGTTACTAGTCACGGGCCTGCATATAGTTTTGTTTACTCTATTTTCTTTTATACAAGGAAATGTAACAAATTGCCCACAGTGATCAGATGTAAAATCACTTAAAATTGACCTATTTAAATATTCCCCATTGCAAAAGATGTTATCTAAGCAAGTTGCCGAGTGAGAAGTAATTCTTGTTGGTTCAGAAAATAAATAATTTAAGTCAAATGATTCAAATACGCTCACTAATCTTATACTGATAGGACACTTTTCTAATATATTAATATTGAAATCTCCACACACTACCAAACCCTAACTACTGACACATAAACGCTTCAAAACTTCTTCCATAACTAACTCAAATATGCTAAAGTCACTCTGCGGTGGCCGATACACACTAACTATAATATGGTGTTCCAGTTCTACACAAGAAAGCTCTACAGTGCGCTCAACAGACAAATTTACAACATCTTTCCGGTTTTTGCACTTAATACTATTACGAACAAAAATTAAAGACCCTCCATGAATTGACTTCTTTCTTACATACACACTTCTAGCAGAATAAAATTCATTATCTAGTATTAACTGGTGTGCCTATAGCCAATGCTCTGTGATACAGAGCACATCAACATTATATTTATCAAAAAATAATTCTACTTCTAAGTCTTTCCTAGATAATCCTTGAATATTTTGATGAACTATGTTTATAGTCATTGACTTTTTTACTTTATTGCTACAATTTTTATTTATTTTTATATTTTTACTAACAATAGAATAACGAGAAAGCTCAGGATATACCCTTGAAAGAATATGTCCATTCCTCTCAACATCTATCAATCATTGAGGGCCTTACCCCGCCGACAGAGGCGAGACAGACAGCGGCGTACACAGTAAGTAAAAAGAATTTGAAAAATAACTTATACATTTATTTATCTAGACACGAGACTTATAATAAACTAAAAAAAAACTAATAAAGTAAATATTGCCAAATAATGTACTTTTCATTAAACACAGGCACACAATATTTATTTGTGATTATGTTTAGAAAAAAAACACATTAAATCGTAAGGTTGATGACAATGTTGGTAGTGGATGAGCAAGGAAAACAATTAGACACAAAGCATGTGCCTTACAAGTACATCTTCAAAAATAAAGAATAGAGGACCTCTTAACATTCATTTGTTTTACATGATTTTACATGTAGCGGCGGTAGCGTAATGGCTTAGGCGTCGGACTTGCGATCGAGTGGTTGCTGGTTCGAACCCCACCCAGTGCACTACCGACGTGAACCCACTCCTAACACAAGCATTTAGCTTAGCTGGAGGGGTTAACAAGAATACTAGTAATGTGTGACCCACGTTACTAGTATTCTTTAAAAAAAAAATTTTATATAAATATAACAAATATTAACTATTACCGAGATTTATTCGTTCACTTGTTAATTCGGATTCGTGACTTCATTTATTCTTTAAATAACAAATTGTTTAGATTAATTATGTGTATAAATGTAAACAGTATATTATTAACATAGATATGAGGCCACAAAAAAGTAACGAAACTGTCTGACTGAAATTCCGTAAACTCATTACATAGTGTAGGGATTTAACAGTCTGTTTTAGAATATTGGACTTCTACGTTTGGTACAGATACAGGCCTAGAAGTAGGTGTAGTTGGCATAGCATTTTGTTGGGTTCTGGCTTGTGCGCGTGCTACTTCTAAACCAATCTGTGCCCTTTTTCCTAAATCTTGGTCAATAAGATAAAGCAGCTTTAGAGCCTTCTGAATTACCGGGGGTGTTACGGGTACGAGTGACATTGCAAGATTTTCAATAAATCGCTGCCTATGAGCTTCACTCTCTAGCACATGATTGTAGAAATATGAAAGAATTTGAAAATCAAAAGCATTACTCTCCAATGTTACCAACTTCTTCCTCGGTCTCTTTTCATCAACATATGGCATTGGACCATTGAAAGAGTTGGGATAATATTTTGGTGCATCTCGCCCATTTAACCTAACCGGTGGTGTGCCATCACGGTTGTAAGTTTTCGCATAAAGTGGCATATTAATGAACATTCTATTATGGTTTCTACCCAAACGATAACTTTGAGTATCCCTGTAAGTAGTACGTCTGGCTCTGAACAACCAGTCAATTGGGCCAGGAATACCAGGTACTAAGTGAGCTGGATTGAAAGCGCCTTGTTCTACGTCTCTAAATTGATTTTCCACATTTTCGTTTAATACCAAACGCCCAATTTGCACTGTAAAGAATGTTCCGTTCTTCCAAAGCCTAGTCACGTCAAAAGGGTCAAAATCTACCTTTGTTATATCATGTTTTGTCATAACATCCATTTCTAGACACCATGAGGGGAAGTTTTTTAGCTCAATATTATTGTAAAGATCTCTAGTATAGTAGTCTGGATCTTGAGCTGATATTGCCGTTGCTTGAGCTGTTGTTAAAGCTGTAAATCCTTGCTCAGTTCTGAAATTAAATCTCACGTAATGAGTTTCTCCCCGTTTGTTTGCTAATTCATAAGTGTGAATAGGAAACGCATCCATCCTTCTATAACCATTTGGAATACCATAATCAGCTGATAGCCAGAAAAAGGTATGCAACAGTATAGGTCTTAGTGTCATAAAATCCCAAGGGGCGGTAAATTCGAATAAATTAGTTTTAGGATTTCTTTTGAAAGCATGCACAAACTCGGGGAACAAAATAGGGTCTCTATAAAAATAGATGGGTATTTGAAGACAGGTAAAATCTAAATTTCCCTCTTTAGTGTACATTTTAATTGACATGCCTTTGAACTCCCTACCGAGATCTGAACCACCAAGATTTTGTATTGCAGTTGAAAATCTAACTACTAGTGGTGTTCGCTTTCCTATTCCGTTAAAAACATCTGCATATGTATATTTAGAAACGTCGTTAGTAACTTCAAAGTAACCGAATGCACCAGTACCCTTGGCGTGCACCACTCGTTCCGGTATCCTTTCTCCATCAAATATCAACAAATTATCAAGCAAGAGCTGGTTGTTGAATTGATCGGAGTTGATCGTAAATATGTCTCGTATTTCTGTTGGTTCCCCAGAAGCTTTGGTCCATACTCCTATTGGTTTCTGCAAAATCGCAAAATCATATTTTAATTCAATTTCTCCAGATTAGAGATTTTATATTTTAACTCAGAGATTCTATATTAGTATTTATAAACTTTGTGTTAAATTCCGTGTTACTTCATGTGAAATTTTACAACTCGTAATTGCAAAGAAAGCAAAATTAAATAATAAATAAAGTAAAGAAAAATTTTTTGTTAGGTATTTGACAAAGTAATAACAAAACTGATATCAAAATATTACATACCGGATGTTTAAGTTTAAAATCCAATAGCTGCCTGTCCGCGGGTTGGTAATTTGTAATATTTTCGTACGCATTAATACCTTTGCCATCATGAATGATACAAAAAACTAAATAAGTGATAACTAATTGCATGTTGCATAAGAAGTGTTGTAGGTTTTCGTTGTAACATTGTATATATACCCTTTAAGAAACTGTAATGAGTGTTATTTCCGTTGCGCAAGCTGTAATTGTGCGAGTAAATGGTATAATAAGTAGTGATACTAAATTTCGGTTGCTTCAATAAATTTAAGAACAACCTTATGATAACCAAGGACCATAGGAGGGTATTGATTTTTGATTTTTAATTAACCATCTGTCGCAATATTGACCCAACAGTTGCTACAGAACTATGGTATGTTAAATAGTGCTGTGCTCGCAGCATAAGGCTTGTGGCTAACTATTGTCCTTTCATTACCCTTAAATTAAACAAACTCGGGACGTTAACGTGTTATGCATTGTGTGCGACTAATTAATTTGCACGAATACACTCCCGCTACTTCGTCACCGTGACATAGTGAAACGCCTGTGCGCACAATTACAATACAATTTTCTCCGACTGTTAAAGTTATTAGCACAATTAGTACGATGATTTTTCAACAACAAAATGTAAATCTATCTTGTAGTTCGTTAGGATAATCTCAAAAATATTGTCATGAAATTTAATCAATCATCAATCTTATTATTAAATGTATACCTATGCAAGTTCTTAAATCGTCGTCAAAATATCCACACTGGAATATAACACCACTCATAAGTCTGGTCGTTTATTATGCACAGCAGTCGTCTAGACGAAGATCATGAGGACAACTTTTGACTGCATGGGTAGCGCAATGGTTTAAGTGGTTGCCTCCCCATTACGCCGCGCTGAGTGTTGTGAGTTGAACTCTTACACATGACAAACATTTGTGTCATCTACAAATAGTTGTCTCGAGTCTGGGTGTTCTTTTTGTGTCCAATGTTGTCCAATATTTCAATGTTTGTAAAGTCCCCCTTGAGACAGGAATCATTCCTAATGCGGGATTGTCTATTAAAAATGACAGAGGTTTTCTTTTTCTGCCTTACTTCCTCAAAAGTTCTACTGCTGACATTACTGAACTCACACACTTAGATGGAGTCCTCGAAATATCCTCGAATAGTCCTCGTAATTAAGTACCTGAAGGTCATTAGTCATTGGCATTACTCTTATAATGATCTTCAAAAAGTTTAACTATACTGTTGCTCTGCTATTAAAATTTTTTCTAACAAGGAATTACTGCCCTAGATATGGAACATAGATTTTATTCGACCAATACACAAAAAGACTAGAAGTTCAGGTAGAAAACTTACTGACCAATATCCAAGCGTTATATATTCGCAAAGGTACTAGAAAAAAATACTCTTCTGTGTATCACAGAAAAATACAGAAGAATTTTAAAACATTTTAAAAGTGTTGGTAGCTTTCCATAATTGTTGTTTTCATAGTATACTAAAACTTATCACATTTAATTCGAAATTATTTATTTGACGGTCACATTTACAATATCATAAAAAAAAGCTTACAGGGTCCTTGAATTCATACTAATTTTCTCTGGTGATTTTCACTTGCCACTTGGAGTGCGCCGCGCAAGTGTGGAATCCCAATTACAATATACCCAGGCAGAACCAGAAACTTTTTAGGAGACTTTTTACAGTTCAAAATACGGAAATAAACATCCGGATATAATTTGAAGTGTCAAATGTAAAGTTGTTCGGTGGTCTACGCGAACGAAGCCGCGAGCACAGCTAATATAAAAATGCAATACTTACGTTCAATCTGGTAGCTAACCAACACGAAACTTTTTATGGGTGTTCTATTGTTTTGATACTTAGACTTTTAGCTCGGGGATCGCATGTATACCAAATTGCATTTTTTGGTAGATACATTACAGTACAATTCTAATTAAAACGTCCTTCTCATTTGAAGTTGGTTAATGATTGAATATTGTCATAGGACTATTCGATTTTTTTTCAGCACTAGCTTAAAAGCAAATGTTGTTTTAATTTATCCCATATAATTTTATGTGCCCATATCAACAAAACTTTCTGTTGGTCGGTAGTTAGGTTTAAAGCGTAACAAATAAACACTAATTTTAGCATTCATAATATTAGTTTTTTAGATTATGCAATAGTGTTGAAAAATTCTTGTATGAAGTTAGAGAGGTATTGCGTCGTAGTCTTTTTTTAAACTTGGTAACATTAACTCATTTTGTTAATAATCGATTATCTGAGCAGTTCACCACTCAAAATGAAAATTTTATCTATGGCGTGATGCTGAAGTTCATACTTGAACGTGTCGAGGTTTGACGGTGACCCTGACTCGCCCTTCGAATATCAGTTACAAAAGTAAAATAATAACTTACAGCTGTCAGCGTACCGTCAGAATAAATTCTCATCTTAGCCAGAGTATGCAATTTATTTTTCCCCGTCCTGATAAACACAGGTGAAGTGTCTACGCTTCAAGCAGGTGTGGAAGTAGCCTTTGCCGATTTTGATCCGGTTCGTCACGTATTAAATTTAACCTCAGCTACAAAAACTACATTTAGAATAATATAGCTCATCCGCAGTTCTATCCACTTGGGTAAATCACCGACGGGCAATAACCTCTACCGTCGCACAATCACAGTTACCTTCATGCTGCCATTGCAGCCATCACGTGCTGTTTCACATGTAGTCACAACATAAGGCCTTCCTCGTGACAACGGTATGTGCCCATTTGTGAATAGCAGAGTATGCGCGGAATACAGCTATTAAAATTGCCAGTTTGAGACGACGGACCTCTGTTTTTTCATACTAGTTTATGCCAGATTTCATATTTTCTGCACGTGCTACCTCGAATTGAAAGTGATTCAGAACCTAAGATGGACCATATGAACTTATTAACAAATCTTTGACGAAGAGCTTTCTTGTTTATTAAATGTTTGTAAAAATATGGAGAGAGCTCCGATCTACACTATTTCTCTCTAAAGTAAGTAAATTTTTCTCCACATACATATGTATGGTTCCATTGAAAGAAGAGGGATAGTAGTTAGGTTCATCTCGTTCGCTCAGCCTGATCAGTTGTCTCCTTTCGTCTCATCATTATTCGTGTCCGTCTAAACATTATGTCTATATTTAAAGACAAATAACTGGACCCGGTAACCTTCTCACTCCCGTCATGTATTAAAATATTCCCCCCAAATATTCATGTTAAAAATTATTTAAAATATGAAAATAAATTTTTATTTATAGATATTTGAAATATCACATAAATAACTTATACTGGATGTTTAAATTCAAAATCCAACAGTTGCCTATCTACGGATTGGTGGAATATTCCTTTAACGTATAACTTAAGTACACCTAATAACGACCTATAAAAATTTACACCTATTACCGCCATGTTTTTATAAGTCTTGTGTTAGTTAGATAAGTGGTTCCTTCAGAGAAAATGGAGATGTATTTATAATACGAATATTTATTATTCACTTATTCCCGTGAATCAACGATATTAAGAGTAATTGAACAGTTCGTGGACGTCTTCCGCAAACAATGCACATTCACTAATATTTATATTTCATTAAATAATTATATCTACTGCTCCAACACAATGATATAGAATTGTTACAAACATATCTTAATATAAACTCTTTAAAGTACTCACTTTAAAGAGATAGAATACGTTAATTGGACTTAGTAGAACCTAGTACATTGAACAATGTCTGTGATGGGACAGCCTTGGATACATTTACATTTAAAATAGGCAGAAATTAAAATCTCCTTTCTATATTATCGTTAAACTTGCCAACAGGCAAGTCGGCCAAGAAATTGAACAAATTTTTTTGGGTACACTGATTGCTATAATAATAATAATGCTCTCGTGACTCGTGACGTCACGGCGTTTCCCCGCCACCGTACAATAAAATCAATTGACTATCTTATCATCGCTAATTTGTCGTACTCGCCGACATATACAAAGTTTTATGCATGTAAATCAATTTTCGTTTGTTTGATGTTGAGTTGTTGTTGTTGATGTTGTTAAGTTTGAGTTGATTTTTTATTTCAAGGAACAAATAGAAGTCACATGCTGTCAAATCTGGGCTGTAAGAAGGATGACACAGAAGTTTGACCGGTGTGCTACTAAGGAAGTCCCTCGTTTTGAGGGCTGAGTGGAAGGGCGCATTGTTGTAGTGAAGCACGAGCCCACGGAGTCCCGTATTTAGTCGCTTGCTGCTGAAAGCAGTGAACACTTCTGGCAAGGACTCAGTAATATACCAATCGGCATTAACGCTTCTTTAATCACGTAAAGGTATTGACACAAGATATCCTGTCATACTGAAAAAAAACTAGCGATAAAAATCTTCTCTGCACTGTCGGTTGCTTCACTTTTGCCCGTTATGAAAAAGCCAAACTGTTGACTAGTGCTTAGGTTCTGGATCGTATTGATAAATCTAAGATGCGTCACCCGTCATAATGTCGTAAGAGCGTCGAGACAAGTACCAAACTTAGCTATCGCATTCAGGCACCATTTCACGTGACCCTGGTTTTGAGCATCGGTGAGGTTGTGCGCAAAACTATTCGCAATTATACTATGCAACAAAAATAAACGCTTCCTGATTAATCTTCAATATGTAAGCTCTGTATACGTAATTCGCTAATCCTCTTCGATTAAATTTTTGACTTCTGACACGTTTTCTCCCGCAACATCAATGAAGAGGCCACCACATCTTTCTTCATCGGCGAAAGTTTGCCGACCTACCTCACTCAAATTCTCTGAATCCGTACATCGGTACCATCGGTACACAGCCTTACAAAAGCTTTCGTCTACAAATGCATTGTGAAGTCTATCAAACGATTCTTACGGTTCTAAGCCACATTTGAAATCGTAAAATATCATTGGGCCAAAATGTTCTCGAGATAGATCTCTTTTTCAGTGAGATACGATACTTACATTTAGTTCATGCTAAAATGTGCAGCAAAATTTGTAGTTGCAACGTTTGTATATATTTTATCGTAAATGTCAAATGTTAAAACTGTAATTAAAGTAAACGCCCAGTAAACCGTTGATTGAAATTATAGAACTAAATGAACAAACATATTAAAATTTCTACTTCTGTGATTTTTACAACGTTTTACAATGTTAATAAAACAAAACACAAAAATTATAATGTAATTATTTAATGTTTATAGTTCTACATTCTTAGGTACATATTGTACGGTGTTGAGATTAGTAACGGGAGGTTCAGGCATAGCAGCTGCAGCCCTTCGTTGAGCTACTACTTGGACGCGTCCTGCCTCTAAACTGGTCTCTACCCGTTTACACAAATCCTCATCTATTAAATACAACAACTTTAATGCTCTCTGAACCACTGCTGGTGTAACTGGAACGAGAGTTGCAGCAACGTTATTAATGAATCGCTGTCTATGAGCTTCGTTATCAATCACATAGTTATAAAAGTACCAACTTGGTTCTAAGTCCACGGCATATCTTTCCAAAGTCTGCAACTTTTTCTTAGGTCTCTTTTCATCGACGTAAGGTATGGGACCATTAAAGGAATTAGGGTAATAGTTTGGTGCATCTTGGCCATTCAGCCTTGTAGGTGGTTTTCCATCACGGTTGTAGTTATTGGCATACAGTGGCATATTTACCAAAATTTGGTTGTGATTCCTTCCTAAGCGATAATTTTGTGTATCTCTGTAGAAATTGCGTCTACCTCTAAATAAAAAGTCCACTGGACCCGGAATACCGGGTACTAAATGGCCTGGATTGTATGCACTTTGTTCTATATCTCTAAAGTGGTTGTCCACATTTTGATTTAATACTAAACGACCAATTTGTACTGTGATAAAAGTTCCATTTTTCCACAGTCTTGTAACATCAAAAGGGTCAAAATCAATATTTTGAAAGTTTTCTTTGGTCATAACATCCATTTCTAAACGCCATGCTGGGAAATTCTTTTCCTCGATATTATTATACAAGTCTCTAGTGTAATAGTCGAGATCTCGCCCTTGGATCGCTGCAGCTTGTGCAGTTGTTAATGTCGAGACACCTTGTTCTGTCCTAAAATTAAATCGCACGTAATGTGTGTCTCCTTTTTTGTTTGCCAATTCAAAAGTATGGATCGGAAAGGCATCTATTTTTCTATAACCATCTGGAATGCCATAGTCTGCTAGGGTCCAAAATAAAGAGTGTATCATTTCAGGTCTGAGTGTGACAGCGTCCCATAGAGCCGTTACATCAAATAATAAAGATTTTGGATTCCTTTTAAAAATATGTACTATAGTGTGAAACAGCATTGGATCACGGTAGAGATATACTGGTGTTGATAAACAAGTTAAATCTAAGTTTCCTTGTTCAGTATAGAATTTAACCGCCATTCCCTTAAACTCATTGCCAACATCACTGCCTCCTAAATTGTGTACTGAAGTCGAAAATCTTGTTACTACTGGTGTTTTCTTACCAATATCGTTGAAAACATCGGCGTATGTATACTTGGACACATCGTGGGTAACTTCAAAATAACCAAAAGCTCCCGTTCCTTTGGCATGGACCATTCGTTCGGGTATTCTTTCTCCGTCAAAATGTAACATAGAATCGAGAAGCAGTTGATTATTAAACTGATCAGAATTAATTGAGTGTATGTCTCGAATTTCTGTAGGCTCACCTGAGCTTTTGGTCCATAGCCCTATAGGAACCTGGAAAGTAAAAATATTATATTGTAATGTTAAGTACCTATATATTTACTTTATTTTTTTATTTCTTTAAGCGACAGGTGGCAAACGAGCAGACAGGTCACCTATTGGTACGAGCCTATAGCCGTCCATGGACACCTGGAAATCAAGAGCCACAACTAGAGATGGGTAAGCACCCGAGTCAAAACCTACGATTGGATAAAAACCCAGGTGATTACCCATCTCTAGTCACAACACAGCAATGCCAGCAACGCCGGCATTGCTTCACGTCAGTTTTCTGTCTGTGAGGCCGTGGTATCACTCCGGCCGAGCCGGCCCATACGTGTAAACTATTGGTGTAAATATTTCTTTACAAGTTTTGTTTCTTTTTCAGATTAGATTCGCACTGCAACAGGTTTATGTAACCAATGAGACAAGAAAATTAAAACCTCGCCATCTCAGTTATATCTTTGATTTGTATATAATCAAACTGTAGGTACTCAACTTTCTTGAGCCTACTATAGAAGCTATTCTTCATTGCAAAATATATTCTGTAATAATACAGACGTACAAAACTCGAAAACGCATAGCAAATAAAATGATAAAAGTGCAAATATGTGCCTCTGATAAAAAAGTATTCCATCTTGGTAAATAGAACTAAAAACTGGCTGTGACCGATATTGATTGAGGACGTTATCGAGGGCCGACTTAGTACTCCTAGAATTTGATTTACAAAGCCTTCCTCTCAGTGGGAGGACAGCCTTCAAGATCTGTCTTCAAAATGTGACTTTTCCAACGGAGAAAAAGTACAAAATATACAAGGGATATGCTAACTGCTATCGGGCAACTGTATCTGGTAATAAACAAAGCAAGAAGACTAAAACCACCTCAATTGTAGGCTTAAGTCGGAAAATGTTTTTGTTAGTTTGGATTCGTAACTTAAACAAAATCTGAAGCAAATGCAGCATGCTCTAGAAAACATGCTGCATTTGCTCAATCTACATGAGCTTGGTGACAAATAAAAATCTGAGAGCCATAAATCTTATTCCAACTATTAGTAATATTTAAAAAGAAAGGAATTGCCAAATCCGTCCGGCCGTTTTTAAGTTAAAGGCTTACCAAGGATTGACATTCCATTTTAATATTTATAGATATCGTCAATGTCTGCTGATTCATTTAAATTTCTATATAAATTGCCGTTTGGAAATTGAATTAGAAATTTAATTTAGTGAAGAGATTTTTGGACTTGAATACCAGAACGAATTCCGAGGAGATTCGTGCCTACTAGAAATATATATTATGTGATAAAAATATTTCTTGGTTTATTCTACATAAAAAGATGGTGATGCCATGTCTCATTTATCATACATAATGTATTTGTAATACATTTAATCTAAACGACCTGAAATTATGATACCCATCAAGAATAAATGTTGTTCAAGCATAACAATATCAATTTGATCGCTTTAACTAATTATTTTGATTAATGTTCAGTTGGACGTTTTAACACAACAAAATGTAAAAAGAAAATTAAAAATCAGCTTATAATAAATTAGTATTTACTCTTTTTACGAATGAGTTTAGAAAAACATATTTATTAAAATTAACGTCTGATTCAACTTTTCGATTGTCAAGAATAAAAAGTAACGTCGGTAAGCATAGAACAACAACAGAACAACAACAAACAACAAAAGAACAATTCAGAAGTCATCGGTAGAATCTCCAACAGCTAGGCACTACACTGAGTCCACCAGCAGTAAATTTTGGTTGAATTGTAAATCTCTTAGTTTACCCTTTTTCAAGTAGATATTTAATTATTTAATGTTTTATAATACTAAAAGCAAAATTAATTACTAAACCTACCGGGTGCTTAAGCTTAAAATCCAAGAGCTGCCTGTCAGAGGGCAGGTACAGAGTCGTCACATTTTGATTTGTAACAATTATAGTATGAACCAAATGAAAATAAAATACCAAACACACAATAATGAATCGCATAATGTTTGAAATCTACTACGTGTTTCAATCTGTGCAAAGTAATTTTTATAATTTATCTGTTAAATGTATTAAAGCAATTATAGAATTTAGAGCATATGATTCATCAATTATGTAGTACATATAAATTGTTTTGTGAATGTCGGTCTGTACTAACTGGTACAAGTTTGTTGTTTTTTTATACTTTCATTAGAGGATAGATAATAAACACTTAAGCTACTTTTTAATGCGACACCAATCCTAAGATACGATTCAAATGTCAATATTATTATAATGGTGGTATTAAATCAACTACTTGACCCGTTTTTGTCGATGAGATAATCATGCTTATAATTACATCAAACTATTTTTTTTTTCAGTTGGTTTAATGTTGAGCGCCTAAATAATTATTAAATACAAACTTAAACAAAATACTCGTAGATATCTGACATGAATCGTAGATCAGATAGTAACGAGTGGGTATCGTTTCAATGATGCTTTTTAAGAATATTTTGTACAGTACGAATATTCGGAGTCTGGCTGTTATTCGGCAAATACGAATATTCGTATTAGTGGCATTACTAATAATATAACAGTTCTATTTTATTAAATCTCTGTAGCTCCTTGGCCCAATAATAGTAATTATGCGCGACTGCTACAACCGTATACGGTTGTAGCGGTTACGGTTGTCAGGGTTCAGTATAAAAATAAATAATTTTAAGTTTAATTTAGGGAGGTTCCTACTTAAATCAGTTACTTCAGCTCGAATTCTGGTATGTACGAAACGCTAAGTGACCTTATTTAAGAGGTGGCGGAAAGGGAACGGGAGAGGACTAGTACTCTTCCTTCCCGAAGAAGAGGCACCAGGCGCCGGAGAGCGCACAATGATCTCCGGCCTCCATAAGCGCTGGCCTGAGGGTAACGGGCGAGGCTGCCCGTTACCCTAGCAGAAGCAGGCCTGAGACGATGGCGCGACGTGTTCCGCGTGCGCCTCTCTAAATCGGAAGGAGGGTGAGGTGATGACCCAAAAGAGTGACGTTATTTGATGTGTGATACTTACATTTCATATAGTAGTTTGAAAGACGGTACAGCATTCATTCTAATTTTTTTTCCATTCAACAGTTCAGGTGGAAACTTATTTACCGAAGAACTTATACTGACAGATATAGTCAGTCAAACAATGTTTGCATACATGCGACCCGTCGTTTATATCAAGGTTAAAGAGTAAATTAATATTAATAATATTAAGGTAATTAATAACGTAAACTCTTTACTCCAAAAGATCGTGTTTTGGTTGGCAGACAACGCCGAAAGGCAGGCAAATAGACCGTCGTGACAGGACTTTTCACTCTTTGATAAACTCGTGTTGGGTCTAAACGTGAGTAGAATCATATATCTATTAATAAATAAAATAACACAAGTCACCTTATATTCATTAGTCATACTTCTTCTTCTGACCCCTTCTTCTCAGACCACTCTCTAATTATAATTATGTTTCAGAACTTTCTTTATTTCATCATCTATTTCACCATTGCCCTCCAAGGTTTTACTTTCAAGGCTTTGATATTGTCAACGAAATAAAGATGGTCTTTATCTGTTGGACTTGTTTCGCTAATAGGGTATTAGAATAGAAAAGAATAGTAAAATTTAAGTAGAATTTCAAATGTATTGTGCATTTTGTTGTGTTAAAACGTCCACTTGCTGAATATATTAACAAAAGGTTCAACAGAAAACAACAACTAAATTTACTAAATTTTATTTTATCGGTAAGTAGGTGAACCAATTTGGCTTATGATTGATATTATACTACTTCATAAATTGAGTATTTCCGTGGTGTTTCCTATCATTTCTAATAAATCTTTTACTACAGTGGTGTTGCCTTCCTTTCCTTAATTGCATATTATTACATAGTTGATTTAGTAGTTTATAATCTTCTTGAAATGATGAATGAATGTGTATATTACAAATACTTTGCCATTAGTTATAATTTGACACAAATTATACTATATAGTTAAAATGATTGTCATAAAACTCATGTTTTGGTGCGTGTGGCAACCCCTTCGGGATAAGAGAATCCGGGAACAGCTTTTATTATGACACCCGAAACCCTCCTAGCGTCTGCCCGCAGAAGCAAGGGCACCACTTTCCCGTAAAAACTTCTCAAGTCACATCATTTTCCTTATTAAGAAAACTGACTTTTTTTTAGATTTTCTCCAGTTTGCAAAATGTCGTTACATAGCTTTTTTAATACAAAACCTGCCTACAAAAACTGATGCAATTCCTAAATAATTTTAAATTACTAAAATTTGTTCTGTGGTTGGGTGTATTTTTAACCAACTTCCAAAAAGGAGGACGTTCTATGTTCGTCTGTATGTTTTTTTTTTTGTGTATGTTTATCGACATTTTCGCCAATTGTGAACCGATTAAAAAAAATCTATTTTAGTTCGAAAGGGTATACTCCCGAGGTGATCCGATTATCATCAAGTCAGGATCTGATGATGGAATCTCAAGGAAATCGAGGAAAAACTAACTAACTAACAATGTAATAAAATCTTAGAAGTCAATTTTGACCCACTTCCCGGTTTCCGATTGGGCTGATATTTTGCATACTTAGAAATGTATTTAGTAACAATGCAATAATCTGTAATATTGAGCTGATCTGATGATGGAGTCAGGAGATGGATAGTGGAACTCTTCAATGGCGAACAGCAAAGACACGAAATTTTGTAAATGGATTTATTAAATTAAAACTTGTTTTGCACTAAAAAGCGTAAAATAAATTATTTCTATAAAAAAAATTAAACCGACTTCAAAACCAATAAGTAGTAGATAGATACTACCTACAAGTATTTACCTACTTACTACATATATATATATATATATATATATAT
This sequence comes from Euplagia quadripunctaria, assembly GCA_963859945.1. Taxonomy (NCBI): domain Eukaryota; kingdom Metazoa; phylum Arthropoda; class Insecta; order Lepidoptera; family Erebidae; genus Euplagia; species Euplagia quadripunctaria. The sequence continues at coordinate 5,232,331 of OY982569.1, read as the reverse complement.
ATATATATTTATATATATATACTATCCTATCTACTACCTACTTGGCTTGGCTGGCACCGACTTCAAATAGATGAGTCGGTAGCGCTTATCATAATTATATTATTTTATTTTTCGCTTTTGAGTGCCTATTTGTGGTTTTGAAGTCGGTTTAATTTTTCTTTTTTTAATTTTTTTTTTCTATAATTTGTATGTATTTAGTATGTTTTTCAGCTTTCTAGTAACCATAGCACTGATCTGTCTAGTTGGGTTAGTTAGATAACATCATATAATATTAATTGTTCATTAATATTATATGATGTTATCTGTTTATTTAATTAAAAAGCATAAATCATAACTTCAAAAATTTGGGATCTGCAACAACAAACTGACAACCAGAAAGACGAACAAAGCAATATTTATAAAAATAGTGAATAACCTAAAGGTTATTCATTTGATTAAAGAACTCTGAGGTATAATGTACTGTGATAGTGTAGTTACGTTCTAGTAATTACATTTGCACACTATGTAATTGCGTGAAGGATACGTCAGTCAAGACATGCACAGTAGCATTATTGTTAAGTGTTACAACATAATCAATGCGTTTGAAATAAATGAAATCGAAACCAAAAGGGGGAAGGGTTAGGGCCTCCGGTAACCTCACTCACTCAGCGAAAAGAAATGCAAGCATTCCTTCACTGCCGGTTTTCTGCGAGGCCGTGGTATGATTCCGGTCGAGCCGGCCCATACGTGCCGAAGCATGGCTCTCCCCACTAAAATATAAGTAATGTCAATATAAAGTGCAAATATTTTCATGCTCCTATCCCACTAATATTATAAATGTGAAAGTTTGGATGGATGGATGGATGGATGTCTGTTACTCTTTTACACAAAAACCACTGAATCGATTGCGATGAAACTTGGTATGTAGATAGCTGGAAACTGGATTAACGCATAGGCTACTTTTTATCCCGATATTTCCACGGCATCGGAACTTACGCGGGTGAATCCACGAGGCGCTACTAGTTGTTTTATAAATGCTAGAGTGAGCTTGTTCGTTCCGATTATAACGACATTTTGCATGATACATTCTCAATGGCACAGAAGATGATATAGGGTAATCTTTATCCAGAAAATAAAAACATTTCATAAGTGATATACAAAAAATAAATTTAACACGAATGCAGCCGCGGGCACTCGTGTACTACGGTAAAAAGTATCATAGGTGTGAATCCAAGTCATAAACTATCTTTATGCCAAATTTCACCCAAATCTGTTCAGCTGTTTGTGCGTGAAAGAGTTACAAACATCCATTCATCCTACAAACTTTGGCGCTCATAATATTAGCAAAATAGTTTATACCTCGATAATGGTCCCGATTCTATTGTACACTCGACCAAACTAAAACCTGACTTAATTTCTTCATATGAAATCAACCTTGTATTCTTCGTAACAAGGTCTATTTGTTACTGGCATCTATTTCTCAGCGCCACTGAATTTCACTAAAACCTGTCAACATATACTCAACTTTATTTCCACGCAGCGAGAGTCCCCATTTATTCAAATGTCGTATAATTGCCGTATAAAAACTTGTTCAAAACGAACAAAGATGACGTTATTTTAATCGACACCTATGAAGACGCTTACTAAAAACACAGAGCAAAAGAGATGGCATTCAACGGATAGCGGCCCTCGCTACGTGGTATTAAAGTTTATTTAAGCGTGTCAGACTTTAGTCGACAAATAAATTGCTTATTTCGATAGCCACATATATTACCTACTTGTTTAAATTTCAAATAAGACCTTGTTTCAAAGTGAACAAAGTTTACATTTTGTATGAAGAAAATTTAGTCAATTATAGTTAAGAGAGAAATACAACAGAATTGACACCAATGTCAAATTATTAACTTTTAGTGTATAAAAAACAATAATAAGCGTGAAAATAACAAAGAGTCTAAAGATTCATAGTTTTATGCGCTACCCAATGTCAGGACTGTTAAAATATATATATTTGAACCATGTGAAACTAGGGACCTTATTGGAGCCTAGGAAATATTTATTTTCTCAAAATGTTATTTCAAATTATTCACATGTGTTAATTTGAGAATTGAGAGAAAGTTTAATTAAATAATTTTGTGTCATACATTATTAAATAACAGTGTACGACAATAAAAAGGCGACGCTAGGAAAATACTCTGGCTCTTTCAAGACAGTAGAACTTGAACGAACGTGAGGCAAGTCGTTCTTACGTGATTCCGAGGGTTTGCGGTAGATGGCTTTAGACGTCGTTTAAAGACATTATGAATAAAAAAAAACCTTACTGAGACTGATCTGTCTTAACAAACGTTACCTATACATTTAACTAATAGCTCAATTTTATTGTGTAATAACTTCTGTATCATGATTTTCTTATAAGATAGTAGGTATGTGCTTATTTAAATTATACACCATGCGAGCGAATATAGCCCAATCAACTTAGCTGTTTTATGATCAAAAATAGACTTTTGGATTACCACGCATTTTTATTTTTGGATAAATAGTAAAAAAATGCGCTGATTAAGAATTTTGATACCCGCAGTCTGGACAAGTGAACAAGTGGGGCGTTTTTTAATACATATCGTATGATATCTCGTTTCCAGTTCGTTTTTCGTCATACGTGCCACCGCTTTTTTGCTCTCCATTAAATTACCTACAAAATGAAACCTAAAAAAAGAATCATCAAAATCAGATCACCCAGTCGAAAGTTCTGTGGAGGAGTTCGAAAGATAAAAAAAATACAGTCGAATTGAGAACCTCCTCTTTTTTGAAGTCGGTTAAAAATCAAAGAGACTAGAAACTAAAGTGTTAGAATAACGTATAAAAAAAATTGAACAGCTAAAATTTCTAATTAAAAGGTGGCCTTAAAATATCTATGACTTGCACATACTGTCGATATAATAATATAAACAGTTGTCTTGCAGTTCTATTTTAGGATCAAACGTTAGATATTCAAAAACAAAACCTGCAACACAAGATATAAGGTTGAAAATTAAATGCTAATACTGAGTACATATTGACCCGAGCAAGATCGTGAACAGAAATAGGTCAGGCGAGGTCGCTATCCCATTCCAATTGTTATTAGTTCGTATTAATTCATATCTTAATTGCCCCTTTGTGGGTCAGTTTTGTGTATGGTGATTTGGTGAAAGTTGCTTAAAGTTAATGTAGATTTTGTATTATGTAATGTTATTAGTATTATGTAAAATCAAAATCAAAATCAAAATCATTTATTTCAATTAAACCATTATAGGTATTTTTGAATTGTCAGGAGTAGTAGTCAGTCAGACTAAGTCAGTCGTGAAGCTAATTGCCTGTTCCAATAAGTAGACCCTGTGGAGAAGAACAGGCAAGAAACTCCAAGGACACTCTATTTCAACATCTTTTTTACAACTTTTTGGTTACATTGCTTATATGCGCAAATTAAATGTGAGGACAATGTAACGTATTGTTCTAAACTATAAGCAGTCGCGCAAACTACTGCTGTATGTAAGTAATAGCAGTTCGGAGATGACCAGCCCCAACCAACGGCACTCGTTCACGAGCATGACGCACGCGCCAGCCATCGTCCACTTCAACCATATCAAAGGGAGCTGAACGACCCGACACATACGCCACCATCGGCGGGACGTCTAGGCGAGCATGACATACTCAGAACTGCCAGGCAAATTAGCAAATTAACTTAATATGTTATTGACTACACAGTTCTCACATGTACAATTCAAAATTTTCTAAATGTAAAATAAAAATTTATATCAAATACATTTAAGATAATGTCAATGATTTAAGTTAAAAATGTTAATATAGACAGACAATAGATCAGATGATCAACACAATCAGTTTGGAATGTACGTAAACTAATATCCATTTAGATGTTTTATCGTGGGATAGCCGTGTACGGCCTTACAGAAAACCGGTGTGAAGCACTGGTTCGTTGTGCTTCACCGAGTGAGTGAGGTTACCGGAGATCCTAACCCTAATCTCCCTTCCCCTACTCCCTTAACTCTTGAGTTGCAGGTGTCCATGGGCGGCGGTAGTCACTTATCATCGGGTGACACGTCTGCTCGTCTGCCCCCATAAAAAAAAGAAATGTAAAAAGTTTTACACATTCAATATTGTGATCAAACTCATGTATAATAAATGAAATCTAAATAGTCTAAATAAGGTACATTTATAAAGAATGAATCCCTATTTCCCTTGGTCACGGCATCACGCGTGAACGGCTGGACCGATTTCGCTAATTCTTTCTTTTTGTGTTTGTTATTGTCAGGACAGAGTTCTTAGGGAATAAAAATTAAGAAAGTTGCGCTAAAAATTAGAAAGATTAATAAAACTTAACGACGGACTTACGCGGGTGAAATCGCGGGGCACAGCATAGCTAATTCTCAATAAAATACGTAATGACGTACGATACAGTAATACTAGTTTTATATTTATTGTCCTGTGATATAAATGTGCGCTTATGCGTACATGCGAAGATGAGGTCCTGGGTGCGATTCAGGTCGTGTAAATTGTTAGTGAGTTTTTCTGTTATCAAGTTAATTGTCTCGAAACGTGACCGTGATTCCTGTTACTACGACCAAAAAGTATTTCTAACAAAATGTGGGTATCATCAGCAGTGGGCCTTCAGCAGTGGTTGAGTAGAAGAAATAACTCATGGAAATATGCGTACTTGTTACGAAAGAAGAATTGGTATCTTACGGATTACTTGCAGTGTTACTGTCAGAACTACACAAAAAGACCATAGTACGGATTGGGAGCAAACCAACCCAGTAAATGGGTCTAATCATTATGGATTATTCCAGCAAGGCCTTTACTTGTAACCCTAATTGTTGGTGTACTGTACCTCCCGAAAGTTGTCTCTTAATGTACCTACTAGATACGTCTACGTGTGGCTGAAGTAAGGATCATTAACAGACAGACAGACAGAATGTTCGACAACAAATCCTATGAGGATTCTGTTTCACCGTTTGAGCTATGGAGCCCAAAAATTAGCGTCAGCGTATGGAACCCTTAAAACAAAAATCGAACTACAAATTGACATGTGTTCTTCCAAATGACAATATTACAATTACATATTCGCGGTATTTTGCACGTTTTATCATTCAGTTTTGTTTTAGTACCTATTTAATATCTGTGCAATTTAATCCGTATTTGGTACGATATTCATCTGAATAAAGACATTCTTTATAATAATGATAATATATAATAATGCTAAGTATATGTTTAACAATAACTTCGTTCACACGCACTCAGCCAGAAATAAGCTAAATTCATTTCTAAATAAAAAATTAAAATTTAGAAACCCGACACTGAAACGTAAATGCTCCCGCTAAAATAAGAATGTTACCATCTAAAATTTCAAAAGCTCCTTTGGATCACTAAAAGAACCACTTTAAAAAGACCCTTTCCACCTTCCATTGCTAAAGCTTTAACAGTGTTACAGGGATAAGATAATAAATTCGCACGGTTCAAGTTTTACCGGTCCACGTTAACGTTTGTGTAGTCGAGTTGTAAAGATAGTCTACATTTACACCGTTAAAAAAATTTAGAAATATTAAATTTTTAATCCTTCAACTATACCCATAGATAGTAAAGGGGTATGGGGGTAACCGATAACTACAGTAATAGCCTCTAGGCAAATTTTGCATTCTGTTTTGACCGTAACTTTTATTATGGTTCTTTCTGCTAAGGTATGGTTGACCAGATGGCATGTAATACCTCTGATATTGAAGATACCGTCATATTAAAAACCTATCCTAACTACCTACAATTCTACAGCTGATACTATGACAGGTGTTCTACATTTAACTGTCTCAAACATCATCGGAACTTATTATTCACTAGCAACCCGCCCCGGCTGAGCACGGGTAGCAGAGACATCTTCAACAATCATCAACATATTTCAATCAATTTACACAAAATCTTAACAAATTATACACCTAAACCTTCCTCATGAATCACTCTGTCTATTAATGAATACCGCATGAAAATCCGTTCAGTAGTTTTTCAGTTTATCGCGAACAGACAGACACACAGACGCGGCGGGGGACTTTGTTTTATAATAATTACTAGCAACCCGCCCCGGCTTCGCACGGGTACAAATTATACACCTAAACCTTCCTCATGAATCACTCTGTCTATTAGTGAAAACCGCATGAAAAACCGTTCAGTAGTTTTTCAGTTTATTGCGAACACACAGACAGACGCAGCGGGGGACTTTGTTTTATAATATGTAGTGAAGATTTTTATAATATGTTTTTTTTTTCATCATTAGCTCAGCTATATGATATGATGATGATTCTAAACGCAAAAACCTCATAAAGTAATGAAAAGTAAACAGAAACACTGTTCGTTCCTACAATTTTCGAGGGTTTCTCTCAATTTTATCAGGATCCTACCATCAGATCCTGACTTCCTTGACAATGGACCACCGTTGAGGTACCCTATCTAACAAAAAAGAATAATCAAAATCGGTTCGGCCCTCCAGCCGCTCTGCCTCCGCTTTTTAAATCTCTGATATCTTCTAAGATATTCATTTTAATAATATGCTGGAAAGAACAATTTTGATCTACATGAAATGCACAACGTATCTAATGTATTTAATTGGATAAGGAATAATACTGTATTGTTTAAAATAGTTTGATAAATAACCCATATTTTTTTTGTAATATGTAAAAGATAAAAATGGTTACTGTGGGTTATCCTTAGGAGATAAACTTATACCATCGCAAACTTTTTTATTGATCTTTTTAAGATATACAATTCCGTAGTACATTAATTTGATCTATCTCGTAAGGTCTAGCCAGCGTTTGCAATGTAAGCGCACAAAAATATGTTTGTTACGACATGACATTACAAATCTTTGAATTTCTCGACTTTTCTCTACAATAATATGCTTGTATACTACATATAAACCTTCCTCTTGAATCACTCTGTCCATTGGTGAAAACCGCATGAAAATCCGTTCAGTAGTTTTTTCGTTTATCGCGAACAGACAGACAGAGAGACAGACGCGGCGGGGGACTTTGCTTTATAATATGTAGCGATGTAGTGATGTAGTGATAATATTCGTATCACCATTTCACTAAGCCAAATAGAATTTATGGCACTACTTGTCCTTTATATAATGGGAATAGGCCTTCAGAACAAACTTAAGACCGAATGCTGTTCATGGACAAATAGGCTCTTGAGAATGAGCCGGTGTAATAGGCGGTTGTTTTAACGAGGCCTTTACTACTACAAATGTCTGTCTGGGCTCGCAACTGAAATACAAAAATATTGTCCTTTAATCTTTTCATTGGGCACGTTTACGTAATTTTGTAATTTTACTGTGTTATCATTGCTGTATGTTGGTTAAAAATACAACGTCAGATACCTATATTTTTTCGTGTTATAGCCATGGTGAGGTGATGACCCGTGGAGGTTCCCACGGGTCCTCACCTCACCATGGCTACTGGTGAAGTAGTATGTCGAAATCGAACAGACTAAAACCACACGGTGTTCCATCACAAGTGAGTCTATTGCAAGGGACTCGGGTATACCCTAGGAAGGATGTCCCCGAGAACCCTGACAGACTTTAGCCACCTCTTAAATAGAAAGCCGCCACACCTGAAAGGTGTGGCGGCTTTCTGTTTAAGAGGGCCTGTGCGGAGGGCCTGTGCGGAGGGTCTTGCCGCCCCTTCCTGGCCCTTCCCCGTCTCAGGCCTGCTTCAGCTAGGGTAACGGACAGCCTCACCCGTTACTCCCAGGCCAGCGCTCATGGAAGCCGGAGATCATTCTGCGCTCTCCGGCGCCTGGTGCCTCTACTTCGGGATGGCAGAGTACTAGCCCTCTCCACTACAACAATTCGGAACTGCTATAAATCCTTAGCATTAAAAACATGTACTATAAATATGTATTATAATTATTGTACAATATGTCTTTGGTGTATAATAAAGATTATTCTATTCTATAAATCCTATTACTTTTATGTATTTAACTAGCTGTTAAATTAAGTTGTGTATTTAATGTGATTTGGCGTATTTTTAACAAACAGTTAAAAATGATGACAAATTAAATTTACAAAGAACTGTATCTAACTCAACATCATGTTTGAGGTAAGTAAACAGTCCTCAAAATAATGTTCCAATATTAACATATTTGAATATTTGTATATTATCTTGTCAGAAAATTACATTTCAAAATCTTCAAAGACAATATTTAGAGATTTTAAAAATTAAATCAATTTTACCTCACACCGACAACTCTATTCGTTTGCACTTCTGTACGGATTTCTGTATTCAGCTATTATCTTTGGCAAGCTTACAGAAACCTCTTGTGTAGGCGTAGATGGCAGGCACACCTCGAGTTTTATGACGTCATACCAAGATCAAGGCTAAACTTTGTTCGTTTTCTTCCCTGACTTAATTACGAAAAGTTAGCTAAGGTTTTAACTATTAAGCTTAAAAAATTAACAAAATAAATTATGTTGATTAATACCGTTCTATGTTAAAAAAAAATATGTTTATAGTAATATCATAAGGTATCGGTAAATTAAAAATGCAAAATAAATTATGAAACATACAAAATAAAATTATCAAAAATCATCAATATATATAAAAATCAATGCCACTTTTCGTTGTAATTTCATAACTCAAGAACGGGCTCACCTATCCAAACCAAATGTTTAGGCTTTGTTCGGACTATTGAGTAGATAGTTTATGTGAAGTTTGCACAAAATTGGTCGAGCGGTTCTTCATTTATCACATTTATACGTAGCGAAGCACCTACCGGGCCGCTAGTACACAATAAATTATGAAATATACAAAATAAAATTATGAAAAATCCAAAATAAATTATGAAACATACAAAATAAGTTTTAATTGTGACTGTGTAGTAGTTTTTGGTCTGTGCGCCATAATATTATATTGCTTTGTTCACCCCATGCCAAAGGAGAAACGCTGACGATTTTGGAAAAAAGCGTAATTTTGACAAAAAAGCTTTATTTAATTTTCAATTCGGTTTCAAAAACCGAATTGAAAATTGTAAAAGAAAAGACTGACATTAATGAAACTATCACTACATTTTACAAAACGCGCGTCTGCCTGTCTTTCTCTTTCTCGTCTTTCTGATAGACATATCTGAACGCAAAAATCTCAATATCGGGTTTTCATACGGTTCTCACCAATAGACGGAGTGATTTAATAGGAAGGTGCCGATGTAAAAGTAATAAAGGTTTTGTGTAAAATAGCCGAGTTGCTAGTAAGTAATAAATACTATCATTTTTTATTTAGTATCCACATTTATACGGGCATGTCCGCATAAAAAATTACTAAAAACCACAAAATTTAAATTGACTTGAAAATCCTACTAAAATTATAAAAGTGAAAGTTTGTGGGGATGTATGGATGTTTGTTATTCTCTCACGCAAAGACTACTGAACCGATTGCTATGAACCTTGGTATGTAGATAGCTGGAGACCTGGATTAACACATAGGCTACTTTTTATCCCGATATTCCCACGGCACTTGGACTTACGCGGGTAATATATTGATTAGAAATGTGCAACTAGAGAAGGCAAAACTAATCTTCAAAAAAAAAATTTACAACTGAATTGGAGATGTCGACAACCTACTAAATCAATTTCCCTGCCTTGCAAAGTTAAAACAAGAGAAGAAAAATAGACGAACATTGTGGATCCTGAATGAACGCATGCAAGGCAAAAACGCCTGAACGCACACACATTAATCGCTAAACAGATATTTTTTTCTTTATTTAATAAGACATGTCAAATTTGACAATGTCGCTTAGTAACATAACATAATACATATATGACCAAATATATACTTATGCTATATCTATACTAGGTATGTACATGTCCTATGTTTATAACTATTAATTGTTTATAGCTTATACATATAATTTATACAATAGTCTGGCTCTGTCCGATATCGGAAAGTCCAACACACTATTGCACAGTCCAACATTTACATCCAACAGTCCAAAAAGCCCAACAGTCTTAATGTCGAAGCCCATAGATTCATTCCGCGCGCACTCCACGAAGAGGTGGTATGTGTCCTCCAGAACTTTGCAGTCTGGTCAGAGAGCGGTCTCAACCTTTCGCATCAAAAAGACTTCTACTTACATTGAGTGTGCCCAGAACGTGGTATGAAAGCGGTAACTATGTCAGATCTTCCCAGCTCACAATTATCTATGCCAGGTTTCTTTAATGGGTGCGTAACCTTTTTTTTTAAAGACTTCTAGTAACGTGGGTTACACATTACTAGTATTCTTGTTAACCCTTCCGGCTAAGCTGAATGCTTGTGTTAGGAGTGGTTATATACCATATCGCCTTGTTTTTTAGAACGTTGATCAAAATGTTCACTCATCCATGTATAACATCGATTTCTAACTAAGGTTTAGATTATACAAATGCAACTTCCTCGTAAAGTTACCGCAATCTTTTATAGCTAAAGGAACTTCAGCAATGCGAGCTTTCTTTGAGCTAAAAATACACAATATTTATACTCTAAAAATAAAAAGGAGAGTTTATCTACTATAGACTTCCGAAAACTTTAGCTTAAGTAAGTTATTCAATAAATAACATTCAATACCACTTTCAATTGTTAGAAGTTTCTTTGACAGAACTTGATAATATTATATATAGATAGATAGTATTCATATATTAATAATAAGATATACCTTTCTCACAATGCTTCAGATTTAGCATAGACTTGTTAGCTTTTGTAATATTATTCTTGTGTACCATGAGCTATTGATCATTTAAATCTAACTCAGCGTTAATTAATGACCATAAATAAGGTGTTAATAATTAGTACTACTTTTCGGTGGACAGCGGGTGGTGTATATAACTTCATGGGCTTTTATTTTGACTTCTATGGTTAATAAAAACCAATCTAGTGAGAAAGTTGGAGAAATGACATTTTTATGATTTTACTTATTATCACGATCATAAGCATGGCAGAATAATTAGTGATTTTTATGGTATATGGGGCAATAACGTGCAGACGGGTCACCTGATGGTAAATGACTACCGCCGCCCATGGGCACCTGTAACTCAAGAGTCACAAGTGCGTTGCTGGCTTTTAAGCTAGGAGTAGGGGAAAGGTGGTAGAGGGTAGAGGGGGGAGGGAAGGGTTAGGGCCTCCGGTAACTCACTCAGCAAAAGGAATGAAAGCATTGCTTCACTGCCGGTTTTCTGTGAGGCTGTGGTATCACTCCGGTCGAGCCGGCCCATACGTGCCAAAGCAGGGCTCTCCCACGATTAGATATTAACCGTAAAATATTAATATGGATAAATGAGTTTCAAATTTTTTTTATTCTAATCTTTATTTGTAATAATGTTATTGAATGCACTTATGAATAGCACTACTCAGATTGACCACAAATTGTTTAGTTGTCGCATCCACTCCTGTCGCTGCCTTGCCTTTTCCTAAGACATTTAAAAGATAGTCATTGATGTTTCAGTGTTATGAGATATTGTTAGATATAGACAAAATTATGCCCATTCCAAGACATAATGTTAACGAAGCGGTTGTAAAAATCAAAGACGACCAGTGGATGTGGTCCGCTTACATTTCTTTTCCTCTTTCATCTTTCTTTCATTGCCTTCCCTTCTTGATTATTGCCTACATTTCCCTTTCAATACATTCCCAATTAAGTTATCTTTAATTCCCAAAAGGGTGACAACAGGTTTGCCCCCTGTTACCCCTGGAGTAGGAACAAATTTTAATAAAATAAAATTATATTGGGCCAAATGTGGATACAGCCCGTTGGGAATACAGGCGTGTATCTACAGTCATGAATACCTATATTAAAATACAAATATATAATCAGGATACCTTTTAATTTTAATCTGGTAAAGCTTAAGTAAAATAAATGTTTTATAAGGCCGAAACGTTTGGGACTGGAATTAGTTTATTCGATACTTAAACAGCGTATTCTGATCCCGAAGGGACAAGGGACAAAAGGATTTATCGCAACAAACTTTTAATGATTTTCAAAGCACATATTGGTTTACGGTTTTGTATTGAGATTGTTTTATTTACATTTATACAAAAAAATAAAACTAAGTAAAATGAAATTGTTTTTAGTAACATTTTGTTTTAATTCCTTTTGCTTTCCAAAACAGTAATATAATTGCAGAACATTTTCAAATTTGCTTAAAACATAAGCATTTAATCATCTGATAAAAACTATCATGCAGTACAACATTGCTTCTCGAATTTAGATTTCAGTTTAGAGTTTAGTTTAGTTCGAGAACTTAGCTTTCCCAATTCGATATATACCGATCAAGTTTGGAGTTACTCTCCTGGGAAGTTTATCCACCAAAACAACACAACTTGCCTAATGGTGTGATCCTGTATGTTACTAGTAGTTAGTTAGTTAGTAAAGTAAGACGTTGATGTAAGTCTTAGCACCTGTAGAAGCTTCCTACGCTGCGGGCCGTGTATGAATTTATAATACTACTGAATTATATAAAACGATCCAAGTTTAATAGCTTTTCCTCTTTATATTTAAGGCCTGTAACCATACCTGAATGACTAACTATTGTTTGTCTTTCGCGTTCCATGATAATATAATTTTCTTGACGGGAAATAATATATTTATAACATAAAGGTATATACACATATCTACTTACATGCGTCGATTCTTAAGAAGTAAACTCCAAAAAAAATAGACATAAAAAATATATTTATTTTAAAAAATCAATACTGAAATGCTGAAATGAATCATTAATTAATTACATAAGCTAGAAAATATTTAAACCACTTTTTGAATTGTTTTATGCTTTTCCAGACTTTAGGTAATTTATTAAATATTATAGGAACCATGCATCTGGCACTTTTGCGCATACGAGCCGTTGTTGCCCTGTGTAGACGAAGTCTGCTATTATCACGCCTATTGCAAGAAACTTCTAAGCTATAGCTTCTAAGGTGGGTAATAGGCAAGGATTTGATTTTACAATCATTGCAGTCCCAAAGAGGTAGAGGCTGGGTAGCGTTAGTAGTTTATTTGCTTGGAAATAAGTTTTGCAGCTGTCTGTAGGTTTTAATCTAAACATTGATCTAATGCACCTTTTTTGAGCTTTAAATACTAATACTGCGTCTGTTGAGTACCAGAAAATCACTCCGTAGTGCAAGAGGGATGTAGATAAGCCGTGATAGGATGTAATCAGTACATCTTTGCTAACGACATTGGACAGTATATTGTTGTACTGGACTGCACGCGCCCTCTTGCAACCTTCGTGGATTGATGTTAAAACCTCTTTGGCGCGTGAACTCTTACTGGCAACTTCGTGCTCAAGATTCGAAGTAATTCGTATTTGAAATAGTTCAGAGAATGGAACCATAAAACAGAGGACTCTCGTCTGAGAAGCCTGGAGAGAAAGTTGCCCGTGTTGTCGTACGGAACCTCAAGATATATTATTTGTTATTTGATTGTGTTAAAGTCATTAGTAGTTTAAATGTTAATGTAATATTTTAAAGGTTTCAGTAAAAACCTAAGTTGCACCCGCGTAATCTTTTATTTCTCTTTCCTAGAAATTAGATCCATCTTTCCTGATACCAGCTCACCCCTGACTCTTTGCAATATGTAGGGCATAGGCAGAACTACAAATCTCAGTTCGGTTGTTTATCATATAATAAATAAACATTTATAGAATGTGTGTTTCATTTCAAGTTGTCTTATAAAATACGTATAAGTAAAGATTAAGTATTTTCATACATATAAATAACAAACTTCGATCATTATGTTTTCCAGCCACGAGAACCTAGTAAAATAAATCTCTATCCTAAAGTCAAGGTCAAAGAAGAAACAACTAAATGTATTTAAGTACATTAATCTTGAAATATCGCGGAGTAATATTTATAAATCAAAGTAGACTTAAGAAAGTTTGTGATGGCGGAATTCGTAGATGAAACGCTCCCCGAAGGAAGATCTGACAAGCGATTTTGGGTCTTAGATTTTTTTGTTTAATCCGAGTTTATCGACTGAGACGAGAGTAAGTTTTACTTGGTAGATTTTGTCGAGTGAATACAAAAATATATTTCAATTATTTTCCATTAGTAAGTTTTCTTCATAATGATATTATGTTGAATCTTACTAAAATTAAAAATGCTAAAGTTTTTGAGAATGGATGGATGTATGAATGTTTGTTACTGTATGATACTCGCTGGAGAAGTTGCTTCACTCTCCGTTGCAGTACCCTTTTTTATGATGTAGAGGGCAAACGAGCGGACGAGTCACCTGATGGTAAATAACTAACACCGCCCATGGGTACCTGCAACTTCAGAGTCACAAGTGCATTGCCCGCCTTTAAGGTGGGAGTAGGGGAACCTCACTCACTCGACGAAAAGCAATGCAAGCAATGGTTTTCTGTGAGGCCGTTGTATCACTCCGGTCGAGCCGGCATAACGAGTTGGATCTTATTATATTATTGAAAAAGTGTCTCACAGCGCGCGTATCTGAACGAGTGGGGCGGTAGTATATATTTTTCCACTCGCGCGCGTCATTTATGCTACAGAAAATGTAGAACCCATAGTGGCGGGAAATTTGTTTGCTTTCACGCGAAAACGGCTTAACGGATTTGGATGAAATTTTTCAAAGAGATAGATAATAGTCTGGAATAGCACATAGACTACTTTTTATTCCCGTAAAATGTACGGTTCCTGTGGAATAGATTTCACCAAAATTTCCACGCAAATGAAGTCGCGGGCAAAAGCTAGTGGCTTATATGGTTGAATGTTTTAGTCTGAGTATCCTTTTTGAGCAAAAGGGACACTCAGACTGATGAAAATGGAGTCATTGTCATCACGCTACAACCTACAAATCAAATCAAATCAAATCAAAATCATTTATTTTAATTAAACCATTATAGGTATTTTTGAATTGTCAGGAGTAGTAGTCAGTCAGACTAAGTCAGTCGTGAAGCTAATTGCCTGTTCCAATAAGTACACCCTGTGGAGAAGAACAGGCAAGAAACTCCAAGGACACTCTTTTTCAACAGCTTTTTTCCAACTTTTTGGTTACATTGCTTATATGCGCAAATTAAATGTGAGGACAATGTAACGTATTGTTCTAAACTATAAGCAGTCGCGCAAACTACTGCTGTATGTAAGTAATAGCAGTTCGGAGATGACCAGCCCCAACCAACGGCACTCGTTCACGAGCATGATGCACGCGCCAGCCATCGTCCACTTCAACCATATCAAAGGGAGCTGAACGACCCGACACATACGCCACCATCGGCAAGACGTCTAGGTTAGCATGATATACTCAGAACTGCCAGGAAAATTAGCAAATTAACTTAATATGTTATTGACTACACAGTTCTCACATGTACAATTCAAAATTTTCTAAATGTAAAATAAAATTGATATCAAATACATATAAGATAATGTCAATAATTTAAGTTAACAATGTCAATAATAGTGATAAAAAAATATTAATAAATAACATGTCAGATAAAAACAAGTATACAAGTAAATATTCATTTATGCATATTTCTTACGACCACGCGTCATTTACAGTGTGCTGTGGAGCAGGACCAGCATTTTGCCAAGCATTTTTATCAGCTAAATAATCTTCTAGTTTATAATATGCTCGTTTACATAGTGTGCGTTTAATGCAAGTTTTAAATTTCTTCTCATTTAGTTGAAGAATATTAGGAGGTATTTTATTATAGAATTTAATACAGTACCCCATGAAAGATGTTTGCACTTTTGTTAGTCTACATTTTGGTTGTACTAATTTATTTCGTTCTCTAGTAATGTAATTATGTCTTTGACATCGTTGAGTACATAGGTGCATTTTTTTTCGAACATACATAATGTTTTCATAAATATACTGACAAGGCACCGTCAGGATGTTAATTTCCTTAAATAGTTCCCTAAGGGATTCGCGACTACTTAGAGTATAAATGGCTCTGATAGCTCTTTTCTGCAGAATGAATATAGATTCTATATCTGCAGCACGCCCCCACAACAAAATCCAATAGGACATGATACTATGGAAATAACTATAGTAAACTAGTCTTGCAGTATCTATGTCTGTTAATTGGCGGACTTTCCTTATAGCATATGCTGCAGAACTTAGCCGCTTTGAAAGCGATGACAAGTGAGCGCCCCATTGTAACCTAGAATCTAGCGTAATCCCTAGGAAAACAGTTTCGTTGACAAAATCTGGCTTTTCCTAATTTAATAAAACTTGACATTCAGTGTGTCTAACGTTAGGCTAAGAAAATCTTATACATTTAGTTTTTTTTTTCGTTTAACACTAAATTGTTGGCAGTAAACCAATCATGTACTAGGTGAATAATATTATTTACATCGTCAAAGCTACTGGCGCGTCTATCAACTTTAAAAATTAATGATGTGTCATCAGCAAATAATACTATTTTAGGTTTGCTATCCAGTAAATGGGGGAGATCATTAATATACACAAGAAAGAGAAACGAGCCCAATATCGATCCCTGCGGCACCCCCATTTTTATCTTTGATCCTAATGAATTGACACCATTTATCTGGACCATCTGTTGTCTATCACTCAAGTAAGATTTTAGCAAACAGAGGGCCTGCTTAGACAGTCCGTAATGCTCAAGCTTTAGTAGCAACGTTTCATGGCTTACGCAGTCAAATGCTTTTGAGAGGTCGCAAAAGATACCGAGAGCATCATTTGCTTCCTCCCATGCGGCGTAAATATGCTGTAACAAGGTAAAACCGGCGACAGTTGTACAACGCCCTTTAGTATTGTTGGTCGTGAAGGATGTTGTTTGCATTAAAATGTAGTAGCATTTGATTCAGCATTATCTTTTCGAAAATCTTACTAAATACCGGCAGGACTGAAACAGGCCTATAATTATTTGCATCTTTACTGTCTCCCGATTTAAAAAGTGGTATGATTTTACAATTTTTCATGAGATCAGGAAAGACTCCTTGATCTACACTCAAATTAAATATTAGAGCTAAGTAAGGAGCAGAAGTTTCAATAATGGATTGGCAAGTTTTAATAGACATTCCCCACAGATCTTCAGTAAATTTTATCTTAATATCCTTAAAAGCTTTTAATACTACTGCAGGGTTTACGTGCTTGAAACTAAAATCTACGGGACAGCTACAAACTTTTTTCTAAGAAAACTGATAGAGTGAGTAGGAGAGGAGTCCAGAGTTTCAGTAGTTTTTATTGGAATGTCAGTAAAAAAATCAAAAAATTCCTGAGCTATGTCCTTGTCAGAGCTTAAAGTACCACGCCGTGTCTCTAATACATAATTGTTATTCGATGCTTTATTTCTACCAGTTTCATTATTTATTATTTTCCAGGTAGTTTTTATCTTATCTTCAGAAAATTTTATTTTATTACTAATAAAATTAGATTTAGCTACCGTACATACTTTTCTAAAAGTTTTTGAATAATTAGCAACATACCTTTTGAAGGACTCACTCTTTATGTAGGCCATAAAGTTCGTACAGCCTATCTCTACTTTTCCTAATGCCTGTGGTTGCCCAATCACTAAAAACAAATCGGGGGTACACATCCTTTGTTTTCTTTTGAAAGATATTATCGAATTCATTATGCACTACTGAAAATAAATCTGTGTAGAATTCATTTACGTTATTTACATTACTATTAAGTAAAGCCAACTTGTTATTTAGAACAGAATCAAACTTCATTAGTTTTCCAGATGTTATTTGTCTAAATTTTATTTGCAAGGGTGTGTTAGATCTATAGGTGACACTCAGTCGACTATGATCTGAAGGTAGATAATCTACAATAGCTTTTTCTAAATATTTACAATTACAGAAAACATTATCTATACAAGTAGCAGATGTCTGAGTTACACGAGTACAGTAACGGGCGGCGCAGTAACTTTACTAATACCAAGCAATATCCTACTAATATTTATAAACGTGAAAGTTTGTGAGGATGTATGGATGTTTATTCTCTTTCACGCAAAAACTACCGAACCTATTGCCATGAAACTTGGTATGTAGATAGCTGGAGACCTGGAGTAACAAATAGGCTACATTTTATCCCGATATTCCCACAGTATCAGGACTTAAGCGGGTAAAACCGCGGGGCGCAGCTAGTAATTAATAAATATCCAATTTGCCTCATATATGTTTAGATATGACTGCAAGATATTATGATATACAAATTATGTTATATTAGGGGAACTAATTGAACTAAGATAACATTCCATGACGTATATTCATATTATTACTAAGTAACGTATTGAGGGATTGTATTATAATTATAAATTTGGGGGCAACAGGCACTCCAAAATTATCTTGAAAAAAAGTTGATACATCTCTACATAGTATAAAACAAAGTCGCTGCCCACCGTCTGTACGCTTAGATCTTGTAAACTACGCAACGCATTTTAATGCGGTTTTCATCAATAGATAGAGTGATTCAAGAGGAAGGTTTATACGTATAGTTTTATATCGTTTTGTGTTAATTTGTTGAAATATGACGATAACTGTTCACCACATTAGTATCTACATTGCACCCTAGCGAAGCCGGGTCACTAGTATACTATATACGATTGTTATTTTATATAAAACAATTAGTAATTTGATATTTCATCAGTCTGTAAGGTAATGCAGCTAGTCACAAAAATTGCTTACAATAGTTAAGATAAATGCTAAAAATCTCATTTTTTCTTAGCTAGTGAGAGCAATTTTTGTTGCACCGAAAATCTCACTACGATAGGACAATAAATATAACCAATCTGAGCCCCAGTAAAACAGTTGTAGGCGATTGGACCGGAATAACTATTTTATTACCTCTTAAAATTTTAAATATGCTTTGAAATATGCAATAAAATAGCAATTTAATCAAGTAATTGAAGTAACAAATGCGCTAAACGTGTTGTATTCAACATTAATAGGTATTTTATGATCCTTCTGTAAGTGATTTATAAAATGTAATACATCTTCATTTAAAACTGCGTAGTGTCAAATTAAATTTGCTTTGCGTGTTTAAAACAATTTTCTTAGTATGGTATGTATTGTAGGTGTGTGTATTAGTAGCAGTGTAGGTAAAAATACGAAAGATAGAACATGTATGCTTAAGAATCTACACTAAAAAATCCTTAAAACAAATCATTTATACTACACAACTGTCATAAACACACTAAAGTTCTTTTACATTGAGGGTAACCCCCTGTAACTCTCTTTTTAACACGCCTTTATTACCTTCTTTCTTCTCAAAAAATCGTAAAAACCGTATAAACTTTAATAAACATGAATACCACTCACGAAACTTTTCATTACGTTCACTTATGACTAATCGTTAAAGTGTAACTAGTCGCATCAAAATGAAACTTTGTATTTACAATATAATTTAATCGTGGGAGAGCCATGTTTCGGCACGTATGGGCCGGCTCGTCCGGAGTGATACAAGGCCTCACAGAAAACCGGCAGTGAAGCAATGCTTGCATTACTTTTCGCCGAGTAAGCGAGGTTACCGGAGGCACTAACTATTCCCTCCTCCTCTCTCATTCCCTCTCTACCACGTTTCCCCTACTCCTACCTTGAAGGCCGGCAATGCACTTGTGACTCTTGAGTTGCAGGTGTGCCCATGGGCGGCGGTAGTTAGTTATCATTAGGTGACCCGTCTGCTCGTTTGGGGGTAATGCGAGCAAAAAATATACTACAAAAAGAAAAAAAATATGCAGTTTGGATTAAAGTAGATCTGATGATGGAGCCAGGAGGTGGATAGTGGAACTCTTCAGTGGCTACTATTAAAACCCTCGACTTTGGGCTCATATAATTCGTTTTGACGAGTCCAATAGACTGAGCTTGGTAAAGATGATCTGATGACGAAACCAAGAGAAATAACATGATCACTAACTGAACAACAGCCTGCCAACTTTTAAGTACGTGACGGCTGACTGAACCGCCTGTGACCACAGCCAGTGCAACCTGGTCGAAGCGTCAGGCAAATCAAAGTATGTAATATATTATTGAAGTATCACCTTCATGGGCTTAACGATCTAGAATTAACGTTACACACACATATTTATAAACATGTGAGCTAACAATTTAGTACCAGTAAATTTTAGTTGTACGATTTACACCGTAAAATCTTAAGGCGCCCATTACACAGTAGGTTTTGCTGTCAGTTTTGCCACAATCAAAATGGTGGTTGACGAATAACCTATCGTCTAATTCAGTGATTGACGGTTGCATGATGAGATGTTGATGTCGATAGTATTTCATCAATCACCAACGAACATCCGTTAATCATGACTTTTGGTAATGATTGACATTTGCATGAGCGTCTAATGGACGCTTAAGTGGATGTGCCACTAAAGCGTATATTTTAACTAAACTATTATAATTATACCATCTTACTAACTGGTTACCTATTCTAAATCATCCAAAATAAAAGGAGGTAGAACATAGCGAATTTCTGTTGGAATTTGGTTCATAACCACGCTATTAGTGTGCTATTGTATTGGATTAGTGAGTAGTATTTCCAGAATCCCCTTTGTTTTGCAAACATCCACAGGCACCACTATTCGCTTACGGTCTACAGGATCATGTGCTTCTTTGCCAATTAAAAAGAAAAACGACAACAAATAAGTATACAAACAAAGATAAAAATAAACCTGACGAAATAAACGACTTGTGTGCAGTAACAAAGCGGGCTGAGGGTACTAGCTATCGATCTCTCGCACTTTACCTTGACGCGCCTTCCTCCGACAAAAACCTACCTATTACGCAGTACCACTCCTCTCTCACTGTTTTCGAAACGATCTAGATTTTTTTTAAAGACAGCTCCCACATTTAGAATTACTCTTGTGTCACAAAAAACACCCAAACTCGGGTGGGAATCGAATCCACGACCTATGGCATAGCAGTCAGGGTCACTAACCACTAGACCAATAGGCCAGTCAAAAATTAAAGTTTCACACATATTTATAAATATGTGAGCTACTGTGTTTGCTGTCAATTTAGTCCCAGTAAATTTAGTTGTTAAGAAAGTGAGATTTTGTTTCTTTGATACGCTTTCAAGCCTTTACTGCTCAACCGATCATAAAAAAAATTTACACACATGTTGACTACCAAACCAGATAACCGCGAGCCAGAGCCAGAGCCTGAGCTGCGATAGATTGAATGCGGAAAACCGGGTGTTATGGCGTACGTTGGTAGAGGCCTATTTTTTTATTCTAGGGGGCAAACGAGCCGACGGGTCACGTGACGGTAAGTGACTATTGCGATGCCCATAGACTGTTGCAGGTGTCGATGGCGATTGCCCATAGACACCTGCAACTCAAGAGTCACAAGTGCGTTGCCGGCCTTTGAGATGGGAGTATGCTCTTTACTGGAAAGTTTGAAGATCGTATCAATCCAGAAATACCGTGGGTGACAATTTGTTCCAGAGATTGGTTGTGCGAGGCAAAAAGTTTCTAAAGAACCACATAGTGGTGGATTGCCAATTATCCAGGTGATAGGGATGATAGTTTTGTTGCGTTGAATGATGGCGAAACGCTGCGACCGATATAAGTCCAAACAATTTCTCGGAGCACTCCCCATGACACAGGCGATAGAGAATGCAGATACAGGCGATAGATAATGCAGTTCATTTCGAGCAGTGGACTGCAATAGGCTAACTGACTGACTTGATTGTTGTCAGACATAAGGTAATTTTGATCCAAAGAAAATTACTGTTCTATTTTTCATTTTTTAGTTTAGTTTTCTATTAAAGTGTATGAAAGCGTATTCCCCAGAGATACCTAAATTGAATAAAAACAACTTTTTTAAATTAAGCATGTGAAGCCGCGTTCAAAAGCAAGTAGCCAGTACACATATGACCACACTACTACTCAAAGCGTTCTTGCATTTTTAACATAAAATGATTATTTAGAGTAAAAATTGTAGAATAGAAGGAAGGAAGGTGTACTTGTTAAAGTATACAAACTGTTAAACTTTCGTGTTCCACGGTAATATAGTTATGTTAATGGGAATTAACGCGTTCATTAACTGAACAGCCTGCTAACTTTTAAATAGGTGACGGCTGACTGAACCGCCTATGACCACGGCTAGTGCAACCTGGTCGAAGCGTCAGGCAAATCAAATGTATGTATTATATTGTTGAAGTATCACCAACAATATAGGCTGGTTATAAATATGTTATAATGTAGAACATCTGCTGTGTTGCTAAGTTACTTGTTTACCGTTTTACCATTATCGTGTGTACCGTCTGTTTATTTTGTCTTCTAAAATGTTATTATTGCACTCCGTAAATACAGTACTCCTATATCTAAACTAAAAGTACAACCATTAAGTTATTTACTTTTATAAAAATAAACTAACATCAGACCTACCGCACAAATTAGTCCAATTACGTCGTACTTCGTGTTAAAGGGGCATCTTTTTAAATGTTAAGGAGTATAATTAGATGAGTCCTCCCACTTTTTAATTAAAAACATAGCGCTTCTAGTAATTAGTGTAATTTCAGAAACTCCTTTCTGTAAAGGTTCCAACTTTAATACTAGAGGAAACTAAATACTTTGAACAAGTTAATTTGTATACTCTGATCGAACGTATATTCAGATTATTGTCTTAAACTTTTTTTATGGTTAACACCTAGAGTTTACTTCAGGTTAAGCAAAGAAATCGCTTCAAATACCTAGAAAATTGCACACCAGTGGACGACTTGAACAACATAATCAGTATGTGGAAACCGCCTTTTGCATGGGTACTGAATTCTGTAGTAAAATAATTAAAAAATAGAAAAATACGATCTTTCACCTTAAAGGCGTACCGCTTAGTGAACATATGAGACTGGTCTGTTGGTCTAGTGGTTAGTGATCCTGACTGCTGAGCCGGAGGTCGTGGGTTCGATTCCCACCCAGGACAAATAATTGTGTGATGAGCACGATAATTTGTTCTATATCTGGTTGTAATTTATCTATAACATATATGTAGTAATATAAATAAATATGTTTTTCAGCAATCTGGTTACCATAGTACAGGCTCTGTCTAGTTCGGGATCCAGCCGTGTGTGAGAAGTGTCAAGTTATTATTATTTTATTGGTTTCCAACTTTAATTGTAATTGTAAAAGAACCATCTCCACAAACATTCTAAATATAAATTTGGATGAATTACATTTAGAAAAAGATAAAAGGCTCGGACTTTCCGGCAACCGCCAGTTTGATTTTCTGGAATACGATCCTGACCTCCTCGAGCAATTGCTTACACTCTCCAATCCAGCCGTATAAGCAACATTATTTACCTTCCATCACTTTCTCTCATATCCACCTTTCCCTTAAGCGGTCCCTAGACGATCATGCGGCATGACATACTGAATCATCATGCTGCATTAAGGACCTATTGAGAGTCTATCGTGCAGCATGATAATTGGCTTGGTATAATCATTTTATTCAGTCGATATAGATAGTACAATGAAGAGGTCTTCTGCGCTGGTATGGAAATGTCTTTGTTAAAGACAGATTTATAAATAAATAAAATTATAAAAATAAAACGAATTATCAATCAACTGCCAACACGTAATTTGCATGTTATGCACGTAGTTTGCATGTCATTCGCATCAATCAATACAATTAAACGGTCATGCACGCATGACAGCACGTAACGCCTGTCATGCCGCATGATCGTCTAGGGACCGCTTTACAATATACTCCTAATTTCCCATCTTTAATTCCCAAAGGGCCCAGTTGACGGAAATAGGCTTGCTGTATTATTACGTTTGTGGGACACAAATATATTTGTCATAATTTAGATAATACACCTCTGCCTACCCCTTCGGGGATACAAGCGTGAGTATATACAGGGTGTAACAAACACCGTACCGAATATTGAAATAGTGAAGTCAGATCATCATTCGGAGTCGAAACATTTTACCGAAAAAAAATGCCCCATACGGCCAAAAACTGGAATGTAATAAATTAAACAACATTTATGCAATCAGCTGCTTCGACGGCGCCGAACGTTTAAGGTCATTCACCTTACCGCACAAAAAGAATACTAATGACTATCCTTATCCTTAATCGCGCATTTTTATGATGAACTGACTTTTGTATTGTGATAAGTATAACAAAAAGAGGTTTTTGTAAGTTTTTCACGTAGCTCAAACTAACACGCTGTACATACATTTTGATTGATGTATTTCATTCTGATGTTATGTATTATTTTTAATTTACAACAACCCTTTTAGGAAAAAGGAAAGAAAATCGTACATTCAATCTTCCGATGTTCATATACGCGTACTTCTAATAACAAAACAGATTGTAATCTTGTTTGAACCCATGCGTGGGCGATCATCAACGTCCCGAAATAATAACTTCATTATAATATTATCACTAAGCCTAGATACTACCCTAACACCATATAATTTATATATATTTTTGGCGCCCACACAAGGCTTTTCTCTTAATAAAGCTAAAATACTTCGTGGTACGTTATTATAGTTTTATTTGTCTTATTAGAGAAAACGAGTCTTAGAGTCTACTTTAAGACTCATTTTATCTAATATAGGTCTCTAGACCGCAAAGCAGTAAACGGAAGGTAGGACGCCCCCAGCCAGATAGACTGAAGACCTGAGGAAGGTAGCTGGGATACATTGGATGCGAAAGGCCGTGGATCGGGTGCTATGGGGCACTGTGGAAGAGGCCTATGTCCAGCAGTGGACTGCAATGGGCTGATGGATCAATTGAGTGGATGTCCTTTTTGTAGAACATAAACCAATGGTTGATAACGACAGGTTGATGAGGAAGAACCTTACAGTTATCATAATTCTTTAACATTTAATTTACTTTGTATTACCCCATATCTACAACTTGAACTCGATCCATTTTAGAAAGAAAGAAAGAAAAAGAAAGAAAATATAATTTATTGCAAAAACCTCAGCGTACATTTTTTCTCTTTTTTTATGTTACTTTAGTCTATAGTATGCACATTGTTATTATTAACCTTCTTCACAAACATAATTTTTTAGTCTATGACTAATAATAATTCATGCACCAATAAAAATGTTTTTTTTTATATTATAAACCTCAGATTGCACACAAATTTTCAGTGGGAGAGCCATCCTTTGGCACGTATGGGCCGCCTTTACCAGAGTAATACCACGGCCTCACAGAAAACCAGCAGTGAAGCAATCCTTGCGTTGTATTTCACCGAGTGAGTGAGGTTACCGGAGGCCATAACCCTTCCTTCCCCCCTCTTCCCCCCACTCCCCCTCTGCCTCTACTCCCATCTTAAAGGCCGGCAACGCACTTGTGACTCTTGAGTTGCAGGTGCCCAAGGGCGGCGGTAGTCAAGTGACTACCGCCGCCCATGGGCACCTGCGAGTAGACGGGTCACCTGATGGTACGTACCATCAGGTGACCCGTCTACTCGTTTGCCTATAAAAAAATAAAACCTGCCTAGAAAAAATTGTATAATGAAGATATGTGTATATTTCATAACTCAATTCTTCTTGTTGTAGGTACCTACTTAAACAACTTTTTACTTTAGATATTCACCTAAAGCATACCTTACTTCCATTTTCATTAGGTCTTTTTCGCCTTATATAGCTATATAGCTATATAGTTATAAATATAGCTTATGGTTGGAAATTTTGATGTCGTCTTTGTTAAAACTTAATTTACATAAAAGGCCAAACTGATGAAGCCCTGATGTTAAGACTTATAATTTACAAATTACATTAAGAACTAAGGACTCATTAGGAAAAGGATCGTAACTTCAAATTACAGGATTTACTTGTGAAACAACGATATCAGAAATACGTGGTTGACCTATGACCCGCTACTACGGTTAGGTTTGTAAGTTGTAAGATATTTTCAATAATGATTGTGGTTTTTTAGAATAAAACCACTAAATCGACAAGACGGCTGAGTGGTGTTAACCTCGCTCGCGGTTGATTGAGTTATAAACAAACGAGTATATGCCCATTAGAAATTAATGATCATTTGCTTTAATGGTAAAGCTAAACCTCACAAAGGAAAAGTAAAAGATAACTGAGAATTCTCGTTTTTCTTGACGGCACGGCACGGTCATTGTGAGAGGAGGATAGAACATTTATTATTTTATAAGTGCCTGCTATTGTTTTCAAACTACATTATTTAAATATCACATACTCGCAAGTACGAGTATTTTTATTTCCAAACGTACTTGAATTATACAAGCTGCTCAAAAAAGAGTGGTCAAATTTAGAAGCGTTATGTGTAACCGATAATTGATTTCGCTTGAGAAAAAAAGGAATTTGCTCTTTGTTTTTTTTTGAATTTGTTTTTTTAATGAAACCTCTCAGGCTGACCTTCACGCTCAGACACATGTATACAAATAATACACATACATATGTGTGAACTTTAAATGTTTTCACTTCTGACGTCCAGTCTTGACGAGTCACAGTTTTTTCTTCGGTAAATGATTTTCCTGGTGTATGTAGATATTTCTAAATCATTTTAGCCCTCACTTTTACGACGTTTTAGCTTAATCGGTCCATTTTGAAGTTTAATTTGTCAGTTGCAAAATAGGATTTCTGTATTAAAAATCACGAATTTTCCTGCCTCCCTCCACCTTCCTCTACTCCTACCTTAAAGGCCGGCAACGCACTTGTGACTCTTGAGTTGCAGGTGCCCATGGGCGGCGGTAGTCATTTACCATCAGGTTGCCCCCTATACCATAATAAAAAAAAAACCTAAAATTGTTAGCGCTTCACGTTATTTATGGGATCTCTACTATACGATCCTAAAATATGGCCACACCTCTTTGTAACATGCTGTATATGTAAACTGTGTTTCACTGTAACAGTGCTAAAATCACAACTCGATACTTTTTCTACTTTATTTCAGCTTCAAATTTGAGAAACACTTTTACATGTACATACGTAACGTCCTAAAAATGCGTTTTCTTCTCAAGTATTAGAACGTTTCAAATCGAGAGAACACGATTCGTGAAACAATAGTAAGCGCGAGTGCTTCGAATCTTTTTCAGTAAAGGTCCTTTCGCTAGCAGCCGCCGCGAATACCTAATAGCTTTGGTTTGTAACATACTAATAGATACGCTACTTTCAGCCGCGGAATTACACATTTGCCGCCAATAGGCTATTAAAATTTTGCCGCCCCTACCGGTTGGTCTATCTAATTCGATACCCCAATACAAGACATAAAAATAATGTAGGCCCCAAATTTGCCGCACCTAAAATCTGCCGCCTGGTAAATCCGCCACTGGCTTTATACTATTGCGAGTAAAGTAATGTTTAAAATAATAATTAATTCAATACAATACAATACTCTTTATTGTACACCATGAGGAACAGTTTACAATATTTACAAAGACAAACAAATAATGGCACAAATGGTGGTCTTATCGCTAGTTGCGATTTCTTACAGACAACCTTTAGAAACCTTAATTCAATGGCAAAAATTAAGCTACTTCATTTAAAAATAGTTTTCATTATTGGTACTGAAACGGCCACACGTTGCTGTGGCTAAGTAATTTGCAATAAAAATATATTGTGACTATAAATTGTGATAAAAACTATCCTATGTCTTAAGTTGGACCAATCTGCACACAGTATACAAAATTTCATCAAAGTGTAGTTAGATTTTAGGATCGTTATATATAATTAGCTACCCGGCCACGCG
Source organism: Euplagia quadripunctaria (assembly GCA_963859945.1). Lineage (NCBI taxonomy): Eukaryota > Metazoa > Arthropoda > Insecta > Lepidoptera > Erebidae > Euplagia > Euplagia quadripunctaria. The sequence goes on along the minus strand of OY982569.1, from coordinate 5,204,693 downwards.
TTGCTGTGGCTAAGCAATTTTACAATAAAAATATATTGTGACTATAAATTGAGATAAAAAGTTTTCCTATGTCTTAAGTTTGACCAATGTGCACGCAGTATACAACATTTCATAAAAATGTAGTTAGGTTTTAGGATCGTTATATATAACAAGCTACCCGGCCACGCGTTGCTGTGGCTAAGTAATTTGCAATAAAAATATATTGTGACTATAATTTGAGATAAAAACTTTCCTATGTCTTAAGTTAGACCAATGTGCCCGCAGTATACAACATTTCATAAAAGTGTAGTTAGGTTTTAGGATCGTTATATATAACAAGCTACCCGGCCAGTCGTTGCTGTGGCTAAGTAATTTGCAATAAAAATATATTGTGACTATAAATTGAGATGAAAACTATCCTATCTCTCAAGTTGGACAAATCTACAAGCAGTGTGCAAAATTTCATAAAATCGGTTCATTACTTTAAGAGTTCATAACGAACAAACAACGTGACCCAATTTTTTTTCAGATTTACTAGCTTTTGCCCGGGGCTTCGCTCGTATAAATGTATATTTTCGTCAGTTTTAGTCGTTAACCTGCTAAGTCCATTTTTGAGCTATGTTTTCTTTTTCTATCAGTCAAATCAATCTACTTTTTTATTCAGTTTTTTGTTCGTCCTGTAAACCATGCAAAAAGCTATTTAGCAGGTTAACGACTAAAGCCAACGTCAACGTTTTTGTCAATCAATTCAGGCATCTCTTGGAAACAGTACTTTCTGGATGAAAGGTACTCTTGATGGATGGATGGATGTATGAATATTTCGGTTAAGTAGTTAAGGCATGATAGCATAACAAATATACATAACATTCGCATGTTATAATAACTAATAGATAGGATTAAGATAAATAAATTAAGTAAATAGTGTCTTTTTTATGATTTAAATTTTCTTCAAAACAATTCCTCCCCAATGAGCCATTTCATTATATTGTATGGACTCTTATTACCTTATTGAACTTCAAATAATACCCAAGAAATGTGCACGGGACTATAATAAAATTGTACTCACGCAATCAACTATTTTGTAATGTTTTTATTACTAGCTTTTATTACCACATAGCTTCATGAAGTTTCACTTTAACTGTGGAGCACGGTCTCATCAATTGGCACGTTCTGATCTGCCTTTTCTCATTACCGTAGGAAACTTGGTCGACGTGACCGCTCTCACTGAATTAACTATACTTTGTTCTCCTTTATTTCATTGTGTTATTTGCGTCATTATTGTTATTATTTTATCCCTGCCATGAGGCAAGAAAGACTGGTAAAATATTTTATGCTTTCATCTGAAAATTTTTCAAAAATTTTATCATCATCTTGGGCAAACACTTTTCCCAAATTTATTTGGAGTGGGCGCAATGTGTTTTCTTTTCCATTGTTCATTCGTCAGTTCTAAGCTTACTTCCTTTCTAGCCATATTCTCTTTCACGCAATCCATCTTTAAGTTCTTTGGTCGTCCTCTACTCTTGTATCCGTGCACTTCCATACATAAACCTCTCTTCACCATGAGAATCTATTGCTTCTCAACTTTTTATCCACTGGCGCTACTTTCAGGCTGCCTCTAATGTATTTATACCTTTCTTGTCCATCCTAGTCACACCACACAACCATCTAAATATATATCTATCTAATATATTCACATTTCCGGACCGATACAACCTTCAAACCTTCTAGAAAAGAGCGTACTCCCATCTCAAAGGCTGGTAACGCGCTTGTGACTTTTAAGTTGCAGGTGTCCATGGGCAACGATAGTCACTCCAGATCAAGGTGACCCGTCTGCTCGTTTGCCCTCTATAATATAAAAAAATAACATTACAGCTACATGCAGCCGTCTCTCATCCGTTCTTTTTGTTGGCCAATATTCTGATACATGCAAGATGGCAGGTCTGATAATTTAATAAATTTTACTATAGTATTAAAAAGTGGAATTGTAAAACAATTCCACTTAAATAACTTCTTCGATTTATTATTTTACACAATCGATCTTTTCATAAATAGTTCCGACTTTGATTCGTGGTTCTTGGAAATATTCCCAATAAACGCTTTTTAGTACTCGTAAGCGATTACCAATGCTTGGATACACTCACAACATCAGTTAACGACTCTTTACTTTCCTCAATAGATCTCAAGACTACTTACCACCTGTAAAGGCCCTAAAAACACTAGTGTAGGGAGTACTGTCTCTTTTAGGGTGGCGTCGATTCGAGTAAAAATCTGTCGTGTCCATGTCCTAGTCAAGGGTCATGATAATACAAGTAATATGTAACTATGCGTGTTACAGACAAGTCAAATACTGTGTTGAAGGTATTTCTAATGTATATAACACTAGCTGGTGTCCGCGACTTATTTGTCTGAGAAGAACAAGTACTTCGGGTAGTCTACTGTTTCTCCAAGCTGTCATTAATTTCTATAATAATTAACGTAAATAGAATCGCTTATATAATTTAAGGAATTTTTGTCTTTTACATCTTTTGTGAGTTTGATACTTCTGAGCACGCCACATATATACGACCTATACAACATGCTTTTTTTTCTAAAAAGACACTTTTTTTTGACGCGTTGAAACCCCTACGGGGCATCTCACCTCACCGGGGTAATGGCAAGGTGATAAGTTGTATTCGAACCGTTTAAAATCAGATGGTGTTCCGTCGGAGTCCTATTTGGCGGGGTCTCAGGTGTACCCTAAAGAGGAAATCCCTGTGAACCCCGTTAAACTTGGCCGCCTGTTGAACAATAGATACCAATGTTGAGTGCAAGGGGCGTTACCCCCTTTGATACAAAGAGGCGCGGGCGAAACACGTCGCGTCGCCGTCTCGGACCCTTTTCTACTTGGGCGACGGGTAACCCTGTTTTCTTACACCGAAAGTTATTGCCTATAAGTGTACACCTACTTACTACTCACACAAGAAAAAGTGAATTATTACGCTTACTACAAACTTTCAGTGCCTTTGCTTGTTTGGTTTATTGTCATGGCGCAATCTACTTTCAGGGGAACCTCTACTCTTTTAAACTGGAAATGGAAAATTGATAAGAAAAAAATACAGAAAATTTTCTTAACAAAAAGTATGGATATGATGAATTTTTATATCTTTAAACTTGACAAATGATTAGTCTCCCACCTAACTTTGATTCCGTATTATGCCACCTACAAGGTTTATTATGCCACTGAAAATAACCAATGTCTTTTTCCAAAGTCTTGAAAAAATCATACAAAAAAAGCTTGACAATTATTTAGTCTCGTAAACAAACTTTGATTTCCTTTTTTGCTATCTTCAAGCCTTATTACACAAAAAGTAAGTCCTTCTTCTAAGTCTTGTTTATCTCTATACCAAATTTCATCAAAATTGGACATTGTTCAGCGTTGTAGGCGTGATTCATGTTAAGCATTATACAAAAAGTAATCTACTAGTTCCCGCTTATCAATCAACCTCTAGTAACAATCATCATCATTATCAATGGTGATTCATATCTGAGCCATAAGACATTACTAAACGTAGGCCTCTTATACTTCCACAAAGACCGATCTTGCCTTTATCATGAACATCTTCCCTCTAGCTACCGTCTAACTTGAGAAATATCTCCGGACGTCCAGTACCGTGAAACAATAAAATTGCGTAAAGGTAACGTTGTGCGTGGAAGTTGGCGGGTCCCGCCCAATCCTGCCTACGCGTTCTTACGTCATAGCTGACAAGGACTTAAGAAAGCACTGGAAATGCCAATAGATATTTTCGTACGTCGTTCAACATAAGATATGTCAAACGTTTTCATTGTATTCACTTTATGTCCGTGTGTTCACACATATGAAAATACGGACATTTCGCGAGAATGCGTGAATAATTAAATATAATTTCATAACAATAATGTCACCGCTACATTATGAGGTCTTTAAAACAAAATTTTTAGACATTGTGACATTGAGTTTAACTTCCTTTTGTTCTTGTTTAAGAAAAAACTACCTTTAAATTTTCTTGGTGTTTAATTCTATAAAAGAAAACGCCTTGCGATGACGATATTAAGTCAGTCTTTAGTAGCTTCTCTCATATGACACTGTCAAAGATTTAAGCAATCCGCGTCACACTTATTAAGTTTAAAAAGTTCTTTTTTATAATTGTTAAAGTTGTATCAATAAAAAAAGAGTGTGTGCAATTCACACACGGCGGAACTGAAACTTCAGAAAAGTAGCCTACGAGAGAATGAGAAATAAAAAGTAAAATCAACACAAATAATTTACTAGTGCAATAAATTTAATTTTAGATAATTTATATAAAAGTTATCTTATATAAAGGGCAAATATACAACACGTTGACTATGACGCATTTTCTGAAGGCTTCGTAGTACGCAGGCGCAAAGACCAAGATTATAGGAAACACTGTATACCTATGTATTCTATCTCATTCTCTCGCAGGTCGAATCTCGTCTCTTTCTCGTTTCATCAAAAAGATTACAAGATAGTGAGGCGGTCGTGCATTGGCGATTCAGGATGCCTAAATACACTAGTTTGTCTGAATGCCTTAAAATATAGAAACCAACCGTTCTCCACAGTTTCACCTGCGTTTATCACTGTTCCGCTCGTAAGCGTGATGTTACGTAGCCTATAACTTTCCTCAATAAATACTCTACCCAATACAAAAAGATTTATTTAAATCCGACTGATGGTTTCAGAGATTAGCACGTTTAAACAAAATAATTCTTTAAAAAAAACAGACTAAAAAGAAAATTCTATAAAAAACTTATACGGTTTTCTCATGGATGCCATTGTCAGAACTGGACCAAATTGAAATGGGACCACACGGGAAGCACCAGCTTTAAAATAAAAAAGAATCATCAAAATCGGTTCACCCAGTCGAAAGATCTGAGGTATCAAACATAAAAAAAATACAGTCGAATTGAGAACCTCCTCCTTTTTCGAAGTCGGTTAAAAACACTTCAGTATAGTATAATCTTAATATTTATAAATCACGTTCACGTCACGTTGTTTGTCCGCGATGGACTCCTAAACTACTTAACCGATTTTAAATTAAATTTGCACACCGTGTGCAGTTTGATCCAACTTGAAAGATAGGATAGCTTACATCTTAATTTATAGCCGCAATATTATCTTATTGCAAATTATTTGTCTATTATTTGACATTCACAATTATCTGTTAAATCCAAATGATTTTAACAGATGGCAATATCTGTTGACTGGAATAAGTAAGTAATTAATAGACGGCGCTGCTATGTTAAATCTACAAATGTGTCATATAAGCTACAATTTTATAGCATAACCACCACGTGTTGTTGAGGCTAAAGTATAAGTTAAATTTATTTTGTAGTAAACGAAATACCGTGAAATTAAATTGTTTCTACTTTTTAAATTTTTGGTGTTAGCATAGCCGGCCACGTGTTACTTAGACTGAAGTGTAAATGCAGTATGTATATATTTCTTCTGTACTCCTAAACGGCTGGACAGATATTAATGAATTTTTTTGTGTCTTCAGGAGGATTTGAGATTGGTTTAGATTTATAATTGGACCCGGTAGATGGCGCTGCGATAGGGTTACAGGAATAATGACCGATTTTAATGAAATTTTTTGTGTATCTTCACGTGAATTCGAGAATGATTTAGATTTACAATTGAACCCGGTAGATGGCGCTGCGATAGGGTTAAAGGAATAATGACCGATTTTAATGAAATTTTTTTTGCATCTTCACGTGGATTCGAGAGTGGTTTAGATTTACAATTGGACCCGGTAGATGGCGCTGCGATAGGGTTACAGGAATAATGACCGATTTTAATGATTTTTTTTGTGTGTCTTCACGTGCATTCGAGAATGGTTTAGATTTACAATTGAACCCGGTAGATGGCGCTGCGATAGGGTTAAAGGAATAATGACTGATTTTAATGAAATTTTTTGGGTATCTTCACGTGGATTCGAGAGTGGTTTAGATTTACAATTGGACCCGGTAGATGGCGCTGCGATAGGGTTACAGGAATAATGACCGATTTTAATGAAATTTTTTGTGTGTCTTCACGTGGATTCGAGAATGATTTAGATTTAGAATTGGACCCGGTAGATGGCGCTGCAATAGGGATAGATAGGAAAATTTACTAAAATATACGAAGTTACATGGGACAGCTAGTAGTATAAATAGTAATCTAGTGATAATGTGGTGTAGGTAAAATAAAACAAGAGGAAATAATAATAAATAAACAAACTATTTACGAAATAAAACTTAATAAGTAGGAATTGTTTAGAATATATTATTATCTATACTAATATATAAAGCTGAAGAATTTGTTTGTTTGTTTGCTTGAACGTGCTAATCTAAGGAACTACTGGTCCGATTTGAAAAATTATTTCAGAATGCTATGGGCTATATATCATCACGCTACGACCAATAGGAGCGGAGCAGTGACCATAAAAGCAGGTGAAACTGCGGCTAGTAAAAATATAAACACAGCAACGGTTTGTCTCAGGACTGATAGTAGTATATTTAGAACTGAGATGCATTTTTTAACCGACTTCAAAAAAGAAGGAGGTTCTATGTTGCACTGATTTTTTTTTTATATGTTCACCGATTACTCAAAGACGCCTGGACCTATTTGGAAAATGCTTCTTTTGTTTGAAAGAGTATAGCTTCCCAAGTGGTCCCATGGTCATCAGGTCAGGATCTGATGATGGGATCCTGGAGAAATAGTGGGAACTCTTCAAATTTTATAGGCACACTTGAAGCGATTTGGGTGTTTTGAGGCGCATTAAAGTCGGTGATACTTTTTTTAAAAGATAATAATAGAAAATAATAGAAAGAATAAATAATGCAAATTAACTGTTATCCATAAGAGACAGAATAAGCCAACAGATAAACTACCAATTCTTTCTTGGTCTTTGTTCAATTCCAGTTAAACTTATTCTGCGATCAGGACGTCCTTTCAAGGTCATCTCCGTCCCTAGGTGCGTTCCAAAACGTCAGTAGTGGTTAAATAACACTGCTGTCTTAGTAGATTCTTATTATCACTACTGACTTACCTATTATATACAGTCCGATCTGGACTTAATATACTTTTGTGTATACTTGTATATGCATATACAAATAACGATTATACCATTACACTACCAATTATTTCGATGGTGTATTTTGTTTGTGTAACATATTTTTCAGAAAAAAAGGCTTGCACGATAAAATAATCAGAATTTTCTCTATACATTATTTTCCGCTTTTAGATCAAAGCAAAAAATATCTTGGTAGTGACTTTCCTTGTGATGTTATGTATTTCGATGGTAGGTATATGAAATAAATTCCTTAAAGTTTTTTCTTCCAGTAAAGTGTAAAAGCAGTCACTTAGTACTTACTAACTTCGGGCCCAAATTTATATCCCGTTGCGTCACCAAAATATTATTCTTATAAAGGTATAATATTATAAAGGTGAAAGTTTGTGAGTGTGTGTGTATGTTTGTTTCTTTTTCACGCACAAACGGCTGGACCGATTGCGATGAAACTTGGTATGTAGGTAGCTGGAGACCTGAATTAACACATAGGCTACTTTTTATCCCGATATTCTCACGGGATCTGGACTTACGCGGGTGAAACCGCAGGGCGCTACTAGTTGTGTATAAATCATTGTGTTTATTTCTTACTAGCCGTCCCCCTAGTTTCATCTGCGTTTATGGTCACTGCTCCGCTCCTATTGGTCGTAGCGTGATATTATATAGCCTATAGCTTTCCTCGATAAATAGGCTATTCAACACTAAAAGATTTTTTCAATTCGAACCAGCAGTTCCTGAGATTAGCGCGTTCAACCATACAAACAAACAAACCTTCATAATATTAGTATAGATTTTCAAATGGGATTATTTAGCGTTTTTGAAGTCCTTATTTTTCTACCTCGCTACTGACTATGAGTGACTACTTCCTTAAAATTACACTTTACTCAATTTTATTTTATAACTTTACAAAATAACTTTCAGTGTAATAGAGTAGTAATTATTAACTTCAACCAACTCGGGGTTATGTACTTAGTACCTAAATTATTCTTTCTTTAAATATGGAACTATTGTAACCTATTCCTTTATTAATTACATACAATAATAAACGAATATATAATATTACTTCCACCATCATCATTATTGTATAACTATATACTTTTTACCATTGAACCACGTTCCATTGACAAGAATTTTGTCACAGTTTTTTTAACAATGCTTACTCTTACGCTCAAGAGTGATAAATATCAAGGCACATACGCATTACTGTCACCCTTATCGCACTCCGTTGACTGGCCTGTTGGCCTAGTGGTTAGTGACCCTGACTGCTATGCCATAGGTCGTGGGTTCGATTCCCACCCGAGTCTGGGTGTTCTTTGTATCCGTTGTTTATAAGTTTGTAAAGTCCCCCGCGACACAGGAGTAATTCCTAATGCGGGAGTTGTCTTTTTATAAAATACAAAAAACAAAAACTCCTAGGTGCAGAAAGTGTCTGTTTTCCGACATCTGCCACGTACTGTATTTAATAATAAAAAGAGGAAGCAAAGTGAATACTAAAACATTAGTATCTTCATCACATTAAGATTTTTTATCTGGAACAGATAAAGTAGGATACTGAGTACGTCTTTAAAAAAAATGTATCGATTTCAATACATCTAATGCCAGTTAAAACTTTCTTTAGCTATTTTGCCACTTTAAGGTGAAGAAGAAAGAATGATTAAAATATATTTAGATTTCCAAAGATATCGCGTAACACTCACATAAAAAAAACAAGGGAGTTAAGAACTTCCTTAGAATTTGAAGCCTTTCAAAATAAGAAAAGTCTTGAATTCAGAAACAATATCGAAACTACGTCATGAAGACTTGTCTGGCTGTTTATTACATAAGTGTTTGACTAGAACAATCGGTCTTGATTTTCCCCTTTTACACAATAAATGATTTACGTCAGCACAGCATATTGAGGGGATTTTAAACGAACATAATGGATCAGTTAGGTACATATTTTAAACAATGTTATGTTTACTAGGTACAATTATTAACTTTAAATTATTGTAAAACATAAGGAGACTTTACAATGAGTAATTGTTAAATGCCTTTACTAGAAACCAACCAAAAAATACAACCTAAAACTCTATACAAGAAATTACGTTGAAAAAAACTACAATCAATACATACAAGTCGAATTTGAATTCTTGTAAATGCTTCAAACCACATTATTAGCTGGTAATTTGGACGGTACCTTAACGAAACAAATTTAAACACTCATAAAGATTCAACCTATATAACATCGAGTAGGTATCGATACAAGAATCGCGCATGATGAGATGTCCATGCTGAAGGTGTTAACGTACTTAAGGAAAAGCACTGATGATAATGATACTGTATTCTGCCGTGCTGCAAAACCCTGACCAATAAAACTGTGGGTAGATATTATTTATTGTTTTTTTATAATGCGAAACAGATGAAGATATAGCAGTGATTTCCAAATGGGTAATCATTAGTTTCTTAAGTACGATTCACATCGAATGGGCCAAGCCGGAGCACGTATTTAGTACGGTGATGGAAATTGAAGTTGATATTTATTACTTAAAATTCATTTTTGCATGGCACTTATTGTCGCCGCGGGCGATTGGCTCCGCCTACTTCGCTCGGCTACCGAGGCGCGACTCGACGCGCTCCGGCGCGGCCCGTTCGGTGTGAATCGTACTTTACGCTGCACTTATAGAATTTTTAAATTTGACCAAATTTTAACTATTCAAAGTCCATGTACGTATTGGAAATTCAATTTACAGTGGTGCAAAAAGAGATTAACGTTAATTTGAAATTGAACTCCGCCACTTTAACCTTTACATAATAAGATACTAGCTGGTGGTCTACGACTTCGACTGTGTAGAATTAGTACTTCGAGTAACGTATTTTTAATTAAACATTTTTTATTTCTTACTGAAAGTGTACTATATGATGATTTTTAAATCACTAAACTAGAAAAATGATTCGTGTCCCACCTTTAATCCCCTGACAATAAGTGGCCTATATCCTGCTTCAAGGTTCCGTCTATCTCTATACCAAAATTCAATCGAAATTGGTTTACTATCGCATTTATAATATACTAGCAACCCGCCCCGGCTTCGCACGGGTACAAATTATACACCCAAACCTTCCTCATGAATCACTCTGCCTATTACTGAAAAGCGCATGAAAATCCGATCAGTAGTTTTTCAGTTTATCGCGAATAGACAGACAGACGCGGTGGGGGACTTTGTTTTATAATATGTAATGATAGTACATAATAATAATATGTATGTATATTTATATAATATATTGTTTTTGGATTCTACGAAGACTCAGGACAAAAGCTAAAACAATTCTAAGAATGAAAGGAAAAAAATAAAAGGAAATAATCTATTAGAAAGAAACAAAGGGAGGCTTCATCCAATTCAATTTAAGCACCTGTCCGTATCAGTCTCCTAAATAATGAGATTAGCTCATTCAAACGCTGTTAATTCCTATTCAAATACTCTAGATTACTTTCAGTAAATGTATTTCAGAATGTCTGAAAAGTTGGGTCACCAATGTCTATTCACAACATGATAATTACAGATGAAAAACGAAGTTTGCTTCGTATTACATTAAATATGGAACTTAGTTGGTTTGTCATCTAATTGAGATATAACTCTAACCATTTTTTGATTAGACTTTGTAAAACAAAAAGTGTTGCTCCTGGACAAAATAAATAATTACGGAAGGCCGTTTCGAAAATCTATACTAATATTATAAAGCTGAAGAGTTTGTTTGCTTGAACGCGCTAATCTCAGGAACTGCTGGTTCGAATTGAAATATTATTTTAGTATTAGATACCCCATTATCGAGGAAGGGTATAGGCTATATAACATCACGCTACGACCAATAGGAGCGGAGCAGTGACCATAAACGCAGGTGAAACTGCGTGAATGGCAAGTCGATTATAAACATAAACGGATTTTTTTTATTTTGCTTGCGAACCTGCTGATCTTGAAGATATCTGTATGGAAAACTTATTTAATCTACACTAAAACAAATTGCTTCACTTTGAGTATTTTTAATTTGTCCGTCGGATGTATACGTTTATCTGTATCCTGAATTATAAATCTATACTATTGTGGCTATTAAATCGCTTTGAACGATAATATTATGATTTTTTAAGATATTGGACATTTCAACTATGTATAAAATGCCTAATGGACGACTCGCTTACAGTTTATTAATACTCCGCGCTGGATTAATTTCTAAAGTGGTGGGTAGTTACAATGTCAATGTCTTTATGGTTTTTAAAGCAATACACTTTTCTCTTTTATATTCGACTGTTTTGCTCCGCAACGTATTACGGAGGGTTCACCAATGTTTGACAAAAAAAAATTGATGTATGATAACATTCACTGGTGAATGACCGAAATTGTTACGAAATGAATAAATAACGGACATTCACCAGCTAGCTTGGCGGATGTTAACAGACACCAGTGTATCGAATATATAGTCTATATAAAAAAAACCAGTGTACACACAATTGGAATTATTGCAAGCTATTGCTTCAAATCTTTAATTTATTAGTTATTAATTTGCATCCTACAAACCTTTACTTTCCTTTAATAATTCCTCTTTTAACTTCAACTTAATGACCTAATTATATGTAAATAAACTATGATTTAACTTTTTTTTTGTTTTTTCTTAACTTTCTTATTTAGGCTACAAATATTGACCACAGATAAATCAACAGTAGGTGAATCGTCCGTCATTTTTTTTTGTTACCGAGGTGGAAGAATCTACATGGATGTCCTCCCTACTTGGGAGGCGAAGGGGTCTGTTGGACTATTACCGACTAAAAACCACCCCGGTGTTCCACTACTTGCCTATGATCAGGGGAGCGAGAATCGCTATTGCATTCTTCCGCAACTCTCAACAGGCATTGAACCGTCTCACCCTAGACGGGTCCCGTCAACCGGTGCGACCATCACCCGTCGGTCACACTCCTCTGAAAGCGCGCGCGGAACACTGCGCGCTGCCATCGTCGGTTACTTCAATCAACCTTATCTATGTAAGTTAATTGAAGTTGAATAAACCGTAGGGGAATTCTCCTTTATGGATTACGTTCATTAGTTATTACAAAAATCTGTGAAACGATCTTTAGGTATTTTAAACAGTAGGTCTTTTGACCGTAGTTATCTCGAAAATTGAATACGTTTAGATGTTATAATATGTAACCCCCCACACACACGCGACTCGTTACACAATAATGTAATATAAACATTTATTTGGATAAGAGAAGTTTCAAGCTTTAAAACACAAAACTCCCAATCCGTCAGCGCCGCAATCTGCGAGCATTAACTTTTCTTGTCTCATTTCTCAACTCTCCGTCTTTACCTGCTTACCTAGCTCCCTACTTCCGTTTCTTATGCTCCAATCACTATCTAAATCTTCGATCAACAAACAATATGCTTCTGTTATGCCCTCCTCACACCTCCGACTTTGTCAACTCTTCGTTCTATGTTCAATCAGTTCTTCTCTGGAATGCGCTCCCGGTCGAAATCAGGATGTCCACAAACAGTTTTTTATTCAAGAAGAAAGTACGTGATCTTCTTCACAATGAGTTGGCAGAACGTTCACTACGATATTTACTTACACGATGGTGTATTTTAGTATTCATATGTATATTGTGTGTATACTTACAGTTCTGCATGTATTTTAAATTTTTATGTAGTAATGACGTATAGCAAGCTATTTATGTAAATAATAGTATTTATTTCATGTAATATGTATATCTACTTTGTTAAGATTATCTAAGTATAATGAATAACTCCAAATGTTAAATTTTATTTTTGCATCTACTGTATAATATTTCTACATCACCCTTAGAGTTGACTGGTAGAGAATGCCCTGGGCATTAAGTCCTCCTTTGTACAAATTGTGCATTAAGTTCGAAATAAATAAATAAATAAAACTCCATATGGATGACTGTCACATGACATAAAATACTTGTCATTGCAGTTCAATCGTCCATCATCATCAAAACCCTTTTAGTCGTTATCTGTCAGCATGTTCCATTAAATGTGGTATTTAGTATAACGTACGACATTAAAATTATTATTTTTCTGAACCGGGCAACAAAAATCTAAAAAATGTTGTTACACGAAGTATGAAACTCAAGACTTCACGTTATAGAAGATTTTAACTAATACCCATACAGTTTGAGCTGAATTGAAGCTGTAAATAAATCACAGCCTCCCTGAATAATGCAAGGGATAATGGCAAGACTTAAGTATTCTATATTAATCATCCGACGATGAACGTACCTCCAGCTCAAGACCCCGTGATAAGTGAAATGTACATTTTTTTTCTCTTATGTGGAGTTGTTTTTATTGTTAGGAATATTGGATTATTCTATTACTATTTATTACGTACTTCATTTTTGATGGTTTCGCTCAGGTAAATGTAATTTATGTCCATTAATTCAGGTGGGATACCTGTAATGGTACTTTTTGGGGATGAATGGTACCCAATGTCTGTACCTATTTTCAGTACCTTGTGTTTTTCTTTGCTTTTCTTTTATATACTTACTTACTTTTGTTTCACTCGTTGTCACTGATTTATTTTTCAAACTAAGTTCTTAGACTAATTTTAGTGTAGGTAGAATGTATACAACTGCCGGGTGGGGCTTGGCGACTTGTAATACAGGTTTATATAAACCTTTAACAGCCATCCCCTCTCACAATGTAGACTAGATACTATGTATTTTGTTGTTGTACTATGTGTTTGACAATTGTGAGAGAAATAGACGAAAATAATATTATATTATTATTATTTGTACCTCTGACAACTTGTCGTGGTGATCGATTGATAAGTGAAGGCCTGAAATCGTAACAAACAAAATCATTTTGCATTTATATTGTTAGGATGGTAAGTATAACGTATATATTAAAATACCTTTTTTAGTAGACGATGTTAGTAGTAATCCCATAGAGATATAACAATAGAGTGCGCTAATAATAAATAAAAGAAAGAGATGGTCGCCGAGTGTCCTCTCTGACTCTTTCTAGCTGAGCCCTGTGATTGACTGCTGCTCAAGAGGGCAACTGTCATAGAGATATAAAAATATCTATCTTATATCTATGGCAACTGTCTATCTATACATGGGTGAGGGGGAAGAGAGAAGCTAGCAGAAAGCTGGAAACATATTGTGAGCACATGAAAGATAGAGAGTACATTTTTTATCATATTTTATTGTAAAACATGAAGGTAAAATTTTTAACAGCGAACAACGGAGAATAAGAATGCGGAATAATAAATTAAACATTTTTAGCGGCTATAAAATTAGTGTATTATAATTGTACTTTGCCTACATCGCAGTATTTAGCCTCTTGTTCACTCTATTCTTATATCCCTATGAGCAATCCAATCTCTAATAGAAAAGTAGTGTTGGAAGTGCCAGCACTTTATCTTAGTGGTCAATAATTGAGGCTCTTCACAAATAAACTTCCATCAAATGAAAGTTCAATGTCGCGCACGAATGTAGTATGGTTTCCAATCAAAAGTAGGCGGTGTCTTTGCAAGTACAGCCTTTTTGTCGAAGTAATATCTTGTACAATATTCTAAAAGTATCATTTTCTGGACATAAAACAGGGCATAATTATTAATGAAACATGTACCTAATTTATAAAAGGTCTGTGAGATATGAATTATTAGTTAATTTAAAGAAAGAAATATTCGTTCTTGTCTTTGTGATCTACTAAAATGTAGTCAGGTTATCAGAAGGTAAAATTAACTCAGTAATTTTTTACTTTTAAGTTAAAAATATTAATAATTATAAATGTATATTCTAACCATTTATTTGGAACACTACAGACTTAAGCAGTAGGTACTAATATTTCTCAGTCATGATCCTGAATACATCAAGCTACTCTCAACTTACTAAAAAAGCTTGTTTTCAACGGATTTAAGTAAGGTTTCATACCGCTCAACCAACAATAATAAATTATTCCTATTATAATTATTATTGACTGGCCCGTTGGTCTAGTGGTTAGTGACCCTGACTGCTGAGCCAGAGGTCGTGGGTTCAATTCGCACCCAGGACAGACAATTGTGTGATGAGCAATGATCATTTGTTCTGTGTCTGGGTGTAATTTATCTAAAATAAGTATGTTTATCAGCAGTCTGGTTACAATAGTACAGGTTCTGCCTAGTTTGGGATCAGACGGCCGTGTGTGAGATATCTTTATTATTATTATTCCTAATAATTTTATGTTTTAAATTTAATTCGTAAATAATGATTAACTATTAGTAATTAGAATTACTGATTAGTATGAGACTAATAAAGAATAAAATAAACTTGATTGAATTTGAAATACAACTTCGGGATTTACTTATCCTAGATATCAACCTGCCGTATAGAACATAATTATTTCTAATCCCAATAAAACCCAAGATTACAGCCGCAATAGGGCCTTACTCACACCAACCAAGACCAAACTCTGTACACGCCGTACAGAGTTTGGTCTTGATTTTAGATATTTATGAAAAATGAGGCTCTATTTTATTTCACACGCCTTCGAAAAAGCAGAAACAAATGAACGAATATTGCATTAAAGGGTATCATCGCCGATCATATAGATTCCTAAAAAAACTACCTCAATTTATTATTTAATTTATTCTTAGGTAGATTTCGAAGAAAGTCTACCTATTGGTTTTGTACGAGTTGTCGAGTTTTCCGGTCAATTTTACCGGCACGATAGAGGTCGCAATTATGCATCGATTGCTTTCAAACTTGGACGAAAAATCAACAGAGCAAAAATAAAGGTTAAGTTCGTGAATGGAGGATATTCCCCCAAAGGGGAGGACTGGGGGGCAATTTTCAAAAAAACACGAAATCTACCTCTGCGCATTTTTTTTATTGTGTAATGGAATAGGTGTTTGTCTTCCAACTCACCTGATGGAAAGTGATGAGGAAGACGAAGATGGTATACGCCTATCCAAGAGAAACCTATTCACTCTACACTTGAATGTACCAAGATTATAATTGTCTGGAAAAATAAACGCAGGCAGTTCATTCCAGACCTTGGCCAGTCGAACTAAAAAGGAGCTGTCAAAACGTTTCGTTCGACTTTTTGGTGTATCGATAATGAAAGGGTGGAATGTCTATCTGCGTTTAGTCGTTCGATGAAGGAATGTAGAGGGTCCAATTAGTTCGAAGAGAGCCTTCGCACGCTCACCAAAGTGAATCCTATAGAAAACCGATAAGCAGGCGACTTTACAATGATGCTCAAGAGTATGCAGTGGCCTATTCGTAAGTACATTGTCGTTGATAAGCTCACGGGCTCTTCGTTTGACAGAGTCCAGTGCTTCAAGTTGGTATATTGCTGAGCCATCAATAAGGTGACTGCAGTACTCCATGCAAGATCGAACCTGGGCTGCATAAAGATTAAGCAGCTGTTCAGAGCATAAGTACCACCGGACCTTTGAAATTACTCTCAATTTCTTGGAAGCTGTATCTGCCATGGATTCGATTTGTTGACTGCAGTTAAGTTTGTACGTGATTGTAATGCTCAGAAGCTCTAGATGATCAGTAATCGGTAAGGATACATCTTGGAAACTGGGTGTAAGGTCGAAAGCACCCTTTATTGCCGAGGGCGGAAGAAACTTATAATTTATATATTACATGCAACACGTTCTCTTCAAGGTCATGAAAATGTTGAGAGAAAATAATATTTATTACCTGGTTATGTTATTATAACTAGAGTTATAACTATACAGGGTATTTCAAAAAGAAACACTTATTTAAATTACTGAAAGGGCATGATTCTAGCATGCAGTCACAATAAGAATTTTTGAAAAAAAAACTATCCGTTTACAAGTTATGACCTTTTGAATTTCGAGGTATTTTTACCTCCGTTTCTCTTAAAAGCAGGTGAAACGTGTAATGGTAAAGATTTTAAATCTTACATATTTTTTTATATTTTTGAACTATTCACTTAGTTATTGAGAAAATCCATAAAAAGTAACTTTAAAATTTCGAAGTTATTTTTTACGAATTTTCTTAGTAACGGAATGAAAAATTCCAAAATGAAAAAAAATATGTACGATTGAAAATCTTTCACTGTACACATTCCACTTACTTTATGAAAAACGGAGGCAAAAATACCTCGAAATTCAAAAGGTCATAACTTGTAAACGGATAGTTTTTTTTATACTCATTGTAACTGCATTTCACTGATTTAAATAAGTGTTCTTTTTTCAAAACACCCTGCAGTCAGTTTGGGCAGGGTTAGACGAGGCGAAAGTTTTCTTGCAGTCACAGCGCAGTGTCCACGTGGACGCCGCGTTTCATGTTATGGCATGATAGTATGTTAAGTTAATGGTGAATGTGGATTTTATTTACTGGGCAACAACATTCAAATTCCTATTAATCACGTAAAGGCGCGAAGGCCACGCGGGTGCCGCGCGGTAACCGCTACAACTGGATTGCTCTCTCTGATTTAAAGTGTATTTTTCAAAAAATAACACGTAACAACGTGGTCTAGAGACTTAAAGACCGCTTGTGTCTGTCTAAAGACTTAGAGACCGCTTGTGTCTGTCTAGAGACAGGCACAAGCGGTTGTCGCGCGGTGAACATATTGGGTGTTGGCGCGAATAAATTCGTCTGATATAAACACGCCCTAACACTATGCAAACAATTGAGGCAGAATAATAAAAGATAAGTACTAAAGGTATAACAATAATAAAAAACTTTATGGCATGTTCATGAAATGTTGCACAAACAACATCACAATAGAAACATCCTTTTTAATACACGCCTCCAAACGAACTAATATAAATAAAGGGAGAAAAGAGACAGGCGTAAACGCCCTGTGTTTTTGCAAGCCCTGTTATTTCTAAGAAGATACCAAATAAAGACTGTATTTCATGAAACATTTATGGGTGTTTGTTGAAATAAGAATGAATAAAGTGAAACAGGCCGAAGTCCTTTGAGTAAGTTTTTTGTAAGAGCTTATGTACACTTGTGCACGCAGTTCCATTAAAATATATATATTTCATTTATAATTTTCTTTTTTTACATTTTTGCCTCAGATTCGGATCAGGTCATTCCTGTTATCTAATTTATCTTGCAGTAGGTACTTAAAGTTTGTGTGATTATTAATTAAACATTAAATATATTGTTATAATCCATTCGGTAATTATTTTTGTATCCAATTTTATGATTTAACAGCAAGAAATATTCTTTTTGTTTAATACACAGCACAGTTATTTAAAATGATAAAGAAGAATATTAAGTAAATTGAAGTCGGAAAATTTTAAGAAAAAATGAATTTGGAAAACTTCCGATAAGTTTTTCAATTATTATTGTCTCTTACAAGTCTTTTTCTGGGTGACAACAACAACATGTAGGTATTAGTTCCATTATTATTTTATGTACATAAATAATTAATTACTCATTAGTAGCGGTTTATACAACAATATAATATCAAAAGTCAAGTGTAATGTCAATACTTATAAAAACACTTCTAAATATATTTTTTTTTTTTATGAAGGTAGTAACGAAATATAATTTGTAATATATTGACTTATATAAATACTAGCATCGCCCCGCGGTTTCACCCCCGTAAGTCCCGATCCCGTGGGAATATCGGGATAAAAAGTAGCTTATATGTTTTTTGTTATGTCGTTTGTTATGTGTCCAGATCTCCAGCTATCTACGTACCAAGTTTCATCGCAATCGGTTTAGTAGTTTAGGCGTGAAAGAGTAACAAACATCCATACATACATCCATACATCCTCACAAACTTTAACGTTTATAATATTAGTAGGATGCTAATAATATTATTTATTTTGCTGATGGACGCGACGCGATGGTTGCGGTTATATAGTCATTTTAATTTAGGGTGTAATTTATCTATAATATCTATGTATTTAGAAATATATAAGTATGTTTATCAACAGTCTAGTTACTATAGTACAGGTTCTGCCTAGTTTGGGATCAGACAGCCGTGAGGTGTGTCAAGTTATTATTACTTTAATTAAATTAGTTTTTATTCTACTCAACACAACAATCTGTCATGGATATGTAGCTACTCCTTTGCCTGAACTCCGGTCTCTGTGGCAGTGAAAAATTATCCATGAACCACTCTCACTCATTCTATTAGGAATCGGTTTATCAGAGTTGGGACACTAATCCTCCTTAATCTTGTGAAAACAACACTATCGGACCGCAATAAATCAGCAGCAAAATAAGGACACCAATTGTTTGAGTAAATATAGGCAACAATGATGTACTTATCCCGTTGATATACACACATACATGGTCTATAACAAGTCCAATATAGTCATGAATATCTGAGTCTATCTCATAAATTATTACATCGGCTACTTAAGCTCCTATAATGTTAATATATTTTAGGTATGAATGTATCCTCAAGTAGGCTTAAGAGTCTCATAGTTCACTGACACATTTATGAAAATATCAAGTATAATAAGTATCCTTTGTTGATTTCTTAACTCGAATTAAAAAGTAAATTTCACTTGCTTCACCCACCAGCAAAAACTTGGTCAAGTGTTGGTCCTGACCACACTTACCAACGAGTACTATCAATTACTGTTTTTAGAATTTTTAAACAGATTTCTATATAGCATCTTTAAACAGCTATGTACTTCGAATATAAAGTATTACTTATAGCTGCTATCAATGCTTACTTACAAACATGCAATCACGTACGCATTAATAATTCGTTTTCATCGCAATCAATTCTGCGAAACTTAATAAGAAGTGAGCGCTAGAAATTTAAAAAACATTCCACAGATTCCCAGTGAGTTTGTCAATTCTTTTTGTTTTCCATTTTCTATTTTGTTCTCTAATAGCAGGGCTCGATTGAATAGGTAGAAGGTATTCAGAAAGTCACAGTGGCACAGAGAAATGTTTCATCATAATAAAAATGTAAAACAGACGCCGAAAAATGCGTAGGACTTTTATTAGACTTCATAATCATTTGCGACGTGAAGATAGCTGAGGAATAACAACGAAATAGTTTCCTTGGCGAAAATTAAATTACACCATAAATACTTTACTCTCTGATGTTCCGTAATGAGAGAAAAAATGTACCGCATGAAATTTGCAAACCAGTTTTAAAAAACCAAAATATATTTTTCTTTCCTGATATTATATGATAGTTATGGCATCGTCAAAAGAAATCACTTAGATCTATTCGTATTTACCACCCATATATCATTATTAATCATTGTTAATTATTGTAATCTTTTACATTAACTTTGCCGTAAGCACTTCATTCCATACAGACATTTGTGTACCTGCAAAAGATATCAGGTCTGAATCACTCCGACAACAACGCTTATGAATTGGGAAAACATATATTTTTTTGAAGTGAAAACTTATTTAGACACGTTTATGCACTTTTACTATGGGGAAAAAAGCACTGAACTCGTGACCGTCACGCTAATAATACATATACAGATCCACTAGAGGGCGCTAATCTGAACACTGATTTCTGACAGCTCTTTATTCATTAATGTCACCAACCTATCAATGTGACGTTTTAAGTTCGTCGTTTCGTTTAAGTTTTCACTTCTGTCGGCATTCCCATGACTGCCTTTTTTTTTATCCAATGGGACTCCCAGTAATTATAAGTATAATCTTATATGATTTAGAATTTAAATAACTTACCCTTAGGAAAGAGTTGAACTACATTTATTTATTTATTTTGGTTTACTAAAAATCACCACCCGCAAAAAAGTGTCATAATACAAAATATAGCTATTTCGAGAAAACACAATTTTTATGCCAGTTAATTGAACAAAACAGCTCAGTGAAAAAGGGAACTTTGTAATAACGATGTTTTTACAGCTGACCAAATGCAACATTTGCTATTCAATGCTATAAAAATGTCAAAACGTACCTAACATGTGATATGACATATTTTTTGCCGGGTGGCGAAATGTAACAATAATACAACTAGGTTTAGAACATTGCATAACATTTCAGTTATTAGGAAAAAGTGCATGTATTTATTTTGGCACCGAACATGGTTTTTTCAAGAGGCACATTATCTTGTAACCGGCAGCGTGTAGGTATTTAAAAATATCTGTGACGTATTCCTTTCAGCTAGGAAGTTTTATTTCGGTCATAAAACGTCCATCAACTCAAATCCAACGACGGCACTGCATCTAAACATTTTTTTACAGAAATGAACTAATCCGAAACAAGCCATATGGCGTTCTTAGTCATATAATATTTTGTCAAGTATAGAATTTTTGAACACGATTTTGGTGAATACTGACATATAGAAACATGAGCGGAATACAAAGAACAACGAGAATACAGGACAAGCCTTATAATTCAATCAAATAAGGAACGAAGAATTCGTATACTGTGCTGGGCTATTTTTGATATTAGTAGGTCTATGACAAGTGACTCATGAAACTGACTGATAAACGATAATGAATAAGTGTATTTGTCGATGTATTCACATTTTTGAGTTCCTATCTCTCAAATTTCTACCTTTTTAAGTTTTACAGAAACAGCTATTTTCAATTATCGTGTTTGACGATCCATGTTGCAGACGTGCATAGATTGTTATATGTGATAATCCAAAAAGGTTGTCTGTAAGACATCACTTTAGGGATAAGACTACCCATTGTACTGATTATAATAATATAAATAATGAATAACGGTAGCCTATCACTTCCAGATCTACAATGAATTTTTTATCTATCTATCTGAAAGATTTTGTCTGTAATCTACAACCGTAATTACTAAAAGAACGAGGGAAGTAAAATGACGTAATGCTTCTATATCAAAACCTAAACACTCCGAATCCGACATGGAGACATAGAAATCTACTTTTAGACTGAGAAAGCCGATCGAACATTCATAGGCGTTCAAGGTCGAAGTGGTTCAATATAGTAATATAATATTTGAAGTGATGGAGCTAAACAATGACAATCATGCTCTATTATCTCCGAAGTGATTTATTAAAGATTTTACATAAATTTTGTTTTAACATTTTTTTTTTATGGTACAGGGGGCAAACGAGCAGACGGGTCACCTGATGGTAAATGACTACCGCCGCCCATAGGCACCTGCAACTCGAGAGTCACAAGTGCGTTGCCGCCCTTTAAGGTGGGAGTAGAAGAAGAGGGTGAGAGGGGGAAGAGTGGGAAGAGGGGGAGAGGGGAAAGACGGGAATAAGGGAGAGGGAAGGGTTAGGGCCTCCGGTAACCTCGCTCACGTGGTGAAATGCAATGCAAGCATTGCTTCACGGCCGGTTTTCTGTGAGGCCGTGGTAACGAGCGGAGTCGAGCCGGCCCATACGTGCTGAAGCATGGCTCTCCCACATAAAAGGTATGAATTTATGAAGGTAATGGGCCCAACATAATTTCATTTCATTTTTCTACAATTAGCGCTTATGACTGACTCTATTAAAAATATATAGTTTCAGGCTTTCTGCAATAAAAAATATACGGGCTAAAAAGAGTTTTAAGACCTCCTTAATAAAAAAATAAGCAGTCATGGGACTGCCGACAGAAGTGAAAACTTAAACGAAACGACGAACTTAAAACGTCACATTAGCAGATTGGTGACATTAATTAATAAGGAGCTGACAGAACTCAATGTTTAGATTAGCGCTCTCTAGTGGATCCATATAATATATGTATTAGCGTGACGGTTAAGAGTTCAGTGCTTTTTCAACATAGCAAAAGTGCACAAACGTGCCTAAAGAAGTTTTCACTTAAAAAAAACATGTTTCCTAACTGACAGACTATAAAACTTTCAGACTACAGAAAGAAAGATTTTATGACCTGAGCGTTATTGAGCATGCCCGACGCTGTATATATAGACCAAGTGATTATACACTGTTCAGTATGTGGTGGATACTCGTACATATTTATATTTTATTTAAATAGTTACTAATTAATAACACACTTTTTAAACTTTCTTTTCAATTCGAGATTTAAACAATAAGCTGCGCCCCGCGGTTTCACCCACGTAAGTCCCGATCCCGTGAAAATATCGGGATAAAAAGTAGTCTATGTGTTAATCCAGATCTCCAGCTATCTACATACCAAGTTTTTTTGTAATAATTTTATCAATTACAAAATTACAATTGTAATTAAATTCTATACAACATACACATTAAAACTAATTAAAAATATATATATGTATATATATCCGGGCTATTTACATGCATGCGTCATAAAATTATTTACAAAAAAAATCTATTAAATATTTTTAAACAAGTTTTTAGAATTAATTTAATTGTTAAATAAAATTAAAAATTGGTCAGGCCTCCTTGGGGAAGAATTACGAATTTACGTGAAGTTAAGTAACTATTTTGGGAGCTTTAAAGCGTCTGTTAAGCAATACGGCCGACGGAAAGTGTCTGGGGGGAGTATTGTCGACTTATTTTTAACGATATTATCTAAAATATACGTGAAAATCAGCTAGGAGAATATACGTGAGGTAAGTAATGTTTTTATGTACCTTCATTACCTGATACCTGGAAATTGGCCGTCTAACCAAGCTAGCAGGTAGGCATGCGATCATAGTACATACTGACACTATACAATCGTCCACATTTCGTTCGTCAGAAAATACGTGACGTCTGGCGGCCCTGGGATCTTGGACTATAAATAATATAAATATATCCGGTATGTATAGAAGTCCGGTAAGCCAAGTATTACCTATATACCCATTGAGCATGTCGATTGTATGTGGAAAATATTGAACAAATAAATAACCATCAGTTGACTAACCCATTGGTGTAGTGGTTTCAATAACCACTACACCAACAGGCCAGCTGAGGACAGCTGTTCACTGAGCCAGAGCTCGTGGGTTCGATGCCGACCCAGGACAAATTATTGTGTGATGAGCATGATCATTTGTTCTGAGTCTGGGTGTCTGAATTTATTTAAAATGTATGTATTAGAAGTATATAAGTATGTTTATCAGCAGTTGCAGCAACTGCCTAGTTTGGAATCAGACGGCTGTGTGTGAGATGTGTCCAGTTATTATTAATATTTAAATTCTGTAGTCATTGTCATACATGCCAACCCCATCGTACATACACACTATCCTAAAATGATATGAACACCTAACTCCAAAGGTAAATATTTGGCTCCACTAAGTGAATTTATTTAGGTTAACCTTAACAAAGGCACAATATAATATTGTTATAATATTGCCAAAGCTACCGCGGGCGTTTAAGCAAAATAAAATTTCCCTAGGGAGGTCTTACACGAGTTCTTTCCCATATGGCTTTCGACGTCTGCGTAAGCGAGTATACTCGTATGTATATAAAAGGGTAATCCAGACATCTGAATTATTTAGAATTTAAAAATATTAATCCACAAACTTTGTACCACGTTTAGATTTAGAAATAATATAAAACATTTGAAAATATATAAATATTGACTTACGTAATTCCCCAGTTAGTATGGTAATTGGCAAATATAAGCAACCTGCCTATATCCGTTTAGATTATCCGCAATGTTTCAGACAGTTTTCTTTGTAATTTTGATAATTTCATAAGAATGTTTCAGATAGTTCCATTTTTGTTTTTTAATTTATTTAATGTTACAGAGCTTTACCTGCAATTAATTGGAAAACAATGACCTGAGAGAGTTTATCTGCACCGACCACCATAAGCGTTTTGTGTACTAATATAGCAGTGTTTTAGATGATGACGTGCTACTGCGTCGTCAGCAGATCGAGACTCTCAAATGTACTCGTACATCGTAGACTATAACTTTTACTTATAAGTGAAATAGAGAAACTAGCTGCGCCCCGCGGTTTCACCCGCGTAAGTCTCGATCCCGTGGGAATATCGGGATAAAAAGCCTATGTGTTAATCCAGGTCTCCAGCTATCTATATACTAAGTTTCATCGCAATCGGTTCAGTAGTTTTTGGGTGAAAGAGTAACAAACATCCATACATCCATACATACTCACAAACTTTCGCGTTTATAATATTAATAGGAAGTATTTATTTATATCTTCTAATATTATAAATGCGAATATGAGTTTGTTTAATACGCTTTAAACACTCAATGATGATCGGCATCATAATATTTTCGAAAACGGACAAATAATCTAGAAAATAGTACTGTTTTTGACTGATAGAGAAATTTCTTTTACGGGAGCGAAACCGTGGGCTAAAGCTACTTAAAAATAAAAATAATGCCGTACCTCAGAATAGTAACAGTTGAGTCTGTAATATTAATAACGAAAACTGTATCTCAAAGCCACACATTACTTGACAAAAAAACTTTTCTTTAAATGTGGAAGTGGTGCCCGTATTTTAACATCTTCCTAAATTACTAACAAAAAATACATAAACTGCATAACTTGGGGCAAAGCTTAAAGCAACGAATCATTTCTGATGAACTGAAAGTCCCTTGTTTCAATCACCCACGCGCGTAGGTAGAACAAAAATAATTACTTGTCCAAATTCAATAAGAAATATCTAACTTACCAGTATAGGTGTGTGAGATATATCAGTAAAAGATTTAGCTTTCCTAATAAATGATTTAAAATGTTTTTTTATTAATAAAAAACATTAAGTTATATATTTTTGTTATTTTATATCTCCAAATAAAAGGCTGTATTTCTTCTCTCATCTTCCTTGAGTTCCCAACTTTTGAAAATTTCTCAAAGTTTCAGATCCACTTTGCCAAATTAATATAAATACATATTCTATACGGATCACTTTTTAACTCAAAGTTTACAGACTCCTTTTTTCTTGTTTATGAATAGAAAATGATTTCTTTACAATGGCTCTAAAGTGAACATCTGTATTGATCATTAGAATCAGATTTCAACAAAGGTGACGAAGTATATTTAACCAGTTCGTAACGCATTCCGAACAAACCGCGTACAAAGATCACGGCAATAAAATCACACTTTCCACTAACAAATTTACAGTTGTTGTATATGGTAAAGTAAGAGTGCTTGATTCTAAGAATATTTCAAAGCTGTTAAAAAAAGATCACATAAATAACTCTATCATAGTCTCTGTATTGAATTTTACGAATATTTTTGCAGTGACCGTCCGACATAAAATATAATCAAAAAGTTCATGTCAATGTGTTCTCTATAAACGAAGAAACTTTATCTAATATTATACACAACTTAGAATAACATCATCAGCAATTGTTAAATACCAATGACAAAACATCGACGGTGCCGTTGCATCGTTGATGTTTGTACAGTCACCAAAAGCTGCTCTTCTCCGTGAAGAGCAGTCTACGTTAGATATCACTCTATCCGGGGCTACTTCGGGAATTAAAACTGTTTATTTACTTACACAGCGCATTCAGCTCGCGGCTTTACTCACGTAAATCGGACGATAGTTTGTTTTAGCTAGAATTTACCGTCTTTGAGTGAAAGCTCTTTCTGCATACTTTTTAAGTTAAGATTTCTTCCTTTTCCTGTTCCTTCACTTTGGCGAACTGCGTTAAGGGCTGGACCTAGTGATTTCCATGCCAGCAAATATTGTCATGCTATTGTCTTAAATAAACCCGAGAACTTGAATCTGTCCTGTCCAAACGCATATTTGTATGGTTACTACAGAGTTCGTAGCGATTTGAATGTGATGTTATTTAGCCGTTGCTATTTTAAAAGATAAAACTTGTAGAAGCAGTCATTAGCGTGTTCAAACAAGGAAAGTAATAATGATTATTTTAATTATTATTTTGCTGCTTAGCAAAATAATTATCTGATACAGATATACATATAATCTTATGTAAAGAAATAGATAAAAAAAATTTAACGATATTAGCTTTACCTTCAACAACAATGCTAAACGGAACGGCTAATTACGGCCATGTTTTGTTGAAGGAAATATCAGAATTTATTCTATTATACACCATTTCGCCTTGGGCGTTTTTGAAAATAGTAAGGGAATGTTACGTTGGATTCAAAGGAACGCGTATTGTGTGCAGCCATGTAACATGAATTTTGTTTGTGAGTAACAGAAACATAAAAGACTTTAGTTCAAAGGGAATATTTTTTGTTTTTTATATAGAGGCTATTAAAGTAGGTCTGCTCATTATTCCTAGTTGTAAATAGCCTCTGCAGTATATAAACTTAATATCTTAGGAAAATACCCGTGTTGTTACCTAGTATTACTTGCCTAGTTTCATTTATGAGTAGGAATATAGTTAGAGGTGACAGGCGGTTAAGAACCTATCCCCTAACCTAAAATATTAGTTTATAAACAGTAGTAGGTATAGACACAGTATCAAATGCCTTGGAGAGGTCAAGAAATAAACCAATAACCTTAGACGCTCTATCGAGCTGTGTGAAACAGCACACACGGTTTCTGTTAGATCGAGCACGGTATCTTCAGTAGATTTATTTTTCCTAAAACCAAATTGAGTTTTGGCAAGGAGATAATTTTTCTCTAAATAACTAATAAGTCGTTTATCTAACACCTTTTCTAGCAATTTGGAAATGGTACTGAGTACTGATATGGGTGCATAGTTTATATTACTGTTTCGATCCCCACCTTTATGAATCGGACTAGTAATGTTTTTTTAAAGATACCTGATAATGATTCACCGGAAGCCCTAACCCTTCCTTCCCCCCTCTCCTCCCCCCTCTTCCCCTCTACCACCTTTCTCCTACTCCTACCTTAAAGCCTGGCAACTCAATTGTGACTCTTGAGCTGCAGGTGCCCATGGGCGGCGGTAGTCATTTAATATCAGGTGACTCGTCTGCTCGTTTGCCCCCAATACCATAAAAAAATCAGGGAATATGCCTTTTTCTAAGCATAGATTGCACAGGTGTGTAAAATAAGGGGTAAGTTCTTTCTTAGCAGCTTTTATTACCGCTACAGGTATTTTATCTACTCCTACTGCATAGTTACTACGTAGACATATAACAATTGTTTCAATTTCTGACTAAATGGAAACATTAAAAAAGTGTGAGTACTTACGTCTGCCTCTTCAAAAAAGTTGGTACAATATTAAACAAGTATTCCAATAAAATTATACGCAAAACACTCTATTAAGTTCAAATACAATGAATGACATAATTTAACTCTCGTTTGAGCTCAAATCATATTTTCCACCCAAACTACAATGAAAATGCTGTTCTATCAAAATACAAAATACAGAGCGTCTCTAAAACTTTTTCGCACCGTTATTTGCACGTCGACGGTTTCCAGTGTTGATTATTTTAATGAGCCGGAACTTCCATTGCTGAGGCTTGTTTGTCCTCCTCGATGTATTAATTACGTTGCAGAGCTGAGAATAGTAGAAATCCAGACAACAAATGGACGTACTGCCTATTTTCCTCTCAGGTTTTAACCAGCCCTGCTTTGATTGGTAGAAAAATTGTTTGTTGTGTTTGGGTAACTAGCGTTGGCTACTAAGATTAGTAGTAGTAGCCTACTCATCGAAGTAGCCCAGGCTTATATATGTTTTATTTATAAAAATGATAAATGGAAAGGTGGGGTCATATTTTAGGGTCATTTCGTAGACCCCGTGAATAACGAAAAGCGCTAACAATTTTACAAAAATTCGTAATTTTTGAATACAGAAATCTTAATTTGATACAGAAAAAAAAAATTTAAAATTGACCGATAAAGCTAATATTTCGTATGAGAGAGGGCTGACATGAATGAAACTATAGGTATTTTATACCATGGATTTTGATGGTTGTCCAGATTTTTCTAAAAATGTCTGCATAAAAAATAAAAGCACTAAATCATTGAAATTGCATAATTTAGATTTGAATAATTTAGTTGCAAGATTAGGCCATGTACTAAGAAGTAAAGTTAAATAGAAGCTCAATGACGTAGTAGTAGACGCAGTAGTAATAATGACGTAGATTCAATTAATGGAATCCGGATTGATTCAGACTTTGAACTTTTTTCGCTGATAGGACATTCTAAAACGTAATACGAAATTCAATTTCTACGTTCTCCAGCCCCCATTAAATCAAACTCATTACTCGTTTTCTTGGCATTTGATTTCTTTTATTATTCGTCCTAGTTTCAGCCACTGCGAATTGTAAGGAGTACTTAGTAAATAATACTTAAAACTCTAAAAAAGTACTAGATATTTTACCTTTCCTAATTAACGTAGCGCATGTAATAATGTACAAGTACATTTGTGTAGCCAATATTCGACAAGTTGTGTATTTAAAATTCAAAGTATAGTCACCGTTCTTGTGTGTTATATAGCATCGTCTCCCGTAAAAGAATATGCTATAAACTTATAAAAAAATATATTAATAGTTATAAAACGAACGCATCTAAATACATGCATGCATGAGTGTGTCTTTACATATATGTAAATGCTTTATAATAATTATGCACCCCGCAACCAAAACAAGTGAAAAGAGAATTTGAACAAGGGGTTTTAATTGCTTCACTGATGGGTTCGTGCCGGTGTAGTAATTGATCTTTCTACGTGGTTAGACAAGGTTTTGCATGACTGGCTTCTGCTTTCATATGATGAAACTCTTCCGTGAATTAATAGTTCTGAGGATTTTCGAGCAATATCGTGATTTATTTATTACAAATTTGAGGTGTGGTTTATTTGGACAATTTACTTATTTTGTTACTAAGCCTGGCCCTAAAAATATTCAAATTCATCTTAAGAGTTTATTTCAATAATCTTCTTCTTCTTCTGCTGTGCCTTTTCCCATTTTATCTGAGGTTGGCCCTCCTCGTTGTAAGGAGCCAAGACAGTCTGTCTTGGGTTGTCTGGTCGTCGATCTGAGCTTGTTCCAGATCTTTTGAAACGGTTGTCCACCACGTAGTTTATTTCAATAATATTTGATGTACATTAAATGCATCATAATTATCATTCCTATATACTACGTGAATTAGTACCATTAATAATTACTGGATCACACAATAAGTGATATACCTAAAAATACATATTATGTACGGGACGGTACAAATAATAAATATTAATATTCAAAACTTAAATAGTGACAAGTTGTCTATGTTGACCATTTCTATGGATACTAATAATAAGATAATAATTTCATGCAGGGGAGCCAAGTTTCACCCAAGCTTAGAGGTTCAATACCGCTGACAAGATGTAATGAAATTAGGTCCTATTCTAATTGGAGCGAGCACCGAGATGAAATGCTGTTGAATATTATGTTCATGCAGACAATACCAAGTTAAGCCCTCATGTTAGTGTAATCTATAGTGTTGGCCACACCTGGCACCTTCCGATTTTAGTGGTGAGTCGACGGATATACCCGAATACATTTATTTTTAACTCTTATAGATTGGAATTTCAGTTTAACGCAGTAATTACGTGATAGTGTCATATATATATATATATATATATATATATATATATATATATATATAATACTTATGAAAACATGTATGTTAGAAAAAATCTTCATCTCTTTACAAAACGGCGTGAAAGACATAATTATGTTACTAGAGATGGACACAAACTAGTTCAACCAAAATTTAGGTTAGCAAAAGTGCAATCATCTTTTATGGGGTACTGCGTTAAATTCTATAATAAAATACCTGATAATATTCTTCAACTAAGTGAGAAGAAATTTAAAACTTGTATAAAATGCACGCTATGTAAACGAGCATATTATAAACTAGATCATTATTTAGATGATAAAAATGCTTGGCAAAATGCCGGTCCTGCTCCGCTCCACAGTCACACTGTCAATGAGATTTATTGATATTTTGATTATTATTATTATTGACATTGTAAATTTTAAGAACATTGATGTTATTTATACACTGTTGACATTGTAGTTATGATACGCTTTTTACTTCCTGTTAATTAAAAAAAAATTTGAATTGTACATGTGAGAACTGTGTAGTCACAAGTTTTATGTTAATTCTCTATGTTGCCTAGCAGTTCTTTTCCATTTTAGACAAATATCATTGTCCTCACATTAAATTGCGCTTATAAGCAATGTAACAAATAATTTGTAAAAAAAAACAAACATGTTGGAAAAGAGTGTCCTTGGAGTTTCTTGCCTGTTCTTCTCCATAGGATCTACATTTTGGAACAGGCAACTAGCTTCACGACCTACTTATACTGACTGACTCCTCCTGACAATTTAAAAATACCTACAATGGGTTTACTTGAAATAAATAATTTTGATTTTGATTTTGTCTTTCCTGGATACATGATAAAAAAATGTGTTAAAAATATTCTACAACTGTTGTTTGTTACAATGGTGTATTTCTTTGCTTGAAACCTTAAAAGCAGATACTCTTTAGGTTTTATGAAATCCATCGGACTTCAGATAGGTTACATAATGATACGAAATTCGAGAGCTGAATAAAAAAAGTACCAATTTAAATGGAAAGACAACTGCTTACCTCTAAGAAATAAATTTACCAAGGGTTTAGGTAACTAGATTCCTTATACAGAATTATTTTGTCAAAAAGTGTTCTTTATAGATTTAACACTTTGTATGTAAAAGCTGTGTGTTTCAGAAATAAAATATGTATTCTTTCTTTCTTTCTTTCTTATTTTCGTAATTAAATTCAAATAGTAGTCAGCCTGTTGGTCTAGTCGTTAGTGATCCTGACTGCTGAGCACACACAGGACACATGATTGCTCATCAGTTTATCTAAAATATGTATGTATTTAGAAATATATAAGTATGTTTATCAGCAGTCTGGTTACCATAGTGCAGGCTCTGTCTAGTTTGGGATCGGACGGCCGTGTGTTTCTCAAGTTATTATATTATTTTATATTATATTAAGAATACAGAAAGATAACTTTTTATAGTCATCAACGCATTCTACTAAAATATAAGTGAAGCTTAAAGCATTGAATTCATTGTAAGTAATGCGACATAATCTAAGGACAGAAAATTCATATTTCAGCATTTTGGAATGAGATTCAATTTTGCAGGTAAACTATAGGTGTAGTAACATTTACATAGTATTGCGTGAATTCCCCAAAACCTTTATATGCCTCCGCATTTTCGAAGATTGCCTAGACACACGAACTAAAGTAATCCACTTTCTTTCAGTCATTTTCTATTTGCAAAAACATGTATTGATATATTCTATTATGTTGTTCTAGATCGGCATGAAAATGACATGATATGCTACTAAAATAAATTTTATTTCTGGAGGTTATGTGCCCAATATTGAAGCAAATTTAATTTGTATCATAACTTGTACTATCTTATACGATCAAATTATTTTCTTCTATTCTTAGCCAACGTAAAATGGAAGCCTGAAGGTTAATGGCCGAAGATGTAAAGTTTTATGACTGAAATTGTTTGTTGGTTGCAATAAAATTTAAATAGGTCTATTTAAGTACAGGGGGTCTTACATCGATAATATAGACAGCTTAAAATTCTGCATATTTGATAATTTTAAATCTAGATGTCATGGCGGAATATTTATGATGTAGGAACACTGTCGTAGTCACGGAGGTCGCTGAGGCATTAGTCTATCACTAATCTTAACGTTCGTATCTTGACGTACCTTTTTTGTATCTCTGAATTTGTTCTTATCAGAAAACTTGGTTTGGTTTAGAATTCCGTCGAGTCAAGCAACATACCTGACAAACAAATTGAAAGAAGAAGAGAAGAAGGAATAAAAACTTGTGTGAAGAACCACGTAATCTACGTTACCATGTGGTTATAGTAAGGACGATCCGTTAGCCGACTAACGGATCGTCCTTACTCTAACCACTAAGTCACTAATGATTAATATATCTCGCAATATTTGGCAATGAGTGATAGATGATTTGGCTTCATGTTAACAAGAAAATAAGATATTTATGAAAGTTACTTTCTCAAATAAATAATTATTTATCTGAGAAGTAAGTGAAGTGAATGGTTATAATCATTATCTTGAATGACTTGGGCATCCAGAGTTACGTTTTTTATTTGTTATCTTAACTTTAACTTCAACATTCATCTCAATAACTACAGCTACGAAACGGATAAATCTTACCAAAAATAATACTATCAAATTTAATATTAGTGAATGACATTTTTTTTTTTTTATGGTATAGGGGCAAACGAGCATACGGGTCAACTGATGGTAAATGACTACCGCCGCCCATGGGCACCTGCAACTCGAGAGTCACAAGTGCGTTACCGCCCTTTAAGGTGGGAGTAGGAGAAGAGGGGAGGGGGGGAAGAGGGGGAAGAGGGGGGAGAGGGGAAGGACGGGAATAGGGGAGAGGGAAGGGCTAGGGCCTCCGGTAACCTCACTCACGCGGCGAAATGCAATGTAAGCATTGCTTCACGGTCGGTTTTCTGTGAGGCCGTAGTAACGAGTGGAGTCGAGCCGGCCCATATGTGCCGAAGCATGGCTCTCCCACATACTAGACTTACGACGAAATGCCGTAAGTTTATAAGGACCTAGTTAATTTTCTTAATTTGGTCACATTTATACCTGGCAAGATTTTTACAATTCCTATTTGCTTCTAACTGGTCTCTCCATAAAACGTATATCTGTAAATACACACACAACACAAATTATTTCGGTTAACCTTTACTCATCGTCACAAGTCTTGTTTTCAGAAACTACCCACACAGTTTGAGCGGTACTTAAATATCCTAATGTAAAAAGTAAGCACAACTTTCTCCTCACATGACACTCAATTTTGAGGAGAACGTTGTGCTTACTGAAAAGTTTAGGTAAAAAATAGTCAAGGAAACGAGAGCCTTTCGAACTTTATTTAACCCGGAAAATTAAAATATTCGATTATAAGAGTTGTTGATTTATTTAAGGTAAAAGTTTACAATATTTCTCGATCATAATGACAAATATTACAACGAGGGGCACAATGAAAGG
The DNA here is from genome assembly GCA_963859945.1 of Euplagia quadripunctaria. Lineage (NCBI taxonomy): Eukaryota > Metazoa > Arthropoda > Insecta > Lepidoptera > Erebidae > Euplagia > Euplagia quadripunctaria. Next base: position 5,170,888 of record OY982569.1, on the reverse strand, counting down.
GGCTTTCTTAGACACAGACAATCGCATCGGTACTGTTAACGGCTACTTCAATCGATTAATTACGTCGACTTGGTCAACGTGACTTTTTTAGAATAATAAATTCACACAGTACAGTAGAGTACACTACAGTACTAAAGAAAGGCTTCAGTAGTTATTTTTAAATTAAATTGTGTGTGTGTGCGGTGACTTCGCCGTTGACTTAAATCAATTAAGTACAAGACATTTATATTTAAGTATGGATTTTCTCTTCTAGTCCTTTTATTAAAGAGCTGCAGATCGCTCGATTATTAATTGATTGAAAAAAAAGTTAAAGTAATTAAGACATAACCACGACTCGAGATTTTAGCTGTAAGAGGCAGCATAGTGACTTAGTCAACGAGACTTCAACCGTTTGTACTGTTAGCTTGTAGCTGGCAACCGTCACTATATTCAATATTATTACTCGAGCCATTCATTCAATCGATCATTGAATCGATCATCCACCGTTCTTTTACTCAATACATTTTAGCAGCCGTCACTTCTGCTTGAGACGTCGATGTGAAAAGTAGTATTTTGACTGGATTATTGTTGTGAGCATGTAAGTACAAGATGTGACTATGTTATTAGAAGTATGTAATACTTGATGGATTAGGGAAAGGAAATAATTACATATCGAAGGGTCTGAGGCGAATTGATTCAAGCGCCACATTCGACGATATTGAGTTATATACATTTATTTATTTATTTATTTATTTATTTATTTGGCTCACCAACAATTGAATACACTAATACAATGATATGAGATACATCCAATAGACTTATAACTAGTGTAACAATTTCTTACAGGTGAGCACATCATGCACTACTTATTTGTTGAAATACATGAAATTACATTAGAGATCTTAATTAGACAGCGAACATAATGATGTTTTTTATATTAAAAATAGATTTACAAAGTTAGAATTGCAGTAGGCCCAAACGCGGATGCTATTACAATATTTTGTACATAGTACTTCTGAACTTACTTAGCGGGTCAGAGTGCACATCGACGAGATCACTGCAGCTGTTTAACAATTTACAGAGGCGGGGGATAGGAGAATTAGCACCAAGGACAGTTCTGCGAAGAGGAGGATGTAAGGGAGTTATGGGAGCTCTTGGATATTTCGTGGGCACACGGATTTTTATCCTGCTCAATAATTGGGGACAGTCAATTTTGTGTCTCAAAATTTTAAATAAAAAAACACAATCCAGTAAATCCCTCCTCTTTTGTAGGGATATCATCTTAAAATGCAAAAGTCTCTCCTTATATGACGGTTTCTTTTTGGCTATTCCGGAAGCATATGCTAAATGCCACAGAAATCGTTTTTAAACCCTTTCCAATCTTAATGTATGGGTGGCATAATGAGGTCTCCATACAGTGCTACAATATTCTAGTGAGCTACGGACCAAACAATTGTAAAGCAAAATTTTAGTCTTACTGTGACGGAAACAAGTTACATTCCTGATAACAAACCCAAGCATTCTTGAAGCTATTTTGACTACATTTTCGATGTGAGGAATAAAGGTTAACTGTCTATCGAATAAAACTCCCAAGTCCCTTATCTGTTCCACTTCTTGTATTGAGTTGCGACAAATATAATAAATAGATGATTTTAATTTTATTTTTCTAGTGAATTTTACGTGGTAGCACTTGCTGATATTTAAACTCATGGCATTATCATTACACCACTGTACTAACATGTCGATATCTTTTTGGAGCAACTCAACATCTAGATCCGATTCAATTACTCGGCAAAATTTTAAGTCGTCAGCGTACATGTAGCATTCAGAGAATTTCAACCTATTGGGGAGATCATTAATAAAGAAATTAAATAAAACTGGGCCAACATGTGATCCCTGGGGGACGCCAGAAGTGACATTGTAGGAGTTAGATTGGTATCCATTGAGGGCAACAAAGAAGGAACGACCGTCGAGATAGGATTTTAACCAATCAAAAAGAGAGCCACCGTTGTAATCAGCGATTTTTTCTGCGTCTTTTGGTCTGGGTTTCATGAAACTTATCAAAATGGCGCTTAAGTCAATTCACCCCAGACCCGTCGATATATTTGTTGGATTTACGTGTGGAGAAGATTCTTATTTACTAAACCCTGTCCTGAGGTGCAGATAATATTCACTCTAAACTTTCTTTTTCATTTAATATTAAACTTATAGTAACTTAACTTATAGACTATTTCCCCATTGCGGGCTGCTGAGATATTTAAGTGAAAATAAAAATTGAATTACATTTATCCAATAAATCACACTTAAATAACATGTGTGTTGTACGATTTATAAAGAGCAAATCAGTTATGACTTATAAAGTTCAATAGGTTATATTTTGCTTTATTTCTTTAATAATAAGATATTTTTGCTATGCATCAGTATTCACAGCTCCCGGTTGAATCACTATAGAAAAACAACACGTAAAGCCGCTCAGCGATAATCCGAACGAATTTCGTTGAATCACTGCATCGGTACGTGGATGTGGTAGCGTTACGAAGAAAAAAACATACACAACATAAGAAGAAATCGACTTATGTTTTATTGCACCGTGTTTATTTTATAACGTTTATAGGTCAATTCTATGATCAAGAATAGGGTCTGTATTTTAATTATGTTATTGAAGAACCGTTTTGGGTAAAGAAAGCAGTGGGACAGCTTAACGATAAGGCTGAAATCGACAGATTCAGTTGAATGTTTGGAACTCAAATGTTAATTCTAATGTAATTAGGAAAACAAGGTCATTAAGACGTCATTTCAGAATTGACCAATGCCAGAAAGCAGTTCAGTTCCATTCCATAATTTTCGTTGCAATCAAATGTTTTATTTAAAGGTAAATATATAACAACACTTCAAAACGCTTTTTTATGTAATGTACCATTTTCCAACACGACAATACCTTCTTCACTATACAGTTATCACTACATATTATAAAACAAAGTCCCCTGCCGCGTCTGTCTGTCTGTCTGTCTGTTCGCGATAAACTGAAAAGCTATTGAACGGATTTTCATGCGGTTTTCACTAATAGACAGAGTGATTCATAAAGAAGGTTTAGGTGTATAATTTGTACCTGGGCGAAGCCGGGGCGGGTTGCTAGTTATAAATCAAAGTCCCCCGCCTCGTCTGTCTGTCTGTCTGTTCGCGATAAACTGAAAAACTACTGAACATATTTTCATGCGGTTTTCAGTAATAGACAGAGTGATTCATGAGGAAGGTTTTGGTGTATAATTTGTACCCGTGCGAAGCCAGGGCGGGTTGCTAGTTTATTATATAATCACCAAAATGCAATTCTATAATAATAATGTTACTCTTTTACTTTAATAATTATAGTTTAAAAAACTAAAAAACACGCTTAATAGAATATTCAACTAAAAAAAAATAAAAAAATTAATCGAATTATTGCATTGTCATCGGTCGTTGACAGGTGTGCAAAATTTCAATGAAACCTGGCCGTTTAAAGTGGGTCAAACTCGTGCCCAAAGGAGTCGGTAACAAACATACATACAACATAAAGCGTGTAAAAATCACTATTAAAACAAATCATTTCTTTGCGTAAAACCATTATTATTTTCTAAATTGGAATAGAAAACGAACTTTTTCAAGGTTATCACAAATTGCGTACTCAAGTGATCTGAAATCGAAATCTAGATTCAAACATCATTTCGTTTGATTGGATTTTGAGAATAGTTTTGTAATAAATGAAATGATCAATTCAAGAATCTTTACTCAAACAGCAATTATTTAAACAGTAACTACGACTATTCAGTCACGTTCAGTAATTCTAATGGTACTTTTACAACGGCCATAGCTGGCCAAACAAAAAGTTTCTGTCTTAATAACAAAAAAAAGATACTTGCAGTTTTAGTATAAAAATATAGAAAAACAGAAAAGCGGTCATTTATTTGAATAAATGTGAGTTTTATGAAATAGGCTAAGCTATTACAGTAGATTTTAACGATTATCGAATAGATTTGAAAGAAAAATGATTATCGAGGAAACAAAGGTTTTTTTCTGCGCTCATATGTACATATATGTATATTAAAAGCGTTTATTTCTGTTTGAGCGTTACTGTATTTCTTTATTCAGTTTACTCACTTGAATGACAAGATTGTATGATATTTTTAATACTATTACTGTACATCATTTCAATTAAATTCAGATTCAGATTTGATTTTGATTGGCCTTTGTCAGCGAAAGCGTTGCTGTTCTCCACTTGTATTTGATTGTCTTTTGTTCACTTTTCGATTTTTAAACTTCTAAAAGCCAAATATTCAGTAGCATAAAAAAAAACTAACGTGATATTTGCATGATTTATAAGGTTAATGTTTAGTGAATATAATAAAATATCTCTATTCCAATGAAATATTTTGCCTCCAGGGAGATAAAAATTTATATCCGCTAGATTACACAAAGTATTTGTTATTCTGTTTCCGGAGCCACAAATGGGTTTTATAGATTTCAGAAGACGTTTATATTCATAAATGGACATGTTATTTTGGCAACTGTTATGAAAGGTCGTTGCCCCGAACTGTCAACGGCAGTGCTATTGAGTAGTTTGACGATAATTACGTACCTTTCGATGATATTGTGTCAATAAAAAAAAATTACATTCATTCCAAATGACTTAACATCGTGGACTGAACTGTGAACGTATATCTAATGAATGCTTTATATTGCTAAGAATATTATACCTACAAAATATGTGTACCTAATCAAAAAATACTTTCCTACGTTTATGTGTGATATCTAAAATAATCATTGTATCCAATTATGTATATGTATTTAATTATTGATTAATTTTTAATCTTTTCCACTTTTATGTAAGTTTTGATATCGTGTGAATAACTGAAACATAATTTTGCCTACACTAAGTTCATATTAAATAAACAAGATACTAAGATCATACGAGACACCTTCATAACAAAATTACGTGTCTTGTTTTATTCGAGTCGAAATTTCAAAATAAATATTAAAAATGTTTTGAACTGTTTAATTCGTATTAGGGGTACATAACAATATTTTATAGGCTCACTTAACTCTTTTTACATTCAAAGGCCTTAAAACCTAATCTAGCTTTTTTAGTAAACTTAAACAGACGGTTGTTTACAAATTTTAATATTTTTTTTGTTTTTTTAGTTGTTGTGCACCACGAGTTACATACCACTATACAGTGTAGTACATCCCATAGTTGTCTGTCTGTAAGAGATCGCAGATTGCGATAAGGCCACCCGCTGTACTGTTACTTGAAGTTATATTTCTAGATTGTGTAATACTTTTTTGGTGTGCAATAAAGAGTACCTAATTCTTCTCTGGATCAAAAGCATAATATCTATAAAAATATGTAATATCATAATAGTATAATAAAATCAATAAGTCACACATTACTAGTATTCTTCTTAACCCCTCCAGCTTAGCGTAACACTTGTGTGGGGTGGGATAACTGGGTGGGGTTCGCAAGTCCGACGCCTTAGCCATTACTCTACCGCCGCTTGTTAAATCATCAATAGTGACTTTGCGTTTCATAACAGCGATTCATAATAATTTTATATGACAAAGAAAGAGGATATCGTGGGAGAGCCATGCTTCGTCACGTATGGGCCGGCTCGACAGGAGTGATACCACGGCTTCACAGAAAACCGGTAGTGAAGCAATGCTTACATTGGTTTTCGCCGAGTGAGTGAGATACCGGAGGCCCTAACCCTTCTCTCCCTCCTCTTCCCCCCTCCTCTTCCCCCCTCCCTACCTCTACTCCCACCTTAAAGAAAACATCCACATACATTTATGTACGGCGATAATTAACGAGAGCTTGTGAAATATGGACACTTTTAAATGATATATTTTATTCCCTTGTGAAAATGCAAATACAAACTGGTTTAAGTAATCGGGTCATAAAATCCAGGGTTTTATAAAAACGCTTATTTGTATTCCGTTGAGGCAATGGCAGCGTTTGATATATAGGTATAAAATTGAGATTTTGACCTAGAATGTCTTGGCAGTTCATAACTGAAGTGGGTGACTAAAGATGAGTGGGTGACATCACTCATTTAAAATTTGAATTGTACTCGTAGATTTTTTTGCAAAGACAATAATTTATTTGTCATATATTTAAAAAATTGTCTTAAATGTGACTTTCATTTGTCTTTGACAAAATAACATTGAAACTTAGAACTTACTAAGATTGAAGCTTAAAGTATAAAGAATTACGTTCGAATATCTAATATACATTATTGTAGTATTCCTTAATAACGAAATGACATTTTACCATAACAATTTTATTAACATACACATAATCTACGTATCTACGTACGTAGATATAAATTTTAAACCAACAGGATGAATTTTTTCTTGTGGAAATGAAGTGTTGTTGAGCGAGCGTCTTGAGTGTAGTAAGAAAATACAATGCGGAAGGGTGAGGAACAAAAGGTAACCCAGTAAAAGTGACTACGTGTTTTCTAAAAGATTTGATATTTTTCTTGTAAAATTTAACTTTTTTCAATTTAAAAATATTTATATACCTACACCTAGACTAATAATAACTCAACAATTAAATAAATATGATTTTTTTACTGACTTACTACTGTCTACTGAATTATTTGCACAAGATGACCTTCGTCACTGCCCAGGTACGTGAAAAAGGCGCGTATTGCAGCCTTGCTACCTCCTTTTGAGCAAAAACCAAGTTGCAAAGGCTGGAATCTAACTGCGAGTTCGGCGCTGTAATGTTCACAGAAAATTTTTGCAACCATACGCCGCCAAATGGGGTACCTTGCGGTGTGAGGTGGCCGAAATTTCCGGCAATCGGACGAATACCACCATCACATCGTTCTAAGTTGGCTTCGTATAAGATGTTAGTGGTAAAAGGTGATGAAAAAAAGTAAAAGGTAAGTGTTAAAATAGAGTTTCGTGTGGATCAGTGGCATATAGAGTCTGTGCGGAAAGAGAATTGTCGTAGGATTTGAAATCGCAGCCCTGCTAAATTAACTTTTTACACTGTTACATCATTATTGTTTACTGTATTGTACAGTATTGTTTACTGTCGAATTATAATGACGTAACAGTGTTATCAACACAACAAAAAAGGTAATTTAGCACTGCTGCGACCTTAAATCCTACGATGGTTCTCTTTCCGCACAGGCTCTACCATTATTATAATATAAAGCAAAGCCAATACAAAACATTATTATGGGGTTTCTAGTATGATCAATTGCAGGAGCGCCAAATAGCGTTATTTGCAAAGTTTTGTTAATTTATACAAATATTCTGTCACGCACATTATTTTTAAGTATATTTTTTAAATCTTGTGAGTGACAATTTTGCATTATAAGATGAGAGTTTGATAGGCTAGTTGTGACGTTGTCACGCGTTGTGTTAATGGAACATGTCATGTTCGTGAGTGTAAGATGTGTCTCTCAGAGTACATTATGTTGACAACCTGTTACGCGATTGACATCGAAGCATTTTTTCATTTGACTAAGTTGCACGGCACTCAAAATGATGTATTCGGTATTCTATGCACTATATTTGTAAGTATTGAAACATTTAAATATCTGTAATTAGCGTATAACATGTGTATTGTGGTTGGATCGATATTTTAAGGCGTACCCCTCCACTTCCCCCCCACAATGTAACTCTACAATTGACAAACATTTTTTTTACAAATGCAACTTTCTCACCTGGATCTACATATCTTTGTGACAAATTTAATTCAAACCCCCCCCAAGAATTAAGTTATACAGGATTTATTTAAATACGAAAACTACTACAGCATGGATAACGAACAGTAACACTCGATACCCTCAGGCCCGTGCTTATGGAGGTCTGGAACCTCTTCCAATGGACGGGAGAGTATTAGTGCTCTGGTCCTTTCCTTTCTGTCACCTATTTAGCCAAAATCATTTCCTCACGGGACAGCGAAACTCTCACTTTGGACTGTGGACAGAACCAATGGCTCTAGCGAGAGGCTTACTGAAGCAATAGCCGTCGCGAGGTTGTGGCGTTACTGCACCTTTTTTTTTGTTCGGTTAAAAAGTAGACTTAATCCGTTTCCACATAATTATCTAAACTGTTACTAGAATCATATTCTAAATTAATTCCTCGGAAAATTATTGATTAAACTCCATATCATTATCAATTCCTTACTAGTAAAATATACTTAAACATTATGTGCATGCATCAATATCTGAAAATGGAATTCAATGGAATCGACAAGTGCGTGACTTGTCGTCCGAGAACCTGCTGAACTCAGTCGCTTGGTTTTCCGAAGCGCCTGCTCGTCTCCGTACACAAGCGGTGGTGGTGAACGCTCACATACATTTACTTATACATTAAGTTAATTATCAGGTGCCACAAGGTGCCTGGTTATTAATTATTATTAACTGTAGGTATGTACGTGTGTCTATAAATTTATATATGTATATATGTGATAAAATTGTGAGCAGCATAAAAGTGTGAATACATACTGTTAACAAAATTATTGACTGCTATTATTTCACACCTATTTGGCGTTACCGAACGCGAGGGAATAATGTTAGCGGGATGGACAACATTTTGTTAACGCAAATGAGTAGAACAACTGCGATGTCAACCGCAAAAGACTACTTGCCCTGCAGATACACCTTAAATATTTATTTGTTAGGTATATCTAGGGCTGCCATCCGTCCGGGTTTCCCCGGATTTCTCCTAGTTTAGAGGGCGTCCGGGGAGCGTTCGGGCGAAGTTTTCAAAAAGTGTCCGGACACTCTGTGCCAAGGGACAGTTATAATTGTTAGATGAATCGTTAATGAGCTAAAAATTTAAATGGAATCGGCGTTTTTTTTTAGGTGTCCGGAAAAGAATCTCGATTTCACCCGGTGTGTCCGGATTTTTTTAAGTTTTTGTCGGGCGTCGGCAATTTAAGTGATGGCAAGCCTAGGTATATCTAATACTATTTATAAATAATATCACTGCAGCGCCACTTTGAGGTCTCGCACCACGTAAAAATGTAGCTAGGGCCGCCACTGGCCACCTCAGTACTGATTTTCAGTGCTCACCTTAGTTCTCGACTTATAATCAGTTATTTACTGTTAAAGGAAACAATACAATAATTTTTATCTGAATTTCTAATTTACAACGTTGTAATCAAATTCAATTCTGATTTCGAAGCTGTTACAAACGACATTTCATTTTTGCAAGAGCTATTGAAATCTAACAAACAATTGAAATAAAAAAAAACTGTTAAGATAAATTAGGGGGCTCGTATTTCCCGCTAACAGCCAGTTCAATTTACAGATATGGAGTCGTCCATTAATCACGTGATGTTTTTTTAGCAACTTTTTAACCCTCCCTCCCTCCGGATGATACGTAGTGAGGTTTTAGACTAACCCCACCCTCTACCCCCCTATCCAAAATCACGTGTATTTTTTGGTTCAAATATATTTAAAATTTTCAAAATATTATCTTTAATACAGATATAATCACGCGTTCTACTAAATAATAAATACACTTGATATCTACTATCACTACATCCCTCCTCAATTATGATATTTCTTAACTTTTTCCTCCCCTCCTTTCGAGCCTCACGTGATTGATGGACAATCCCTATGCGATCCTGATCCGCTCGAGCTACACTTCCTCCCATTCCTTCTATTGCCTTCCCTTCTTACCTACCTTTCCCTTTGAATATACTCCTCCTCGGTGTTCCGTCACGGGTGTCTATGGCCGGGGGCTCAGGTATAACCTAGGAAGGAACTCCCTGAACCCCTGAGAAACTTGACCACCTGTCCACAAAGTAGGTATACTCATGAGTATACCTACTAGGTAGTAGGAGTTTAGAAAGGCGCGCGCGGAACTCGTCACGCCACCGTCTCGGGCCTATTTTCATATATTTCTGTTAGGGCGCCGGGTTAGCCTTCCCAACGTCTTAAAGCCAGGCTTTACACACCTTTACTTACCCTTCGGGGATACAGACGTTAGTATGTATCAAATATGGTGTCAATATTTATCAAATTCACAAGTTGATGAATTTGATAAACCAATTCTGTAAAAAGTTCTAGTAATTTCAGAGATAAGGCGTTAAAAAACTAATCTTTAGCTTTAGAATACAATTTAGAACAGTTATTATATTAGTTACTTTATTATAATAGACATATTGTAAAGCTTACAAATTTTTGTTGTATAGTCTAGACTTTGATTATATGTATAATTACTCTATATATATATATACTCTTTGATAATATATATATAGAGAGAGTGAATATATAACTGTGTGTACTCGTATTATCAAGGAAAGAAAATTATTCTACTTTTCGGAATTGTTCTAAAAACTCACTTGTGAAAATGAAACCGATGGGTAGGGCGTCTAATTTTATTAAAAGCTGCGTCATCGGCCCGTAAACATGGACACCTGCGCCTGTCAGTCCTCTGGCTATTATAACGTTACGTACGAGTATGTTCGCATAAAATGATTTGTTTTGGCTTTTGTACATCTGTCCAATGTTTCTCCTACTGTATAAAACGAAAAGTTGAAATAGAAAAAAGGTTTTACATTTTTTTTCCAGTTGGTATTTTTTTACCGTTATTTGTAGCTTTTAGTGATTCGGATTTGTGACTCAGCCGTTTGGCTTTTGTAACTAGGAGTTTTATTTTTTATTTTTCCTGTGTGCTCGTGGCTAATTGGTAACCGAGTAGATTAGCACATTGCAAGGCTAAGTATTACTAGCCAGTTCAGTCTTAGGACAGGTGACCATTTACTAATGAGACTCCTCCGTGCCTCGGAGAGCACGTTAAGCCGTCGGTCCCGGTTGCCATACGAACGTCTGTGGCATTCATTACGGATAATTAGAGCCCTAAAAAAAAATTCGACAACCTGGTCTAACTACAAAAGTTCGATATCGCCTAGTATTTGGGTTGTGGAGGTCCGATGGCAGTCGCTTCACGTAAAATATCGAAGTTCGACCGTTTCGTAGTTAGACTGAAAGCCGACCCCAACTTAGTTGGGAAAAGATCCGAGCCTTTTGATGATGATAATGTTGCACATTAGCCTAACACATTCGACTAAAATATTTACCGGTTGTAGGTGGATAGCAGCCTACTTTAAAACCGCCACTGCAACTGTTGAACTGATGACGGATTGACGGACGGATATCACAATTTTTGTCTCGTGTGAGTTTTGAACGCCACGCAACTAGTGGGGAGGTGACCACCTAAACCGTCACGCCATCCGTGCAGTCAATGCAAAAAAGTCAAATATTTTTTTTACAGATCACAACAATTAACTTTAAAAATTAAATCGTGGGAAAGCCAAGCTTCGGCACGTATGGGCCGGCTCGACCGGAGTGATACCACGGCCTCACAGAAAACCGGCAGTGAAGCAATGATTGCTTTGCAACCTTGCAAAATAAGGCAACTTAATACAGTTAAATTAAGAATAAAAAAGCTTTCATTTGACATTTTTTCGACTAAATAACTGATGAGGGTATATAAATAACATTTACTCACCTGTTTATACCTGGCAACCCCACAGTTGCGCAGTGGTCAAAGCAGGCAACCTTTACGTTTCGGCGCTGCGTCCGCCCTTGGGCGACTCTTGCCCAATTTGGGCGGACCCAGCGTCGCTACGAGACGGCTGTACACGGGGGTTGTCCGGTCAATGGCACTGTACGGTGCACCGGTGTGGGCGGGAGCTCTGACCGCCCAAAATAGGGCGCGCCTCTGGCGCCCTCAGAGGGTTATGGCGGTCAGAGCCATACGCGGATACCGCACCGTGTCGACGGAGGCGGCGTGCGCGTTGGCCGGGACTCCCCCGTGGGATTTGGAGGCGGAAGTGCTCGCCGAAGTGTATCGGCGAACGGCTGAGTTCCGGGCGGGAAGCGGCAGTCGGCCCCCGCCCGAAGAGGTACGCGAATGGCGTGAGGCCGCTCGCCGAGCCACCATGGCTCGTTGGTCGTCCCGGCTGGAGGCTCCACGTGCTGGCTTTGCCGCCGTGGAGGCGCTCCAGCCGGTCATCGTCGAGTGGGCAGGGCGGCAGCACGGGACCCTTTCCTTCCGACTGACGCAGGTCCTTTCCGGGCACGGCTGCTTCGGGAAGTACCTGCATTCGGTCGCTAGGAGGGAACTGAGTCCCGCCTGTCACCACTGCGACTGCAGTGAGGACTCGGCTCAGCACACGCTGGCGGTTTGCTCCGCCTGGGCGACGCAGCGTCGGGCCCTGACTGCAGTCATCGGAGGAGATCTCTCGCTACCGGCCGTCATACGCTCCATGGCCGGTAGCGACAGGAATTTTACCGCGGTCGCGACCTTCTGTGAGGACGTCATCTCGCAGAAGGAGGCGGCGGAAAGGGTTCGGGAGGACGATCTCCACTCGGACCTAATCCGCCGCCGGCGAACCGGGCGGCGGAGGCGCGCATACCAGCGCCTCATGCCGCCCTGAGTGTGGCCGCGGGTGGACGGGACGGGTTTTCCCCTCCACCCGCTGTAGTGGCCCCCCGCGAGGAGGCGGCGTCCGCGTGTGCCTGGACGTCGCCTAATTGAGAGGATTGTACCCGAAGGTGGTGCCCGCGCTTTAGCGGGCAGGCGCTAGGAGGGTTCCGGATGTCGTAATAAAGCTGTTCCCGGATCCCTCCTACTTAAGGCGCAGTACGGCACACCGTGTGGTTTTAGTCGGTTCGATTCCGACACACCGCCCCACCGAAAACCCCGGTGGGGTGACGGCCCGAGGGGGTTTCCACACGCACAAAAAAAAAAAAAAAAAAAAAGGCAACCTTTACGTTACTCTTGTCACAGCCCGGGGGGTGAATTTTCAAGAGGCGGCGCGTTTGGCTACCAGGGGAGTCTCCCTGGTGGTCGGGCGCATCGAGGCGCTGGGCTTGCGGGTGGCCCTGGATAAGACGGAGGCCCTTTTATTCCATGGGCCCCGTCGTGGTCCACCCCCTGGCGCCTCTATCGTGGTCAACTCGGTCCTCGTACCGGTTCAGGCCCACATAAAGTATCTGGGCCTGATCCTCGACGGTAGGTGGCTCTTCGACGAGCACTTCCGACAGCTTGCTCCGAAGCTGGTCGGCGCTGCGTCCGCCCTTGGGCGACTCTTGCCCAATTTGGGGGGGCCCAGCGTCGCTACGAGACGGCTGTACACGGGGGTTGTCCGGTCAATGGCACTGTACGGTGCACCGGTGTGGGCGGGAGCTCTGACCGCCCAGAATAGGGCGCGCCTCTGGCGCCCTCAGAGGGTTATGGCGGTCAGAGCCATACGCGGATACCGCACCGTGTCGACGGAGGCGGCGTGCGCGTTGGCCGGGACACCCCCGTGGGATTTGGAGGCGGAAGTGCTCGCCGAAGTATATCGGCGAACGGTTGAGTTCCGGGCGGGAAGCGGCAGTCGGCCCCCGCCCGAAGAGGTACGCGAATGGCGTGAGGCCGCTCGCCGAGCCACCATGGCTCGTTGGTCGTCCCGGCTGGAGGCTCCACGTGCTGGCTTTGCCGCCGTGGAGGCGCTCCAGCCGGTCATCGTCGAGTGGGCAGGGCGGCAGCACGGGACCCTTTCCTTCCGACTGACGCAGGTTCTTTCCGGGCACGGCTGCTTCGGGAAGTACCTGCACTCGGTCGCTAGGAGGGAACTGAGTCCCGCCTGTCACCACTGCGACTGCAGTGAGGACTCGGCTCAGCACACGCTGGCGGTTTGCTCCGCCTGGGCGACGCAGCGTCGGGGCCTCACTGCAGTCATCGGAGGGGATCTCTCGCTACCGGCCGTCATACGCTCCATGGCCGGTAGCGACAGGAATTTTACCGCGGTCGCGACCTTCTGTGAGGATGTGATCTCACAGAAGGAGGCGGCGGAAAGGGTCCGGGAGGACGATCTCCACTCGGACCTAATTCGCCGCCGGCGAACCGGGCGGCGGAGGCGCGCTTACCTGCGCCTCATGCCGCCCTGAGTGTGGCCGCGGGTGGATGGGACGGGTTTTCCCCTCCACCCGCTATAGTGGCCCCCCGCGAGGAGCGTCCGCGTGTGCCTGGACGTCGCCTAATTTAGAGAATTTTACCCGAAGGTGGTGCCCGCGCTTTGCGGGCAGGCGCTAGGAGGGTTCCGGATGTCTTAATAAAGCTGTTCCCGGATCCCTCCTACTTAAGGCGCAGTACGGCACACCGTGTGGTTTTAGTCGGTTCGATTCCGACACACCGCCCCGCCGAAAACCCCGGCGGGGTGACGGCCCAAGGGGGTTTCCACACGCAAAAAAAAAAAAATAAAAAAAAAAAAAAAAAAAAAAAGGCAACCTTTACGTTTTCAATTTTGTAGGGTATATTCTTTTAACTAGTGTACGATTTTTTTAAATAACCAATGAGGGAAGTAGATTATTTTTTTGATGATTTATTTCTTATACCGGATCTTGTACTATAGGTTCTAAGTGTTGGAATATATTAAGAAATCAACGGCACTCATCATCGACTTATGCCCCGTTCCTATGATCAAGAAATGATTCCAGTCGTAAGCAAAACGAATCGTTTCTTGATTATAGGAACCGGGCATTAAACTTCAACAGTATCTATAGAGGTAGGTGTCTGTGAGGATGCCCGACTGATTTCGGACCCAACGGTCGTCCTTTATCAAAAAATATGGCAATCTTCCGCGTCAGTGTCAGGCGCCGCACATGTTTAGTTACTCGGCAGGTTCAAAACCTGTGCTAAGTTTATTATTCCTTTTATCCCTTGCTGATTAGCTTTTATAGAAGACACCGTTTTAAAAATAAATGTTTATGGACTTGATGTTGAACCTCTACACAAATTTAAAAACAAAAAAAAATACGTCTGCGAAAAAATCCTAAAGAGGTCTTTTATCATACTTAAAGTTTAAAACTGATATTAATATTAGCAAAGTTTAGTTGCAAAAAGTTTGTTGAATTTATTTTAGTTAAAAGCATTGACCTCTGAAACCTTCTAATTCTTTAAAGTTATTTGAGACAACAGGCTAAGAATATAGACTTTAATATTTTCGTTTTCAAGTGTGTATTTACACCAGTTATCAAATTACTTTTTTTTAACATAAAGTTCCATTACAATGTCATTTTGTAATGAATTGATATCACTGGACTTTGGTGTCCAGTGAAAGTCCTCGTAATTACATATGAATGAATGAATCATTCATTAAATGAATGATTCGTTCATTAATATATTGAAGCCGGACAGCTCAATTCGTAAATCGAAAATTTTTACTTTTTAATTATTTCATCGTTTATTCATTCATTCATTGGCTCCTTATACTCTGTAATACAGAGAATATAAATGGAATTAAATAAAATATCTGATACAGCTAAAAGAGTTTAAAGTGGCAATTTCCGATGTACGGACCGGAGTCCGGCTTTGGAAGTTTCCTTTCCACCCACTAGCGTAGTGGTAAATTTCTTTTGATGATTAGGATCGCAGATGATAGGGTAGGGCAGGACAGGGTTGGAAACGCGTTAATGACAGCGCTGGTGTTACTAGTGATTATAGGTTTAGGGCTCGATTAGACGAGATTAAAGTTTTCTTGCGGCCAATGCGCGGTGTTCTCGCGGTCACCGCGTTTCATGTCAATGGCGAATATGGATTCCATTTACTAAGAAAAAACATTTAAACTCCTATTAATCACGAAACTGTGGGGAAGCAGCGCGGCCGCCGCACGTCGACGTCGCCACGTAGTCTACATTTCTCTCTCTCGAATTTAAAGCGTAGTAGCCCAAAAATAGAACTTATTTTGGTGAAACAACAAAACATACCTTTGAAACATTTTTAAGTAAATAAAAATGCAATAACACACGCACTTGTTGATGGCGTTGCAGCAATCGGTACGTCAAAAATTATTTCGCTTTCGGGAACAACTCTCGCTCTAGATACGCTTTAATAAAATATACCGCCGGAGATATATTTTAATTAACAAAAACCTTGTTGTGTGTCCGATAAACTGGTAATGAAATCTCTATTAAGGAACAGTAGGTATCTACTTACAAATTATTGGCCCTAATTAACGCTTTACCGCGCTAGCTCGTTTATATTGTGGTCAGCTGAATCAACATGACCACGGCCAGTGTAACCTAGCAGTTGAAAGTTGTGTGCACACCCTTGCCATTGCGCTAATTAATATAAACACATGTAATTTTATGTATTCTGTAAATTTTAAAACTTCGGAAAATATTCAATTGGTTCCTTTAATAATAACTGCAGGAATGCGTAGTTGTTTAACACTGCAGTGGTATAAAATACTGATCTAAAAAACAGAAATCACGTTAGGTATTCTTCTACATTTTTTTTCTTCAAATGCATAGTAGAATCCGATATTTATTTTAGAATAATACGCAAGAAACTACGAGTAGTGTTGTGAAGATTCTCAGAAATGATTGTAAGCGAGAAAAGCCCACAAAGGATGAATTTGACGTCAAGCTGCCCTCACAGTTTATTAAAACTTTCTAAAGCCTCTTATTGAAATCGGCTTAAAAAGTAGAAAACCGCAAACGTACACCGTAAAGTAGTCTGAAAAGAAAAAAAAACGCTGTTTTATAAGAAATGTGATTGTCAACACAATAAAATGAATCTTAAAGAGCAAGCAATAAAGTTGGAATTTATTCGTGTTGATATAATAGTATTGGACAACAATACCAGTTCTGGGTAGGTTTTCCAATTTAACTAAAAGGACTTTTCTTGTTATGAGCAATAGGCAGTAAACATTTCAATAAAGAGTTAACGCGTTTAGGCAAAGGAAAGATTTTTTTGAACGCACCAATACTAAACCCTTTACATATTTTTATAAAATAAGTCAATGTCAAATGTATTTTAGTTAAGATTTTTTTGGAAATCCGACCATTACTTTGACTAACTCTATCGAGCTAAATCAAAATTGCTCTAAATAGACACAGCGGCCTCCAAGGTGCCTATGTACCTAAACTGTACTATAGCTGTAGCAGACCTAATAAATGACTAAGAGAATACTTAGGTACTATGAGAAACTTGTTCCATTTTCAAGTTAGACGGAGTTTTAGTCTAATTTGAAAATGGAACAAACTCTTTAATAATAATAATAAAGTTAACCAACCTGTCAGATTTTATTTAAATTTAGAACTCGCTTGGAGATAGAAGAATGTTTTGTCGAGACGTTCTTGTTTCAGTACTACCATTTCTAACTCACTAATAATTCCTCTTTTAGCTAAAGTAGATTCTGCCTTACAAAGTAATCTTCAAGTTAACATTTTCAATCGTAACATTTATTTTACAAAAGAATTGAAATGAAAGAAAAGAATAATGGAAGCTAATTCCGAATTCTTTAAGACAAATCGCTTTGATAATGACTACTTACTTTAATGTTATCAGTTAAATACCTGTAATTAGTTATCAGATCAGCAATGTACGTAACTTATTTTTATACATTTAATATATATCAAGGACAAAAGCGAAGTTATTTAATGGACAAACTTTTTTTTTGAAGCAAGCATCTACAATACTTGCTTCAGTTTGAAAAAAATGTTTTTGTGATTAATTGGATTGTAGTTTTCTATGAGAATAAAATTTAGACCCCGGCTTCCCCTACAGACATATGCAGTGTGATCGTGTGGTTTTAGTCGGTTCGAGTCCGACATACCACTTCACCCTCGGTGAGATGATGACCCGTGGGGGTTTCCACACGATAAAAAAAAGGAAGTGTGATATTGTTTATGTTAACGTTTAAATTTTACAAGGTATATTATTTAAATCTGAAGACTAACTTTGCCTTTTAATAAAATAGTTTTAAAGACACTCGTACAAGACACGATATTCGCTTCTATATTACTCAAATATTGAAGTGGTAGTTAATGAATATCGCATTAGGAATTTTATAATAAAAATGAGGTGCTGTCGTTAGTAAGTGCATCACTTGATATCGACTAGATTGATTATAGTATAAGTAACGTTATCGAAGAATGGATAATTTCTTTTATCCATAGTCCGGTTGACCGGACAACTAACTGTACTACGGGTAAAAGATGGAAAAAAAATAGAAAAAGTACAGGAAAATTGAAAGAAAATAGAAAATTTAAAAATACTTGTGGCTATCGGAGTCAAGATAATTCTTACTAAATCAATCCCTAATCCCTGATTAGATTTGGTTTTAATTTCAGACATAGATACATTGTACCAACTGAACCGTAAGACTTTTGAAATCAGAAAATAGAAACTAAAAATTTTAAGTTTGAACTGTAAGAATACAGCAATTGAGATCCACGCGGATGGAGACATGAGCCAAAGTGAGTATCAAATATAACATTGTCTTACTCACTTGTATTTAAAATATTTATTTATTTTATTTATTTATTTAAACCACTATCATTACAGATAAATACCTAATGCGACAGTGTATACAAATAAAATCTTAAAGCTAGTCTTACAAATAAATCTTACAAACTAGATGTTTAAAGCTACTTACTAAACAAATCTACTTACTAACTACACAATATGTGACTCTTGTAATTTCGTTCCGTGAGCACGAGAACAGGTCAACTTGTTCAGCGATAGTACATTTCAGTAATTTTTTATTTAAAATGTACTTTTGAGTACGTTGGGAGTTCATAAATCGACAATTTTCGGACACAATAATAATATTATTTATGCGGCGGTAGCGTAATGGCTAAGGCGTCGTACTTGTGATCAAGAGGTTGCGGGTTCGAACCCCACCCGGTGCACTACCAGCGTGAACCCACTCCTAACACAAGCATTTCGCTTAACTGGAGGGGTTAACAAGAATACTAGTAATGTGTGACCCACGCTGCTAGTATTATTTTTTTTATTTCCCTTTTCTCCCTAAGGGCACAAAAGTTAATTTAATTCTGCTTTTATTTAAATTATATAATTACGGCAATTATCACATTTCTTAAATCTATGCTTTTAGTCAAATTCAAAGCCATTTGCAACTCCGCAACAGGTAGATGAAAGAAAATCTTTCATCACAAGCTTGAACTACGTCAAAAGGTTTTCGGGTACCTTCCGTTAATAATTCATTAACAGTAGAGCGCTATTACGAGTATATAATTCAATCTAGCATGTCGAGTACGCCTTAATTATTCATGACAAACCATTAGACAATTACTACTGTGAGGACCCTATATATAGATTTCTGTACGAGATGCTAGTTTTGAAGAATCGTTAGGTAAAGTAACACTAGAGATCACCTGGTGGTCGAATTTTGAATATAATTCAAGATTAACTTGAAGTACGTTCGTGGGGGAGCTATACTTTGGCACGTATCGGTCGGTTCGGAGTGATATCACAGCCTCACAGAGAACCGGCAGTGAAGCAATGGCGCGTTGTATTTCGCCGAGCGAGTGAGGTTACCGGAGGCCCTAACGCCCCTCACTCCGCTCTCCCCCCCCTTCCCCTACTCCCACGTTAAAGGCTGGCAACGCACTTGTGACTCTCGAGTTGCAGGTGCCCATGGGCGGCGGTAGCTACTTACCATCAGGTGACCCGTCTGCTCGTTTGCCCCCTATCCCTTAAAAAAACTGGAACTGACATTGTATAACATTCCGTAGGATGACAGGCGTTGGCCTGTCATCCTACGGAATGTTATACAATGTTAAACGATTATGAATGTTAAACAAAAAACTTCAGGGGGTCCAGTATATAATTATGTTGATAATTATATACTGGGGGTCCAGTATATAATTATGTTGATAATTATATACTGGACCCCCTAAAGTTTTTTGAACCTGTTTTCACAATTATTTTTTTTACTTTATTTTAGCTCGCTGCACTTTCTTTCACATTTAAACTTAAAGTATTCCAAATTTCAGTCTACGTAATTCGCTTAGAAGGGGAATTCGAAAAATTCTCTTCACATATTAATACCAAATTGGCTAATTGGAAATACATATGTCAATTTCCAATGGTTGTCTGACATATATCAACCGTAGTTTCTCAAATAATAATTAAGAATTATAGACAATTTTTGTTATAACACATAAAATATAACGACCCAACAACCGTATTTCAGTTAACCTTTGCGATCTAGTATAAAATTAGGACAAAGAAAAAAACATGAACATACACAAATAACATAAAAGAAATCTGTGTTACAGAAATTAATAAAGAGCTAGTTACTAAAATCCATTTAAAATAACGCTATTAGAAATAGAAGTAAAATAAAATAAAAGACTTATACGGAGTACTGAAAAAGCTTATGATGAAAACTAATTATTTTGCTTATTAAAATTATATAGGGAGAGCCATGCTTCGGCACGTATGGGACGGCTCGACTCCGCTCGTTACCACGGCCTCACAGAAAACCGGCCGTGAAGCAATGCTTGCATTGCATTTCGCCGCGTGAGTGAGGTTACCGGAGGCCCTAACCCTTCCCTCTACCTTATTCCCGTCCTTCCCCTCTCCACCCTCTTCCCACTCTTCTCCACTCCCCCTCTTCTCCTACTCCCACCTTAAAGGGCGGCAACGCACTTGTGACTCTCGAGTTGCAGGTGCCCATGGGCGGCGGTAGTCATTTACCATCAGGTGACCCGTCTGCTCGTTTGCCCCCTATACCATAAAAAAATAAAAATAATAATAAAAATTCTATAATAAAAATGATCTTTTGCAGGGCACACGTATTTCGACAGGCTACTTCTTAAATTGTTGAATTTGAAAAATGAAGTGTATGCAATTTGCATGCGGTGCAAATTGCAGTGCGTGATTGCAATTTTCCAAAGACGTCTGGATTATGGAAAGAAAATAACAAAAAGGATTTAGAATGAGATTGGAATGAATACATTACAATCCTACTTGCCGACTTGTTTATTTAAGACATGGTTCTGTTTTAGTACATAAAAACTTCTGTATTTTAGCCTTGGAAGCTTCTTATTAATTCACAATGCCACCTTCAGGCGTGGTCATCTAAGGGTGTCATAAAACGTTTTATTTTTTATTTTGTTGTGTACCCAGCATCTGAAGAGTAAATGTTTTGTAACATAGCTGATTTTGACAAATCTCTACAATACAAAGATAAGTATTCCTATATAAAATCCTAGACCTATATAAAATTCGCAAAAATCATGGAAATTGGCCATAACCTTAAAAAAATATTATATTGCATACGTAAGAAGTTACTGGAACATCACAACATATTTAGTGTTGGAAATATTGCAGAACTGTCTCGAATAGACCGTATAGTAATATTTCAATGTTGTTAATAACGGTTCTCTTTCCAAAAAGAAAAACGGAATTATTTATATATTATGCAGTTCAATGTTGCAGTCGACAATCATAGCTTAACTTGTACAAGTTTGTCTTTGGAGACTTCCAAAAGGCTTCTGCGCAGATCGATTCTAGCACGACGTTAAATATAGGCCACGCTAAAAATTTAGGTCAGCAAAATCAAGTTTTAAACATTAAAAGATTTCTGATGTTGGCACATCCAAGTTGCTGAAATGTTTATGATTGTCTGGTTTTATTGTTTTCGCGATCTTGGACTATTGACACCTAAGATCGCAATTCAGCTGTACACTTATTACAGAGTATTAAATGCAGGTCTTGTTTGTTAGATCCCCATTACCGTGTAGTTCACCAGTAGGTATTTAGTAGGTACATGAACCTCCTTCAAACAAAAAAAAATCACAAACAACATTAAATTTAACGGCTACCTAAATTATTAGACCGCTAAAGAGTAACAAAGTCTTTATTAAGTAATCCTTTAAGTAGGCCCATTTAATCCGAGGATTAATTACCCAAGTATTTAATAATTTGTTACTTATACTGAAGTATAAATACTAAAACTTCTCCTAGTTTTCTTTATAGACATTGTAGCTTCGAACTAATGTTCTAATGCTGAGGCAGGCGATTTACACTTTAGGCAGCTCTGTTCCTGTGCATGTTCTTCTGATTCTTGTTGGGCGGGCGGGTTTTCTACCTCCAAATTTGCTATATGTAACTGTAACGGATAAAAACGGTCTTTTTATGTCTGAGAGCAAGACAACCGTTATAAGAACCCATTTTCGCTGAATTTAGTAAGTCACCTTTAATGCACTAGAAAAACGCAGCTTGTTGCAGCCAGTTTGTTCTACTCCAAATGAATGACAACTTAATCAGTTCAGAAGTCAGATTCTGATGGCCATACCTATTAAGCTGATTATAGAGCCCTTTGCTTGCTCAAAGTAAAATTGTGAACGTAACAATCCCAAGGGCGTTGGTTATCATAAATTCCTATTTACTATTCATGAGATTCATCGATTCATCAGCTACTATCCTTTATTTTTATTCGGCTGCTATTGATTTCTTAGCAACCTTTTGTTTGACCTTAGCTTTGTGAGGCGTCTTAGAGTTTTATCCCTGGCATAAATAGTTTTACTTTTGTTTAAGTTCATAACAACATGAAGTGTAAGACTGACTGATTGCGATATGTCATTTTAATGACCGTGACTTATTGCTTCTTTTTTCTCCTGAGTTTTACTACGGATTATTCCAACTAGTTTTAATAAAAATAATAATAATAATAACTTTACACATGTCACACACGGCTGATCGGATCCGGTCTGATCCCGAATTAGGCAGAGCCTGTACTATGGTAACCAGACTGCTGATAAACATACTTATGTTAGAAACAGTTTCACAATATAAAATATGAAAATCACTAACTAACAGTAACTGCCAAGTTGTTCGTACCACTATCCGCACTCAAGACAATGATCTGAACTTATTCCTACCCTTTTTATAACCCCACTATTCATTAATATTTATCAATCGACCAATAGCATTGCGTTACCTATTGGTAACGCAATGCTATTGGTCGATTGATATGTATAACCAGTCAAAATAATGTCATTTAACTTATTCTTATTAAATAGTGAACTGTGTTATCATCTTTTATAGTTTGTCCCTCTTTTTAATAAAATAAATAAGAGTTTTTGGTGTGGCGACGACACTTATATATTTCTAAATACATACATATTATACATAATACCCAGACACAGAACAAATTATCGTGCTCGTCACACAATTATTTGTCCTGGGTGGGAATCGAACCCACGACCTTTGGCTTAGCAGTCAGGGTCACTGACCACTAGACCAACAGGCCAGTCAAAAATGCATTACTAACTTTTAAACTTTCGCGTTTCATGATTTAATTATGTACTTATAGGGGAATTAACGCGATCACGAAAAGGTATTACATACCTCTGAATTGCCTGACGTTTCGACCAGGTTGCACTGGCCGTGGTCACAGGCTGACTGGCTCAGCGGTGCACGCCCTCCGTCGTCGAGATCGTGAGGTAGAAGGTTCTTCATCCACCCGCACATTTTCGATATTTTTAATATTTTGCATTACCTTAATACGTACAAAAAACACACCTTTCTACATAATTGTACGGATATTGCTATTTTAAAAAGTTAAGTTATAAAATTTGTTATTTTAAAATAATAAAAAATACACTATAATCGCAATAAAGCAAATGCTTTTAACCAGTGTAAATACACTTAATGTTTTATATTTATTTTCTTATGAACATTATTCTATATTCACATTGTAGGTCCAACTGTATCAGTTCTTCGCACATATACAAAAAAAAAACTGAATTTAAATCTGGGAAAATACATTAAAATGTTGTTTGTATCAACAGCAAACTCCTTCTAAAAAACATAACGTTCGGCTGAACGTAATGTTTTTTTTGGCTGGCTTTTGGCAGAATGGCTATTCTAAACCCAAAAAATTGTTTAAAGCCAGATTTATAATGGATGCTCGATACCTATAATACAAGGAATAATATGCTACAAGTAAACGTAGAAGTATAAGTACGGAACAAAGAAAGAACGTAAATTGGGCTAGGGAAAACCGATAGAGCGTGGGAGGTAGGGTATGGGATACCGTAAGTTTCGGATATGGAAACAGGACTGAAACTGCAATAGCTCGAAGAGGCCGGGGTCGCGTACCCGTATGTGCGTCCTGTGATTGGAGAGGCCACTAGGACAGAGACATCAACTGGCCAACTGACTGACAATACTGAGAGATGTCGGATTGTTTCCAGAGCATTTTTATTGTTAGATAGTTACTGGGTAGTACTCACCAGGCCTTTCGGTGAGGTGGTGTGTCGGAATCGAACCGACTAAAACCACACGGTGTGCTGTACTGCACCTAAAATAGAGGGAGTCTGGGAACCAACATAAAAAGGTCTGTCCACACGTGGCCACACACAGGGTGGCATGAGGCGCTTGTAAGACACAGAATTTTGCGACCGCGGTAAAATACCTGTGGCTACCGGCCATGGAGCATATGGTGGCCGGTAGCGAGAGATCCTCTCCGATGATTGCAGTGAGGGCTCGACGCTGCATCGCTCAAACGAAGCAAACCACCAGCGTGAACCGAGCCCTCACTGCAGTCGCAGTGATGACAGGCGGGATCCAATTCCCTCCTATCGACAGAGTGCAGGTACTTTCCGAAGCAGCCGTGCCCAGAATGAACGTGCGTCAGTCGGAACTCGCGTACCTCTTTGGGCGGGGGCTGACTGCCAGAGGCGCGCTCTATTCTGGGCGTTCAGAGTCTCCGCCCACACCAGTGCACCGTACAGTGCCATCGTTCGAACAAGACAATACCTACCTTTTTTTTTTTTTGTGCGTGTGGAAACCCCCTCGGGCCGTCACCCCACCGGGGTTTTCGGTGGGGCGGTGTGTCGGAATCGAACCGACTAAAACCACACGGTGTGCCGTACTGCGCCTTAAGTAGGAGGGATCCGGGAACAGCTTTATTAAGACATCCGGAACCCTCCTAGCGCCTGCCCGCAAAAGCGCGGGCACCACCTTCGGGTAAAATCCTCTCAATTAGGCGACGTCCAGGCACACGCGGACGCCGCCTCCTCGCGGGGGGCCACTACAGCGGGTGGAGGGGAAAACCCGTCCCGTCCACCCGCGGCCACACTCAGGGCGGCATGAGGCGCTGGTAAGCGCGCCTCCGCCGCCCGGTTCGCCGGCGGCGAATTAGGTCCGAGTGGAGATCGTCCTCCCGGACCCTTTCCGCCGCCTCCTTCTGCGAGATGACGTCCTCACAGAAGGTCGCGACCGCGGTAAAATTCCTGTCGCTACCGGCCATGGAGCGTATGACGGCCGGTAGCGAGAGATCTCCTCCGATGACTGCAGTGAGGGCCCGACGCTGCGTCGCCCAGGCGGAGCAAACCGCCAGCGTGTGCTGAGCCGAGTCCTCACTGCAGTCGCAGTGGTGACAGGCGGGACTCAATTCCCTCCTAGCGACCGAGTGCAGGTACTTCCCGAAGCAGCCGTGCCCGGAAAGGACCTGCGTCAGTCGGAAGGAAAGGGTCCCGTGCTGCCGCCCTGCCCACTCGACGATGACCGGCTGGAGCGCCTCCACGGCGGCAAAGCCAGCACGTGGAGCCTCCAGCCGGGACGACCAACGAGCCATGGTGGCTCGGCGAGCGGCCTCACGCCATTCGCGTACCTCTTCGGGCGGGGGCCGCTTCCCGCCCGGAACTCAGCCGTTCGCCGATATACTTCGGCGAGCACTTCCGCCTCCAAATCCCACGGGGGAGTCCCGGCCAACGCGCACGCCGCCTCCGTCGACACGGTGCGGTATCCGCGTATGGCTCTGACCGCCATAACCCTCTGAGGGCGCCAGAGGCGCGCCCTATTCTGGGCGGTCAGAGCTCCCGCCCACACCGGTGCACCGTACAGTGCCATTGACCGGACAACCCCCGTGTACAGCCGTCTTGTAGCGACGCTGGGTCCGCCCAAATTGGGTAAGAGTCGCCCAAGGGCGGACGCAGCGCCGACCAGGTTCGGAGCAAGCTGTCGGAAGTGCTCGTCGAAGAGCCACCTACCGTCGAGGATCAGGCCCAGATACCTTATGTGGGCCTGAACCGGTACGAGGACCGAGTTAACCACGATAGAGGCGCTAGGGGGTGGACCACGACGGGGCCCATGGAATAAAAGGGCCTCCGTATTATCCAGGGCCACCCGCAAGCCCAGCGCCTCGATGCGCCCGACCACCAGAGAGACTCCCCTGGTGGCCAGGCGTGCCGCCTCCTAAGACAATACCTACCTACTCCAAGGACTGAATTTTTGGCGTCCCCTAAATTTTTACTGATTATATTTTGACGCGCGGAAACAGACCTCCCTTTCTCCTGATATTTCAGGCCGTTTTATGAACATCAGTTCCTAGGTGATCGAGGCGGCGTAATCTAAGATCTAGGCTACCTAAGGTCGGAAAGCTAAAATATCCTTAACAGCTTAGTTATTGTACTATAACCTCACCTTATACTGTAGGTTGGAACAGTAAATTTTTTTATAAAATATAAATACAATAACACAAACGAATCCTTGTAAGCTATTCCATTAACAATAACATTTTGATGACCAAATAAAAGTTATACACAACAAAAGAATCCATGACAATGACACTGTATTATATGCGTTTGATTTGTTAGCCGGCTCAGAGCAAAAGGGTTTCATTTCAGCAAAATGGAAATATCCACGAGAAAAATACAAAATAAAATACAATTGGTTTACGTCGAAGTTGAACGTGATATCGGTTTTCTGTTCAATGTTCCTACCCTCAAATCTCGTTACTAGCTGAAAGACGGGAACTGTAACGTTCATATAATGTTATGTGTTGTATGTAACTTGACTTATATTATTTATTTTTTCTTTGGTAAATAGTCTAATTTATCTCATACTCGTGTTTTCATTAATATGTCTGTCTCAGTACACAACTGGATCTGGCCTCTCCTAAATTGAGTTACTGACAACCAACAATTCTTTAATTTCTTTCTTAAGTTTTTTCTTTTAAGTACTAGATGTCTGTCACTGTCACGCAAATTTAGTTCCAAAACTTACAAGATATTTATTACTAATTCAACTACCAACGGAAACCATAAGGAATTATAATTGATTAAACGGTTTTCAATGGTGAAAACATGGGCCACTTATTTGAGAGTTCAGGGTTTGTGAATCTGGACTTTATAAATCACTAGTTTTTGCCTGCGGGTTCGCTTACGTTAAATTTATTATTCTATCCCTCAAGAACAGTACTTTTTTCAGGATGAAAGGTACCCTTCGATGGGTCTGTACCCTGTTGGATATATCCCTTTTCTCCTTTTTGAGTATGTAGTAATGTAATTGATGATCTCCTGTAATTGATGATGTAATTGATGGTTCCTTAGTAGGGATGTTTTTGGTTATCAGGGTTCCGTTGAATATTTTTGTCAATGTAGATATTTTTTTCACTAATTCCAGTGCTTTATGGACTTTTTGCGTGTTAATAGCTTTTGTGGTCTCTTGCTTTAAGATATTGGCAGTATTATATTATCTGTGGTATTGGTAAGATATTCGATACTCAATTTCAGTACGAAATAAATACCTACGCTGTGCTGTACCCATCAAGTCTAGATTGATATATATTATTAGGCGTACGTACTCCGCACTACATTTTTTTTTGGAAAATCGCCTTTTCTACGGAAAGACTATGAAGTGAAAAGTAATCTAAATTGATCCAAATTGTTGAAACCATTTTCGAGATAGGTACAGGAAGTAAGTTTAGATATAAATATAAAAGTATACAAGAATAGCTCGTTTAAAGTAGTTTGATAATAATTATTACATTATGCAAACGTATAAGTTGCAAATGCAACATTCATAAGCCTATTGAGTCAAATTAAATAATAGTATAATTTTCATTCTTCCTCATCCAAAAGAACACTTTGTCGTCCACCGTTACAGGCACATTAATTCTCCCTTGGGTGTGTCCGGAGTCGTTAAGTTACTGAGAAAGCAGCACATTGTTACCAAGAAGAAGTAATTATAAACTGTTTAATGACAAGAAGTGGAATATAACGAATTACTATAAATGAACGTCTCAAATAAATTATTTTAAAATCATGCTAAGGGTGGTAATGGATACAAATTTTGCTAAAAGCAATATCTTATTGTATTTAAACTTTCGCGACTTCCATACATAATATGATATGTGTAAATTGAGACTGAATCGTAGCGACGCCTGTATGAGTCGCGACTTTGGATTCTAAAACGCAATCGTCATGGAATACACACAATTCGACAATGCTTTTTGCACCGACAGTGCAAACAAAAATAGAATTAAACGAAGATCAAGTGCGTTTAGTTACCGAAACTCGCAACCTACGGAGGCATCGCATTCACACAGTACACCCGCAACAACTCTTGGTACAACTCGGTTGAAACGTAGGATAACCAAAAAGCGATCGTACCATATATATATTATAGCGATTAAGTTCCGATTTATAATTTTATAGAGTATCTGTATAGTTTTTAAGATTCCGTTCCTCAAAAGAAATCCTTATAGGATCATTTTGTTTTCCGTATATCTGTCTGTCAAAACTCTTTTTCTCAGGACCAAGTAGACGTATCAAGTTGAAATTAATAGCAAAACACTTATTCCCGAGGTAAAAGTACTACATACATACAAGTGTTTGCTTACGGAACAATCGGTGTGCTAGTCAGACTGGCACTTGTTCGGTTTTTTTCCTCTTACACATTTAGGTACCCTCAGACGACTCCGTAAAGCTTAGATAACAATAAACAGCGTACAAAAGATTGCCATCGACTGTCCCTTTGACGTTATCTTGGATCACGACTACGTAAAGCGTTCATTCTTTTTCAATTAGAACACTGGAAACCTTTGCTTTATTCTATTACTGTTTGTCTTTGGATTGCAGATTTCCTGTAACTGTTTATTGACAAAGTATTTTATACATTAAATTGTATTGAAGTTATCGATTTAAACATTTGATTTTTTTTTTATTTATCACAGTAGCTTAGCGTAGCTTTTCATTTTTCTATTCAATTAAAAAAATAATTGTAAACTGTTGTATCCTGATATCCGAAATCGGTTTTATTTTATGCCTGAATTTGTTACCATGGCTAATTTACTAATCTTATGTCAATAAATTTAGGTAGGATCATTACTTAAATTGGAGACATACATACATAAGCAATATTCTAGTACCTAATAGAGTCACAATTACACCTTTTTTTGTATGAAAAATAATTCGCTCTTTTAATTAAGCCATGTCGAATTCAGCTAATTCTGCCATAGAAGTGCAATTACTAACACAGATAGAGATAGATGAGCCTTACGAAACCTTACTATAACGTTATATTATGCACTTGCTAAACTGTACTGTACTGTACTTGCTAAAGTATAGTACGGCGATAACTTAAGCATTTGCTTTCGGGGCCGAGAAGGCGAAAACCTGTATAACAAGCCAACTTACATAATGACGTGGATACGGCGAGAATTTCAGCCCGTCTTCCGACTAAGTAGTCAAAGGAAGCAATGTTTTTATGTTTGAGCGCGTTTTCCGTGAGAATAGCAGAGTTCTGCACCGCCATGAATGGTGGCCAGAAACTTCTAAGAAGTAGCCGCGGAGGGTTCTTCAGCCGCGGTAAAATCACCTTGGACATAATTACTTGCCCTTGTTCGTGTTGTACCTAGAGGTTTCCACTCAACTACAATTATAAGGAACTATTTGAGTTTTTATACACACACGAAGGAAATAAAGCGTTAAAGTTTATAATACCAATGTTGATAGGCCAATTTTAATAATTATCGTTTAAATGCTATTGGTCAGAATTAGACTTTGAATTTATTATTCTGAGTTAAATTGAAAAAAAAAGGTATACCTCAAAATGTCGTTATAAAATCGATATTTCTAAAAAATTCATACTTGCTCATAAACATAAATGGTTTTATGAACTTTCTAAACTGCTCCAATTCGTTTTAGTAGTTTAGAAAAAAAAATTGGCTTATTTTACAATTAAGGTTAAAAACTAAAATGATCGTTAATAATTTCAAAAGTTTAAATCCGATCTAGCTGAAATTTATAGCACCTTTTAGTATCATCACAAGCTACAATTTCAGAAAATTTTAGACTTCTACATACGTTCCTTTCAAAGTTATGAAATGTTGAAAAAATGCTCTTTTTAAACTTTGTTAAACAAAGCATCTAGTGACTTTGAACAGGTCTCATTTTGTAGGTAATTTAATGGAGAACAAAATATTTTTGGGCACAAATGACGTAAAACGTACTGAAAACGAGATATCACATGAAATGTAAAAAATGTCTTTTTTTTTCTTTTAAATTGTTAAAAAAATTACGCCCCACTTGTCCAAACTGCGGGTAAAGAAATTCCTAATCAGTGCATTTTTTTACTATTTATCCAAACATAAAAATGCGTGGGAATCCAAAATTTAGGTATTTTAGTTCCTTGACTGGGCTAATCTGTATCTAAGTATTTTTAGTGAATTATTTCCTGGTAGTCCATAGATATGTCCTGAATAAAAATACAACTGATTTTAAATATAATGTCGTCATGTATTTAGCATTAAAAATAAATGTGGTTTTGAAAGTGGCAAATTTTTGATTTTTCAGATTTAACCTAAAACAATGTACAATAATGTTATGTACAGTAGGTATATACGTCATATTGCGAAATGCACTTTTAATATCGCCTAGACCAAGATGTAATAGATCGGGGAAAAGTCTTTTTGTATTTTGTATATAAAAAATTTAAGAAAAATTCTCTTTGGTTGCACTATTTGTATTTGGCTGGTTTTATTATTAATGAATACAGGACATAAAGTAAAAGCAAAATAAAAAATAAAAAAAACTTGCCTGCCATTTTTCTATTTATTTTTCTGTCCGCCAAAATGAGTGAATCTAACGAAAAAAATCGATACATTCTGAAGTTTTATTACAAAAAAGGGAAAAATGCAACTCAAGCCAGTAGTTGTAGTCAGTAAGAGTAGCACAAAGTTGGTTCAAACATATTCAGTCCGGGAATTTTGATGTCAAAGATGCAACTCGCTCTGGTCACCCTCATACGAATAAAATCAATGCCATTTTTGAAAAAGTGGAGCAAGATCGGCATATTAGTAGTTACATCATAGCCGAGGAACTGAGAATTGACAACAAAACAGTTTTGACTCATTTGAAAAATTCTGGTTATACAAAAAAGCTCGATATTTAGGTGCCACATGAGCTCATTGACAGAAACCCAGCGAATCATTGGTGATTCTCTACTGAAACGATTTCATCATATTTGAAAATATTGATCACTGATGATGAAAAGTCGTAGTAAGTAAGTAGATCACCTACGACAAGAACGTTCGAAAAAGATCATGGTCTATGGGTAGTCCAGCTCCACAGACTGTAGCGAAACCCGGATTAACACGCAATAAGATTACACTGTGTGTATGGTGGGATTGGAAGGGCATCGTTCATTATGGGCTTTTACGTTTCGGTCTCTTCAGAATTCTTTGGGTAGTGTTAGGTCAACATCAAGAGAGGACTGTCAAACTACATGTTACAGTTTTTTGATCAAAAATCCTAAGATTTCTACAGCAACGGAATTATGTCAACAAGTTATCGAACAAAATGGCACATATAATATTATAATTAAATGTAATTAAAGTTTCAAGAAAAAATATCTTGAATTTGTAAATATTATAAATTACGAAGAAACTTTTTCCCCGACCTTATATATTCGTCATATTATATTTTTATAGATTTAAAAGTTAGACTTTTTAGGTTTGAATATTTTAGACTATCTCTTCTTCCGATCGAACTTTGTGAAAATGAAATTTTGATACAGGCTGATTGGATTAAGACTAACAAATTAAAAATGATTTGTACCAAGATTAACTTTTAATTGGCGATTAATTATCACACTGGAATAATTTTAATTAGATACCAAAGCCAAAACAATATGAGTCGGACTCAAAAAGGTACCATAAATTATTTCGCGTAATTTTTGTATTTCAATATTTTATTACATTGCTGCTTGTATACTAATAATCATAATGCCGACTCGAATCAATAAAACATTATGTGAGCTGGTCCCGCTTTTTTTCTGATGCCACCGTCCTCAATTTTGTCAGAGATACACGTCTCCCCAAATCAACGTCTATCAGAGCAAAGCTTTTACATCATTATTTACTGGGATTAAAGATGCTGCTATATTTTCAGCAATCCTTTGTCTATGTGCATCACTTTCTACAATTTCATTATAAAACTCGGAGATAGGTTGTAAATCGATGGCGTTACTATGCAAAACTATGGTCAAGTCTTTAGGACGTGCTTCATCCACGTAATGTATAGGTCCATTAAAAGAATTCGGGAAATAATTTGGAGCATTTTCATGCATTTTCATGTTATCCAACACGGGCGCAACTCCATCACGACTATATGTCTTCTGATAGAGAGGAGCATTCACTACTATGTTTGCGTGATTGAGTCCTAACCGATAGTTTTGAGCATCAGGATAGAATAGCTTTCAACTTCTGAATACTATATGACCTGGACCAGTAATACCTGGAACTAAGTTATCAGGTGAAAATGCAGCCTGTTCTACATCTTTAAAATGATTATCAACTGTACGGTTCATTACTAATCGTCCAATGCGTACGGTAAGGTATGTACCTCGTTCCATCCTTGTCATGTCAAATGGATCGAAGTCCACATTTTTTTACGTCTTCTTTTGTTAAAATATCCATTTCCAGTCTCCACGACGGGTATTCTTCTGCAGCAATTTCGTTTTATAGGTCTCTGTTGAAATAATTGGAGTCCTGGGCGCCGATTGCCATTGCTTCAGCATTAGTTAAATTATACACACCTATCTCCGTCCGGAAATTGAATTTCACGAAAAATATCTCACCATGTTTGTTATATATTTCATATGCGTAAAGTGGGAAATAATTGGTTTTTCTATACCCATTCGGTATACCAAGATCTGACATCAGAAATAGATTAGAAATTATTATTTCTGGCCTGTAAGTCATGAAATCCTAACGCATTATATTGTCAAACAAAGTAGTTTGAGGATTCCTTCTAAATGCAAGCCTATTTATACTAAACTCGATAGGTTCTTTATAGAAAAACAGCGGTATGTGAAAAGTTAGGAAGCCTAGAATTCCTTCATTGGTATACATTTTTAGAGCAATTGCTTTGACATCGCGACCTACACCAGTTCCACCAAGTTTTTGTCTGTTTGTAGAAAATCGAGCCATTACCGGTGTTCTTTTTCCGATGCCATTAAAAACATTGGCTTTAGTATACCTGGAGACATCGTCTGTTACCTCAAAATATCCAAACGCACCACCAGCTTTTGAATGCACAACACGCTCTAGTAGTCTTTCTCTGTCTTGATGGGACATGAGTCGGAAAAAGTTTCGATTGTCAAATATCTCCGTAAACGTTTTGAAGTTTACCATGTAATAAAATTATTAAGTCAGGATTTTTTTTTACTTTTGTTACAATTGTTATGCATATGCTTTTAAATGATACTCGTGTTTTGTTTTTGTCTTAAATTTTAGTTATAAATATAGTATTTAAAAACAAGCAAAATACAAATTAACTGACCGCTCAAAAACGGATTAACGTTATTAAAAGTAAAACCATGGCAAAACTATTACTTGCATTGGGGACGATATCAAAACATAAGTAAAGCAGGTGGTGCACCAAATTTACATTTATATCGGCACCTACGTAGGTAAATAAATGGTTTTGTAAAGAAATATAATAAATTATCTTTAAAAATGCGCAATGCTGTATTATGCATCCCTTAATTTTCAATTTATGTTTAAGCATACATTTTTTTATTTAATTTTAAAATTTTTATTTCGCGCTTTTGAATTGGTTGGAACTTATTTAAATTACAATAGCGTGATGCGAATGCTTTTCAACTTTAAATGTTGAGGAATTCTCCTGATATCCTCACTTTATATATTGTGACGAGTATAAATTGCTTGTTAACCATATTAAAATAATCGAATCACAACCCATGAAATACTAATAATTGTCATTTGTGGTCTTCAGCATCAGTTCCACTTCACCAATGGATTCTTTTTTTGAGAGCAAATGCACGAGTTACCATAAAAATACCAAAATCGCTAAAATCGCCATTGATATCGCTTTCTCCAGAATCCCATCATCATATCCTGACCTAATTGATGACAATGGAATCAACAAAAAAGTATACCTTTTCAAACAAAAAATTGGTTGCCTGTAAAGTCGGTATACGGGCGAAAGTTTTACGTGACAACGACTTTGAGTGGTAAAATAATTTTAATGTGAATATTCATTCGTATAGTAGGAAGAAGGATGAAATAATAGTAACAATTTAAAACATTTATTTATACAAAGAATTATATTTAAAACGCGTGCCTCTCACTCGCTCTCATTGTGAGCGCATAACGTGAGCGGAGCGTAACGCAGTTTCTTGAAGTGTCACCCGGCAAACCAATTTATAAGACGTTGTCACGTCAAAAAGAATTTTTCAAATCGGTCTAGCCGTCTTCAAGTAATCGGGTAACATACATAAAAAAAAGATTGCGACGCACACATTTTTTAATTGTTATCTAAATGTGGTATAAATATTAGCTTGCTATCAAAGAGTATTCCTAGGTCCCTTACGATCAGCTGATTTTTAATAATAACACCTACAATATGATAATAAGTGTTGATGATGTTAATGTTACGCGTGAAATTTATAAAGTTGCAATTATTTACGTTTAAGGTAATTTTATTGATAGAGCACCAATTAGAAATAACATTTAAGTTTTTCTGAAGCAAATTGTAGTCTGAATGGAATTTTATGGCTTTCCTTACCTTCATATCACCAGCAAATAGATAAGCTTTACTATATTTAAGACAGGAGACTACGTCATTTGTGAATACATTAAACAGCCATATACCCAAATGTGATCCTTGAGGAACTCCTGATGTGGTCAAATAGGATTTGGATTGAAGCCCCTTTACAAGAACATATTGAGGTCTAGGTAGTAAATAGGATCTTAACCGCTTCAGCAGAGATACACATATTTCATAAGCAGATAATTTTGACAATAATGTATTGTGACAAACTCGATCAAAAACCTTTTCAAAGTCCATATAAACTGCACTTACTCGGTCACAAGCATCGACTGCATTTAAAAATCATTATGGTAAGTGTCTAGGTTAGTACTAGTCTCACGAGATTGTGTAAATCCATGTTGCTTTTCAGCTAAAATCTGGTAAGTATGGCTTCTTAGTATGGGTAGATCAGGGCCTCGAAATCGAGAAGGGTCTATAATTTTTGACGTCAGCTTTCTCTCAATTTTTGTATACTGGAACTACTTTGACCGTTTTCCACGTATTGGGAAATATACCAGAGGAGATAGATTTGTTCATAATAATAAATAAGCTTAAAAATAAAGCACATTTAGAAATAAAGAAGGTAGATTTATGTCATCTAGCCCATCCTTATTTCGGTTAATTCCTTTTAAATACTGATAAAATATGCTTTTTTACTGTATATATATGCTGTATATATGTATTTTTCCAAGACTTTTGAGCATAAATCAGTGTTGCTATGGGATATGCCTATAGCCGTAATATAGATTATAATTTTCGTTAGTTATATTTTTTTGTGTTAGTGGTATTAGTAATAAGTATGAAATTTGGGATTTTGAAGATTACCTGAAATGCATTCTGGCAATGTACAAAGGACTCAAGTGACAAATCTAGTATGTATAAAGACGATACATACTAGATTTGTCACTTGAGTTAATTTATTAATTAGTCTAAGTTTAAACTTGAATTTCAACGCTTTGATATTATTTATTGCAAGTACAATTAAATACAAAATTAAATGATAAAAAAAATTATAATTATAGACGAAAGGCTTTTTAGCGATTTACATTTAGTTAAAATCGATTTATACATAATTATGCAGTATAAAATTTTGTTCACATCACTACGTAGAATAAAATGTAAGAGCGCTTGTTCATCACTGTAGTCACTTTTTCTTACAGGTAGGTTGAAATTATATACTATAAGTTTAAATGGAGGATAGAGTTATCGTTGTCGTAGGTTCAAATCCTAATTCAATTAGTATTGAGAAAAAGTTTACATACAAATGGTACAAAAATGATTTACAAAATCTGGACACTCATTAAAACCTATGTTCATTTCATAATTCTGTAATTCTTAACATTTATTTTTGATGGCTTCTAACATAATTTTAAGAAGAGTACCGAATTTCCATTAAACCAGGTCGGGTCTCATCACTCTATTGGAAAGATTAGTATGGTCTTTGAGTTACGATTGTATTTAAATTTATCCAATTTAAAATTATGCAAAGACCGATATATTGCCTGTAATACAAATGTGTTTTCAATAGAAAAACCGTGTAATTATTCAAATGAGTAGGATGCTCATCAATTAACTAGAAATCCTTCTGTATTTACTTAATTAGGCTAAGCTCATTAAAAATATAAACATATGTGGTATTTCAAACGAAAATAAGTATTACTACATTAAAATTTTAAACACTTAATTAAATGCCGAGCCTGTCAATAAATATCCATGAATTCATATAGTTAACAGCTATTATCTGTATCCACTCATTATAACATCATAACAAATCATCAGTAACATCAGATATGTACATCAAATATGTCCGGGGTTAATTGACATTGTATATGGCTGGATCTCATTACATTGGAATCAAAAATGATGTTGCGAACATTTTTAAACAATTTGGCAAAAAAAAAATTAAATTAAAATTATTTAATAGTAATTTAATTTTATTCCTTTTCTCTTCTTCGTTTGTTTCCTTTACCAAATGATTTTTATGATTTTGCTAGATCCGCATTAGCAAAACACTGTGTAAGCTGATCACGCTTTTCTTCTTGGGATACAATCTTTAGGGCTAGCAATGCAGCAGATACACGTCTACCTAAGTCTATATCAACTTGTGTCAATAAGCGCAAAGCTTTTTTTTTTTAATCCGAAGATATATTTTGTAGAATATTAGCTACATTTTCAGTAACCCTCTGTCTATGAGAATCACTTTCTATAATTTCATTATATAACTCCGCCACTGGTTGCAAGTCAATTGCTTTACTCTGCAAAATTATAGGTAAATCTTTTGGTCGACTTTCATCTATATAGGGTATTGGACCATTGAAAGAGTTTGGATAATAATTTGGCGCGTCCTTCATATTATCCAATACTGGTGCAACTCCGTCTCGACTATATGTATTTTTATACAAAGGAGCATTAATCGGTATGTTGGCGGCATTTGCCCCTAAACGATAGTTCTGAGCGTCTGGATAGAAAAGCCTTCGAGCTCTGAATAGAATATCATGGGGTCCTGCTATGCCTGGAAGTAAATTATCAGGATTAAAACCAATTTTCTCCGTATCTTTGAAATGATTTTCTACGTTTTTGTTTATAACAAGTCGTCCTATAGTAACAGTACGATAACTGCCTCTTTTCCACAATCTTGTCATATCAAAAGGATCAAAATCAACTCTTTTCAAGTCTTTCTTTGTTAAAATATCCATCTCTAGCCTCCAAGCTGGATAATTTTTATTTACGATTGCATTGTATAAATCTCTGTTGAAATAGTCTGGATCCTCAGAACGTATTACACTTGCTTGCGCATTGGTTAAATTAAACAAACCAATCCTCGTTCGGAAACTAAATTTGACAAAATATCTTTTGCCTTTTTTATTGTATATTTCATATGTATGAAATGGAAAATAATTTGCTTTCCTGTAACCATCTGGTATGCCAAGATCTGTCATAAGCCACATATTACCATGAAGTGATTCCGGTTTTAATGTTATAAAATCCCACACCATGCTATTGTCAAACAAGTGAGTACGAGGATTTCTTCTAAAGACATGTACAAATGTACTGAAATCTATTGGATCCCTGTATGAGAAAACAGGTACGTTAAAAGTTATAATGTCTAGATTACCTTCTTTGGTGTACATTTTTACAACAAGCGCTTTTGAATCCCGGACTACGTCAGTTCCGCCGCGGTTTTCTCTAGCTGTAGAAAAACGTACCACAAGGGGTGTTTTTTTTTCAATATCATTGAATACATCAGCCTTAGTATATCTGGATACATCATTAGTAACTTCAAAATATCCGAAACCACCAACTCCTTTTGCATGAACTACACGTTCCGGTATTCGTTCTCTATCTTGATGAGAATTTAGTCGGAAAAAATTAATGTTGGTGAATATGTCTGTATTTAATGTAACCATGTCCCTTATATCCAGTGGTTGCCCTGTCACTTTTGTCAGCACGCCTATTGGTTTCTAAAACAAATGAGCATTTTACAAATTATTGTAATATGTGAGCAATTAATAAGAAAATTAAATAAGCTTCCTTATCGTTAAGAATTCTAGTAAACCTGTAGGCTTGCCTGCTGCTAACTGAGAAAATTAAATGAATTTAAGTCATCTCAGATAATGAGAAGATATGTTCCCAGCGTGCTATTATTTGGCCTTTCACGTAACTTTTGTCATTTCCGCACTCACTTGTTTAGCAATAAACACAGGCACTGTCAAGTGTATCAAAAACTTGTTATTGATTTTCCAACTCAGCTTTTGAGAAATATCCCCATGGTATTAGTGTTTTACCGACATTGACGAACACAAAATAAATACAACCAACTACGAAACAACTATATGTGAAACATGCAATAACGGCGTGAGGAAATCGAACCTAACACACTTGAAGAGATGCGAAGTGACCACTTACACTATTGCACTACCTATGCATTCAGAAAACAAGTAAGTTGTTTTCTGGATGACTATAAAGTCGTTCCTAATGTTTATTTTTTATGTTGTGTATTTTTTTGTTTTATTTTAGCCACTGTGTTCCGCTGCAAAGAGTTGTAGCGTGATGGTTAATAGCCTATAATCTTTCTCAAGACTTGGCCTATCAAATAATTTGAGACATCTCACACACGGCCGGGCCGGCCCCAAACTAGGCAGAACCTGTACTGTAGTAAACAGACTATTGGTATACATACTTAAATATTCCGAACAAATGATCGTGCTCATCACACAATTATTTGTTCGGGGTGGGAAATGAACTCAACTTTTTTTTTAAATCTGACTAGTAATCAGACAGATATCGCGTAAAACCAGAAAAACAAACTCTTCAGCTTAAAATATTAGTACAGATTATCAAACATCTCCTAGTTTGCCGGTGCAGGTACGTTTTGATTTAATATAAAGACTTCTACTAGAAGTCATAATTTCATATTACAAGACTAAAACTATGACTTGATACGTCTGTTTGGACATAAAAATTGGGAATCTACATATACACAATAATTAAAGGAGAAAGAGTTACCGGATGTTGTCTTCTGAAGTCAACCAGCTGCTGAGAAGCAGCGTCACGTGCCGCGGACTCATTATTATATTGAAAACTCAACACTTCCTCCACGATAGTACTAAGAAAAATACACACTATGACATGCTTCATTTTGTACAACAGAATGGTTCTTTGTAAGATTTAAACGGTTTTATATAACAACCGAGAGAAACTAACAAATCGAAACAAAAAATCTTCGACCTGTTATAATGATAAATAATTGTGCACACTGTTATTAATACTGTGTTGTACTAAGGCGCTACATAAGTTTTGTCGTACTTTGTGATTTCTTTTTTCGAAATACTGTGCACTAATACCGGTCTTCATACGTGTAAGCCAAGCGCTGAACACATTGCTCCATGTGTTCAGCCCTGGAAAACAGCCGCATATCTCCAAAAAAACTCCTAGAAGCTCCTCATCACTTTAAAACTTGCGTCTCTTCATTTGTTTTCTTACGTGCGGGAATAGTGCAAAGTCATACACTAAATCCGGACTATAAGGAAGGTGTCCAAACTATATGATTCCATTTTTGTGCAAATAGTCCATAGTTTTGCCGGCTCGATATCAAGGGACGTTATCTTGATGCAAAAGCCGAATATCGAGTCTTGAGTTTGGTCGTACATATTTTAAGGCTTCTAATTCTTGAGGCAAACATTGCAATGCAACAGTAAAAATACAGAAAATATTATTGGAACGAAGTTCCTTACCGCGCGTTACACGCTCTGAGCGGATGGGAGCAAGATCGAAAAAAATTTAATAAGACTTTTTTCCGATACTTCTTTCTATAGTTAATTTATACTACTGAAGTTTGATGTTTATATATTAGTTAAGGCAAATTTCCCAGATAGCGCAATTTTAATTTCGACTTGTTACAATATTTACTATAAGTACATATTTGATACAATTTATTCAATCCATTAAATATATGCATATGAACTTCGTTCAAACCGGGTGTCCCAAGGACACCTCCCCTTTTTTTTTTCTTTACGGATCGGGATTTTCACAGATACCCACAACTTACTCTGAGATTTAGTAGGAACAATCGAGTTCACGTAGTTAGATCCACCATCTTTAAAAAATTTTAATATATTACGAGACCAAGTTACACGCTGCTCCCTCCGCGCGTCAGTCATTGAGTGCAGTACCCAGAGTGAATAAAGTTTTCGTACTTTCAAATGGTCGTGAAGAATCCGATGAACAATTGGTGTACTTAACTTGAGCGCTTCCTCGATCTGTCGATATTTCACACGTCGGCTTTCGTCTAATAATTTTCGTACAGTCTCTATATTCTTATTTACGGTATCCACTTCTATCGGCCTGCCGGACCTTGCATCATCCTTCAAGTAAAAATTTCCGTTATTGAATTGAATATATAAGACCGTTCTACGGTCCTTGAAGATGAACAAGTTTCGCTGAGTGCACTATTCGCTTTATATACTAGCTTTAAAGTTTTACAAAATTATTACAAGGATTTCATCATTAAATTAACGAGAGAAGCCCCCTATTTTTCACATATAAAATTCATTTAAAAATCGAACAAACTATGCCTTGCCTCCAAATTGTTATTATTTTTTATTATTACTAAGAGTTTATGGATATGACTTCAAATCACAATATTATGATATCCAGTTTGCATACGACAAAACTTATGTAGCTCCCTAGCTATGTATGTATATGTTACCGGAAATGTATGTAACCTAGGAATTGTATACAATTCTAAACTGGAACTCTTTTTTTCTAAGAAATATACCGAAAATGTCGGTATTTCTTATGGAATATTTTGTATCTTTCAGTACTGTAATCATAAGCTTTACTTATACTTAAGGTAGCGGGTTTAGGCACTTCTCTGGTCTTAAGAGTTGTAGCGTGTTGATAGATAGTCTATAATATTTCTCTAGAATTGTGCTACAAAATGCAAAAATAACTTTAGAAATTTGACGGGTAGATCAAAAGAGTTGTGCGTTCAACTGAAAAACAAATTCTTTAACTTTGTTTATGTATTTAGATATTTAGACTGTTACTACAAGATTTAAAAAAATATATATTTAAAGAGTATTCTAACTGAATCTTTATACATCTTTGCCAAGGAAACAGACTATTCTAATGAAAGAAAATAAATTAGTTCAGCATGATTTCGCTAGATGGCGTTGCGCATGTGTGTACATACATAATTTGTTGTTAATAAAATTTTGAAATAATACGAAATCCTATGTCACGGTCTTCTTGTTATCATATACCATTGATAATGGTTTATGGTAACAATAAGATTAACTTCGAAAGTAACCTAGTCACGCTTGTAAATAATAAAGAAAACCAAGCAAGAAAATAGACAAGTCTTTTTGAATCTGAAAAGAGTGCTTCGACTCCTTTGAAGTCCGACACAACTAGAAAACCACAGTCTTCCACAAACAAAATAACAATTTAGATATTTCTAAAATGAGACAGTGGGTATCAATACCTTCT
Source organism: Euplagia quadripunctaria (assembly GCA_963859945.1). NCBI lineage: Eukaryota > Metazoa > Arthropoda > Insecta > Lepidoptera > Erebidae > Euplagia > Euplagia quadripunctaria. The sequence continues at coordinate 5,129,261 of OY982569.1, read as the reverse complement.
ATACTGCATATCTCTTTGTGTACACACACAGCATTTATATCATCTACATGTAATTATATTGCGTCACAGCTATGCGTTTTTTAATTATAGCAGCGCATTACATGAAACACGTTCTTTGGCTTGTGTTGAAACTGCGTTGTCTAAAATTTATAAATTTTTATTCAAGTTACATCCGAAACATGAAAGTCGAATTAACTCAAATCACACAGTTTCTCCGCCATCAGACCTATTACTAATTTTTTCAGAGATTATTTTCTTTGCAACCCCGAAAACTTACCTTTATTAACGTCAGAGCTCCCATTGAACGAAATAATAATGTGCTAAAACATATCATACATTCTGATACTCAGAGACCGACTATATCAAGGTGTTTAGTTATCCTATTCCCGATTTACCAATAAAATGACAAAAAATATTGTGTGACCAAGTCCCGCATGCTCACATAGCTTACAACATTTACTACTAGGTACACAATAATTTTACCAACACAATGACCGATGACTGGTGTTTCACGCGTTGACTCCATTCCCGTACGCTCAGAATAACGTGAGCTTCTGGTGAACTGAAATTAATGATAATCCGCTATGGTTGTAAAATGTAATGTGTGTAAAAATTTGCCTAGACTGTTTCATTTCATACAAGACTTTGGTTATCCAAAATGAGTTTCTTTTTATTGATATTTCTCATTAGGATTTCCATATGGAGTGTTGATGTTGACTTGAACCAACTAAACTGTCTTTTTACGTGGGAGAGCCATGGGCCGGCTCGACTCCGCTCGATACCACGGCCTCGGTGAGTGAGGTTACCGGAGGCCTAACCTAACCCTGCCCTCTACCCTGTTCCCATCCTTCCCCTCTTCCCCTTCTTCTCCTCTCTAATCACCCTCTCCCATCTTTCCGCTCTTCCCGTATTCCCACCTTAAAGGGCGGCAACGCACTTGTGACTCTTAAGTTACAGGTGCCCATGGGTGGCGGTAGTCATTTACCATCAGGTCTGCTCGTTTGCCCCGTGTAACATAAAAAAAAACAATAAAGCTCTGGTTATACCACGAATTCATTTTATTTTATACTAATAACTGTAAACGTCACTTAAGCGCCACTTAAAGGATCAAATTAGTTTGACAAATTTGTTAGTCAAACTTCAAGTTTTCATCAAACAATAGCTTAAACGATCAAACCAAAAAGATCAAACAAATTTGTTAAGTTGCCCGTAGATTCAATGTTTCGATTTTTTCAGAATCTTTTGATTTTATTTTCCACTAGCAGTGCCCCGCGGTTTCACCCGCGTAAGTCCCGATCCCGTGGGAATATCGGGATAAAAAGCAACATAAATTATATTATTTATCCGTGGTGCCACTCAACATATTATTTTCCACTATCAAATAATTTGACAAACACGTAAAATTTGGCAAATAATTTGATCGTTTACGGGCGCTTTATAAGTTCCAAAACACTATTTAAAAAGCAAATATAATATCCATTTGAAATTACACGAATACATTTTACTCACTACCATCTTGTTCCTCACCCTTCCGCATCGTGTATTCTTATGTCAATCAAGACGTTCGCCGAAGACCCTTTCATTTACACACGAAATAATGTACGTTTAAAATAGATACGTTATAGCTACAAACACAGACGGTTCTGCATGGTAAGTGTAACAGTTTCTCAACAGATCAGTACCTATTTATTATCCATGCTTGTAGGTTGACAAATTATTTTAAGGTCTGAAATGTAAATCACTACACATTATAAAACAAAGTCCCCCGCCGCGTCTGTCTGTCTGTCTGTTCGCGATAAACTGAAAAACTACTGAACGGATTTTCATGCGGTTTTCACTATCGTCTGATAGTGAAAACCGCATGAAAATCCGATTGATTAAGTGATTAAAGAGGAAGGTTTTGGTATATAATTTGTACCCGTGCTAAGCCGGGGCGGGTTGCTAGTAGTAAAATATGAGTACATACCTTCCTAGGTTAATGCCTGATTTCACTTTTAAGTTGTTAGGCGATTTCTAAAAGGACTTATTTTTTTACTTCTTAATCACAAATTTTTATTTCTACCCATCATTCATAATTAGCGGATGTCTTATTACAATACGGATAATTTTGCAAATGCTCTTTAAAATTGGTACAAAAAATCGGGCTATTTGCCTAGTTCGTTCATTTTTCACGTTTCTCTTTTTTAACAAATGTACACTTTGGGCAATTTTTCATCGCTCCAAGTCATTCATATCACCTATCTACATCTCTATAGATATAATGACGTCATTGGTAGCCACATCACGCAACAAATGTCTTACGTATTGAAAGGATACAGAACCATTTTATTTAGCACTCAATATCTATTCACTTTGTGCAGCCAAACGGAAAGCACCTAGTGAAGAAAGGCCGACGCTGTTCGCTATGGACCTATTACTCATATATATTTATATGTTAGACCTTTTCTACATACATCTAAAAGTTTCTTAGAAATCACGTAAATTATACTCATTTATTGCATAGGTTTTCTTTGGTAAAAATCGATTGCAAGAGTAGGTATCTTAAAGCAATTCTGCCATAAGTTATTTTTTATACAAGAAACTTGTCTGGCATACAGAACGTCAAATACGTACTAAACAATGCATGGTGAAACGCCGCAGAAAAGCCCAAAATATACAGACTAAACCACGGAGCAGATACAAGGCTAAACCAACAGTTGTAAAAATTAATTACAATAACATCATTAACACAAATGAACACATTAATTTAATTAGTTAGTAAAAAACGCGTAAGCCTTAATTTTGTTGAGATCAAATTAAATTACAGTAATTGAATTGGCTTTTAGAAATATCAAAGGGTTTCTATATACGGTGGGTGGTTGTGGTTTAACTTTATATTGTTTCTGAAAATATTTAATTAAGGTTCACTTTGTCGATCCACTTTGTAATGTTTATTGATTTTATTAGATTACAAGTCGGAATACACTCCGGAAAAGTTGAAGGATCTTCAGTGGCGAAGAAAATAGGCGCCACATTTTGTTATAATAACTCATTCTCAAATTTTGTAGCTTAGACAAAAGAAAGTAAAAAAAAAAAAAAATATTTTTAATAAGTAGATATGTTTACATTTGTAGGGAAGCGAACAGTGTGGAGAGAGCAATGCTTGGTGTGTCTTTGCGGGACAAAATTCATAACGAAGTAACCCGACACAGAACCAAGGTAACTGACATAGCTCAGAGAATTACCAAGCTGAGGTGGCAGTGGGCTGGCCACATTGCCCGCAGAACCGATAACCGCTGGGGTAGACGAGTTCTGGAGTGGAGACCACGTCAAGGGAAACGCAGTGTAGGACGCCCTGCGGCCAGGTGGAGTGACGATCTGCGCAAAACGGCGGGGAAAAACCGGATGAGGAGAGCTGACGATCAAGCTCAGTGGCGTTCATTAGGAGAGGCCTATGTTCAGCAGTGGATAATGAAAGGCTGATGATTGTGATGCTGATGATGAACAGTTTAGCGTAATTCGGTTATTCCTTGAAGATTTTTTGTTAAATCTCTTAAAAATAGGTTAACGTCATAGTAACAATTACCACTCAAGCATTTTTATGCAGCTTTTATGTAATATACCATGACATAAAATCTGATAAGGATACGGGATTCCGCGGGCTGGTGCTTCACCATGACAACGACAGGCCTGTTGGTCTAGTGGCTTGACTTGGCCAGCCTTGCCCGCTGGGCCAGAAGTCGTGGGTTCGATTCCCACCCAGGACAAATAATTGTGTGATATGTTTATCAGCAGTCTGGTTACCATAGTACCGGCTCTGCCTAGTTTGGGATCAGACGGCCGTGTGGGCCTGTGACTACCTGGACCGGTCTAACTTCTGTGACATCTTTCTTACAGCCCTGATTTGGCAGCGAGTGTCTTCTTTTTATGCCCTAAAATAAAAAATCATCTCAAATAGGATAAAGTTTTCATCGCCGGCAGATGCGCTACCTGCATTCGAGCAAGCTATAGAGGAAGTGTCTGAGGCGTATTGGAAACAGTGTATTGAAAATTTATTGATTGAAAATTGAGATGCATGAAACTTTGTTTTCGCAAAATCTACTGAGTGTCCCGTCCCTCACATAAGTGTGAGTAAGTATCGAAAATATAAAAGTAAAGTACTACTATTTCGTATATTTTAATATATGTATATAAAACAAGTAAAATCAGCCAATCGAAATAAATGTAATTCAATTTAAAAGAAAACGCAGCTTTTGTTATAGCAGTTTTCTAGCAGCAGCTTTTACTTTAACTTTACAATTGCATTTCTAGAACACCTTCAACGACAACTTTTTTTTCATACACAACCAGGGTTGATACAACATTCGCGAGGAATGTACACTCAACACAAAAGGAATGCTTCTAATAGTATTATACAAACACTGACTGCGTTGCGTCAACCGTTAGAAACCAGGTCATATGAACCATGTGTTATGTCGCTCTAATTGCAACGCAACCGATCACACACAGCTATAAAACCTTACAACCTCAAAACACAACCTTAATCTGTCTAACTACAGCTGAATTTCGAATACTAGTGAATCTTCAATTTAAGAACCTGACTAGCTTAAAATGTAAATCGATTCAATTAAGAAGTTGTGGCCTTACACCGCTAACGCCTATAATGAAAGGTATTTTTAATGTAGAAGGTTTAACGTCTTAACTTTGCATATATTTCTATGATAAGAAAGCGATAAAACATCGTAGGTATACCGAAATTTCGAGGCAGAAACAAAGAAAATGTACGTAGATAAGAATGTGTGCGTTCCTGGAGGGTACACAACTTTGCTAGTCACTTACTCTGATATCTAGGTCACAGGTTTTCGTCTACTTTGTTTAAGTAGAACATGTGAGTGTGGTTTCTCGTGCAGTATAACACCATATGAAAGTAGTAATGCTGATAAACCGATCGTGAATAGTAATAAAAGGCGTGGGATAACTATCTAGGAGATACAATAGACATTTTGTTGAATAACGAATGTGAAACTAAATCCTCAATCCTTGATATCGCTTTAGATATTTAGTTATGTTCTAAGTTCCGAATGGCGAAGGCGTAGGACTTGCGATCAAGTAGTTGCGGGTTTGAACCCCACGCAGTGCTCTACCGACGTGAACCCACTCCTAACACAAGCATTTCGCTTAGCTGGAGAGGTTAACAAGAGTACTAGTAATGTGTGACCCACGTTACTAGTGGTCTTAAAAAAAACAATTGACAAACATAGAATGGACTTTATACCAGTGTCATACTTGAAACTCACGTCTATTTATCTCCAAAAGAGTACGCAAAATTTGCAAAGTTTATATACACAGAACATTATTATCCTTATAACAGAGGACAAACCTTTTATCATCTTCTAGGCACAGTTCTAGACTCCGAGCTGCTAGTTAGAATTTTTTAAAGCAGAAATCCTTTAGAAAAATTTGCTCGAAAATTGAAGCCAGGAATTAACAATCCCAAAAGAGCACTAATTTCTGTTAACTAGTCTTGAATGTTAGTTATTATGTCATCTACTGTTTAGAAATTCAGTCATATAATCAATCTTTAATATTAAGTAACAGTATAAAGGTTCCTTTTTCTTTTTGTTGAGCGGAACCCTAAAAATCATCAGCTTAACATAATTCTGTTAATCCAAACTATCCCAGATGCAACTCTTTATACTAACCATTGCACACACAGACACAACAGAATACAAATAAATATTTTTTATACAACACAGTTTATTTAAATTCTCGGCCGAGAGATGTGATTACTTAATGGCATTTACGATTATTGCATATAAACGAGCCAAATTTTGTAGCTTTTGCATATTATTGGCGTTTGTCTTTTCTTGAAACACTCAGGAATAAGACAAATCGTTTTATTCTGGATATATTTAATTGTCTCATAAATCACGAGCAATTGTGGATATCCCTGTATCATTTAAATTATGCAGTGGCAAATTATTAATTATGAAACGGAACAAACTATTAGTGAGCTATAAGCTCATTAAAGAATGACTTCTCTAATTTCTGCCCTCAAATTTATTCACTGGTTGTATTATTCTCTGTTTGCCTGATCTACCTACACGATAAAAAAGGGTTATTTTTTTAAGTCTCATACAAGAAGCCTTTTGTGAAGCACTACTTTTTACAGATTTGACTAGACTAAAAACTATTTGGTGTCTCCGGCATCAGATCTATTAAAAGGAAAAGTGGAATAGATGCAACTATACCATAAAGCCACAACTGATCTTGGATCGTCTTTCTAATGCCTCCCGCCTAGAGACGTGTTCAAGACTAAGGCGCGCTTTCTTTGACTCTGTAATCGGTTAACGGGAAGCTCTTCCTATCACACATGTCCACACGAAGAGAAAATCTTTCGAGCAGGCTACGTGACCATGCCTGGTGGCCTTGTGGTGATGTTTTGGGAAGTATTTTTTTTTTGCTGTGTGTGGAAGTCACCACACAACAAACTTTTTACAGGGGTTTTCTTTCTCAAAGCCTCGAAAAGCTAACGTTCCTGGCCGTTTATAATCAAAGTTACGGCTTCTCCCGTAAAGGTCTGCGCCAGGTAGTGTGCACTGTTTCTGAACGAAACCAAAAGCAATAAATCCGAGATTTTCTCGTTGACCTCTGCTAACTCACGAATCGCATCTCGGTTGTCTCGCTATGGTTCGCATTCACTTATTTCTTAGTATGTATAAGTTTAATGTTTTATATCTTTACTCACTGGCATTTAGGAATGTTGAAGTTTTACTCTGTACTTACATAGCATAGTCTAACGTAATAAGAAAGAACTAAATGTCAATGCTTCTATAATACTTCAATAAAATCCGAAATATCAAATATTAAGTTATTGTTCCAAAACTTTAGAAGTGCAGAGCTCAAGAGTAAATCGATTCTAATTAAATCTTGAAGTATACTTAAGATACAAATAAAAAAACTCTAATTTCAATCTCTCAAAACTCTCCGAGTGTCTTGAACAAAACGAAACAGGCAAGAGTCGAGAGTTTTGAACAGACTAACGATGAATGGTGTAGTATTCTTATCTTTTTTATAAAAGATAAATAAGAAAATATCTTTTACACTCAGATTTTTTTTAGAAAGTTATAATTAGGAGATACTAAGCACACCAAGGGTTAACTTACATTTCTGTAGATATCACAAATAATTATCTTATGTAGAAATGAAACCAATATCACACAACGCGGTCGCAGTTCACGAAGTAACCACCTAAATTACATCTAAGACATTATCAGTTCTAAAAGCACATGTGGATGTCTTTAAATTTACCTGAAACACTTATAACTTGTTTAGCGTCCAGGGCAACGACCTTCCAAAACAGTTGACAAAATAACATTTCCATTATGAATAAAAATGACTTTTAAAATCTGTGAAGGAAAACTCTTAGCTGTACCTATAACTAACAGGCTATATTTACGGAACAAACACTTTCATATTCCTACAAAAAGTGCGGTATTTCACTAGATTATCTTTATAAGCCCCTACCCGGCGACCCCCCCGAAAATATAGTTTTGGCTTTAGTTATAGATTATTATATACCTACTTAAAATGATAGAGCTCCTTCTAAAACTTTTGTTTTAAATATCTTCAATTTTTTTTACTGATATGATGATGATAGATGATAGGGGGCAAACGAGCAGACGGGTCACCGTGATGGTAAATAACTACCGCCGCCCATGGGCACCTGGGTCACAAGTGCGTTGCCAGCCTTTAAGGTGGGAGTAGGAGAAGGGGGAATAGGGGGCGAGGAGGGGAGAGAGCAAGAGGGAAGGGTTAGGGCCTCCGGTAACCTCACTCACTCGGCGAAGCATTGCTTAACTGCTCGTTTTCTGTAAGGCCGTGGTATCACTCCGGTCGAGCCGGCCCATACGTGCCGAAGCATGGCTCTCCCGCCAAGTAAATGTACAGAATTGGTCATGTCACAGTTTTATTACAAAGGTAGATATTCAAACTTTATAATAAGTACTAACAAGAGTAACACGTACCTAGTATTGTATGAATTATGCATTGGCATGGGTTGGCCCAACATTGATTGCTTTAAATGTGCATGTTTGTCGTCCAACGTGCGCCCGACTGACGCCGACCCGACAAATTAACAATTCTATTGCACCCTAACTACGGACGTTAGTGATGTGACATGAATGACACAATAAGTGGGTACCATACCTATAATAACCGATACCAAAAATATATATTTTGGTACCTTGAACCTCAAAGGGTGTATAGCACGCAACAGGAAATAATCTACACGACTTTTGAGGTATCGATATTTTGGTGCAATATGACACAGCACCGTCTAAACTAGTTTTTGATTTCGCATCAAACGCTTTCAAACCAAGATCACATTTATAAGATCAAGAAGAATTAAAAACTAGAACCTTTACTTATGGTAGACAAGGTGTAGATAAGCCCTTCGAAATTAATCTCCTAGACCGTTAGTCGCAGGGTCGAGTGATGAGTGTAACTAGTTACAAAGGTGACATTTCATTAAAGATTTTACTATTTCACTATATTTTTTTTACATTTCACCATTCAAAGAAGTGTCGAGAAATACATGGCCATGACAAATATTTCTTTTTGTTTTAAATGGTTGCGAAGTAAACCTATTTATGATATCGATTAGTGAGCATGTTAAAGTAATAGATGCATTAAAATTAATGATAATCTATCTAAAAAGTCTCTAAATAAATGTATCCATCAATTACTGTTTTAATATACCTGGGTAATGAATTAATGATATAACTATAAACTTTATCTAGGGGCGACGGACAGGGTTATCGGACGCCCTAGCAGAAGCATGCCCGAGACGGAGGCGCCGTGTTCCGCGGGTGCCTCTTTCACTGACAGGGGGTAAGTTCCCCCACAACACAGCGGGGTCACCTGGAGTTAAAAGGCAGCCAAGTCTGTTGGGGATTCCACACAATAACAAAAAAAAAAAACTGTCAGTCGTAGGACTGCACGTCAGAAGTGAAAACACATTTTTTAAACATTAATTAATAAGGAGCTGACAAAACTCAATGTTTAGATTAGCGCCCTCTAGTGGATCTATACCATATAATACATAAGTATATATTAAACTACAGTAGTATCGCACAGAATCCACAGATGGCGTAAAAATATTTTTTTAAATAAAATAAACTCGGCTTCGTCTTACGAATTTTCGATAAGGTCACGTGTCATGACGCAAGTTTAAATTTTTTTACCAAAAAGTGTACAACGCCGCTAAAGAAATTTTCACTTCAAAAAAAAGATACTGAAATATAAAAGCAAATGAATTACCCAGTGTTATTTCAGGAAAATAAATGAAATAAATTTCAATCAAACTATCATGCATTTTGCAGAAGTCCATTACACTTAAACCAGGGCACTTACTACATAGGTTACTTTAAGCCAAATACGATTGTACAAAGTGACAGATTTCTTCCAGAATTAAAAAGCAATTAAGAGTAACGTAAGTCTCAAGATCACATATTTTTAGAATTCAGTAACAAGAGTTTTTTTTAAGTCTGTCATAAATGGTTATCTTAGATTTAATAATATAAACTAAAATTAGATTAATAATAGTATAAAATGTATAATTTTGTTTTGTGGTCCTGCAGAGAATGTTATGAACCTGCAGATAAATGGTTCTCTGCAGGTTCATAACATTCTCTGCAGGACCACAAAAAAGATTATACATTTTATACCATCTAATCTAAAGTATATAAGTTATACTACCTAAACGTAAAGACATAACGATGTATGAAAATAAGCAACTTTCCGCTTTTTATAACTTTTTTACTGTTGCCCTAATAGCGAAAATGGCGCCTATAACACTTATTTTTCAAGAGGCCATGGTTTTCTGTAAATTATGATTAGTTCTTAATAGCGAATTTAATTCAGAAAGTCAAAATCAATAGACTGTAATTTTAATGATGTACGAATTTTAAAGAATAACAAAATATCTAAAGGACTAGTTGGCAAAATTTTATAGTTAATCTGTAAGAAAATTTAATCTAAAACTATCTTGAAGAAAATGACGCATGACAAACAGACTCAAGATTGATGAAACTTCTCCAAAGTTGATATTTTAGGCAATGTTGATATGAAATTTATTTTTGACTCAGCCCACATTTACATCAGTTGTTCATTAATTAGTTAAATAATTTGTTTCTATAGTCAATTATTTCATGATGGATCGATTGTTTTAGACTTAAGAATAATAAATACTCAATAATAAAATAGGACCGTAATGGCATTACGTACATTAGATACAGTATCTAGTTTAATAAAATACTCAGCTCTGTACTATCGCATGTTACCATGGCACCCAAGACCATAATTGGCTATACGTTTTCTCTATGGTATTTATTTATTTACCGTAAAGAACAATACAAGCTTACAGCTATGCTAACGTAACCTAAAGTTTATTTTAAAGTATAATATATAATACCTACATATACCTAATATTCATATTATATATTTTCAAATATGGTATATAGCGGTGTAAATATATCATTGACATCTAATGTATGTGGATTGATAGCACATGTATCTACGAAGAGGCAATGTCTTTTGTCATAATCATCACCGCCATTAAAGTCAACTAACTATGTATTTACATCTATCAAACACATTTCGTGTGACAGTAATTGTTTCAATATTCGTGAACAGTGCCGAGTTCAGCACCAAACCCGCTGTCAGAAATCGATTCCATAGAAAGTGATTATGTCACCATTTTTTTTTGTGCGTGTGGAAACCCCCTCGGGCCGTCACCCCGTGTGTGTGTCCGAATCGAACCGACTAAAACCACACGATGTGCCATACTGTGCCTTAAGTAGGAGGGATCCGGGAACAGCTTTTTTAAGACATCCGGAACTGATTATGTCACCCTATTGTAACGTCCTTTATAATTACAGGTTCACTACTTAGGAGCGAGTTTTGCCTTAAAGGCCAATGCTGCGACAAACAGAACGGCTTACAGGGTGGAACAGTGTCAGGATCACGTTCAAGATGAGAGGTGAACCTATTTATTATTTTATCCTAAGTATCTCTCCCATGCCTTAAAGGGTGACCATATTTTCCCCGCCAATCTCGATTGTGTTTTGCTTTGCCACATCTGGAGTCCTTTGATGAAAATGCTGAACGCGTCTGCTTCTGCCATATTTCATAAATTGCTTTTCACAACTCGGTGCCTCAATGGTAGCGTGTGGCGGTTAGGTCATGGCCAGATTTGTCTATTTTTAGGCAATTCTAAAGTATACTCTCTTTACTCCTGTATGTAGTCGTAAATAGGACTAAAAGCCTATCGTCAGACTTACTTACTTAAATAATTTAAATTAAGGTAAGACAAGTTCATCGCAAAGTTAAATTGTGACACAGAAAATTAATCCCTTCAAATTCTTCCTTTATTGGTACATTTATCATTATAAAAATTCGATTTCATGTCACGTCTGACTAAGTCGACGTAATAAATCGATTGAGGTACCAACAATGCCGAACCGGTTGTTTGGATCTAAGAAAACTCCTTTCATTGTGCCCCTCATTCTCATCATTTCTCATAAATTTGTCATTGTGATCGAGAAATATTGGACCTTTTTATCTAAAATAAATGACTTGCCGGGCCAGTGATCTCTATAATCGAATGTTTCAGCTCAAAAAAGTTTGAAGATAGGCGTATTTTACCCAAAAAGCTTTTGTGTAGAACTGTTTAGTATCCAGAACTTTCTACTTACACTTAAGTATTCACTGAAATATACTCAGTATTTTAGTGAGTCGAGTTATGTAAGTCTGTCAAAAAATTCTAACGTATCTTTCAAACTTTTGTCGGCTTTAGAAATAACCTTTGCAACTATGTCTAAAGGTCAAAAATAAAGTTAGCGTACCCTTGATTATTAACAGCAATACATTTCATATAGAAAAGTAAGTAATACTTTTTCATATTATTATTTTCAAACTGATATTAGAAAATGCTTATAACCACAGTAGTATGGCATTTAGTTCTTTCTATACATATAAATTGATTGAAGTACAAAGCGAAACTATCGCGTGAGTAAGCCAAATTAAATGTGAATCAAACACGTTTCACACCACTATTATCAATAAAAATATAACAATATTATCGTGGTTTTATTATGGCCAATGACCAATTCATTTAACAATCTGACGATAACATCAACATGCGATTATATCTACGACTAACTAACTTAAACCGGTGTCTGCAACATCAGACTTAAGTTGAGAGCTGCAGTATACATGTGATTCAGTGACTCAAACCCTGCAGGTTATGGCCAGTATTTCTGGTAAGCCCGTCCACATCCATCTGCCTATTGGTAGAGAACGAACCATCTACTCCTCTCGAGAAGTACCAGAGACAAGACCTTCTCTGTTATTTGATTGTATGAGTAATGTCTGTGTTTATTCATGTTTAGTACAGGCACCTTTGAACACAAAATAAAATACTGTGCATGTTTTCGATGTTAGGCACTCTGTATTTAAATACACTTTTTACAAATTTTATTGCAACCAACAAATATTTTTCAATCATAAAAACATTACATCTTCGGCCATAAACCGTGAGGCTACAATTTAACGTTTGCTATGAATAGAAGCAAAGAATTTGTTTCTGTAAGAGTATACAGGTTACTATATACATTACATTTACTTCAATATTGAAAACCTAACCGTCTAAAAGGAATATTTATATACATAAGTCGCAAGTGATATTATTTTCATGCCGATATAGAACAACAAAATAGAATATATCAATATATGTTTTCTCAATCATGTAGAAAATTACTGAAGCAAAGTGGATTACTTGAGTTCGTGTGTCTAAGCAATCTGCAAAATGCGGGGGCTTTATAAAGGTTTTCGGGGCGTTTTCGTAATACTATGTAAATGTTACGGCGGCTATAGTTTACCTGCAAAACTGGTATTTTATTAACATTATTCATTCTAGAAAACGGACAAGTATGGAATTTATTTGCTAAAATCTCAATATTATCAGTTCTGCCATCTTACCTACTTTTAATTAAATTCGTTGAAGATTCCGAGAGGCTAGCCATATCTGAATGTTGTTCAAATCTGGTTTAGAATTTGGTCATGGTAGAAGCGAAAAATCGCATTATGAGATTATGGAGAATTTATTTTACTACAGACGACTTGACCATCTCTTTTGTCTGCTAATACTGGAACTGTATGGGCGCTTAAACGTCTGACTATCATTACGAGTAAGTACCATGGAGCCTACCGAGAGGACACTGCCATCATAGTAATGGCTCTAGTATGTGAGTGTGCGGACAGTACATCTACATCACCATCAAGACAGACATTTACGTAAGAAACCTCTCTCTTTCTTTGTCTTCATGGTAACAAGCGAAAGTAGGGTATATCAGTAAAGAAACTCCATGTACTTTTCTGTGAGAAGGTGTACAAAAAGGCTGCATACATTGCAGAAAATAATAAACTCTCTCTTACATCGCAACAGACTCTCCGGTTGAAAAAGAGCGTAAATCTTACCTGTCTTACCTATTTATACAGGTGTAGTCAAATTTTAGGAACATTATGTGAAGCCGACAAATAGTTGATTTAGCTTAAAAAAAACCGATGATGAAAAACATTTCCTTTTTGAAAATTTATTTTCTTTTCAAAATTATTTACCTGGTGTATTGCATATATTTTTAAACAACATATTATAAATTTACATGCCAATTTTAATAAGTAATTTAAGATTTGTTTTTTAATTTTTTAAACAGACATGTTCTGAAAAATCTGGACACACTAACAACATCCTGGGTATTAAATATCCATAGTTTCATTCATGTTAGCTCTCTCTTACAAAAAAATGCTTAAACCGTCAATGTTCAAGTTAAATTTGTCAGTTTCAAAAAAAGATATCTTAATTAAAAATCACGAATTTTCCTAAAACTATAAGCGTTTTATGTTATTTAAGAGGTTTACTATACGACCCTAAAATATGTAATTCTGTAACATCCTGTAAAGAATGTACTAAGGGTGGATAGGGTTCGCTTTAACAGAAATAGAGAAAATTGGAAAAGACTATGATGAGTTAGTGTGCTACTAGATAGTGTGATTTTACTAAGTTTTTGAAAATGGGTAACAATTGAGCACGTCTTATACTAAGCGGCTAGGCATTCCACAACCGCACAGCTTGAACAGTAAAGGATTTGTCCAAGAACTTTATCGAATGTGCCGGCATTTTATCAACCTAAAATTGTCCGATGATCTTAAGAATTTTAAGTGTGTGTGTAATGTGTTTAAGTGTGTGTGTCAGGCTCTCTCATTATCGTCCACCTAATACAACTCTAAAACGACGTCATCGTTGACCAATCACAGTTACATAAACATATTAATATAAGATACCAGTTTTAACACAAATTTACGTGCCCCATCCCTACACAATTATGATAACCATGTTGTCAGTTTATTTAAATGGTCCGCACATCAATCTGAACATATATCTCGTGATAATAAAACGGTAGTTACATTTTATGAAAATGTGTACTCTGCTTAATGCTATGATTATAACTATATATACAGTCTGCTTAGTTCTACAGTTTGTCACAAACACAGTACATATTTTTATATCGAGTAATAAAAATAATTTAAAATTTGAGATTCCTCAAAAAGGTTTTTAAAAGCCAGCAACAAGAAAGTTTAAATTCAAATTGAAATTCAATATCTTTCTTTCATAAAATTGGTCATCAAGTATTCGAAAAAGTCAAATTCAAAATAAAAAATAAAAATTATAGGCACACAGAGTCACGGCAACATAGGTTGCTTTGTCAAAAGTAAAATTATAAAATTAAAAATAATCATTTATTTCAGGCTTCATAGTCCCATAGATAGACCTTAATCTAAATATAAAATAAATACACTCATATACATATGAATAAATACATACATAAATACATACATATAATACATACATATAAATAAATAAACACATATAAAATAAATAAATACACACAATAAATATATACATATACTAAAATATTCTGTGTTAGTAAATAAAACTTAAAACTAAGTTAGTAACACTTCACTTACACAAATATAAAGTGAACAAAATTGACAACAGATCTATCTGCCATCTGAGTGGAGTAGAGTCTCTACTCTACTCTACTCAGATGCTAGATAGATCTGTTGATCTGTACCTGCTGTGTCGATCTTTAACCGCCCTTTGGTGTTGCAAGTGTCTGTAAACTACAAACTACTTACCACCAAAATGGCCATATACAAAACTACAAAACTTGTGAGTATATTGACGCTCTGTGGACTATGACGCATGAGGTTCATAATATGACAGCATACACTGAACAATCTGAATTTAATATACATACATATATATTTCTGCCAAACATCATAAACTGTTTAGAGTTGTTGAAGAAATCAATAAGGACTTTAGAAAGGTCAATTCATGTAACACAATACGCAGTATTACGTTAAGATAAATATTTTTACAAATAAATAAAATTGAAGTATCTGTTTGTAATGTGATAATAATTTTCCAGTATAATTATTTTTTAAATTCGAATAAATACATATATAAAACTATATTTTGATAAATAATTTTATATAATACTTAACAAATGTATCAAAATCTATTAACACTATAACAATAACAAACAGATTTTGCGCCAAAATCTATGTTTTCAATTTTTAGGATTCCGTTCCTCGAAGGGAAAAAAAGGAACCCTTATAAGATCCGGATCACTTTGTTGTCCGTCTGTCTGTTTATTTGTCAAGACCTTTTTCTCAGGAACCCGTTGACGAATCAAGTTAAAATTAATATTAAATACTTATGTCTGAAGTCAACGCAATCAAAAAATATGGCCACTTAAGCCTTAGATTTTACCATTTTTTTTTTTTTTTTAGATAGAATACTAGTAGCGTGGGTCACACATTACTAGTATTCTTGTTAACCTCTCCAGCTACGCTAAGTGCTTGTGTTAGGAGTGGGTCGTAGTGCACTGGGTGGGGTTCTTACCCGCAACCACTTGATCGCAAGTCCGACGCCTTAGCCATTACGCTATCGCCGGTTAATTTCAATTCGTAGGTAAGTCAAAACCTATAAGGTACTTCTCACTGACCTAGAATCATGAAATTTGGTAAGAAGCAAGGTCTCACAGCACAAGTAAAGGAAAAAATCCGAAAGTCGTTTTTGTTGTTATATTACTTAAAAAAATTGTTTTTGTAATTACAAACTTATATTTTGAGGTTGGAAAGTAGACTGTTGTAAATCCATGTATGAGAAAGTATTTTTAGAACTGCAAAGATAACTCTGTCTTTCGGAACAGACGGGCAAAAATCGATCGGAATTGATTCCCGAGATGGACTTACTATCCACATACAAGTTTGTTTTCTTACGGAACCCTCGGTGCGCAAGTCAGACTCGCACTTGTCGGGTTTTTTTTTCTACCAAACCTATCGATTGGGCTATCAAAATAAAAGGTTTTAAAAGAGGATAGAAAAGTATTAACACAGTCGGGCTTTTAAATTTATACTTTTTTTAAATGTAGTATTTTTGTAAACTAAAAAAATCAATGTACCAACGATGACATAATAACGATAGACTGAGAATCAGGTCTGATTAGCAGTGCTCGTCCTTTAGCTGAGAGAGAAAGAGATAATATTTAGTTTACCAGTTCATCTCAGAGATAGTGACAATGAAGGTTAGCTACACAAATGATATCTATCTGATAATAGATAACAATCTATTTTCGTCATTACTCTGTCGTGTAAACATAATATTTTTTTGTAATTGAAGTATTCAACAACAACATCAGATATTACTTTCAACTTGTAAAATCACATTCGGCATGAACGTCATTAATATTCAAAACAGGTACTCTCTACATCCATCCATGATTAAAAGCTAGAACTGGAACTCAGTAAGATTATTAAATGATCAATAAGTCTGCAAGTAAATCTTTTTAAATTTAAAATACAGTTATAATTTTTCAAAATTGTATTAAGACAATTTTAAATGATTAAATAAGAAAGAGATAGCTACGAAAAAAAGCTACGTACCCGTAGGACCTCCAAATTTAGAGCTCATCTACAAATATGATCCTTTGGACCTTCCTGTACCGTTTGGACCTGCAAACTTGGATTTTGCCTATACTTTAGTGCCAATTGGACCCTTTATGAAACAACGTGTTCCGTTGGACCTCATTTATACATCTTCGTATGAAAAGCTAATATACAATAGTGCACAAAAGTGAGACACTCGATCGAAAATAAAACACTATACAATAAATCAATATATATATATATATATTTAATTTTAAATAATGTATATAAATCACAGATCAAATATATATATTTTTTATTCATTATGTTAAATATGGTTTTAAAAGGTTGTCTTAATAATAATAAAAAAAACACAAATTCCGTAAATACCTAATTACAATTATGTAAACGCCGTTTATCCTATAATTATATCATACTTTTTAATTCACACATTTATAAAGTTATACTACATAAGCATTAAACATTCATTTACACATTTCCGAACGCATAACGCGCCCCTTCCTATCATACACCTTCCGCTTCCCCTCGAAGCGACGCGCACGCATTGGAGCTCCCGCCAAGACGCTCCTAAATACTAATTAAATCGCTATATATCAATATAAAACCACACGCGAGTGTTCCCTGTCAACAATAAAAACGTTTTGGTGGTGATACAACTCAAGAACTGGCGAAGAAAGGGATTCAAGCGCACGTGTGGCCATTACGTCCAGCCTGATTCTTCCCCCCCTTTTCGAGCGAAGGGTAAGTCACCTCCAAATTAAATATTGTAAATATAAAATAATGTATATAAATCACAGATCAAATATTATAATCAGTCTTATCCTAAAGTTTAGTGACTAAAGTTACAAAAATAGTAATTATTATGTTAAATATGGTTTTAAAAGGTTTTCTTAATAATAACAAAAAAAAATCAGAAAAATCCAAAAACCACCCTGGAGCGCGGGGACAGGTCTAGCTTAGACGCGAGTTTGCCTAGCGTATGTCCAAAAATGTTTGATAAAGTTACACTGTCTTTTTTAAGTATAAAACCTATAACTGAACAACTGAACCAATTCGGCTATTTTCTTAAATGCAAATATTCGTTAAAGTCCGAGGAAGGTTCTTATAAAAAGAAAAATTGCCAGGAAAAACGTTTTTTTCTTTTTTCAATCGTGCCTGCTACACACTTGTTTTTACAGAACAAGATCTGTCAGGTGAGCTAGTTTATTATATTAGTATCAATTACTTAGATATTATGTATTTTTTAATTTATCACAATAGCTTAAAAGTTTTATGATGTTACTGACCTTCTGCTGCCTACTGGCAGCACTATTGCAGCCTAATGTCTGGTGGTATATTTATAATATAATTATTATTATTCCTGTTAGTACAAAAAATCTTATCCAAAATATTACGAAAACGAAGAAGACAAAAGGATGTAGGGACACAATGCTGGCGCAGTAATTTGTATTCGAAGGCGCGGGCATTCGCCCGGCGCGGCGCAGAAGTCGCCTCCCATTTATTGTGTACCAAAGTTACTAGAGTATTTACAAAATAGTTTCAACTTGATCGTACGGACTGCTTCTGGTATAGATATGGATAGTTTCAGGATCGTTTCCGAATTCTCTTGTTGGCACACTTCAAACAAAAGGGCTTTTGAAATCAGTCCAGGTGTCTTTGAGTAATCGGTACATTAAAAAAATACTTATTCAGTGGAACATAGTACCTCCTCCTTTTTTGAAGTCGGTTAAAAAGGTAAGGAATGTATTGTTAAAACAGATTTTTGTAACTTAAATAAGATTGTTAGTTTAACTAGTCAATAAAAAATATGGATACGCTCTGATTCGGGAAAGAGTGTATCTTTTTAATTAGTTTATTACATTTTGAACTGACGAAACAATGGATGTTCTCAAGTCAACCCGTACGTACATTTTTTTTATATGGCACATAACTTTTTACAGTGTAGTCCGATTTCGATAATTAATATTATTAGATAAATACCTTGAAGTTGGCCCCATCTAAATTTGAAAAAAAAAACTAAGGATTGAATGATTTTTCACTTACAGATTTTTCATCTGTGAACCGATTTTGTTGAAACTTGGTTGATTTCTAATGACACTACAAGATGGCGGAGACCTGAAGTTGATGAAAATGCGTGGAATGCGCTCTTTGCCGAAATGTTTTTTTTTTAATTTCATTTTGTTTGTATTATTGGGAGCCGACTAAAAATTATTTAGTTATTTACATTAGTGTAAGAGTTTAGTTAGGCTGAGAAGTTTATTTTTGATATTATTTTTCGCTTTTCAGTTCCTTTCTTCTTTCGTCGGTTTCATTTTTTGTTAAAAAGTTTTTATTCAAGTTTAGTTCTTACCTGATATTGTGACGTAAAATACGTTGTCTAGGGAAATTAATCTTTGGTTTATTTCATTATCCCTCGGGTATCTGCAGAGTTCTCTAAATAATTATTTACCCAAGAGAACTCTCGTTGAAAAGGATATTCTTGAAAGAAAAGAAATTGTAAAAAAAGATGATAAAAGAAAATTCAATAGTAGAACAAAAGCAAGAGACACGTTACAGGCACACAAAAGCTTTTGCACCATCTAATTTACGTACGGTGACTATAACTTTTCATTTTAAACATAGAATATTTAAATACATTTAACTTTTTTATACCTATCCATATTTGTCATAGATGAAGTACAAAATTATATAGACTGTGGTAAATCCAGGTTTAGTTATATCCACGCCCAGTGACGCTTACTTTCTGGAAATTTATTATAGTTTAAAAAATATATATCTAGTACTACAATGTGTTTACAATATCAAATTTAATTTATTTTGATAATGTGATTATGTACCTATGTTATTGTTTGTGGTAATTAATAATAATGAATATTTTTTTGTATAAGTATGTTTCAACACAAAGTACCTTTGTTTATGAAATAAATGACTTATAAGTGTGAAGTAAATAGCGGTAATAATTAGTACTTTTTGTTTTCCCAATATTATGATTGAACGTAGTCAAGAGAGAGTCCACAGAGTCCTTAAATTATTGCCGAGGATATATCCCTCACATATACATCTAACATGCATACAAGTCGCAAATTTTTTAATTGAACAATTTCTCTTGAAAAATAATTGATTTGAACAGTGTACACCCTGTACAATGTACATGATTGTGTAGTATGTGTGGCCGCACATGTATACGTCAGAATGTGTATGTATGGGAAGGTACGTGTTTGTCGAACACACATATTTTTTTAATATACACAATGTAAGAGTATCCAATAACTTTTGTATGCATTGACATTTGCAGCTACTTGAAGATAATATAGTAATCAAATTTTGTGACGTGTCTTACACAAGAATTACAAAACATAATATTATATCCTACAATAAATAATAAAAATGCAAGTGCAAAAAGTAGTGGAAGTTAAAATACACAACAACTGTATACTACAATATCATTGTATTGATGCATTATTATCGAAAGAATCGCAGTTGAGAATCGTATCGAGCATTATCTTGTCAGACATTCAAATATAACTATGGGAGAGCCATGCTTAGGCTCGAATGGGCTGGCTCAACGGGAGTGATACCAAGGCCAATGATTGCATTGCTTTTCGCTGAGTGAGTGAGGTTACCGGAGGCCCTAACCCTACCCTCTCCCCCTCTTCCCCTCTTCTCCCCTACCCGCACTCACCCTCTTCCCCGCTTCCCCTACTCCCACCTTAAAGGCCGGCAACGCCCTTGTGACTCTTGAGTTGCAGGTGCACCATCAGGTGACCCGTATGCTCGTTTGCCCCCTATCACATAAAAAAAATCTACAACTGTCTCATCTCGTTTTCAACGTGTGGTGGCCTTAGTGTTCGCTTCTCACACCGCAGGCGGTTGTGCCCCATATACCGTTGGAGCGTCGCGTCTTTTGCGTGCACACTCCTTATTAAACCATGTATGTTTGTACAAAGAAGTAGGTATGTCGCTACAAAACTGTGTTAACCCATTATACTTGTCACGAAACTTAAATACACATTCATTTGATTTTACTACGTTTTGTTAATTATTGCTGAGAGTATAATTTAATACTCATTTATAGCCATTCGGATATTAATTATATTTATGGACTGCTATAAAATAAATGTAACCTTAACTGTTAATCAGTCCACTTTTAGTCACGATATTTTTGCAATTTGATCTATACGACTAATAAATAAAGGTCGATCGATAACTTTATTTATTAGTCGTGTTGATCGAAAAAAATATGTTTCATTTTTACACGCTTTATATTAGCTTCATTTGTATGTTTGTTTGTTTGTGTTTGTTCCTTAGGATGCGATTTTGACCCACTTTAAACGGCCAGATTTCATTCAAATTTTGCACACGTGTCAAAGACCCATGACAGTGCAATAATTTCGATTAAAATATGAATATTCTATAAAAGCGTGTTTTTTAGTTTTTTAAACTATAATTATAGTTACATCAGATTGAACATAAATCCATCTATTTTTCTTCGTAAAAAGCTTTTCCTAGTGTTAGTGCACATCATTTCTGAACATATTATGAATTTTCATGTCAATTTCAATGATATTGTTTTTTTTTTTTTATTTCTTTATTCAAACATTTTCAGCAAAATCTGAATATTCCATCAACATCGGTATTAAATACCATGTCAGCTCTCTCTGTTACGACGTATTATCTATATCTGTCAATTTTTAAGTTCAATTTATTAGTTTCAAAAGAAGATTTCTGTATTAAAAATTTTCCTAAAATTTCCTAAGATTCCTAAGACAAATTAGATAAAAAAAATTTGCTATTTAAAAAAAAAGTACTGTATTTACCTACATATTGCGCAGACCTGGAATAAAATTGGGAAAGAAGCAGAAAGATCATGATGTGTTATAAATTGCAAAATAATGTAAAAGTCTACACAACAAAGCTATAGGCACACTATATTTGCTGACCTGTCATGATACGGAATGTCTAGGTATAAATGACAGTTTTCTTTCTTTCTTTTTTGTTTTTTTTAAAGACAAACTTTATTTTTAAATAGCCGTTTCCTGCAGTTACATCCTCGTTTATGATCACTGCTCCACTGCTAAGGGTCGTAGCTTGATGTTACATAGCCTTCTTTCTCGTGAATCTGGCTATCAAATACAAAAAGATTTTTTCGAATCCGACTAGTTCTAGTTCCAGAGATTAGCGCGTTTAAACAAACAAACAAAAATCTTTTTAGCTTTTTTATATAAGTATAGATAAAACAAAACATTTAAAACTTATGATCGAAACTCGATCAACACACGATCTCTAGTAATAATTAATTAGTCCTTACAGGCGAAGTTTCTATGACAAAATCTGTCTGAATTAAGGCGATCTACGTGATCGCCTTAATTCAGACAGATTTCTTCGACTTCGATTACAGTCGTTCAGAAAGAGTCAAAGTAGTATGATCATGATATGCGTATAAACTATTAATCCAAGTTACATGTAACATTTATCTTTGAATTGCCTCACGTTGCGACCAGGTCACACTCTGTCTGAATTATCCTACTCATATTATAAACGTGAAAGTTTAAAACTACAGAACCGATTGCGATGAAACTTGGTATGTAGATAGCTGGAGACCTGGATCAACATATAGGCTACTTTTTATCCCAATATTCCCACAAGATCGGGACTTACGCTGGAGCAACCGCGGGGCGCTGCTTGTTTAAAATATTAGCTAGTTTTTACTGTATTAGAATTTTCTTTTCAAGACTTTGTCATTGATAGTTGAAGTGGATTCATATTAGTCAAATCTTTGATTGATTTTGGCTTTTTGCTTTATAAAATATTTAAGTACAAGACCAATTAATATCCCGTATTTACTCACTCTTGCCATACATTCTCACACAGTTAAACAATCAAGGTCTAAAGTTTCTACAGAAGAATATTGATTGGAGCTCATTCTTATGTAAATTACTTTCCTTCTACCAAACCCGTAGGAATTACATTTTGCACCGCCCAAATCGACAGATCTAATATTAAAAACTTTAACAGTGGTAATGGAACACTACCTATCTTTATTAGAAACTAACTGCACCCCGCGGTTTCACTCTCATAAGTCCGGATGCCATGGGAATATCTTGATAAAAAGTAGCCTATGTGTTAATCCAGGTGTCCAGCTATCTACATACCAAGTTTCGTTGCAATCAGTTCAGTAGTTTTTGCGTGAAAAAGCAACAAACATCCATACATCCTCACAAACATTCACGTATTAGTAGGATTCCTCGGCAATTATGCTGACTGTTCATTGTAAATATCAGACCTGAACGTGTAACTATCCTGAAATATTTACATATTGTTTTAATTTAAATGAGAAAAACATTAGTTCGTGATGCAAGCTTAACTGATAGCTTAACCATTTTATTATATTTATCTACATAAAGAATTATTTTTTAATAAGGGGGGTCGATGATGACTCCTGCAACAAAGAAATGGAATCCATAGGCTTCCTTCCAATTAGAGTAATAGCTTATTTTAAAATCAGGAGAGAAAAAAACAATTATTTTGAACGATTTTTACAAATTAAGATTCGTACTTTTAGATCATGCATACATATACCTGTATAATATATATACTGGCAAACACGTGAGCAGATGTTTATGATTATGACCTACGTATAATAATAAAATTGCGCTATCCAGACCCAAACTAAGCATAGCGGGGATAAACACCCGTTTTTGGTTGTAAATACTTAGACTTATACTTTTACCCCAGACCCAAAAATCCCTTCAACGAATAAAAAAGAGCCAATGATATTCGAACAAGAGATTACATTTTCTTGAATTGTAGCAAAAAAAAACAAGTTCAAGTAAGCTTTCAAACAAAAAAAAACTAAATCAAATTCAGACACTGACGTGTGTAACGTTAAGCTTATAACACTCCTAATTTTTGCGTAGGGGTTAAAATTAAACATATTAATAGAAAACACACTGAAAATATATCAGACTAAAAGATCTAAAACAATCATAAACAGGTGTTATGTAATGTTGTTTATGTTAAAGGTATTACATAATTTTGATATCGTAGTCTCATAGATTATACATATATATATGTATGGCATTGTCTAGGTATTTCATCTGGGTTCAGCCACGGTAATACTATCCATACAGTATTGTGACTCGGCCCTTTTCTTGATTTAAACTACTACTACAGCCGGACGGTACGTAAACACGACAGACGACGACGATGATAGGGCTGCCCATAATTTCATCTACCTACTTGAGTTTCTTTCTAGTTTTGTGATTGTAAATATTACAATTAATTTTTATAAATATAAATAGATTTCCCTTTATTCTGGGTGTTAAAATAAACTGCTGTCGCCGAAGGTTACCAAAACTCCAATCCTTAGAAACTTCAACACCAACCTACTCAATCAAAATGCAAGAAACAGCTGACGAGTAACATCCGATGTTGAACCGCTGCAAACGTTACTTAATATCAAACCATATCATCGCGTGTGCGCCCCCCCTCCCCCTCTTTCCACTCTTCCCCTCTTCCCACTCTTCCCCACCACTTCCCCCCTCCCCCTCTTCCCTCTCTACCCCTTTTCCCAAGCTCCCCCCACTCCCCTCCCACTCCCCCCCTCTTCCCACTCTGCCCCATTCCCCCCTCTTACCACGCTTCCCCCCTTTCCGCTCCCCCTCTTCCCACTCTTCCCCCTACCCCTCACTCTCCCCCCTTCCCCTCCACCTTTCCCTCCTGCCACTCTTCCCCCCTCCCCCTCAACACCCCTCCTCCTCTTCCCACTCTTCCCCCCTCCCCCTCTTCCCACTCTTCCCCCCTCTCCCTTTTAGCACTCTCCCCCCTCCCCCTTTTAGCACTCTCCCCCCCTCCCCACTCTTCCCCCCACCCCTTCTTCTCCTACTCTACTCCCACCTTAAAGGGAAGCAACGCACTTGTGACTCTCGAGTTACAGGTGCCCATGGGCGGCGGTAGTCATTTACCATCTAGGTGACCCGTCTGCACGTTTGACCCCTATACCATAAAAAAGAATAATTCGAATTAAATAGAAGTAATACTTGCTAGGTAGGTACCTACCACTTTTTACTTTCATAATCATTTCATAATGATATTTCGTCTAATTCAATAATATATGTATGTAGCTAAATACATAAGTAAATAGATAGCTTAGCCTAGGAACTACCTACTATTTTTTAGATTAAATAAATATTTTAAAAAAATTATCTCTGGGTCCGTTTTTGAAGAATTCAAGCAACCAAAAACAGCACAATATACTCTATAATTTCTAATTGCCATATTAAATACTTAAGTATTTGTATTTATTTCAATGAAATACACAAATCGCACGCTTACTGCTTAAAAAACGATCACACCGTTTGTTCGTCACTGCGGTGCAATCGTGAACTGTTTGCGTGCTGAGTTTCAACCGAACGCAAGGCGTGTAGGCAATTCTCGCGATCCGACCGTTTCTATGAAGACACATTACTGTATGAATAGTATTACCGTGGTTCAGCCATAGAATACACTTTTAATTACATCTCACAGTTCTGAACCAAATCTTTTAATTTTTATACTCAAGCAAATCAAGCTTCAACACCTGCTCACAATATTGCTGCAACTTAGAGAGTGAGCCGTACCAGGAAAGAAGGATCTAATTTCTAGGAAAGCAGGAATAAAAGATTACGTGGAGGTAACTTTGGTTTTTACTGAAACCTTTAAAGGATTATAATGACATTAATAATGTAACTCGCAATATCAAACAATTATTAGATCTTGGAGCTCCGTGTGTCAGCACGGACCACCGTCTCTCAGGGCTTCTCCGATGAAAGTCCTCTTGTTTTTTCATCGTTCCATTCTCTGAACTATTTCAAATAAGAATTATATAAATCTTGAACACGAAGTTGCCAGCAAGACTTCATGCGTCAAAGAATCATCAATCCACGAAGGTTGCAAGAGGACGCATGGAGTCCAGGTATTACAATATGACACCAAATGTATAAAATTACATAGTATATACATATAGTCTTTATAATAATTTATTTTATTATGGTAAAAGGTAAAAAAAGAGTTCCACAATCTACCTGGCTTCATCACCAGACCATCGTTTTGGTAACGATGCCCAATTTATCTCTCGTCAAAACGAATCATATGAGCCCAAAGTTTAGGGGTTAACTAGTAGCCACTGTAGAGTTTACTATCCATATATTCCATTTATTTTTTTTTTCTCGCAAGAAATTGTCCAAATTCCAACACTGATGGTTCGTTCCGGTTCTGGAACTAATCTGTTGGAGCAAGGTCCGGGGAGTATGGAGGGTGTCGGAGATCCAATTTCAGTTCCTCTAATTTTGCGACCGTTTGTTGTGCAGTGTGTAGTCTAGCGTTGTCCAGAAGTAAAAATGGGCTAGACCAATTGACTAGTTTCGGTTGTTTACCTGCTAACATTTCCATCATTGTTTGCAATTATTGACAATAATACAGTTCTGCCGTAATTGTCTGGCCAGATTTTAAGAAGATGTAGTAGACAACACCAGCACTGGTCCACCAGACACTCACCAGTACCTTTTTTGAGTCAACTTTCACCTGGGGCAAGATTTGGCCGGTTTTCCTGAGTTCAACCATTGTGGTGAGCGTTTCAGATTATCGTACAGGATCACTTTTCGTTACACGTAACAATACGATTCAAAATCCCTTCGATATTGTGACGGTTGAGTAATGTAACGCACCGCTCAACGCGTGCTCGTAGGTGTGCTTCACTTAATTTATACGGTACCCAATGTTCTAGTTTTTTTTTTTCTGGCGAAAACAAACTAATCACTAACTTCAAAAGCCTAAATTTGAAATTAATTTGAATTTGGAATGCCGAACCAAACGCCAGATATTTGAGATCGAAATGGCCAGTTCGATAAGCGATAATATTAAGCAAAGATAAACGATAAACGACACACGAAAGATATGATTTAAAATTGTACCTAGTTGGGTCGTGGCTTTCGGGACCTGGACAGCGGTACCGAATTCCACCTTTTAATAAAATAATTAATGTTAAGAGATATGTTGGGACCGCAAAGAAAGTTCCTGTCTCGGCAAAGTACGGCAACAAACAAAGGAGAGTGAGGTGTCTTTGAGATGTCCAGTTGGAACGAAGTTTCTTTCACTATTTGAAGTTATGTTAATCCATTCAAGGATTGAATAAATTATATCAAAATATAGTAAATATTGTGAAAACTCGAAATAAAAATTGCACCATCTGTGAAATTTGGATAATTAGTATACAACCAACATCAAATTACAGTAGTATCGCGAAGGAACCACAGATTTACACAATTATTTGTCATGGTTCCTTTGGCTTAACCGTCACATCAGGATCTTTAGCCGCTAGACCAACAGGCCACTCAAAGTGGTAATGTCGATTTAAAATCGAATAATCGATTGTTTTTGAATTATATAATACATAATTTAAAAACAGATTTAGAGAAGAACTTCGCTCTATTCATGCTTCTCCTTCTAAATTTAAAAATATATTTTAAAAATTAAAATGCGGTATATCAAATGTGACTCCGTTAGATCACGAGGGACAACATAAGCGAGTGTTACAATAAGACATCTAAGCACCCGGCTCTCCACTTGTAAAGGTTTTCAATCAACGAGAAAACCCATTTCCATTTACACTAAAAGGTTCTTTATATTAATAACAACCTCTTCAGTATTCCACGACAATGGCGAATAACGCTAGGGCTGTTTACGTCACCCGCCAAATTTAATTTACACGTTCGGGCAACCCTACATACGAACTAATCTAAAAGCTTGTAGAGTCACCACGATTAGAAACAAAGCAAGAATTTTTGTGAGTTATTTGCAACTAAGACCTTGATGACAATTAATTTACAAGGCTTTTTATGGTATAGGGGCAAACGAGCAGACGGGTCACCTGCAACTCAAGAGTCAAAAGTGCGTTGCCGGCCTTTTAGGTAGTACGCTCTTTTTTTGAAGATTTGAAGGTTGTATCGGTCCGGAAATACCGCAGGCGATACCCACAGATTGGTTGTGCGAGGCACAAAGTTTCTGGAAAACCGCAAAGTTGTGGAGTGCCAATCATCTAAGTGATGGGGATCAACGTTTTATCGCGTTGAACAATGGCGGAACGCTGCGACCGGTATGAGTCCGAACAATTCTTCGGAGCACTCCCCACAGTACAAGTCATAGAAAATGCAGAGTGAAGCTACATCTCTACGCAGCGCCAATGGGCCAAGCCGATCTGAAATATCCTAGCAATCGACGATTCGAATCGCTCTCCGTTGAGTGTGGTCCAGAGGGATAAGCTGGTACTGGGTGCCCCTGTATAGATATGAGAACAGTATTCCTATTATTCGTGCTATCATTGACATGCAGAAGAAAAAGCGTCGCAACACAGCCTTGTGAAACACCAGCATTAACAGACTTGGACTAAAAGATGACATAAGTTTGACGCCCATATCACTCTGTTTCTATCTGTCTGTGGCATTATGCTACCCAACGCATGAACCAATTTAAATACTACATAGTTTTATTAGAACTAGAGATCGCCTGGCGGTCGAATGTGGACCATTTTGAATGTTTTGTTTTATTTCTATGACCAGTATATCTTGACATGTCATTATGCTTTGAATTTTGTACCATGACATGTCAAAACATATACTGGAACCCTAAAGCGTTATGTACCCATCCTTACATTATTACTTTTTTAACTTTGTAGCATAATTATATTGTTCAAAAATTTTAGCTTTAAATAGTATTCCAAATATCACATTCTTCCGAGCGCAATATTTAGATAGATAGATAGATAGTATATAATATAAATACATGATATATATACATAAAAAAAACAACTTAAACATAAAATGCACAATGGGCGGCCTTATCACAACAAGCAATATCTTCCAGGCAACCTTCGGATGGACAGGACTGTAATGATTTAGTGTGGGCGGTTAGTGTGTCATATATATAAAATGTACTAATATTTACCTACTACTAGTATATGCTCACATACATATACACATACACAAATATATATATATATATATGTACATACATATACACCTAAATACATTGTAATTATGCATAGTATTAGATTAAATATAGATTATTTACTTAAAAAGGGGTACAAAAATTTTTCTTCATGTATTAATATAGATACAGGTTGGGTATAGTTCGTGTTAAATGAAAATCTGTCCTATCGTTTTAAAAACATCACGTTGAGGTTTTATAATGTATGATCATATTTTATGTTTGGAATAGTAAAGAACAATATTATTTTTTAGCCTTTGTTAAGACGTAAATTCACTTCACTGTACAAATAAAAGAAAAAAAAACGGTACAGTATGTGTAAAATACTTGCGTCCTAATTCCTTTGCAATAACGAAGCCCAAAAACTTTATATTCGAAAAAAATAAATGTGTGAGTATATATAGAAAAAGTACTAGTAAGGCTATTGTTCTATAAAATGGTTCAAAGCCTTCAGCCCCGATTTAGACTCTCGATAGGGCAGTGTTACGATCCAAATCACTTTACTTGATTCGATTTGGAAAAGAAAATGAAGCGTAGCAAACGGTAATAAAATATATAATTTAAACATATTTGGAAGTAATTTGGAAAGTTTCTACAATGAAAAGGCTGAGGAGTCTTTTATTCCAAAACATTTTTAAGGAAGTTTTTAACATTTTATATAACCAATCTAGGAGTGTTCTTGCAAAACCCTCCTTTTATCATTAAGGAATTTCATAGATTACTACATACGTATAGGTAATAGACAGACGCTGGAGATATTTCTTCACGAAAGTGAAGTTTATTCTTTATTTTAAACGCATGATGTACACAGACATTTCTTTAATGATATGGCCAAATGTAACGTTTAAACGATACGGTCAGTTTTAGGTTACTGTACCATGAAATACCACCATTTCATAAAATGGTCGGACATATCATGAAGAGGTCAATTCTAGGATCTAGCCGCCACATATACATATTGAAATCGACGTGGGAACACTTATGACGTGCTTCAGGGTTAGGAGTAACGAAGTGGTTCGGCTTGTGTTGGCTAGATGGCGCTGGGTAGCGCTTACGGTACTGGCCAATCTAAACAATAATAAAATAATAACATTCTGAGACATAATTTTTCACACAGCCTTTGTTTTTGGACCGAAATTAACCATAATGTACTAGGTTCTAGCACATGGATAAATGTATTCAGAAACTCTTGCCTATAACCGGGGGAGCGATAATCGCCATTGCATACTTCCGCAACCCCCGAAAGTCATTGACGTCGGCCGCACTCCACTAAAAGCGCGCGCGGTACAATGCACGCCTGTATGTATATATAACAGATACCTGTTCGAACAATGACTTCTCCAAAAGTTCGCCGCCTGCAGGCCGCTTGCAATGGTGGCCGGAAATCATTTAACGCCGTCTGACGCCCGGTGCGCCTGCTGCGGGCAGAAAGAATCGTTCTCTGCTCTCTCTCATGCCGTCACCTCCTTTGCGGATAACACCTCCTCGCAGAAGGAGGCGACAGCACCATGGTTGGGAGCGAGAAGAACTGAGATTATTCATATTATGACGGCATGCTGACGCATGACGAATAGACCTAGAATAGAATATTGTGTGACCAAGGATCGCCCGCCACTTTGACGAACCCAAAACCCACAGTTACAAACGAGTTCTAAATTCAAATTGGTCAATTATGTAAAGTGTCTGAAAACACTGGTGATCTCATTTCTTCACATCAATTAACATATGTACACGAAACATGTATGAACAATTTACGTACATGCTGTATGTACCTACATTTTAATTATATAAAACCGTGCTAGACATTAATCTGATAACTTCAAAGTACGCAATCAATTAATATATCTAGCACTGGGTTGCCAGAATAATCATGAACGGAACTACCTATGTTTTTAGTTATCAGTTTTTGGCTAATTTTTAATAAATCCTGTCCGCTTGGTTTAATGTCGCTTAAGTGTTAGAATTCTGTGTATTTATGTAATTATTGAGCAACTAGCTGTTCTCCGCGACTTCGCTCGGAAACCGTTCATTTTTCCAGGATAAAAAGTGCGAAAATTTGGATTGATCACGCCAGATCGGCTGGACGGATCTGGATGCAATTTGGCACAGCGATAGATTAAAGTCTGGAACACTGGCCACTGGACGTAGGCTACTTTTTATCCCGGAAAATGTACGTTTCCCGTGGGATAGATTTGAATTTCCACGCAAATGAATTCGCGGGCAACAGTTAGTGTTTTATATAACATACTTTTCAACCGAACGTAGAAACGGTTACGGTATGGTTACAACAATAACGTCTTAGCGAGCGAACCCGCGGATCAATGCCAGTCTATTAATAAATGTGGTATACTCACCCACCAGCAAAAAGACAACAGGTTACAGCTATCCAGTACTACTAGAGTGGTTTCTGATCTATTTTATTACTGTCTTGTTACCAACTTCCTCTTGCCTATGGTTCTTGAAGTAACCTCCCAAATATGAAATCTTAACAATTCGCGAATCCTTTGGTCACATTCATACAAAGCTTTATTTCTGGCAACACCGTTTTATTACACACAAACTAATAGCGAGTAACGTCATTCAAAAGATAAGATGACATAACAAGATCTCAGTTGTTATTTATCGCATTGTTTTAACACAATTACCTACGTTTGTTTATTTTCCTTGTTCGCAGTAACATTAATTGGGAATTCCATTTCAATTCAGCGCGCATAATATTTTGTTTTTTGTGTGTTTGCTCGATAAGACTAGTATTAAAATAGTTATTTTACTGGAAAAACAGCCTCGTTTGATATCAGAAGTGCGCGTTGGCTTCTTCCATTAATTATTTGAATTAATATATATATAGGATGTTACAGAACGGTGTGGTCATATTTTAGGGTCGTATAGTGGACTTCGTGAATAACGTACATCGCTAACAATTTTATGAAAAATCTTGATTTTTAATAAAATAGTCTTATATTTAAACTGACAAATTGAACTTGAAAATTAACTGATTAAGCTAATATTTCACGTGAGAGGGGGCTGACATGAATGAAACTATAGGTATTTAATATCAAGGATGTTGATGGAATGACCAGACTTTTTTTTAAATTAAAAAATATCTGGTTATTCCATAAAAAAATTAAAAATCATTGAAATTGACATGAATATTCGTAATGTGTTGTTTAGAAATGTGCACCTACACTAGGGCAAGTATATTCTGATGAAAACAGAAATGAAAAAAGAAAAAAAAGAATCTGATTCCTTTTTGCAAGCTAAACCAACTATTTGTCGGCCACAAATAACGGTCCTAAAATTTGATCACAACTTTCTATACCATCCTGTATAGTAATATATTAACAAATAAAACCTACCATAAGTTAAGGTGATCGTAATTTTTATTTTTTATTTTTTAGGGGGCAAATGAACAGACGCCCCCTAGGCAAATGAACAGACGGGTCACCTGATGGTAAATGACTACCGCCGCTCATGGGCACCTGCAACGCAAGAGTCACAAGTGCGTTGCCGACCTTTAAGGATGGAGTAGGGGAAGGGTGGAAGATTAGGAGAGGGGGGAGGGAAAGGTTAGAGCCTCCGGTAACCTCACTCAATCGGCGAAAATCATTGCTTCACTGCCGGTTTTCTGTGAGGCCGTGGTATCACTCCGGTCGAGGCGGCCCATACGTGCCGAAGCATGGCTTTCCCACGTTGTTTCATGCACACACACCTATGATAACCAATAGTACCAGAGGTCACACGAGGGAACGCACAATTGCAAAATTGATCATCAAATCTAAAAGACCCCTATATATATAGAGGACTAAATAATGTAGTGATTGACTTCAACTGTAATGGGATAAGAATCATATCACTTCATTGACTTTATTGACCTTGGCATATATGGAAGACATACGTGAACGGATGATGTCAAATGTTAAATCAATTGATTTTGTAATCAATGAGATTACGCTTTCAAAGAATGTCAATGTTTGAGCCTTTTGAAACAAGAGTTTCATAGTTCTGCCACGAGCAAATGATATTTGATCTGTATCGAGTTTATTATACATACATCAAGTGTATAAAATATTGAGGCTATGAGACTTGTTGTTGTGCAGTTTCAATTTAGTCGACGAATGCGGGGGAAAATGAAATTGCCTTGCAACACGCAACGAATTTTATCAGAAGCTTATAAGAGAAATTAGAAATATAATAAAGCCGTATACATGTTGACTTAGTAAATAAAAAGCCAAATATGATTTTTCTTTTATTTGTCGGCATCCAAAAAAAAACAGTCGTAGGACTGCACGTCAGAAGTGAAAACATAACGTCACAATGTATTTGCATATACATACACACACATCTGTAAATATATAATTAGGTTAAAAACAAAAAGTAGGTAATTACATATCTAAATGCATACATAGGGTACACTGGAAGTTCTGCGCTCCTGGCCGCTCATAAATGTTTGAATTTCGAATGTTACATTTTTATTTAATATAAAAACTCGGCTTCGTCTTACGAATTTTCGATCAGATCACGTATCCTGACAGATTAACATCCCATTTACCCATCCCAAAAAAGTGCACAACGCCGCTAAAGAAGTTTTCACTTCAAAAATTTATATATTAGGGGTGGCAAATTTGGGGCCTACATTATTTTTTATGTTTTGTCCTGGGGTGTCGAATTAGATAGACCAACCAGTAGGGGCGGCAAAATTTTAATAGCCTACTGGCGGCAAATGTGTAAATGCGCTAAATACTCTACTGTCGAGAACCGTATAAGCGTTGATATTGAAAGACACGCGGATTGGTGTAAGAAGCTGAAGACCACACGACAGGAAAAGGGTTCTAGCATGAAGAATTGAAATTTTCTGTCACAATTTGTAATCCATCTTAATGTAAATAACCAAATGAAGAAAGTAACCACAAATGCATGATCATATTACAAAAAAAAAATAATAACAATGCGAATTTTGTTTTACTTTATAAGTAGGTGCTTGTAACAGAGAATCAAGAGTTTTATATTACTGTAGGATATTTTTTAGACTGTCGAAACAAAAAAAAACTTTATTTTCTATATATTAATACGTGAAGCGAAAACTTTGGATCCCTTTTTACGAAAATTGGGCGGACGGAGGAGTATGAAATTTCGCACACTTATAGTTTATACAGAGAAGAAGTGACGAATGCTAAAATTTTTGAACAATATTTGCTACAAAGTTAAAAAAAATGCAAAAACGGGTACATACAGCTATGAGTGTCCGGGATATATTTTGACCTGTCATGGTACAAAAGTCTATACAATGGCAGGTCAAGTAATATTGGCCAATGAAATAAACCATGGTCAAAATTCGACCACCTCTCTAGTATTAATAAATTTGCGTCCTTATAAGATTGTATTACTGAACCGGCATTCCTTTGTTAAGTTTACAATGATATATTGCTTCAATTTTCTCATCATCTTTTTAAATTATTCCTTAATTAAAATCATACAAACAGGATTTTCCTTAAAAGCCCAATTAATAAACCATGTCTTCTTCATCGAAATCCATTGTTCTGAACTAAAATATCTATTACATCAGAACTATTGCGTCACAAATGTACGTCATTGTATTTCGTTCAAGAGATTGATGGGAAAATTATTGATCATGGGACAATGATATAACAATTCTCTTTTAGTTACATCAGAAGTTTATTCGAATAATGTTTTAAACAACTTGAACCTAAAATACAACATAATAACATAGCTAAAACCTAAAACTATGCAGGTTCATTTAGATCGAGTTTGAATCAATAATGAATTCAAATCAGACAAAATCAAGTCAGTTTCGGGAGAGCAAGCAGTAAGATGTTCGATGAGAAAGGAATCAGGATATATAACAGCAAGCTGCAATTGCATGGGAGCAGAGAATTAAACATCTTCGGTTTCATCTTCTTATTTAAAAGGTTTCCCGCAGGAAGCCTTTTCAATAGGGAACGTAAAACACGCCAGTGCCGCAATCTTTCTGTTGTCACAACTCTGCATATCCACCTTCTTACCTAACTCCCATTCCCTACTTCCGGCCCTTGTGCTCAAATCATGACAGAAATATTCGATGAACAAATAATCAACTTCTCTTAAGCCCTTCGTTCAATCAGTTCTTCCCTGGAATGCGCTTCCAATCGAAATCAAACCGTTTTATATTTAAGAAGAAAGTCCGTCAGCTCCACAACGAGTTGGCAGAATTGGCTGAACGGTAGTACACGACCCCGTACTGCTGTAGTGTTCATAGTTTATATACTAAGTATACAAACATATGTATGTATGTGTGTATATATTATGTATTAATGACGTACATATATTATCTATCTATGTGTGTTAGTAATAGTGTGTATCCCGTGTATTATGTATATCAAGCTTGTCTTGACTATTTTAACTAATTTCGAATAGATCAAGCAAAGTTGAACACATATTTACACCTACCGTATAATATATACACCACAGCACGGTTAACAGGATGGAGAACGCCCTGGGTATTAAGTCCGCCTTTGAACAAATGTGCATGAAGTTTAAATAAATAAATAAACTACATGTAACGGCCAGCTCTATATGTTTATATCTTTATATATTACTTTATAAATATGAAATAACATCGATATACGAGTATTTACGATAACCCTCAAGCGCTTTATTTCAGCTGTCGGAAAATAACAGGGAACACATTAAAAATGTCGCACGAAGCTCATAATTTACAATCGGAATATTAAAACCGACACAACGGTAAATAAGATATGACTTGCGGTAAGTTTATTACATACTAAAATACTTCACGACTTTTGATCTGTAATAATATTAATCTCGTAAAATGAAAATTTTTATTAATCTCCCTAGAGTAATTCCATCCACCCGTTAGTTTTGTTTACTTAGTTTTTTTTTAAATATGTACATTTGATAAAACGTGTCTCAGGCGATAATGGAACGCTGTCACCTCCTTCTGCGAGGAGGTGATATCTGTAAAGGAAGTGGCGGAACGGGAGAGAGAGCGCAGTATGACTCTCTGCCCGCAACATATGCACCCAGCGCCGAAAAGCATTTAATGACCTCCAGCCACCTTAGGGCGGCGAACTTTTGGGGAAGTCGTCGTCCGAACAGATACAAGCCGGGGAGGCAGCGTACTATGTGCGCAGAGTGCGGCCAGCGGGTGATGGTCGTATCGGGTGACGGGACCCGTCTAGGGTGAGACGGGTCAGTGCCTATCGGAGGTTGCGGAAGAATGCAATAGCGATTCTCGCTCCCCCGATCATAAACAAGTAGCGGGACACCGGGGTTGTTTTTTATTCGGTAAGAGTCCGATAGACCTCTTCACCTCCCCAAGAGCGGAGGACATCGAGGTGGGATCTACCACCTCGTCAACAAAAAAAAGGCAATAATAATAGCACGAGTTATTCCGCGCGTACCTATCTATTCCGGAGAATATTTTCAAGAACCACGAATAGGAGTCAGAACTATTTACGAAAAGATTAGCGACCACACCGTGGAGTACCCCTGTACTCGTTTGCTGTCAGGCTGCCAAAGTGTGCAGGGGTTCTCAAAAGCTTCCTTTTTAGGGGGTACCCGGATCCCCTGCTATAGACCCACTTCTAACGGAACACCGTGTGGTTTTAGTCGGTTCGATTCCGATATGTGGTATGTCGGAATCGAACCGATTACGAACGATTCACTGCTAGCTCCGGTAAGGGGATGACCCGTGGGGGTTTCCACACGATAGAAAAGGCGATAATAATGAAATTACTAGCGGCAGTAGCGGAAACGCTATGGCGTCAGACTTGCAATCAACTGGTTGCAGGTTCTAACCCTTTAAAATGCGCTACCGATGTGATTTACCAGTAATATGTGACCCATGTAAATAAGCATCTTTAAAAAAAAAAGAAACGTTTATGGTAACAGATGTGACCACGTCTTTTTGTATAAAAACACAGTGATCTAAAACTGTGTGGTATCATTCGTGCTCTAGAATTATAGCTTAAAACGCTATCAATTAATTAATTTTAATCACTTATTATATACATTTCTAACAGTTCATGGACACTGCGAATGACAAAGCTTAGTAGATAAACTGATTAAATTCCTGTTTCCTGTTATCAACATTACGCAACTTGTGCTATCTGCGTCTCTTTCTATCATGATAACTTGTACTATCACTGTCAAAAGGCTATTGAACTGCTCTTTGATTATTGCACTGGGATTGTACTTACAGAAATCCTTCTAACATCTAACTACAAAGAAAAGTTATAATATAACCTTCTTATATAAATAAATATATTATATTTATTTCTGGGTGGAAGGATTTTCCATTACATCAATTTAAAAACTTCTTTAGGCACGTTGAGCACTTTTGTGTGTGTGTGTGTGTGTGTATACATATATTATATTTATATATACATGTAAGTTATGTTTTCACTTCTGACGTGTAGTTTTACGCCTGCCAGTTTTTTAACTATAATGTCAGTACTCATAAAAAGGTGGCCATAGAACACAAAAAAATGCATACCATATTGAGAGATATTATTAAACAACACTTACAAAATCATAATAAGGTTATAGAGTTGAATGTGGAATAAGTAAATAAAAAAAACAACAAGAAAGTGGACAAGAAAAAGCGAAAAACCTAGGAAATATATTATATAATCAAAAAACGATTTGTTTTGCTTACATACGGTAAAATTTTCCATGTTCTAGTACCCAGAGTACAAGCTAGCTTTTGTTTGGATCTGATGGCGCTGTGTAATATATCCGGGAATATGACTATTGTACAACTAGCTGACCCTCGCAACTTCGTCTGCGTCACATAAGAGAAAGATATAAATTTTCCCCGTTTTTGCAACATTTATCATTTCTGCCCGGCTCCTATTGGTTGTAGCGTGGTGTTATATACCCTATAGCCTTCCTCGATAAATGGGCTATCCAACAATAAAATATTTTTTAATTCGAACCAGTAGTTCCTGAGATGAGCGTAAAAGAA
This sequence comes from Euplagia quadripunctaria, assembly GCA_963859945.1. Taxonomy (NCBI): domain Eukaryota; kingdom Metazoa; phylum Arthropoda; class Insecta; order Lepidoptera; family Erebidae; genus Euplagia; species Euplagia quadripunctaria. Next base: position 5,091,205 of record OY982569.1, on the reverse strand, counting down.
TGTACTTTTCGAAAAAAAATATTTCAATAAAAATTAATAACAAATTTATATTGTTAAAAACAATTAAAATGTTAAAATTGATTTTTAACAATTGCCCCACCCTCGTAGTGAGTTTTAAATATTGCCATCGTATTCTACGTCAAATTTTCTATCAAAAACATATTTTTAATTATTGGAGAATTTATTTTTACTGTTAAAGATAAATTAATTAATCTAGCGAGGTACGTCGTATCGGCACGCGGGTTCCTTTGCACGCCATGCACATGTCATGCACAGTTTCTAACCCCATATCATTATCTCATTAATATTGATCATTGTTCTATATTTTTTATTTATTTAATAAAACTACAGATCGCGTGGTGGTCGAATTTCGACCATGGTTTATTTCATCGGCCAATATTACTTGACCTGTCGTTGTATAGACTTTTGTACCATGACAGGTCAAAATATATACTGGACACTCATAGCTGTGTGTACCCGTTTGTGCATTTTTTTTTAACTTTGTAGCAAATATTGTTCAAAAATTTTAGCATTCGTCACTTCTTCTCTGTATAAACTATAAGTGTGGGAAATTTCATACACCTCCGTCCGCCCAATTTTCGTGAAAAGGGATCCAAAGTTTTCGCTTCACGTATTAATATATAGATAGTAAGTAATATTTACCATGAAATAAGACTGTATAAACAATTGAAAGAAAATATTTTGGCAAATAAAAAACAAATCTATCACGATTTTTATGTTGTTATTATGGAAAACATTGTATGTATATAGCTTGTGGCAAAACTCGATTTTTTACTACAAACCAAAAACTTTTGTGCATCTTTGTTAGCTAACAAGCACACTGTCCGCCCCATAACAACATAGAGAATATATATTTTTGTCTGTAATTGATAAAATTGGGCAAAAGTGGTATCACTCGCACCTGTGTGATGAGCTTGGTCATTTGTTCTGTGTCTGGGTGTAAAGTTCTGTATGTGTATGTATTTAGAAATATATAAGTATGTTTATCAGCAGTCTGGTTACCATAGTACAGGCTCTGCCTCGTTTGGGATCAGATGGCCGTGTGTAAGTTGTATTATATTAGTTTTTTTAAGTTTTCTTTTACTCAAGTTTTTACACTTGGTATTTTCCTAGCACTCGCCCTGAGCCTCTCAAGGAAGAGGAGTTTCAAATTCCCCAGTCTAGATTTAAGTGAACTATAGGCAGGATATTCCGCAAGATGAATACAGGAGAAAATTGGTCTAGCACACTGTAACATCGAGACTGACGTGTCAAGTTTTGGGCCACTTTAGACTACCTACTCCATGGCTACCAAAATGGGTCCCAAAATGTTATGGATGTGGACTACGGTACAATCCATATACTATCATCATCAGTCATCTACAGATCAGCCAAAACACGGATTATAACTAGAGCTATTTGTTAAGTTTGTGAAAGCCTTTAATTCCATCGATACTTGGGCAGTACCTCAGTCCCTCAGTGCAGTAAACATTAGTAAACAAACCGGACAAGTGTAAGTCTGATTCGCGAGGGTTTCGTAAGCAAACAAACTTGTATATAGACAGTACGTGCATCTCGGGAATCAATTCTCGAAGGTTTTTGTCTGTATTTTCCGAAATAAACTTAACTTTGCAGTTCTAAAAATACTCTCCTTTACATCGATGGACGAGAAAGTCCACTTTCTAACCGCAAAATAAAAGTTTATAGTCACAAAAACCCATTTTTTAATATGATATAACAATAAATTAACAACTTTCGGATTTTTCCCTTTACTTGTGCTATCAGACCTTGCTTCTTTTTTTTTCTTTTTTTTTTTAGTTAGCCTCGCACGTGTCAAACTGCTGGGCAAAGGCCTCCCCCTACGCTTCCACTCCTCTCGGTCCTCGGCCACCCTACTTCCTACCTGGCTTCCTACCAAATTTTATGATTCCAGATCAAAGGGAAGTACCCTGTACCCTAAAGGCTTTGATTTACCTGCGAAATGTTCAAATTTGGTCAAATCTAAGGCTTAATGGCCGTATGTTTTGATTGTGTTGACTTAGAAGTGTTTTTTTTACAGCTTTAAGGGATTGCAGACATTAGTATTTGTTATTAATTACAACTTGATGCGTCCACGGGTTCCTGAGAAAAAGGGTCTTGACAGACAGACAGACGGACAGCAAAATAATCCCATAAGGGTTCCTTTTTTCCTTTTGAGGAACGGAACCCTAAAAACTAAAAAAAAAATCATTTATTTATTTAATGAGTGAATATTTAAGAATGTGTTTATATAACACAATTTAATTAACTTCCAAAGTTTATGTCTATCGCAGACAAAAAACGAGAATTCATGCAAAAGGTTGTCTGGCAGAAATCGCCAAAGGCCATAAGACTGCCATTGTTCTATTAACATTATAAAATGATAAATTTAGTAATATCATTTGCCAGTACTAAAATAAGGTAGCTATACAATAAATAGTTAAAAAAAGTGCATAATAGTATATCGAAGCTGTTTGGTTTTATAGTCAACAGCAAAAAGTTCTAGAACATCGCTAAATTACTAAATTAAAAAAAAATAAGGGATTGAAATATTAGTGTAAACGTGTTTGCATCTATTCGTAAAAAAAGGTCACAGTTATTGATGAACAGGTAAATTTTTAGTACTAAAAACCTCATGGATTACTATGATATTTTTTTTCTTTCTACTTCTCTGATCGTACACTCAAGTGCTAATAAGACAAATGTGCACCACAAATTACCTGTTCCAAGTATAGTCCATCTAAAGGTTGCCTGTAAGAGATTGCAGACTGCGATAAGGCCGCGTATTGTACTACTGTTTCTGATGTATTTCTTTTTTATTGTATCCTATTTATGGTGTGCAATAACGAGTATCTATGTATTTATCTATCTATCTATGATATTCATATAACATAAACCCAACTTCTGGATATAATGATGATGATGATAATTGAATACGGTGGATTACTGTCAAGTTTTGACTTGACCTTTTTTTTGCATCAAAACAATAGCAATCCTTACAAATTTGTATTATTATATTGTATTAAATAACAAGGCATTTACATTTAACATCAAATGATTGTAATATAAATAAAACCTTCAAATGAAAGGAGAACATTTAAAGCATATAAAAGTTAAATATTGTTTAATGCAACCGATATAATTTATTTTGGGCATAGGATATCTTAGGCATTTATACTACCTTATAACACATATGTATGACTATTTTTCAAGGTCACAAAGGTCAAAGCCAAGGTCACTTTTTAGGGCTGTGATATTGATGACAACATAATTGCGCTTGAGCCTTTATAGATTACGCTAGTGATTTGTAGTCGTAAATGGTGATTATTTAGTGACCTTGACACAATTCCTTAGAAAATTAGACACATACTTCGTACTTTTTTTATTAATTGCAGATGTATGTTCTTAATACTCACGCAGTATGAAATATCCAAAGTATTATAAACAGTAAGAGAGCTAGTGAAAATAAATGATCATAAAAATAAGTTTTCACTAAAACAATTTGTGTCGGTATACGGCACAATTCATTTAATAAAGTAGCGTGACAAAGTGAGTTTGAACAATTTTAATGATTTGCTTGGGTATCGTATTACTTTCTTTAATTATTACCCGAGCGTGTTAACATAAAATTAGGTTCGAATAAGCAGTTCAAGACGAACTTAACGACTCAGACTCGAATCAAAACATTGTAAATATGGGTAAGTATATCAATTTGTTTGTAACGACCAAATCCATAATGCAGTTATCGGTAAAAACTAAGTAAAAACCCGTTGCATAGAATTAAAATTAAAAGCAAGTTTAGACATACATAGGTATTCACACCGACTACAATTATATTCATACATTTGCCTAACTTTAGTGAACGATATAGCTTAAACGCAAACGGTTATCTCGCACTTTTGCACTCATGGTTGAACATTATTTTATTAATCTTCTATTTAAATATATATATTAATACGTGAAGCGAAAACTTTGGATCCCTTTTTACGAAAATTGGGCGGACGGAGGAGTATGAAATTTCGCACACTTATAGTTCATACAGAGAAGAAATGACGACTGCTAAATTTTTTTAACAATATTTGCTATAAAGTTTAAAAAAAATACAAAAACGGGTACATACAGCTTTGAGTGTCCAGTATATATTTTGACCTGTCATGGTACAAAAGTCTATACAATGACAGGTCAAGTAATATTGGCCAATGAAATAAACCATGGTCGAAATTCGACCACCGCGCGATCTCTAGTAAAAATTAAATGCTTATCTTTGATTAGCGTATTATTTCTGCAAATATCATTGTGCGAATGAAATAAAATAAATAACTAAAATGAAATTAAATTCAGGTCCCGGATTATTATCAGTGGAATTAATGTGGGGACTTACTGTCACGGTTAATACACACACACACACACACACACAAAACTTTACGTTACGACCAACAGGAGCGGATCATCAATGAAAAATTTTGCAAAAACGGGGAAAATTTACAAACGCAGACGAAGTTGCGCGGGTCAACTACTTAACATAATATATAAAGCCCCAACAAATAATTTTACAAAATTGGGTGTAATTCCTCCTGTTCTAAATTATTAAATTTGTTAATGGTAGCCCTCCAACGTAAATATATAGTCTACCAAAAAATATTTCACACTCATAGTTGCCACATTTTTCTTAACACACGAGATGTAATTGACAATTTTCCATTGAACATTCTAGAATATTTCTAGTGATTCAATAAAATATTATTAAGGCATGGGCGGAGAGCAACACGAGGCGGTGGTACTGTTGATTTGTGCATGTAACTAGTGTGAAAAGGCTACGAAAACTTTTTAAATCCGTACATCTGTACAATAAGCATTCGAGAATTACCTTAACGTTAATTGAGAGAAGTTTTAGGACACGTAATGATTATGTAAACCAACTTCAAAATTGAAGACAGATTTAAAATAATTTAAATAATTATTATTTTGTTATTGTATTAGTCTTTGTGTTATTTTATGAATACATTCAAATTCAATTCTATCTTCTATACAAATCACAATATTTAGGTAATGTTATGTTTTAAGTAGTACAACTGCAAGCAAACATATATTCTTTTCAATATTTACATTCTTTAACCAAGGCGAAACACGAACTCATTACTTTGTGACATAAAACCTTGTGTTACGCTGTTGCCGCTAATGAAAGTTTCATTCCATTTCATTACTATTTATAGTGAAGTACAATTTATCTTAAAAGATCTGAAGAAGTGAAACCTCACAGCGTCGACACAAAGTTACACAAGTTCGCGCAAATGGATCTAGAACTGAAAAGCGGAACTTACAAATATATCTAAAAGTACGTTTATTTCATCTCTGCACTTCTCTTGAGCTTTATGTACCTAATACTTCTTTTAAGGCCACAATTTATATCGCAAGTTACATTAGAGCTATTCACACAGTCGATATCGAGCTGTATGGATGCGGTTTTCCCCACAGAACTAAGAATATGTATTTAGAAATGGTATTAGCTGTATTTTGTTCGAAATCATGTCTCACCAGTTGCACACGGTTACACGTTAATCAATATTTTTCACAAATACAGAACTCTACGCTAGTTGGTCACAGAGGATTTATTAAATATCAATCCTAAACGCCATTTATAATTATACTAAATACAATCGCTGATCAGTATCAGGTAGCGTTTCGAATACCCATTTTCCAGCCGTTACGTCCGAGACAGTGGTACGTCAATAGAGAGCTAACGAATGTGCATCTTAACATTTACCAAATATTTTCGTGCAAAATGTATGGCAATATTCCTGTAAGCAATGTAGTTCAGTGTGTGCTCTCGTAGGTCCAATATAGTTTTTTACTCAAATATGATACGCACTGTATAACTATTTATTAGATTAGATTATAACCGTTTTTCTCTTAAATTGCATAATACTTTGTGAATTTTTTGTCAATATTATTTAAAAACAAAAGTGTTTGGACTCACCGACGAAATAAATAAATATAAATAAAACTTTTATTTCATAAAAAGGAGCTGTAGTACAATACATTAAGTAACTTATAATAATAACAGCAAACACTTAAATAATAACTACACTTAGCGGTTTAAGTACTGTCCTCTTAAATAGGCTACAGAATAGCCTGTAGTAAAGAGAAACAGTGCCACCTCCTCGGAGATTGGAAATACAATACAGTGTTTGAAAATACAACATTATCAATCATGTGAGTACTAACTGTTCTTTAATTTTTATTTCTATTCTTGTGTGTGTGTGTATGTGTGTGTGTGTGTATTGTATTGTATTGTAGTTATTGTGTGATTATGGTAAAGAACGTAAAAATGATTCCGTTTCATCATAGGCTGTATTTTGAAGAAACTTTTGAACAACTTTTTTACATTCATAATATGATAGATTGTAAATAAACGTTGCAGAATTTATTTTATTATACAAATATGGGCCAAGATAGAAGAAAAATCTTTTTGTGAAAGAATATTTAGTCCTAGGCAGGGAGCAAATTTTATCTCTACGACGGTGGTTAGCAAGCATAACGTATGGCGTATTACGATGTTGCAAGAGAATGGTTTGGAGTATAAAGTTTTGTCTTACATTAAGGACTTCACAATTTTTATAAAGTAACGTTGTTGAATATAAAATTGGTGGTGGAAATAATGTCCTTACTTTGGATACACTACAGTCCTAACTTCTTTTTCGACACATAATTACCGCCCAAATCGGCATAATTATTATTTTTTCACCCAGTTCGTCCCCGGCGAAAGCACATACGCAAGTACGAAAATGTTTGCACGTGTTTGCCGAAGCTATGAGCGTATGCTCATAGCGTTGGTACACGTGCCTCGCCCACATCACATTTCTTACTTATTTTCAGTTCTGTAGTTTTCGAAAGAGAACTCATGTTGCTTGATCTCGGGTAGGACTCAAAGCAGACGAGACGTATTTTGTAATTCCACGTCTCAGTAAGTACAAAACACCTAATCCTATTATATGAAACCGGTACTGATAAGTCACTACCCTTATTTAGTTTATTAAACTTTTTAGAACTAAATAAAGAAGAAGATTTGAATGACGTTAACAATATGGCATGACAGTTTCCTTAATACATTAATCGTAGAAACGCTTTCTCATGTATTTATATCGGATAAGTATTTTTTTTGGATACAGATGCAGAATTCTGTATTCAAGTACACAATCTAGTATACCTGATCTCTCAGTTCCTCAACATTGTTTATAATTATAGTTCATTTTGTTGAAATGTTTGTTTATTTATTATTATTATTTAATTCATTCAAACACAGGGTAAAAGATGTTCCTAAATAAATATACTGAATACTCTCAGGTTTTTAACACTAGATTTTTTACCTTCCAAATCGGAATCACGTGCATGAATTATTGGTTTACTTTATTAATTCGTTCACAACGTAACATAACATAATTATATATAACTAGAGATCGCGTGGTGGTTGAATTTTAACCATGGTTTTTTCATTGGCCAGTATAACTTGAACTGTCATTGTCACTTACTTACCATGACAGGTCAACGCATATGCTGGACGCGTGTAATTTTATTAAGCCGTTTTCACGTAATTTTTAAAGTTGTAAGACAAATTGTTTAAAAATTTTAGCTTTCTGCACTTCTTTTATAGTATATTCCTAAAATTCAAATTTTCTAAAAAGGTACAAAGAATTCTCTTCATGTATTAATATAATCATATTTACCCGGTTTAACCTTACTGGTCAATTAATGAACAATATTTTGTCGTCAACGATTATAATTGATTGCCTCTCGTAATTTACCTTGAAACACGCAAATTAGTTTAATTTGAAACTCGACTCCTTCAATTTAATATCAGACATTTTGTATGACCGAATGGATTGTAAACACTCATATTAGAACTGGCTTGAAAAACTGTGATACGCCTTGATCTTTACGCAAAAAAGACCATCCGAACGACCTGAGACCGTGCAAGAATTACACTCGGAGCACGGTCTGAGTTGTTAAATACCATTTGTGAATTAATAGAAATCAAACTCAGAACTCATTTAACCTATATAGTAATATATCGGTAACAATATGTAAGTTTACAAGGGATTTACAAGAGAAATAAGGTGTGAGTAAGACCGGGGTATTCAAAAACAAAGTAAAATTATTGAGTGAGTTAGAGTCACTAGACTGGGGAAAGCATGCCAACGGTGATTAAACAGTACGACAACTATTGTAATCGGGAAAACGGGCAAAACCTTCGAATCTCGCTTCCCGAGAATGACGAACTATCTACATACAAGTTTGTTTGCTTAGTTGCTTACGGAACACTCGGTACGCGAATCAGACTTGCACTTGGTTTTTTATCGTTGACTAGCCGTCCCCGCAGTTTCACATGCGTTTATGGTCTCGCTCCTATTGGTCGTAGCGTGATGTTTTATAGCCTATAGCCTTCCTCGATAAATGGGCTATACAACACTGAAAGAATTTTTCAATTAGAACCAGTAATTCTTGAGATTAGAGCGTTCAACCAAACAAACAAACAAACTCTTCAGCTTTACAATATTAGTATAGATTAGCGCCATGTAACATTGAATGGGATTAGTTAAGGCTTAATTTATTAAAGCCCTGTGCCTAGGCATTGCGTCTGCTAATATATATATATTATGGACCAAGTGAATAAACATTACATTATTTATAATGCCCGGGCCATATGAATAATGAGAAGTGAAATTAGGCTCTGTGATTAATAATATTAATAAACTTCATTATTTATCACATTGTCTGACCATTACAAATATTGCTATACAACTGTTGGGCATGTTGATAATTAATCCAATTAGGCTACATAAGGCAGAACTCTGGGACCAGGAACATACATGGGAGGACCATGATCAGATGCTGGATAGAAAATAACTGTGCTCTGTAGAATAGTAGTTTTCTATTCAGTTTCAAATTTGTGATTTTACAAAATAGGACAGATAATTAATAGGCAAGTACTAATTTCATACAAATACTGATACCTTTTGATTGATAGTCAATTTAAAAAATACATGCTGTCCTACCCAAGTAAAATAGGTAGAATTGGGTACTGTGGTCGCAATTCTACCCTAACCTAAACCTAGCTATTTCTGTTCAATTGAAATATTGTTTTGAATGATTGAGAACTTTATCAAGTATAAATTACGTTATTTTTAAAATGAAAATAGTGATTCGTTTTTTTGTCAAATGACAGGACACCACATTATTAATATATTAGTATCTTTCCATACCAATAAAGATTATAAATAAAAATATTTAGGCAATTTCGGAGTCACGTGCATATTCTCTATTGAATAAAATACGTATTTTTATTACTTTGCCCAATATGTGGGGGACATAATTCATCTAGCTCGGTCAATTTGTCAATTTCAATAGTTTAAATTATATTGACTACTCATTTTGGGCATTTTTTAAACGGTCTGGACAGTATGAATAATGGTATATTAATCACTTGGTCCATAACATATATACAGGATTCAAAGAATTACTGGTAATAGAATATCGATCATGTACAGAAAACTTTAAGAAATTATTTCAAGCATGCAATGTTTTAAAATGCATTTTTAACCAACACAAATTTTCTTATGACACAACTTATATTAAATTATTTATCTTGCTCATAATCCGTCTGTGAAAGATCCGATTGTAAATGCATTCTGAAACCCAAAGTTAGTTTGAATCTTCAACTTCCAAAATACACTTTAAATACATGCAATTATACCCATAATTAAATGATTCTACACTTCATATATTTGGGTCTTTATATTCCGAATTACTACCAAACATCTCTTTTAACAATAAACAACACAATGTTGACAACCCTATAAGTTAGGTACCTATAGAATAACCTATAGAACTTAGTAGAAACTAGTGGTGTGCCGGATATCCGTATCCGCAGATATCCGAGGAAGAAAAAAGATCAGTATCCGTATCCGTTATATTTTAGCGGATCTTGAACGGATCTTTTACGTTATTATATTTTATTACGTTTATGAAATTCTTAATTTATTTAATCCTGAGGAGTGAGTTACTCATATTTTTGTCAGTTATAAGGTACTATTTGACCATCTTTATAACGAGATCAAACTCTAAATCCTTGTGATATGTGTATTAAAATAATTATAAAAAAGCACGAGCAGTGCAAGTTGAAACAGTCCTCAACGTCAACTAGTGTGTCAAAGTCACGCGTATCAGCATCAAATGAGAAAAACTTGAGGTCCGTATCCATATCTGTATTCGTGGATATAGACACAATAATAGTCCGTATTCGTATCCGTATCCGCGGATATACATTTTTAACGATCCGGCACATCACTAGTAGAAATACATTGGATCTCATTAGCGATGACAGCATAAATATGGTGAAGTGATTTGCCATTGGCGAATGTGATAAGTGTGTGAATTGCATTGTTTGAATGTAAACAATCGTAATGTAAAATATATATATGTTAATACGTGAAGAATTACATCATTCCATATATTATAATAAATGCCGCTTTAAAACCATATCACGCAGGTAATGATTCTAATTTTAGAAAAGAAAAGAAAATGGTTTGGTCGTCTGAAATCATGTAATTTATGTAATACCGCGTTTATGGTCACGGCCGCTCCTAAGAGTCATAGCCTTATAACCTTCCTCAATAAATACTCTACCCGATACAAAAAGATTTTTTTAAATTTTCTTGCTATGGATTCCTTTTTTTTTCTTTACTACTAGATTCTTGTAATTGTGTATAAGATTTCTGTTTTCTTGTAGTACGTACCGTAAGAGAACTTGATATATGCGCTGGTTTTCCTTTCTGTTTGTAATGTTAACATGTTATAGTAGGAATCAATGACACTTCAACAACTTTCAGAACAAACAATAAAGTTCAATTAAAACATTAATATCATTAAATTCATTATTATATTATGAATTCATAATGGAATGAACTATTGTGACATAAATAGCATGCTTAATCTGTCTTTTCAGGGTTTATCACCAACTTAGTTCAATATAGTGTATCAGTCAATTATTTCATAAAAAGTTATCACTATGTGTCATTTTATATGTTAAGTGCGGTCAAGATTCGTAATGGCCAGTACAGTTTAAGTTAACTATAATTTTGTTCGAAAGACGCACAGGCCTTACAGAAATGTGTGTGGTAGACATAAAGACGTAAGAATTTCAGCAGACAAATGAATATTTAAAACATAGACTGTCTCATAAAAAACAGTCCTAAACACTTCTTGAAGTAGAGCAGTATATAATTCATATTTCATTATCTGTCACAATTATCTTGTGTCATAGCAACGTATTTTGCCTCGACACACTTTTATCAGCTCCCAACTCACAAAGTATACGACATTTGGAGAAAGGGTTTCTCCACTACACTGTCGTCAAGTTACCGATATCATTGAGCTGCCGATAAGCTCAGTTCAGTTCAGTTTATACAAATGGGTGTACTATGTGCCACTAGTTCAGCAGACTGAACTATAACGCCCATTACTTTACGAAGTATAATATTACGCTAATAGTGTTAGTTAACCCTAGACTTTGATAGGGTGGAGGTGCCTTCCCCGTTGGTCTTCAATTCAAACCTAAATCTGTTGGCCCTACTTTCTGTTGATGGAGCAGTCCAGTGTTGTTGAGAAAAGCGGTAAGAGGAAGACGGACGGCTACTCACAGCTTTATAGTGTCTTTCATAAGAGCCGGCTCGAGCTCAATCAGCGTTCTTTCTCGTGTACAGCTTAAACATACACACACATATCTTTGATGTGAATACATCTTTAAAATTATTTCCATATTGCGAGGTACTTCAAAAACGAATGATAACAAAATCGGGGAATACAGTATGGTGTTGTAGCTACACATCTATCATCTCCATCCAAAATTTAATTACACCATTGGATAGCTAAAGGATCAAAGAATTCGTCACGTTAAGTGAGGACAGCGACACACGCGCGCGGTGGAAGAGGAAGCGCCGCCATTTTGAAGTAATTTTGCTGCGTTTTGAGATTTCCATTTAGTATAACTTTTGACTCGGAGAAGCTACGACGTTTAAGTTTCAAACGTCAGCTCTCGTCAAAATCTATCGATTGCATATATAAAACATTAGTGTAAAATAGTTCCACTTATTCACGTACAACACACGGCCGTGTCCATGACACAGCTACACCTCTTTTTATGAATTAGTATTTTTATTTCAATTAAAATAAGGTATTGGTATAGGGCTCTGTTTCCGAATTTAAACTCATAGACGGTTCATTATGCGTTCAAGTAAGCTGACTAATTGAGCCAGCCTAGCTCCTTCCAGAAGCACAGAAGCCTCCCGGGGCGTTCACAGGTTTCTAGGAGCGACCTCGCACCCACTTGGATACTTGCCCGTTGTGTGGCCATCCCCTCGCACTCCAGAATAATTAAAATAAGGATTTTTGAACTATAAAGCGAAGATACTGGTGCCTGATATACGATTAACGGTAGTTCAGAGGTCAGGTCTCACCATTTCTGTAAAAATTTCCAGTCATTATTATTATTATTCTCTTTATTTACTTAAATATACATATAAATTACATTTTTAAATACATTCAGATTATTAAAAAAATATATTATTATTATTATCTTTATTAATCTCTATAAAACAAATAAATTACATTTTTAAATACATTATCATAAAAAAAATATATTTAAAAATATAAAAAATAGTGTCCCACCGTTATCGAGTACAGGGACCAAGCTACCGGTGGTTAGGGTTCCAGAGACAGAAACCTCCTCACAATACGTGCCGTGTCAAGAAGGACCGCCTTCTGAAAAGGCCCTTAATCCAGCTGCCCTTATTATCATTATTATTGCGTTATCTGAAAAAGTCAAGCCATCGCTTATTGTTTTAATTCCAGATCATATGCATTTCCTTAGTCTTTTAACATGTCTCGGCATTTTTCTTTCTTTTCTTCTTTATCAATTGTTTACTTACTGTAATTTTTTTAAAGACAAGGTTAAACCTTAAAATATGGTTCTCTTTATAAATAAAATAGTCATTACTTTATTTTTAAAGACAACCGTTTTATAATTTCCCTTTAAGATATAATATTGTACTGTACTTTGTATCAAGATATGTATATAAGAAGAAATACAAACTTCTTTCTCAAAGTCATGCCATATAACTTTAGATGATTATTTTTATCTCACGCGTCGCGTTGAGAATACCTATGTATATTTCTCACCTCAATGTCACGTCCTTACATAATATAGTAGGCCAGACACGTCACATGTGTCATATTGTTTGCTAATGGAGTGAGAAATATATTAAAAATACGTTGTGGTTGCAACATACAACAAAGTGTAGAAAAATAAAAAAATGAAAATGTTGATTACCGGTTTAAAATGCGAATAAAAGAGGAACTATGATATTTGGTTCCAAGTATTCTAACCGAAAAATTAAAAATAAAACGATTACAAATTTTCTGCCTTCTCCAAAGGATAATGGGCCTAAATAGCTTCCATTTAGATATGCAAAAATCATTCACTATTGTTTGTTCCATTTTTAAATTGAATCACAACATTAGAAAACGATTCAACTTCTGCGATGAAAACGTTAAAATTTTCATACTCATTAAAAAAATTAGATTTAAAACAGTTGAAGTTCAAATAACCGAAATCATTGGTTGAGCCATCATATTGTCCACACTAATGTTCTTATTACTGAACAATAGTTACTAGTAATCTTAATAGTAATAGTAGTTTTAAAACAAATTAATCAAAACGGTGTTCAGCTTCAATAATTGCGTCATATATACTGTTTACAGCCAATATAAACAATTCTTATCAATCTGGTCTGACACTAGCTATTGACCCTAACACATTACAGTAAAGAGGTCGAAATGACATAACCAGTCTAAATTATTATCCAACCAAATTTCTTGTGCCAGCCGTGGGTAGCTACTTTAGGCGTATAAGAGCATTTTATATTGTAATGGTAATAGAAGTAGGCGTATTTAAACGCACTTTGTTAACTCAAAGAAATTGAACGAGAGCCTTGAATGTTTTTTTTAATATGTAAAGTTTATTTTATTGTACCATGCAATTTGTTTTTGAGTATAATTTATGAGGCTTCTATTCGATGTTTCTATAAAAATCTTAAAGCTTAAAATATATCATACTTTTTTAGTAGTTCGGTTTATATTACAAATACATACTGACTTATCTTTAACTAGCCATTTATGGCCACTGCTCCGCTTCTAAGGTCATACCATGATTTTACATAGCTCATAACTTTCCTCAATGAAAACTTTTTGTATACAAAGAAATTTTCGAACCTGACTGGTAGTTTCAGAGATTAGCGCATTTGAACAAAAATAAACAATGACACAAAAAACAGATTCAAATTAATCTATCCTAGAATAGAATCAATTCAAATTAATCTATCCTAGAATAGAATGGATTCAAATTAATATATCCTAGAATCAAATCAATTCAAATTAATCTATCCCAGAATCGAATCAATTCAAATTAATCTATCCTAGAATCGAATCAATTCAAATTAATCTATCCTATAATCGAATCAATTCAAATTAATCTATCCTATAAACGAATCAATTCAAATTAGTCTATCTTATTACCGAATCAATTCAAATTAATCTATCCTATTATCGAATCAATTCAAATTAATCTATTCTAGAATCGAATCAATTCAAATTAATCTATCCTATAATCATCTACGGTAACGTGTCCTCCTTGTAAACACGCAAATGTTTCCTACTTGTGACCTGATGGATAAGTTCTTTATTCTTTAGACGTTTTACAACAATCTTCACTACTCTATGTTGACTTTTATTATCAGTCAGGTACGACTAAATGATAGTTGGCAAAATGTCATTCCCACGTAATAGGCAGCGTGGGAGCAAGCCTATTGCCGTCAAGCAGGCACAACAAGAAAAGTAGGGAAGAAGGGAAGGGAAGGGATATAGCTTATACGGATGTATTTTGAAGTGTAAACAATAGGTCGAATACGTCACCTGTAACTAGAACTGGTTGTTGTCTCGAATTTTTCTTTTTGAAGTGAATACTTCTTTAGGCACGTTGGGCACTTTTGGTATGGGGAAAAGTGCTGAACTCGCGTGACCTCACGCGCTCAGGTACATAAATATATGTGTGTGTGTGTGTGTGTGTGTGTGTGTGTGTGTGTGTGTGTGTGTGTGTGTGTGTGTGTGTGTGTGTGTGTGTGTGTGTTTTCACTTCTGAAGTGCAGTCCTACGACTGACAGTTTTTTCTTAATATTGACACGTCGAAATGACCTCAAACCGCCTGATGGAAAGCTAGACTGAAGTCCATAATTATAGGTACGGATGATACTAAAATGGTGGTCCACAGTTTGACGGCCTAGAGAGATGCTTTTTCACGCCCCGCTTAAAGGACCCGGGATTATATGACGAAGGGAACACGTGTGCTGGTAATGAAAATTCTGACCCTTCTAACTGACCCGGAATTTACCGGGGGTTTTATGCTAATGGTGTTGCATGAAGGGGCTCGTGGCTAAATGGTAACCGAGTAGGTTAGCACATTACAAAGTTAAGTAATACTAGGCAGGTCAGTCTAGGATAGGTGACCATTCTTAACAGATTGAGACCCCTCAGTGCGTCGAAGAGTCTTACTTAATTTTATTTGGCTTATACATTTAAATGAGATACTTATGACCGATTTTAATCCTATTCAGCCAAGTTTTAATGGACAGCCGACACGAATTTTGTTGTTGTTGTCGTTGTGCAAAATTCTGCAAGACAGTATTAATCTATTACTTCCATGTTGTGTCGTGGCTATCTGGCTTCTGGGCAAGCTAAGTTTTAAGTCATTCAATTCTGTTAAGTTATGTGCGTTACGAGACCAATGTAACATCTTCCAGTTACAAGTATTTTTACTACTTCACAAAAGAAGAATATTCTGAATTCAACTGTTTTTTTTTGTGTGTGGTAAGAGTCTATCGGACTCTTACCGACTAAAAACCACCCCAGTGTTCCGCACAATATCTTCGCCGATAGTAAACAGATTTTCATTATTTTATATTCCACTAGCAACCCGCCCATTCTTCGCACATTATTGCACATCTAGTAGAGACATCTTTAACAATCATCATCATATTTCAACCAATTTACACAAAACGTTAACTGAACACTTAAACCTTCATTACTTTTCATTTTCATAAAATCGGATTTTCATAAAATCCGTTCATTATTTTTTCAGTTTATCGCGAACAGACAGACAGACGCTCCGGGGGGCTCTGTTTTATAAAATGTAGTGATTATTATTCATCACCAATATGTTGGTAAGTTGGTTCAAACAGATGTTATGTTTCTTTTGTGAGGTATCCAAAGCGTGAGCAGGGGCTTATTCCTAGCGCTACCAGTACGTTTGATCCCCCTATAGCATTTAAGGGATTTACCTTTCTGTAATACTAAAACATATAGTAGTCTCGTAAAAGAAAGAAAGAGAAAGAGTGTTACTTATAAACAATACAGTAATGCCCGGTTCCTATAATCAAGAAACGATTTGTTTTGCTTACGGACGGGTTGAATTTTCAACGAAAATTTTATCGTCCGTAATCAATACGAATCGTTTTATGATTATAGGAACCGGGCAAAAGAGTTTAGCTTTAATTTTAAACAATATAATAATTGTGTTCCAACATTTCAAAAGAGTTTCAAACCACTTATTTATAGGGTTTTCACGAATATTTATTTATGAAAAAGAAAACATCCTCATGATCGATCTGAAGCCTGAGGGCTAGAACACGAACGAATCTGACCCTCACGATCACTCGTAGCAGTAACGTAGCTATATCGTAGTTATCAAAACATTTTTAAATGCATTTTCCGGAATCGACTTCAGTAGAACTGAAATTGCATTAATTGCCGCGAATTATCTTTGATATCTTCTATCGACTGAAAACGGGTATCTCGAAGTGATAATTAGAGTTTTAATATTTTTAAATCTTTCATCTCATCCTTAACAAAGCATATTAAATAAAATAACCAATTTTCATAGGAAGCACGAAGCAAAGGAAAACATTAATTTAACATCAAAATTTTCATTTCGTCTAATATTCTCAAGAACTTCGTCCTTGCAGTGCAAAACTGTAATGACTGACTAACTCATCAAATGGTTAAATTTACAATCAGATATAGCAGTTTCAAACAAAAATCTATTAAGATTTTTTTTCGGTGACTAGGTGGAAGATCCTACACATCCGTGTCCTCCGCCCTTGGGGAGTCGGTAAGAGTCTATCGGACTCTTACCGACTAAAAACCACCCCAGTGTTCCGCTACTTGCCTATGATCGGGGCAGCGAGAATCACTATTGCATTCTTCCGCAGCACCCGACATTGACCCTTCTCACCCTAGACGGATCCCGTCACCTGGTGCGACCATCACCCTTCGGTCGCACTACTCAAATATTTTTTGTTTGTCAAATATTGTAAATATTTGCCCAAATACCATCAATGAAAGTATTAGACTAAAGGTATGCGCGAACGGGTGACTTTTGTTAAAATTGTTTTTTTTTGTCACTCTTGTCCAATCTATGGTTACGGAGATGCATGATGCAGCATGAAAGTGACGAGACGCTATCTGTTTTTGAATAAACAGATAGAGAGATTAAGAGTGACAAAAACTCATCGTGACAGAAGTCACCCGTGCTCGTTCTCTCTTGTGATCTCTCTCTCGTGAACATTAAAACTCTAATCTGATATCTACAGATCTGCAATCTGTTGATATCTCTCAGGAGTATTGTTTTTTTAATTCCATCCTTTTTAACCTTATCCATTTTAAATTAGGAGCAGATAATGCACTCTGAAGAATCAAATATCTGGTTCAAGTTTTTAGTATTTTTTAAACCAAACTGTTAGTATTTTTCAAGTTTCTTCTCTAAACGCCATCTTTAATCTCGTTATTGAGTGTTTAAGGTTAGAATCCAAACCAAAAATATGTAATACAGCACAAAATTTAAGGAGTTCAACTTCAAATATATTCTAAATAATTCTCAATCAGACATACTTTCGAACTCGTTAAATGATTGTGGTGAAGTTAAGCCGCGATCAATCAATATTGGATAGGAACGGTTGGCATTAAAGCCTACGGTAATAAATACGTCTTTAGATTTTAATTGCTATGGCTTTTACTGGCATTTAGAAACGACTGGATCGAATTTCAAACTATGTATTATGAATTTATGATATAAACGGGGATTTAAGAGCGTTTATATGTTCTCTTTCATTTTATTGCACTACGTTCAAAAAATCAATCTTATTAAATAGGGAACATGATTATTTATTGTGCTTATTATTATTTTTATTAGTAAGAGAATCTCTAAGTTTAGGTGTAGTTAATATTAAGTACTTTGATAAAAAAAATAAAGAAAAAAAATCTTAGATGAAACTGTCCCTTGCCATGCAGTGGCAACTTGTAAATAAAACAACAATCAGCACACAATGTATTGTAAAACATGTTTGTAAACGCCGTATTAGTGTATGTTTTGTAAGTTGTCCTAAAAAAATAATAATATTCAAGTTTATAAAAGAAACACAGCTCGATTTGAGTACTATAATATCAAAGCTGGAAAAAACAAAGTGTATTAACAACCATTTTCAGTACTTTTGAGTTATATGTATGTACACGTCTTTGGAATCGACTAATCGAATCTATTATTTAACTCATTAAACCTAATTCCGAAATTCGAGCGTAAACACATTGATTTATAAATGCAGATATTTTTATTTTGAAAGATCAATGCATAAAACTGTGACATACAACACTTCTCAGTCTTATCATATTCTATACAGCATGTAATTAAGATTTTTTTTTAAATTATTTAAAAAAACTTTTTTATTGCTTGTTACTATCACGTGACTCCGAACACCAATCATATCACAATGACGCGACTGCCTTATAAACATCTGACATTTTGGTTTTCATTGAGTTTGTTTTTAGTAGCTCTTTTTAGTTAAAATTAATACGATACAAAAATATCATACGAGTAGAACTGCAATAAATTAATACTTGCATCAAAGTGATCTTCGCAAAAATACACATTTTGCGATTTTATGAGTTTCTAAATGCTTACAAGTCGAAAACAACTGAAACCTGAAACCATTGTTTTCGTATTTCTGATAGCTCTGACACGTATACAATGAGTTTTTGGGGTGTCTTTTTCTTGTCGTACAGAGGCACTGCACAATCATAAATTCCATCGCCGTTATAGTTGTCGAACAGATGTTTTTTGGATTCGGGACCTGTGACGAAATCCGCACGCCAGAACAGTCATAAACGTGTTTGCGATAAAAATCGAAATGGAAAAAGCTAAAAGTGTAAATTTATTTAAAATACAGATATATATTCAGTCCAATCGTTTATATATGTAAAAACAATGGACCGCTATCTATTAAAATAGAATTTCGTTAATTGTTGATTACAATACAATAAACTACATTCCTCCTTTCAAGGTTTGCATTTAGTGGGTATATTACATGTCTTAAATTCTCTGAGGAAAAGTGTTTAAGTATAAAAAAAATAGTTTGGATTATCAACTCACTATCCTAAACTGCGTTTTAACATTTAAACAAACTAAATTAAACATTAATGATATATTAAAACCATTAACGACACACGGAGTCATATCAATAAAATCCATGAACGGCGTGAACATTTTCTTTTAACGTAATCACTGCCGAAATTAAGGCCGCGAGACGTATTAATTTTTAGAGAATATAATATTATGTGGTGCAGGAATTCGCACTGAATATACAATTTTTCTTTATGTACAAGTCATATCACAAGCTATGTAAAAGTGACATGATCAAATCTATCCAGCTCCTTAAAAATGGAGATTAAAACATTTTACATTAAAGTTACTTTTTAAAAGTGTTAGCGTTCATATATTTATTTTTGCTTTATTCAATTGGAAATCATTAGTTGAAATATCGTAATCCCCGTCTAATTCATTTAAGTCTCCTTCGACATCTTGCGAGAATAACGACATAACTAAAAATTATTGATTTTAGAGAATGGCAATGTTTTGTGATTTCCGTTAGAGTATTTTGTTCTAAATATATTATGAACTTGTCGCATTATAACGAACGTTAGCATGAAATCGGCGTTGAATCTTTGTTCACCATAAAATATCAAAGATTTATGATCGTTTGGCATACTTAGTTCAATTCGACTGAATTTTGAATTATGTCGATATTCTCGCAAACGAGCGATAAATGCAGATTATTATTTCAATATAATTAACGCAAAATTTGGTTTCTTTCACCATTTAAGAGAATCATTACAAAGGTGGTGGTTTGTGATTTACTAAGAATTTGATTTGAAGAAGAACTTGATCAGAGAACACTGATTGCAGACAGATACTATCTATACTTCTATACTAATATATAAAGCTGAAGAGGTTGTTTATTGGTCCGATTTTAAAAATTCTTTAAGTGTTAGATAGCCCATTTATCGAGGAAGGCTATCAACTCGCTACGATCAATAGGAGCGGAGCAGTGACCATAAACGCAGGTGAAACTGCGGGGACAGCTAGTGTTAAAGATAAAGATAATTTTATAGCTCGGTTGCGTACAAGTAGATCTACTTATAATACTTTAAATATTCACTACAATTACAACAACAAAAGTACATTATGGATGGAATGGACTTAAATATTCATATATGCAGATTATGAAATACTCGTACATTCTCCAGTAACCACTTCTTGGGGTTTGTTTTAATAATTTGGCCGTTAAGTTGCTTCATAGCTATGGGTAAGTGATTAATGTGATTATACACGCGTACGGCATTAATTTTTATAAAATAACATATTATTGTTCTAAGATAAATTAATTTGTATTTGCTGCGAATAGTATTCCTTGTGTCAGATTTGAAATCGAAATACTTGTTTTTTCTTAGAAATAAATATAGCTCGGTCATGTAAATTGCAGTTAGTGTGAGAAACCCATTTGTTCAAAACATGTCTCTTAACGCATTTTTTTTCAACGTATCAGTAAATAAATTTAGTCGGCTTTAGTTCTGATAGTTATTTTTCTGTAATAACATGATGTCAATGACATGAACAGTTTTATTTGATAACAGGATTCGATCTTCTTAGATGTTTTTTTTTAAGTGAAAACTTCTTTAGCGGCGTTTTGCACTTTTTGGGATGGGTAAAAAATGTTAAATTCGCGTCAGGACACGTGACCCTGATCAAAAATTCGTAAGACGACGCCGAGTTTCTTATATTTAAAAATTTAACATTCGAAATTCAAGCATTTATGAGCGGCCAGGAGCGCAGAACTTCCAGTGTACCCTATGTATACATTTAGACGTGTTAATATTACCTACTTTTTATTTTCAATCTAATTATATATATACAGATGTGTGTGTGTGTGTGTGTGTGTGTATGTTTGTATATGTGAAGTTATGTTTTCCCTTCTGACGTGCAGTCCCACCACTGAGTGTTTTTCTGTATTTAAATACTTTTAGAACAGAATGTGATTGTTTTGTAAGACACGCTTACAATTGCTACACGGACCGAAATGATGTTACGACGGATACGTCTAACTCTTAAAAAATATTTTAAAACTGTTTTTATAGAATTAGGTTGTTAGATAGAGAAATTGTGTGTGTGTCAGTTTACTAATATATAATTCTTAAAAATAACTTTTTTTTAGTTTTTTTTTTACGTTTTATACTCTCTTGCTAATTCAGTGTACAAAAGGAATACTAAAAATAAACATTTACACTTCATAAACCGCACTACTTTGTTCTGCTTTGATCTGTTCTATTACGACTATTTATTTATACGCGCACTTTTTAATACACAAAAACAGTAATCTGCTTTTCAACAAACGTCGTCAAATGTCTGGCGCCAGCGTTAGCCTTGACCAGTGACATTTATATGTCTAAGGACTCCGGTATTCTGCCAAAGCAATTATGAATGCAAATAGACTGAGTGCATCTCGTGAGGTCAGATGTTATAAATCACAGCACAAAATTGATTGCGTGGAATTTAATTTATTTATGTGGAATATGTATGAGCCTTTAACCCACAGGATGAATTAATAAATATTTTCAAACATGTTCGTGGTTAAAACCCTACTGACCATGAATAAAAATGTGGATACGTTACTCATGTTTCAAACTTAATAAAAAAAGGTAAAAAGGCTTATTAATTATTACCAAACGAACGAAATAAAGTATTAAGACATCGGAATATATCCCGTCCGAATTTAATAACTTTTGATGTGTATCACAGATTAATAAAATTAGAAAACGTTATTAACTACTAGTAAATATTTCTTCATTGTAAATAATGAAATAAAAGTTTCTTATCTTGTCAAAGGTTTTGCTAAATATCTTACTAAGAATATTATTTTGAAGAGGGAAACTCATAAGTCTTTAAAACTAGACACAAAATGTTGATTTTTCAACATTGGCATTGATTTTTTTTAAATCTTGTAAACACTAGCTATTGTAATAAATAAATTAATTAGGAAGGTTATGAGCACGATGTGTAAATTTTGGCAAACGTGTATATTATGAATTTCTCAGATTCGTAAATGTATTCATGATCACTTTATGTCTAATATTTTTAAAACAAGGTTATTATCGTACGTGCCTAATGTATAGATAATGGAACGATGGAGCATAAACGAACAGAACTTCCAATATTATACGTGACACTCTTCTTTGATGATTTCGACTTAATACCAATACAATTTGCAAGTGCTGGGAACTAAATGCTGACAAAAGGAACCCTCAAGGCGGTGAGGAAATATTTTTTCTGGAGGTTTCCATTTTTCTTTTTCTATTCTTGTTTCCCATTTTACTAAAGGCAAGTATGTTCATTACATTTCCAACTTCTGCAACTTCTAATTAAATTCGTTGAGAGTAGCAACTTACCTAACTTGCCTTGGGGCTCACGAAATATCATTATTGTTAGTTGTGGCGTATAAAAGTAATAGTAGAGAAATCCGTGAATGGACTCCGGCCCAAAAAAGTACCTACTTCAGAGTATCGTTCAAGTCCAAAATAAAAATGGTATTACATATTATTTTCGCATCTTGGCTTTTACTTTGTTGATATATGAATAATAATGTACGTAAGAATATTCATAATACTAAAATTATAAAAAGGAATGATTTCTTTGTTTGTAGTTTATAAAGACTTAAACTAGAACAGATTTTAATTTTTTTTTTTACAGAAGCATACACAACAGCGAAGCAGGCTATATTTTATTTTAGTAATGGGTAAAGGTTAACGCGTACTAAGCCAGCTATGTACAGCCAGTCGACGATAAATCAATATTTTTTTAAAAGAATGCTATTAATAAATCATGAAAGCATCAGATGCAAAAAGTCACAGCAATCACACATCTATTAACTTAACCATAGCAATGACTAAACTGTGGGAAAATCGATTTCTTTCACTCAACTTTTCCCTTTGTGAGACGAATAACAGGTGATTGCATATTTTATTACTATAATAGAAACACATTTAATAGCTATTATAAGCGAGGCAGCTCGTTAATGAACACTACAAACTAGAGCACAGCGAATTATTGAAGGTAAATTGCATCGCCCCCATTTGGGCACAGATTATAATACCATAATCAAAATAATTCTTAGGTAAATTCATATTTTTTCATATATCAAATTTATATTATGATTGTTGATACTAAAGAACAATTCAGTGAAGAATCGAGTTTTTATATCCTCTTTTTTTTCTTTTTGTTTATATAATTTTTTGTGACTATTAAAATACACTCATCGTCATAATAAATGTGAAATAACAGAGGGAATCACATGAAAGTCGTCGTAGAAAGGTCATAACAGAATGTAGAAGGTAGGCTTCTTTCCTTTACAATCTTCTGTCTCTTTTCGTTGTTGCTCCTTTCACTTTTTTTAAATATTAAACATTGGCAGATATAATTAGAACGGGAGCTCTTCCAGCTACAAGAAAGAAATCCTCAGTGTATATAGATTTTCTTTTGTTTCTTGGCTGTACTTAGAGTCGATTGGAGGTAGTGAACATGTCTGGTATATACCTTAGTACGAAAAACTTTGTCCGGCACTGGGCTAAAACGAAAGACCCACCAGTGCTGAAAAAAGGATATATAAATAACTCCATTACTAACTTTCAAGCTTTCGGGTTCCATGATGTATAATTAATTATGTATTCAGGAATTACTCAGTCAGCCTTGGCCACGGCCCGTGCAACCTGGTTAAAACGTCGGGCAATTCAAAGGGATGTGATACCTATTACGTGATTCGTAAACGTAATTAACTACATAACTCCATTAACAAGAGTTTATTTCTATTCGCTAGTAAAGAGACTGTCTGTCTAATTTTGCTCATTGACCTCATACAGATAATTCTTTGGACAGTGTCTTATCCTAAAAAAAACTATATACAAATATATATATATATATATATACACACATATATATATATATATATATATATACACACATATATAGATAAACTAGTAATACAATCTTCAGCATAAACTAATAATCCAGCTGCGACGTTTTTATATAAATATATTAGGTAATTGGAGTGCGTAGGCGCACCATGAACGTCAGTGGCATCATGTTTATAGTTTGCAAACGTCGCTTCCTGACGTTTGTTTGGGTAACGTTGCGTGATCCAAAATAGACTATAACTTTTCAGTGGAAATAGGTACGGATTTCACAGTGAATAGGAAATTACACAGATACATAACAATAACAAAACATTTGATATGTTTTTTCTAACGAGTCTTATTTGGCAAACAAACACCATTTTTTGTTTGGGATTAATGTTTTCAGGTATTCGAGAAAAACATACATCTGAACAACACTAACTGCTGCTAAAAAATAAAATCAATTTCCACAGATAAATTATTATGCCATTTTTTGGACAACTCCCGCATTAGGCATATTCCTGTGCCGCGGGATGCTTCACAAACATTCAAACAACGTACACAAAGAAAACCCAGACTTGGGACAACTCTTTGTAGATCACACAAGTTTTTGTCCCGTGTGGGATTTAAACCCACAACACTCGGCGTAGTGGCGAGGTGACCACTTAAATCATTGCGCCATCCATGTATATATTTTAGTTTAATGATCCATGCAGTTATGAAAATCACAATTTGACATTTCAGAATGCTATTTTGTCTTTGGATCGCAGACGTCGCAGATGTCCCATACTAATGACTCTAAGGAGTTATGAGATGGTAACCTGAACTTTTTGAATGAAAACAAAATCTTCAAACTTTGAAGTGTTTGTTAAAATGGTTAAAACCATTTAATCAAAAATTTTTAACTAAATAGGAGTTCATTAAGACTTAAAAAAAACTTCTTAAAATACTTTTAAAAATATAGATTATAGTCTTAATAGACAAGTGACATTGTTTGGCTGGGCATAGCCAAACAATGTCACCGGTGCTATGAGATCGGATAAATCCAGCCTTGACCTAATTTTAAGAGCCGTGACCGACTCAGCGCGCATTTTTTTTTAATTATCTACGACGAACGACGAGCCGGTGGCCCACCTGATGGTGAGTGGAATGCCACAGCCGGACAGCCGAGTCGTTGTCTGCCACGGCCCAGCTTGACCATGAGATTTGTCCGGCTGTGCTGTGCTGGTTTTCCTGCACGGCCCACAACGGAAACTTATTTTTTTTTTATCTTTTTGTAATCGATATAATTATTAATTCGATTACAATTGAATTTGAATATTACTAATATATAATATTTTTAAGTTGTTGCCTTGTTTCGTAAGTTTAAAAAATCTACAAAAAAATCTGAGTATTTATGTAGATTTTTTTTTTTATTTTTTCCTAAAAATCAGTACCAAAAATATGGAAAATTTGAATTGGAAAATCGACGGAGAAAGCCGGAAATTTTGATATTTAGAATTTTCATAAAGAAGAAATCTTAATTTAAAAATTTGACGTTTTCATATCGAAATATATTACGTTAAATGAGGAATAACTCAAGAGTTCTATGGTCTGTGGGTAGCTTAAATAAAAGGTCTTGCTTGGTTGCAAGACCTTTAAGCTTTATAATCCATAAAAAATCGAAGCTACATTTCACGAAGTGACTTGCTTATTAACAGAGAGTATACAAACACTTGGCTTATAATATAAATATATTGCGTTAAAAATGAATCAAAAGTTTGAAGTTTTTTTTTGGGATAAGTGGCAAACGAGCAGACGAGGCACCTGATGGTAAGCGACTATCGCCGCCCATGGGCACCTGTAACTCAAGAGTCACAAGTGCGTTGCCGGCCTTTAAGGTGGGAGAACGGGAAGGGGAGGAAGGGGGGAAGAGGGAGAGTGCGGGTAGGGGAGAAGAGGGGGAGAGGGGAGGGTTAGGGCCTCCGGTAACCTCACTCGGCGAAAAGCAATACAAACATTGCTTCACTGCCGGTTTTCTGTGACGCCGTGATATCACTCCGGTCGATCCGGCCCATACGTGCTGAAGCATAGCTCTCCCACAGTTAAAAGTTGAATATTGCGTTATCGGTGGTGAGCTAAAAAGGTTAGTTCCTTGGAAATTTTGATGATGAAATTAATCAGCATTGTGGTCTTTATATATGTACATTATTCTTCTGTACGTGTGTTTGTGACTGAACTGACCTCCTAAACAGCTGAACCGATTTTGGTGAATTTTTGTGGTATGCATTTGAATTTTTAACGGATCGCTGGATGCTCTACATTCACGATTAGAGCCGGTGGCGCTGCAACCGGGTTCTAAAAATTATATTTTTATTGTTTGACCAAAGTGTTGCTAATATTCTTTTAAGATTCTCACTATTTGTTTTATTGTCAAAATCCCACGTTAGGGCAGGACGTCTTTCGGGTGTTCCGGATGTCTTACTTAAGGCGCAGTACGGCACACCGTGTGGTTTTAGTCGGTTCGATTCCGACACACCGCCCCACCGAAAACCCCGGTGGGGTGACGGCCCGAGGGAGTTTCCACACGCACAAAAAAAAAAAAAAAGAGGACGTCTTTCGGGTCCGCTTTTCCGCCGGTCCGCAGTTTATTAACTGCGGATTAATGGAACATCATCAAAGTCGAAAACTATGGTTATTTAGAATATTCTATAAATTTAGAATATTATAAATAACTATAATTTTCGACTTTGATGATATTCTATCAATTTATCTCGCTCTGTTAATAACGTATCAAAGAGTGAAGGAAATATGTACGAATATAGAGTGCTTCAGGCATAAAAAGACAAAAGTGTTTTCCTTAACTATTCAAGTATTTTAAATAGTCTTACAAACACGTTGGTCGAAGTTATAATCATCTCCTAATAGTTATAACTAGGTACATAAATTTTTTTCATAAAACCTGTTTACCATTACCCAAAAATTTCCGAAAATTAAGTTAAAAAGATCTATTCAAC
Source organism: Euplagia quadripunctaria (assembly GCA_963859945.1). NCBI lineage: Eukaryota > Metazoa > Arthropoda > Insecta > Lepidoptera > Erebidae > Euplagia > Euplagia quadripunctaria. The sequence goes on along the minus strand of OY982569.1, from coordinate 5,063,753 downwards.
TATATGTACTTGAAATGAATTAATCATTGAAGTTTTTTACGTGTGAAACAATTTTTAGTGATCTATCAAGTATGAATATACTTCCTGGTGTGAAATGCGACTCCCAGTAAAATTAATTATCAATCCACCCGCACCGGCTTTGCACGGGTAACAGAGACATTTACAACAATTATCAACATATTTCAATCAATTTACACAAAATCTTAACAAATTATACACCTAAACCTTCCCCATGAATTGCTCTATCTATTGGTGAAAACCGCATGAAAATCCGTTCAGTAATTTTTGAATTTATCGCAAACAGACAGACAGACAGACGTGGTGGGGGACTTTGTCTTTTAATGAGTAGTGATACACTTACGCCTGTATTCCCGTAGGGGTAGCAAGTTTTGACAACTATCATTTCGTAACACTCCCGTAATAGCCAAATAGCCTATAGCCGCCAACCGAGCACTTTGTGAATTAAAATATGAAAAAGGAAAAATTGGGAATATATTTTTCAATTCGAACCAGTAGTTCCTGAGATTAACGGGTTCAACTAAACAAACAAACTCTTCAGCTTTTTAATATTAGTATAGAATATAGATTAAAATAAATATACATAATTTATGTTGGTACATAATGAAAATTAACACTCTGACGTTTGTTGAAACACTTGACATTTCACGGTGACGTTTATGACCCTCTAAGAATAATAACAAAACAAAATGAAGTGTAAATCGTTGAATTTATTAACTAAAGAGCAAAACGGAAAAATTATATAGATAATACTGTGACATTTCTGCTATGAAAGTGTATTTAGACAATGAGTCGTTTATATCATTACAATTACTGAAACCTAAAATAATATCACGCGTAACACGTAATATTAATGATATCAGAGTTTCTAGACGTTGACGTACTTCATCGATAGTTGATACTTGTCTTGTACAAACTTTGGTTTCAGTGCTTATCCAACAAATAAAGTTTGTAGAATTGGCCGAAAACTAAAACAATGACGTCAAGACAGACTTATTGAAGTTTACTGTTAGTACTCACTAAGAACAATGAGTTGAATATCATTGTAGATATTAAGATACTGCACATAGAACTTTATTGAAATATCATGTATAAGAATTTATTATTACAATAGTAATTCGTGTTTATATGTATATATACATATATGTGTATATATTTACATATATTATATATCTCTGTAATCGGAAAATAAAACAATAATTATTATTATTTTGAAAACATAGAGCCAAAAATCATAATCCACTTGCGCAGTGGGGTGGATGGATCTGCCATTCTTATTTCTGGCGCAAATTTTAACAGAATTTGCTCAAATTGTGGTAAATGGTGTTGGTGACACATTAATTACATTGACAAAACAAATGACATTTGTAAGAAAACTGTATACATACTCTGTATTGTGTTACTGTTGATTTATCCAAATAGACGAAAAAAAAATAGCTGTTACCCGCGACTTCTTCGAAATTTTGGTGATATCTATCCCGTAAAAAAGTACCCTATGTGCTATTACGTGCATCTATCTATCGATGTAACAAACATCATCCATCCTCACAAACATTAGTCTTTATAATATTAGTAATAAGATTATATAATCGTTCGATAGGTCACCAAGAGACATCCTATATGGTCGCCTTTGCACGGTGCAATTCAGATCGGATTTATAATTTTAGTTAGCGAAGAAACAGTCATATTCGCGGCAAATCCTAGCTTTCGAATTTCAACTAGTTCAGTTAGTAACTATCCCGCTAAACATGTAGCAAAAGTTCAAGAAGATGATCGTAATACACAATGATATTTGAAACTACATTGATAATTGCTGGCTACTCAATGTAGCCGCTACGTTTTCTTGGACAAGCGAGCACTCAGCACCGGAATCAGAAGAGAAACTGTTCAGCAATACTTAACATATATAACTACAAGCAACCCGCCCCGGCTTCGTAGGGGTACAAATTATATACCAAAACCTTCCTCATGAATCACTCTGTCTATTAGTGAAAACCGTGACCATGAAAATCCGTATTTTTTCAGTTTATCGCGAACAGACAGACAGACGCGGCGGAGGACTTTGTTTTATAATATGTAGTGATGATATTGCAGGTTAGCACATCAAACTGTTTATTGTAGATCATAGATACAGATAAATATATGTTTACATTATGTTTTGATCAGCTATATCCTGCCATTTGGCATACAATGTTTAAGTGAAATCTATTATTAAAATTAACTACAAATGATTACAATACAATTACAAAGTAATACACGTTACAATTATATTATTATTATTTTACTATGACTTCTTATGTTATTTACTATTTAATACTATTTTTAAAAATGCTTTGGCACTTATGGGCCGTCTCGACCGGAGTGATACCACGGCCTCACAGAAAACCGGCAGTGAAGCAATGTTTGCATAGCTTTTCGCCAAGTGAGTAAAGTTACCGGAGGCCCTAATCCTTTCCTCCACTCCCTCTCCCCTACTCCCACGTTAAAGGCCGGCAACGCACTTGTGACTCTTGAGTTGCAGGTGCCCATGGACGGCGGTAGTCATTTACCGTCAGATGACATGTCTGCTCGTTTTCACCCATACCATAAAAAAGATAATTATATAATGGATTTTATTGGAGGGTTTAATCAACTTTAATTTAACTTTACCAATAAGTTTGATTGGGTGTCGTTTTTGTAACCGGTGACAGTATAATACTTTGGAGTTTTTAATACGGCGATTGCGAAAAATTAGCGGCAGAACCGTCATCAAGAGGCTTCTCTAGTAGAGGGTTCATTTCAGTAGATTTCAAACCATAACTACACTTCTCGTAATTACTTTTATGTTTCACTATATCTGAGCCGTCTGTTCCCGTTAAATACACAACTTAGTGTTGTCGTCATTTTTCATTTTTCAGTCTCTATTTATCTTCACAAATACATACTATAATATCATCAGCGTTAAAAAGATCTTGAACCTTTGTGAGTAGGTCGATTCCTAACTGTATGATTTAGATTCGAAACGACATTTGCTGTTTCTTTGAACATTAACAAGTAATTATTTGATTGACTTTCGTTAGTAAAGGACAGTCTACCCTCGACTGTATGTATTGCCACGGTAAATAAACGCATAATTTTCCCCGATAATAATCTACAAAACTTCTATCATTCTGAGCTTTGTCGAGCCGTATGAATTTCTATTTTCATACCAGTTTAGTTCTGTTAATTTCTAAACGCACGTTCGTTTTATAATTCTCACTTATTAATTTTCATTTTATCTTGTCCGCAAAATTGTATTCTATTCAATTCTATTTATTTTAGTATACCAACAGCCAACATACACAGCATTGACAGAGAAATAAGTAATAATAAAAAAGTCTGGTATGCATGCCCATTACAGGTACATACAACATTTACGATTTACCTATTATTAATTATCTCAAACATATATAATAAATATATAATAAATGTGAACAAAAACTTAAAATTACAAGGTAAGTTACAATTAAAACTAAGTCTAATTTGAATCTGAATCGAAGTTAAATCTACAGACAATACAATGACAAACAAAATTAAAAACAAACAAAAAATAGCAGTATAGTGAAAAACAAAATTAAAATTGTAGTATTGTTTCTGCACATGCGCAATAACAAGACGCTCCTAAATATAAATTCTATTATTTTTAATTTTACATTTTAACTAATATTTGTGAAGTTAGTAGTAGTCCACGTATCCAGACAAACAAACAGAGACAGACAAACAAGCATATCGCCTAGCACCTGCCTGATAGTAAACAGTTACTGTTGCCGGTATAAGCAAATGCAACAATTTTAGTGTTACTCACTGGTTGCCAAAAACAACAGACAACACTATGATAGCAATTATTGTATAATCACGGTCTTCTGTTTTATGTAAATTGTTATACAGTAATGCGAGCAAAGCAAGCAGAAATCTGCGGCGTCCTGTACAGAAACCTCTTGCAATTAATTTAAAAGCATTTTTTCTGGGATATGTTTAATAATAAAATATTAAATAATTGAAATACTGCTAGCACCGTGCATTCATTGTATCCCACACGTGAAATGGATTCACGTAGGTAGTGTAGATGGTAGATGCTTCATGGAATTTGACCCCATAGCCTCTTAATCTCAACTCCGACATTTTAGCCATTACGTCACCTCACCACTTCAATCCTAAGTATTTGTGGAGTACACAAATATGTTTTTAAAGTATATTAAGCACCGCTTTGAAGTGGTACCTGTGTTGTTCCGACGATATAAAAGCAGTCTAGACAGGATACCAAATGTAAACGACTAACAATAAAGTTTTAAACAAGAAGTGTAAAAATAGAAAATCGTAGAAAATGTTGTGTTAGCTTTCCGAACTTTTCAATTTAGTAGCAGTTCACTATTTTTTACAAGCACTTGATAGCTGATCACTTTCCGATATAATTATGTACTTATACGGGAATTAACGCGATCACGAAAAGGTATTACATACCTCTGAATTGCCTGACGTTTCGACCAGGTTGCACTGGCCGACACTTTCCGATAGTCTTTTGTTTTGCCGGCGTCCTTTTGTAATTTTTTTTATTAAAATATATAAAAAAATATATGCAAAATAAATTATTGTGTGTGTGTAACTGATGAGAGCAACCCCATTTGTCATTCTGCGAATCTGCCGTATCGCATTATCAGACCGTCTGCAAATCTGTCATAACACGAATCTGACCATTTGCGTTTCTGACCATTTGCGTTAAGGTGCAAACATCTGGCATTTTACGAATCTGTCTGTATTGTTTACATTAAAAACTAAAAAAAGGACATGCAAGTACACAAATAATAGTGTAACAATTTCTTATAGGTAAACACCACATATAATGAACAATGATAAATAGTAAGCTTACACTATAATTCTTATGATACTGTCTGTGCGGCAAGAGAACCGTTGTAGAATTTGAGGTCGCAGTAGTGCTAAATTACCTTTTTCGTTATATTGACAATACTGTTACGACGGTTCTCTTTCCGCACAGACTCTAAAAGTGTGTGGCTAAAAATGCATTTTTGATTCTTACTAGAGATCGCGTGGTGGTCGAATTTCGACCATGGTTTATTTCATTGGCCAATATTACTTGACCTGTCATTGTTTAGACTTTTGTAACATGACAGGTCAAAATATATACTGGACACTCATAGCTGTAAGTACCCGTTTTTGCATTTTTTTTTAACTTTGTAGCAAATATTGTTCAAAAATTTTAGCATTCGTCACTTCTTCTCTGTATAAACTATAAGTGTGCGAAATTTCATACTCCTTCGTCCGCCCAATTTTCGTAAAAAGGGATCCAAAGTTTTCGCTTCACGTATTAGTATATAGATACCTAACTATTTTACAATTTATTACTAATATAAATTTTTTATTTTACTATTATTCAAGATCAGGTGACATCTTGAGAAAAGATTTAAATAATATCGCACACCTAGATCTAAAGTTAATTTTTGAGTTTTGCACACCATCGAATTCCTTATCTCAATACCAACCGACCAATAGAACAGATTTAAAAATATCACCACTACTCGACGCTAGACGCTAAATTCACCAATAAGGGCCTAACTCTAAAAAATAAATAATAATAATAGGGAAATAACTACAAAAATCCAATTTTCAGCCCCAAAACATGATTTAAACACAAGATTCCTACAATATCTATCTTTCTTCTAGCTGCATATTAAAATAATAAATCTACACACACAGTTTAGATCTATGTGTGCGATAAATAGGTATAGGAGTATACAGGAGTCTCGAATGTAATATAAATGAGCAAAATTGAGCTGAAAGTTCACGTATTAACATATTGGCATAATGAGCCGCTTCCTATTCGAGCATAAGTCATAATAAGACAATTACCGTTTATGTTATAAAATAACTGCTTTCCGTCTCCAGTTCTGAAGTTACAAAACATAACTTCTTCACGTGGGAAAAGTGCCTCAATTATCTGGGGGCACGGCAGTGCCCCCGCCAAGTTAAGCAAAAAAGCGGCACGGCCATCATTTTCTCGAAGCAGTTCAGGCCATTTTCGACCCCCTATAACTTCGTTGTGGATAAAACTAGAAGCGGATCTCACAACTTTTTACGGTAGAAGAACTGAGTTGCGAGACTTGTTTTTTTTATAAGTTTTGTTTTTTTTATGGCATTATATATACACAGTACTATAAACACAGTATTACAAAGTCTTTTTAACTTTAAAATAACCTTAGTTGAATGATAAAACGATGTTAATAAAAAAATTTAAATAAACAAAAGACTGCTACTATTTGACTGTCGTAAATTAAATATACTGACATCATCACCAACATCCTCAGCCTTTCATCGTCGACTGCTGGACATAGGCCTCTTCTAACGTACTGGCTCGATCGTCAGCTCCCCGCATCCAGTTTTTCCCCGAAGTTTTGAGCAGATCGTCACTCAAATATACTGACATGTTTATCCAAACAAGGTACTAACATAGGATGTCTTTTATAACTAACCGAATGAGTCTCTGTTACCTTTAATAAATAAATTTATTATTATTATTAATTACAATTCTACGAGCTTTAGCTGAAACAGTGTCGGTGTGGACGTTTGTGTATTATTGACTGGCCTGTTGGCCTAGTGGTTAGTGACCCTGACTGCTATGCCATAGGTTGTGGGTTCGATTCGCACCTGAGTCTGGGTGTTCTTTGTGTCCGTTCTTTGTATGTTTGTAAAGTCCCCCGCGACACAGGAGTAATTCCTAATGCGGGATATGTCCATTAAAACAAAAAAAAAACTCTACAATCTTTCATTCTAAGGCGAGCTATCTCTAAACCTTCATGATTCTATTCTACTGATGACTAATGATTACACTGCGTTAAGTTTAAGTTAATAATAATAACTGGAGACACCTCATACACTGCCGTCTGATCCCTAACAAGGCAGAGCCAATGGCAACCAGACTGCTGATAAACTTACTTATATATTACCAAATAAATACATACATATTATGGATAAATTACACCCAGACTCAGAACAAATGATCTTGCTCATCATACAGCAGCAGTCAGCAGTCAGGAGCACTAAAATAGACGCGGCGGGGGACTTTGTTTTATAATATATAGTGATAAAACACAGTGTTTAAAATAATGATGATTTACAATGACTTTACTGCCATTGCTTGGCCTTGTGTTTATTTTAATCACTTTTCATTGTAAAATAATGCTTTTAAATAAAACTGATATTAAACCACTTAGTGTAATCATAATGCTATATAAATCGCTAAAAGATCTTTGAAGATACTATCATGCTATCGAAATAGAAAGTGTTTTTGATATTTATTAAGTTACAACGCTACGTCGAAAATCTATGTAGATGATAACCTAAGAGCTACCGGTCAAAGCTTTACTAATTCCCTAAATTAACACAGACAGATAAAGATGTGAATCATCGATTGAGGAAGTAATTTCTTTAGGGACCGTCCATTAATCACGTGAGGTTTTTTTTAGCTTTGTTTAACCCCCCCCCCCCCCCTGGTGATACGTGGTGAGGTTTTAGATTAACCCCATCCTCCTTCTAACCAAAATCACGTGTATTTTTTATTTCCAAATATATTTAAAAAATCATGATATTGTCTTTAAATACAAATAAAGTAGCGCATTTTACGAAAATATAAATACACGTGATATCTCACTAGGAGGGGGGTATCCCCCTTCCTCCTGTGATATTTCGTTATTTTTTCCCCCCTTTCGAGCCTCACATGATTAATGGACAATCCCTTAGCGCTGAACTAATGTTTCTATCTTCACTTTAAGAATATATGTATAAAAACATTTAATAAAAAATGTTTCCTTGAAACAGTGAGAGAATGAATTAATGAGTTATTTATGTTTTTGGTGTCGACTACTAAACAGAATATTTTAGTATTCATGAACGGATGACATTGACTACGTACCGCAGAAGAAATTTGTGGACGAAATATCGTAGTAGTTGAAATGTAGTTGTGTCATGTTTGAGTTTTGGGGTATTGCTGAGATTTAAAGTATCAAAAAATGTACTGATAAATACCCCTTTTGAGACGAAATGTGTATCAATATGAGGCCAGTTATTTATAACCGTCATGTTATCCAGGAATAAGTGATCAGCATTGTAAGAAAAAATGTTGTGTCAAAGACTTTCAGCAAGAGCTTAACAACGTTTATAATGGTATTCCCTCATTAAAAGATATACTTAATAATAATCTGCGCTAGATACGTGATGGCTCATAGAATGTATTTCTTTCTTTGCTGTATTGTTAAAAAACCGACCTCGACGACGACCATCCATAACAAAAAAATATGTACGGGTCGACTTGAGAACCTGCTCCGTTTTTACGTCGGTTAAAAATAAGCCAAAAGAATACAACAGGACTGAAAGTGTCTTACAAATGTGGAGGTTTATTTATATTAGGCCGATTCAAATAATTTTAAGAATATTCCTTACTAGCAGCGCCCCACTGTTTCACCCGCGTAAGTCCCGATCCTATGGGAATATCGGGATAAAAAGTAGCCTATGCGTTAATCCAGGCCTCCAGCTATCTACAAACCAAGTTTCATCGCAATCAGTTCCGTGGTTTTTGCGTGAAAGAGTAACAAACATCCATCTATCCATCCATCCATCCAAACTTTCACATTTATAGTATTAGTGTGATATTAGTGGGATGTACCCAAATTTATTTCTGGATATAATATCCAAATTATTATTCAAAACTGTAATTCACAAAAAAAAATCTACCACATCATAGAATTCTATATTACACGGTGTTCACCGTGTTTAATTTTTAGAACAAAGCAGAAAATGTTGGTTGTGGTAGGCCTTTATTCGTAATTAGAACCGCTTGAAGCCCGGCTTCCGTGTTAATACGTCAATTTATTTACATACACGTTCAAACAATTTTAGACCATTGCACACCTACCATTCTATTTTATTGTGATTTCCGACGCTTTTATATTTTCAATTCAAAAATCTGATTTCAATAATTACTTACTATTATTTCGAAATAATAATGATGGTCCGTACTTAAGTTGTGGAGATCAGATGCTACATATACATTCAGAGTCTGCAAGAATTAGGTAAAAGGTAAAGCACAGTAGATTGTTGTGGGATTTGGGACTTGACTAGAGATGTGCTTCCATCCTAGAGAAGATCACGTTAACCAGCACTCATAAGGACTACCTTAGGAGTGCTGGTTAACGTGATCTCAAAACAAAAGCTGGAAGCTTGGAAACAAAAACAACACTAGTTGTTTTTGTCTGAGTCGATAAAGCTTTTGTTTTGAAGGTGGAAAAAATTATAGGCACCACTAATAGTATTTTTCTATTGAAATTTCAGTGTTGTGTTTTCAGATCTACAAAAGTATCATATTGCTATAGACACTAAACCATTAAAATAGTACATAAAATTTGGCTTCCAACGGTAACCTGTAATGAGAGCATCTACTTACAGCAGGCAAAGGCAAGATCGACCAGACAACACGAAAATAGCAGCCCCGACATCAGTTTTTCAGGATACCTACTGTGAAGGAGCGGTTGTTGTGTCCCTCCAACACAAAGGGAGGATTCTCTGACCAGGCAAGACGATCATGACTAGCAGACCGCGGCCCAACGGTTGATGTTGGGAAGTTGTATATATACTAATCGGTCCGAGAGCTTTCATAGCGCGATCTAAATGTCTTGTCTTCCCTAGATGATGTTGAAATATGTTTTTGCTGCATGTGGAAGTCGCCACACCTACTTGTCAAAAAAAGTCTGCACAGGGTTGGCAACATTTTCATTGGTAATTAGTTTTTGATATTATGTTAAGGACAGCTACACACAACTACAGAAGCTACGAGGAAACCCTTTTTGGTGTTTACCGGTTTTATTAAAATTGTACAAAAATATGTAAAATTTAGACAAGTATCTCTTAATAAGAGTTTTGTAATCCAAATGTAACGCAAAACTACTAAAAAGATAAAATAAACAATACCAAAATAAAACAAAGCACCAATGTCACAACATCATTTACATATTCTATATTTTAAAGACATCTAAATGTCCTTTGGTATTACCATAAACTTAAATGATGAGTGTTGTTGTCTGCCCTTCTTTTCAAGGTCAAGTCTATTTCTCAAATCGATATTAGGTGTTTCTTAATAAAGAACTAGAGGTGTACTATATTTATTGACTACAAGGCGTTCCCCACAGTGTCACCCGCGTTTATAACCGCTTCTTCGCTCGTAAAGGTCGTAGCGTAATGTTCAATAGCCTTGGGGGCGTCCATTAATTACGTGACGCATCTCATCCAGTCTTACGTAGGGGAAGGGGGGGGGGGGCTGCAAATATCAATAAGTTTTTTCGCCACTATAACTTAATGATTTAGAATAGAGACGCTGCATTACCAGAGCTGTAAAGCGTATAGTAGACAACGCACCAGCTGCGCGTAGAGTGCGACGTTTTAGAGTGAAAAAGAGAATGATTTTACTGCAAATTACGTGGACGTGTGTGTGTCCAGTTTTACTCTTCAGACCACACATGAGTCCCCGCGGACTAAAATAGGATGTAAATTCTTTTAAGAATTTTAATAGTTCCTATTTAAGTATTGTATTGTAAACAGTAAATAGACGCCACGAATCAAGACGAAGACGAAATCAAGAATTTGGTTATGAAATTCAAAAATAATTATTCAAATCCGAATAGTTGTTCCAGAGCTTAGGGTATATAACTAAAGAAACGAACTCTTCAACTCTATTGTATTAATATAGAAACACCATGTAATACTACACTGTGTGTAATATGATCTATATCAGTAAATCAAGTCGATAGATTACATTGAAATAAATCTTTAAGTACAATAATCCCCCGCTTTACGCGACCCCGCACAGCGCGAATTCGTTATGACCACTTGTAGGAGAGCCATGCTTCGGCACGTATGAGCCGGCTCGACTCCGCTCGTTACAACGGCCTCACAGAAAACCGGCCGTGAAGCAATGATTGCATTGCATTTCGCCGCATGAGTGAGGTTACCGGAGGCCCTAACCCTTCCCTCTCCCTTATTCCCGTCTTTCCCCTCTCCCTCCTCTTCCCACTCTTCCCCCTTCCCCCTCTTCTCCTACTCCCACCGTAAAGGGCGGCAATGCACTTGTGACTCTCGAGTTGCAGGTGCCCATGGGCGGCGGTAGTCATTTACCATCAGGTGACCCGTCTGCTCGTTTGCTCCCTTTACCATAAAAAAAAAATGCGATTTTTAAAATTCTCGATAATTTCGCGCGCTTGGATCAAGGGACAATAGCAAATTTTAAAGCTTACTACCATCGCCGCACTTTTGGTTAGTTAATTCGTGAAACAGATGGAGAAGTACACAACACAACAGTACAAACAGTCTATGCGCGATTGGTGGATATCTTACAATATTTTGAAGGGCGTACAAAACATTGAAGCCGCTTGAAATGAAGCAAAACAGACCTGCATGAATGGTGTTGAAAGTACTTTAATTATTTGGCTTGTCATTTGATCATACCCCGCTCATCATACGCGAATTTCGCTTATCGCGATTTTTTCCGGGGATGTTATCCCTCGCGTAAAACGGGTGATTCCTGTATTGGCACATTAACCAAACGATTTAACAGGTCTTTTTCGATTCTGGAAATGAACTGCCTGCATCTGTTTTTCCAGAGATTTATAATCCTGGACCCTTCAAGAGTAGAGTGAACAGGTTTCTCTTGGATAGGCGTGTACCATCTTCGTCTTCATCGTCACTTTTCATCAGGTGAGTTGTGAAACAAACGCCTTACTCAATAAAATAAAATAAACTTTTAGGAAAACAAGCTGTAATTTTTTTTTTGCTTTTAACCGACTTCAAAAAAGGAAGAGGTTTTCAGTTCGACTGTATTTTTTTTATGTTTGTTACCTCAGAACTTTCGACTGGGTGAACCGATTTTGATGATTCTTTTTTTATTTGAAAGCTGGTGCTTCCCGTGTGGTCCCATTTCCTGGTGCAGTTCTGACAATGGCATCCATGACAAAACCATATAAGTCTTTTATGGAATAGTTTTTTTTTAAGTCGGTTTTTTTGAAATAATTATCATATTTTTTATTATAACCTATGATCACTAATTAAGTAAAATTATGGATATACATATGTATATCTCATTATATTCTAATTTGGATGGAAATATAAACGTTTATACTATACACATTTTCAATATAACTTACACTCTGTTGTCAGTAACTTTGTTATTGAATTTCCCGATGTGACAGATCAAATTGAACAGGAAATCTTTTAGGAAATAACGGTAGGCTGGGTTTAGTTTTGTATTTATTTTCTTATTACCTCTACTCTACATAAGATCATCTTTAAATAGCACTACGGTTACGTTGTGCCCTGTTCTAGGGTTGCATTTCTGTTGGTGTTTGTTATGAGTGCTGGTAAAAGAGAAAGTGTTGGTGTTTGACAGCCCTGGTGTCTTGAGTGTTTTACTACATATTATAAAACAAAATCCTCCGCCGTGTCTGTCTTTCTGTTCGCGATTAACTCAAAAACTACTGAATGGATTTTCATGCGGTTTTCACCAATAGATAGAACAATTCATGAGGAAGGTTTAGGTATATAATTTGTTAAGGTTTTGTGTAAATTGGTTGAAATATAATCATGATTGTTGAAGAAGTCTCTGCTACCCGTGCGAAGCCGGGGCGGGTTGCTAGTAAAATGATAATGAAACAACCGTAAACAACGTGTTTTCTTGACAAAAGCAGAGCGAAGAAGACAAATTATTAGCCAATACATACAATCAAGTGTTGCTATTATAATATTTTGATTTAATAGTAACATATAAACATCAGAGTGTAGAGTGCAAGTTACTTAACACTAGTTAGCTGCGTAATAAAAACACTAAAACTAAAGTCAAAACCTGATTCATTAAATGGGCTGCAATTTGTGTTTTCAATGTGGTTAGTATAAAGATGTACTAATGTATCAATGAATGTATCCAATTCTGTACTTATATTTCCCTAAAATCTGTGGCAGTGTAATGGTCTGGGGTTGATGGGTCGCTGATTTTAATCTTAGTATCACCGTTCATCAATTAGTCCTTACTTGAAGAAGCTAATACTAACTGAGAAGGTTACACTCAGTGTTCTTGTCAAAAAACTAAGATAAAGAATACAGCAACCAAATAAGTAAGGTGGGTCGAACATTAATTAGTAGTATATTCTAATCCCACTATCCCACTAATATTATAAATGTGAAAGTTTGGATGGATGGATGGATGTTTGTTACTCTTTCACGCAAAAACCACTGAACCGGTTGCGATGAAATAAGGCCTAACCTTCAGCGACTGTGTGAGGGGCACACAACCGCTGAAGGTTGCCTTACCGTTTAATAAAGAGTCCCTGTCGGGTCAGGATCTAGTCGGGCATCTCTGAAATACACACGTGACTAAAATCGTATATCCCACTAATATTATAAATGTGAAAGATTGGATGGATGGATGGATATTTGTTACTCTTTCACGCAAAAACCACAAAACCGATTGCGATGAAACTTGGTATGTAGATAGGTGGAGACCTGGATTAACGCATAAGCTACTTTTTATCCCGATATTCCCACGGGATCGGGACTTACGGGTGAAACCGCGAGGCACTGCTAGTAAAATACTATATTTGAAAAATGAGATGCTTTAATGTAATAATAAATATACTAACATTAATTTAAACACAATGTTTTGTAGATCAATGATAAGAGAATGTAGGCACACCTTTACCAAAGCTAAGTTTTAGGTCGTTACAGTGCCATTAGTGTCCAGATATTTACTTTTAGTAAATTACTTGGTAATCAACACAAAAAACATTAAAGTAGTACGAACGGGGTTTGGTATCAGATCATTTCAAGGTCATCTGATGTTCCACCACAGAACTGAGAAGGTCTTAATTCTGTGTGTTCGACAGACGCTCAAGATCTATTTGAGGCAGAAGACCAATGTTGTTGATATATGGAATAACTGGTTTCCTTGCCAGGTTAACATTATAAATTATGAGGTAAACGAATTGACTATTTGTGTTTGATTGTTCTAGCAAGGACTCAAGTCCCGAACACTAATAATAAACCACGCTATATCCTCCAAGACTATGTGGATATTAAAAAATATTTTACGAATTCTATTATGTATTCAAGGCATACCTACACAGGTGTACTTTCTGATGGAGTAGATAGAGTTACATCACACAACCAACTTATAGGGAATCACCTATTGACCGTCCCCCATAAACTCAAGACAATTTGCGAAAGCATTCAAGATCATCTATCTGAAATTTCAAGTTTTTACGTCAAGCCTAAATAAGTTCAATATTGGCCTCTACGAGTTTCATAAATAAAATACAAAAAAGTTTAAATTGAATCGGTAAGATGAGTAATAGCATTGACACTGTTGTTTACGTACCACCAAATTTGTGTGACGTCAATAGTTATGTTATTGACCCCCATTTTGTGATTTACAGCTTCTTACCGCGGTCAAAATGTTATTATAATGCGATTCAGTCTCCTCAATCTTCAAACTGATCTGCAGATTTACTATCTTTTAGATTCTAATTCAGTCGGATCTCCTGTGCGAGTCATAAGATTTTAGTGAAGACGGTAAGATGTGTTTGGAGATATTTTAATTGATAATCCACCGTGATTTGTGACTTGCCTACATAGATTTAGAAACCCCTTTCTCGAAACCTATATGTACCTGCAAGCTTATCGACTATTTTTAATAAGTTAAACAAGTTTCGATCTCACCTTCATCCATAAAAATATGCAACTAAATTTCTTTTCTCGGACTTTTGATTGAACTCTTTTAGTAAACGATCATTTTGTAGCATGTTGTATACAAGTCATTGGCCATGGCGTAGATTATCTCTTAACACTTTTACAGTTTGGTCCATAGTCTTACAATGGTTCACCGCAATTATTTTGAATGCTTTACTTGAAAGGAGTCAAATGCAAACATAACCACACCTTCGTTTATCGTCAGCCTATTATACGTAACATACGTGTACACTATGTTTGCATTATCAGTTATAATTTATGATGATGAGTTTGTTTTCTTATTCTTGGACTAAAACGTAATCTTATATGTTTATTTTTATTTGTTACTTTTGCACGCGAGTCTTTCAACTAATTCCTCTCAATTTAGGATAGAACAAAGTTTAATCCATTCAACAGGTATTTATTATTGAACCAAGCTAACATTTATCACGATGTCCATTACTAAAATTGCTAAACTAACATAGATTACCACCATTTTTGTACTCTATTTTATGTGAAGTAAATGAACTCGGGAAATTCGTGAGTAACAAACGCCCATGCAAAAAAGAAAAAGTCTAACAGAAATAATTTAAACTGTCATCGGTTTTACTTCTTGTGATTTAATGCTAATGTTTATTTTTTAAGAATTTTTGTAAGGATGTAGTAAATTGTTGTGATGTCGGATCCTTTATTGTAGCAATTTATTTTTATGTGATATGGGGCAAACGAGCAGACGGGTCACCTGGTGGTAAGTGACTACCGTCGCCCATGGACACTTGCAACTCAGCCACAAGTGCGTTACCAGCCTTTAAATTAGAAGTAGGGGAAGAGGAGGAGGGTTAAAGCCTCCGGGAACTTCACTCGGCGAAACACAACACAATCATTACTTTACGCTGGTTTAAAGCAAAGCTAGTCAGCAGATACATAAAAATAGGTACCTCTTTATCGCGCACCCTGGCAAATAATCACAAAATAAATGTCTCACATCGACCTTATTAACCGAGTGGTTAATGAACTACGAAGCCCCACACGAGCCCCGAACGATACAAGCAGAAACTGCGTGTGGCGGAGTTGAATATGCTGCGGTGGATGTGTGGAGTAACACGGAAGGACCGCGTTAGGAACTCCCACATTCGCGGCAGCCTTCATGTCCGTGACATTGCGGACAAATTGCAGGAGTGTCGCCTTCGCTGGTATGGCCACGTTTTGCGGCAACTGACTACTTACGTGGGGAACAGACGTCTGACAATGCCGCCTCCACCGGGCCCCGGCAGGAGGGGTATATCAAAAAAGTGCAGGCTTGACGTCGTAAGTTTGGCTTGATACCGAAGATAGTGCTGAGTAGAGAGGAAAAGGTCGGAAAGCGGACCCCGGGCACCGAACCGGAAGTTTCGGTTGTAACCGGGATTCAACGCTAAGATGATGATTATGTATATTATGGCTTTAATTATTTAAAAAAAAAGCTATCTAAAAAGGAATATTACTGCCGCGGCCTGGAAACAACTTCGAACACTCATAATATATCACACGCTGTATCGTACAATTAAAGGAGATTGATTGCCCATTTCCCATACATCGTTGGGCAGAAATCATGATTAACCGTTACAAGTTCCAAATTAGTGTCTTTAGCTAGGTAAAAATAAGAACTTTAGACTGCCATAGTTTCAGTTTGATTGACAGTTGGATAATCAAGAAATATGACCTCGACGCAATGCTTGGTTATGTTGTTTGCAAAATATTTCTTGCATGCACCATTGAATCCAGATATCATCGGATAACTGACAATAGCACCTGAACTAAACTAACTCTTTCACTTTTATGAGCAGCGAACGTTAGTTCACACCACTAAGGAGGTAAACAAGCTAAAGTGTCTGTCTACCACCTACAAAAATCATTTATCTACATACACAATTAGAATGGAATCTAGGAAGCGTGCAGGGGGCTAAAATATTTTCTTCGTGCCTAGCCCAACTCAAGTACCATATAATTGCCATTATATAAGGACAACAACCTACTGTACGCCTTCCCACGATACAATTACAATAATATTGTATTATTGCTTGCCTTCCAGTAAGAGAACTATCTACTAAAATATACACAAAATAGGGTTTTTCTGATAATGTGTATGTTTATACTTTGACACTGACGTTTGTTTAAGGACTGACACTTTGTTTTTTTAACAATTTCCAGGCGAAATATATGAACTTGATAAAAATAAAAATTTGTTTATTTGGCAACTATAAATTAAAGTTATTTCTTGTGTTTTTGGATTGACATAAAGTAACTTTTTTTTCCACTATTTGTTTTTCTGTAACGTGTAGGTCCAAAAGAGGGCTATCTCCTTTATACTTTATTTTTTTAGATTAACATCTTTTGAATACGAAACAGTCTTAATTACTATCCACAATCCTACCAGCTGTAGCATCAGTTCAAACAGGATAACTCAACTATGCGAACTGTCTGACGAAATGGATGCAGCTGTATCTCATGACATGGTTGTTACCAGTTCCTTTAAAAGAGAAAATAATAAATTAATTGGTTAAGTCACAGATAAGATAATAGTCACTTCGTAAGTCAATTTCATACCCAAGTTAAAAATGTTTTTTTATACAATATAAATAGTAATAATAATAATAGTAATTAACATGTACACGATTAATTATCATAAGTGTTATCACCTGTTAGAAGAGTGAATTTCAAAATTCAAAATCCATCGTTAATATTTATTTACCCATGTGTAACCATTTGCGAAACTGAAGAGCTTATAAATTTCTAAAGAACATTTAACTCACTTCATTAAGATTCTGTACATATGCAATCTGGCAACATTGCATTTAAAGTGGTATTATTTATATATATTATAGCATCTACATATTATGTTATTATTTGGCACTCGACGTTTCCAATATTTTTGAATTACGTCATACGTGACACAAGTAAAAATTATAAAGCCTATAATTTTTTTTTAATGCTATTAAATAAAAAGCCTCTTCCTCACTTTTCTCGAAACAAAAAACAGTACTTTTAAAAAAACTTTGGCAACATCTGTATTATAAGTTATCTATTGAAATCCATACGTTTAGCCAGCCAGGTGCAGTTATGAGTTGAAGTTTTAATATGTATAGACTTGGAGGCCCTTACAATATGATAAGACCATATGGTCAGTCACATAAGCTTTTTATGTTTGCCTAGGTTATTATTTATAGACTGAATAGTGTTACAACAGAATATTGTTTATCGCTTGATAACACATATAGTTTTTTAAATACTAGTATCGTAGATCACACGCCACTACGTAGTATTCTTATGACTAAGCTAAATGCCAAACCAATTGTAGGTGTTTTTGAATTATCAGGACTAGTAGCCTGGATTACTAAGTAGTTACGTAGTAATTAGTTAGAGT
Source organism: Euplagia quadripunctaria (assembly GCA_963859945.1). Classification (NCBI taxonomy): domain Eukaryota; kingdom Metazoa; phylum Arthropoda; class Insecta; order Lepidoptera; family Erebidae; genus Euplagia; species Euplagia quadripunctaria. The sequence goes on along the minus strand of OY982569.1, from coordinate 5,045,542 downwards.
AAGTCGGTCGTGAAGTTAGTTGCCTGTTCCAATAAATAGATCCTGTGGAGAAGAACAGGCAAGAAACTCCAAGGACACGCTTTTTCAACATGTTTTTTACAAGTTACATTGCTTGTAAGCGCAAATTAAATGTGAGGACAATGTAACCTATTGTTCTAAAATTTAAACAGTAGCGTAACAGTAGAAAACTAATACAAGTAATAGCAGTTCGAAGCGGACGAGCATGACACACGCGCCAACCATCCTCCGCCTCAACCATATTAAAGGGAGCCGAACCGGCAAGACTTCTAGACGAGCATGATAAACTCAGAACTCGCTCGCAAAATCAACGATCTTGATAGGGCGAATTGTTTACTTTTTTTCTTTTTAATAATAATAACTTTATTTTTATAAACACAGGTATACATAACAACATTTATTTTGGAGACTCCTTTTAAGCATGTAGAATGCCTGTGCCAGGAGCCTCCGCTCAGTTTTGCAATGCATATTTTGGAATCAATAATCACTTGGGACCCATAATATTTGTATCGTTCTCTAGTTTATATGCTATTTGTATATTTTTTTTCCTTTGCTTTGTTTTAACAAAAAACAATCAAACCTTTTTTTAAGTCAGTTATTATAGGTTTTTAATCAGCCAATCCAATATAAAAATCAATGCCACTTTTCGTTGTAATTTTATAACTCAAGAACGGGCTCACCTATCCAAACCAAATGTTTAGGCTTTGTTCGGACTATTTAGTAGATGGTTTATGTGAAGTTTACACAAAAAAGAAAACTTAACGAGGGACTTACGCGGGTGAAACCGCGGGGCGCAGCTAGTTATGTATATTTTATACCTTCACAATTTGTTTATTTTTTTTCCCTTTCGCACTATATGCAAATGTTTGTTCATATTCAATATAATCTGGTGTCGGTGGACGTTCGAAAATATTATTGTATTGTCTAAAAACACATGACGTATGGTGCGTCCGTCATCCATATTCAATTCGTATCGTATTTGTTCTGTCCGTATGCAAAGTGATGTATGTATATCGTACATGTACATGGTTTTTAACGTACCGTCACATTCCTTTCATACATCATCCGATGCGCCTAATGGAGTGTGGTTGTTCTAGCTAGTAAATGCTTAGAACATCAAGGTGTTCGGTAAGGATCGGTCTTTTTCCTTCGGAAGCTTGTAATGTGAGAGTTCATGACGGCACTTTCCTTTGGAAAACACTCAATTATCATATGGCTGAGAGAATAAGTCCTGGGCGATATATCCAGCGGCGATGATACACCCCAATGCAAAGCTAAATATGGTGGTGTTGGAGATAGTACAGTAATGTCTCCGATAGACGATGTGGTTGCAGTCTTTTCCCAATTTCTTCATCTTTAATCTGTTATATAACAATATAATAACTTCACACATCTCACACACGGCCGTCTGATCCCAAACTAGGAAGAGCCTGTACTATGGTAACCAGACTGCTGATGAACATACTCATATATTTCTAAATACATACTCATATATTACTAACTAACATATATGACTGGCCTGTTGGTCTAGTGGTTAGTAATCCTGACTGCTGAGCCAGAGCTCATGGGTTCGATTCCCACCCAGAACAAAGAATAGTGTGATAAGTACGATATTTTTCTTCTTTTCACTGCAACACCCAATGGTTGACTGGTAGAGAATACCTTAGGCATTAAGTCCCCCAATGTACCACATGTGCATAAAGTTTTAAATAAAATATATAATTTATTCTGTGTCTGGGTGTAATTTTTTTTTATAATTATTTTATTTATCTATAATATTATTATTATTATTTATTCATATTATTGTATTTTGTATATTGCATGAAGATAGCTCCATTCACAAAGAAAAGGAAGCTGGAAAGATTGTCAAATCCAAAACTAAACGGCAAAATCGTTTCTTTCTCTGGTGAAGTTAAGTACCTAGGGCTCACACTTGACTAAAAGTTAAACTGGAATTCTCACATTACAAACATAATCCCTAAAGCAAAAATGGCATTATGGATGAGCTCAGATGGGGACTTCAGTCCAAGGGTGCCATACCAGGAAACATTCCTGGTATGGCAGGCGTCGAAAGACTCACACGTGTTGCCAACACTGTAAAACTTTTAATATGTTTTTGGAGAATTACCATGATGTAGTAATTTGAGAAAACCATGGCTCGGCACGAAAGAGAGTTCCATTCGAAACGTACAGTATGCAACCTCTTTGTTTTAAACAGTAACAGTGTACACACTGAGTACCTACCGATCTACAAGGATTGGTACGAATTTAAAAAAGTAGGATCGGGTGTTAGACTACAAATCTTCAACATGCGAACAATTATACAGACAAGAGAACACAGATAACGGCGTATGTCTCTTTAAATGCTTGCTCACAGGTAGGGCTGCCATCCGTCCGGGTTTCCCCGGAGTTGTCCTAGTTTAGAGCCTCTAACAACAATATTTTTCCCCTGACACAGAGGGTCCGGGGAGCGTCCGGACGGGGTTTTCAAAAGGTGTCTGGGCGAAACCCGAACCCTCTGTGTCAGGGGAAAAATATTATTGTTAGATGAATCGTTAACAAGCTGTTTAAATGAATAAAAAATGTACATGGAAACTGTATATTCGTAATTTTTTTACGGTGTCCGGGAAAACATCGAGGTTTCACACATGTGTCCGGGGCTTTTGAAGTTTTAGTCTGGCGTCGATAATTTAAGTGATGGCAGGCCTACTCACAGGTGTTCTAAGTACAACACCTCTAACAGATGGCCTAATGGCTGCACGGATGGCGCAATGGTTTAAGAGGTCACGTCACCACTACGCCGCGCCGAATGTTGCGGGAGTATTCCTAATGCGGGAGTAGTCTTTTAAGAAAAAAATAAAAAAAAACACGGTTTTGCTTTGCTTTTAAGAGTGTACTTAATCCTGAACGTCACGTATTACATTTTTCAGCTATATCAAACAAGCGGTTTTATCTAAAACTTACAATTTGTGTACATTCCTGTACGTAATTGCAAAGTTACATACTTTTTCTTTACATAACTGCGAGACAGTTTGCATACGGCGAGTCTGCGTTATCAGCGATTTGCCAGATGACGTTGATGAGATCACTTGATATACCTCGAGCACACAGTAACGGATAAAAGCTATACGTAATAGATACTGGTATTCAGTACATTGACTGATTATAATATAGCAGACATTTTTGCGTCAATGGGCCATCAATATGTAGACCATTTTCGGTCGGCGTACGTCGGATTTCGACGGTCAAAGTACATACAAACCATTGATATATGTACAAAACTAGTAGCCAAAGAGTATACAAACACTTGCTGGTAGCCTAGTGTTGTCTTTGTTTATATGTCAGTTAGTTATGTAAGGCATCGTAACTCAAAGAGTCGATTTTTGATCTGAATCGAATTCCTGCGAATCGAGTTTTCACAGATTGTATCGTAATACAAAAAAGAATAAAGCATTCGGATTTTGAATTTTTTTCCTACTTCAGGTATTATTTTTAGCCAAAGAAGATCGGAAGTAACAATATTATGATATTCTTATGATTGAAAAAAAAAACTTTTTAACTAAATGTTACTAGTGGTATATGATAAAGAATGTTCTGTCTGTATATCTATATAACTGAAAAAAATGCAAAATAAACAAATGTCATTATCTAAACGTAGATGTCAAGATTATACGTTACGACTTCTAGTCATTGTTCGTGAGAGCAGTAAAACGAGTCGTTACGATAAGCTGTTTGTACCTACTTACGAAGTCACGTAAGAAGGTGCGTTGAGCAACTCTCAATTTGGCTTTAGGGCAAAAAAATCAACGGAGGACGCTGTTCTAACACTGGTATCAAATATAGTAACATACTTAGATAAAGGTGACAAGTGTTTAGGAGTATTTTTGGATCTCCAAAAAGCTTTTGATACCGTATCTACACCGATCTTGTTAACACGGCTTGAAAACGTTGGCATAAGAGGTGTGGCTCTGGAGTGGTTCAAAGATTATCTAACGGATAGATCACAAAGTGTGCGAGTGGCAGGGATTGAAAGTGACGGTGCAGTCTGCAGATATGGTGTACCGCAGGGCAGCACACTCGGCCCTACCTTATTTATCATTTATGTAAATGAGCTATGTAATGTTGATACTCAATCGAACATGGACATCATTATGTTTGCAGACGACACAGTTTTGCTCTTTCATGAAGATTCCTGGGACAAGGTATTTCAAAAAGCAGATAAGGGCCTAGCAAAAGCTACCGTCTGGTTAGAAGATAGCCTTCTATCACTAAATGGCAATAAAACGAAATATTTCTGTTTTAGTAAATCAGTTATAAGCCAACCACATGTAAAACACACTCTTAAAATACACATGTATCCCTGTAATCGGAGAGTAAATCGCTCTAAATGTGACTGTGCAACTCTGTGTCGAGTAACATCTATAAAGTATCTAGGAATAACAGTAGACAACCAACTTACATGGAGCCCTCACATAGCGGCTGTAACATCGAGAATAAGGAAATTTATACACATATTTAAAAATCTACGTATCGTTGGGGATATAGATCTCTTAATAGGAACGTATCGAGCACTATGTGAATGCATCATCAGATACTGCATTTGTGCATGGGGAGGCACAGGTAAAACCTACCTTTTGTCTGCCGAGAGGGCCCAGCGTGCGGTTTTAAAAGTGTTGATGTACTTACCATATAGACATCCTACCACAGCAGTATACGAAAGGACTGGCGTCCTCTCTGTAAGAAAAATGTATGTTTATGAGATCCTAAGACGATACCACACAAAATATATGTCAACCTTACCTGTGTCAAGCAAACGAGTGGAACGCTGTCCGGTACCTAAAACAAAAAGTGCCTTTGGACAAAGGCATTTTCATTTTCATGGCCCTTACTTATATAATAAATGTAACAAGGTACAAAAAATAAAAAAACTCAATAATTTTAAATTTAAAAGAACTGTACATACCTGGCTGAATATGTGAATACATTCCAACATACACATACACGCACACATTATCACACCGGGATACTCTCTCTCTCTCTCTCTCTCTCTTTCTCACACTTTCTCTCTCACACACACACACACACACGTACACACACACACACCCACATACACACACACACACACACAAACGTACACACACACACACACACTTACGCGCACACACACACACACACACTCACGCGCACACACACTGCGCATTTAAATTAGTATTTCTAGTTTTACTTTTTATTTTTTTTTTGTATTAAAATTTCTTTTATTAAATAAACAAAAACAATGAATGTTCACATAACAAAAGGAGGACACTGGCTCCTGCAACACAGTATTTACTAGTGCAGGAATCAGAGAATCCTGAGATTATTGTAACACAACTACTGTCAATAAAGAATTATTATTATTATTATTCTCTTTATTAACATCTATAAAACATATAAATTACATTTTTAAATACATTATTATAAAAAAAATATATATTTAAAAATATAAAAAATAGTGTCCCACCGGTATCGAGTACAGGGACCAAGCTACCGGTGGTTAGGGTTCCAGAGATAGAAACCTCCTCACAATACGTGCCGTGTCAAGAATGACTGCCTTCTGCATTAGGCCCTTAATCCAGCTGCCTAACGTGAGCCTCTGAAGGTGTTGATCGAGGCTCTTTGCAATCAACCCATGGGCTGATATGACTATCGGCACAATGATTGCCGAATCCACATCCCACATGTCGACCACCTCATGGGCCAAATCCAAATACTTCATTTGTTTTTCTTTTTCAGCCCTTAAGAGATTGTCGTCATGGGGAATGGTGATATCTACAATCATTGCTCGGCGCTCTAATCGGTCTATTACCACTATATCAGGTTTATTGGCAACAATAGTCCTGTCAGTGATAATAGACCGATCCCAGTACAATGTTACACGACCATTTTCAAGAACTGGGTCGGGCACATATCTGTAGTACGGTAATTCCATAGTCACAAGGTTATATTTAAGAGCAAGTTGCTGATGGACTATCCTGGCCACTTGGTTATGTCTGTGCAAGTACTCGCCGTTGGCAAGACGAGAACAACCGGAAATTATATGCCTGAGGCTTTCTCCGGGACGATGACATGCCCGACAAATGTCAATCGTGCCATCCTTCAGGATATGTTTCCGATAGTTGTTCGTCATAACAACTTCATCAGTAATTGCACAGATAAAACCTTCAGTTTCTCCAAAGAGGTCACCGAAACGTAGCAAGGACACAGATGATAATAGATCTACTTCGGGCCCATTTAAGGCCCGATAAAAACGTCCATGCAGCTCTTTGCTCTTCCATACTTCCTTGCGATCTGTAATATTGAGTACTGCAGGTTTGCGCCAGTTCTCTCTACCTAAAGCAAGCGGGGTGAGTCCGTTGTCAACTGCCACAACATCCCGATGCACCTCCACGTTAACAGAGAGGAAATAATCTCTGAGATTGCATACCTCGCGGTTATGTAGTGTCTTGGCATTTAAAAAACCACGACCCCCACATTTCCGCGGGATATACAATCTCATTACCGATGAACGTGGATGGTGCATTCGGTACGCGGTTAGCAATGTACGGACTCTTCTATCCAGGGCATCAAGTTCCGTCTGAGTCCATCTAAGTATGCCAAAGGAGTAGGTTAGGACTGGTATGACCCAATCATTATAGGCCCGCACCTTATTACCGCCTGACAAAAGACTTTTTAATACTTTTTTCAGGCGGCCAAAGAAGCGTTCCTGTAACGATTGCTTCATAGTCAATTCCTTTAAACCTAACGCCTGTGACATTCCTAGATACTTGTAAGTTTCGTTCGCGGAAAGACGTCTAAGGTGTGTAGAATCTGAGAGTTCCATGCCTTCAGATTCCACAATCTTGCCTCTTTTCACATGCATGACTGCACATTTATCCACACCAAATTCCATCCTGATACATTTACTAAAGTTTTCAGTTACCTCTAGTAATTTTATCAGTTGGAAATTGCTGCAGGCAAAGAGTTTCAAATCATCCATGAAAAGGAGGTGGGATATAACCTGACCTCCTCTCCGCAAACGATAGCCTAGTCCTGAACCCTCCAACATAGTGCTGAGAGAATTCAAAGCCAGGCAGAACCACAAGGGACTCAAACTGTCACCCTGAAATATACCCCGCTTGATCTTTATGTACTCGCCGTCACCCTGAGATTGTCGACATCCTGGATAGCAAAGAACTGTTCTCCATTGCTGCATACATGCCTCCAAGAAAGTGCATAGAGTTGTATCAATCTTATACAACTCCATCACCTTCAGGAGCCACGTATGCGGCACAGAGTCATAGGCTTTCTTATAGTCTATCCAACATGTCGCCAGATCTTTTCGGTTACGGCGAACTTGTTGGTTAATGGTCGTGTCAATAATAAGGAGCTCTTTAGTGCCACGTGCCCCACTTCTACATCCATTCTGAGAGTAAGACATAACAGAGTTGTTGGTAACATGAGATGCTATCTTCACTCTCAGAATGGACGTCAGTAATTTATATACTGTTGGTAGACAGGTGATGGGTCTGTAGTTTTTGGGATCCGTGGCACAACCAGATTTATAGAGCAGGTGAGTCACCCCTGTGGTCATAAAAGTTGGAAGCGAACCCGATTCCAAGCATGATTGAAATTGAGATGCCAAACAAACATGTGAGCTACGGAGCCACTTTAACCAAAAGTTATGCAGTCCGTCCGGTCCCGCTGATTTCCAATTCGGCAACGAACGAACTGCATAAGCTATATCGATGTTTGAAATCAATACTGGCTCCATTCTATTAATTGACTCACATGATCGTTCGACATCTCGCATCCATTCACCCTCAGTGTGAGCGACAGGCATCGACCAGATGTTACGCCAAAATGAATTCGTGATTTCAGCATCTGGTAAATGAATGTCACTCACTAAATCAGGCTGCTCCCACCTTCTATAAACCCACCTCTCATCCCTTTGGAATGTGCGATTCTGAGTATATCGGTCCACCCTTTTTTTGTACCTTCGTATGCGATTTGCCCATGCATAAACCTTCTGTTTCAGAAAGTCAATGCGCTCTGTGACTCGCGCTGTATAATCACAGGAACTGATACCAGTTCCCGAAAAAGCCCGATTCACAAAACGCATTACTCTCGGGCGTGTGTTACCCGATCTGAAACAGATAAGCTTGCCAATGAGTACCCTCGACTCAGCGATACGACGCTCAATCCTGCATTGCCACGCCGGAACAACAAGTTTGGACCGAGTAGCGGTATCATTTCCTGGGAATTTAACACCAGCTACTCGGCATGCTGCAACAGCCGCACAATACAAAATTGAGTGTGTATCGCTGATATCTATGCTTTTTTCAAAATAAACAGGTAACATCGAATCAAGGGTACATACTAGCGCTTTGTTTCGTTTATGCATTGGCAAACGCGGTAAACGTGGTCTACTTTCAAAACTCATGGACCGATATTCCAGAATAGCGCCTTCCAAAGTATTCCTTATTATATCAGAGTACTGAGTATTATTATTATTATTAAGGTTCAAACAATATCTTCTAGTCAAATTCCTGAGAAAACTTAATACAAATACAAAATATTTATTGGTGAAAATGTGGTATGCGACATGTCGTACATACGCGCGCGCTCGGCGTACGGTCGTGTGTAAGCAACAAGTGTGTAATTAAGATATACCTACTAATTCGTTAAAAAATTAAAAACACCATAATGGTTCAGTGTAAAAAATGTAAACTTTTCCTGTCTATTACCAAAGACGAGGTTGTAAAATGTAAAGGTGCGTGTGAAGCAATTTATCACAAAAAGTGTGTGCAAAATAACAAACAATTCTTGCAAACAACAGTATGTGAGGAATGTCAGAAGAATAAAACCAGCACTACACAAGTAGCACAATCTCCACAAATAACAGTAGATCCAATAAAGGCATCAGGCGAGAAGGTACTGCGTGAAATCAACAAAAAACTAGAAGTACTTTATGGCGTTGAGAAAAAGTTAGGAGAACTTACTAACGCTGTTGAGTTCTATGCAGAAATGTACCAAACACTACTGGAATATAAGGAAGAATCACAAAAGAAGATTAAGGCGCTTGAGCACAAAAACACCTACTTGGAAAAATATAACAAGGCTTTGGAAGAAAGAGTACAGGAACTCGAGTTAAAAGACAAAGAAAATGAAATAGAAATACATTGTCTAGAAGCACACAAGAATGAAGATATCAAATCAGTTGTTCAAGACATTGCTGAAATACTAAATTTAAACCCGGATGATATCGAGGACGCAGTGAGGGTAGGACAACAAAAACCGAATGAATCAAAACCCAAAGTTGTAGTAGCTACACTGCGATCTAAAAGTACCCGCAAAACATGGATGATGGCGAAAAAAGCTAAGAAGATTACTAATGATAAAGTCTTTGGTAATGGCAACAATGATCAGATCTACATCAACGAGGCCCTGCCAAAGTTCAAACGCCAACTCCTGTGGACGGTGAGAAATAAATTAAAAACAAAAGGTTATCAATACATTTGGGTTCAAAATGGAAGTATACTAGTAAAAAAGAATAGTGAGGAAAAAAGAATTTTTAATATAAGAACGGAGAAGGATTTAGAAAGACTCGAAGAAATGCAAAATATCGAGTAATATAGTGCAACTAGCACGATCAGTACACACTAGGTGACTTTCAGATATCAACATTCGATTGCATACACGATGATTTATTCAATGATGGTACATACAAAAGGTATTATGACATAAAAAAATTAAGTATAGATTTAGCAAAGAAGAAAGAATATACTCATATAATGCATCTTAACATAAGGTCACTCCGAAAGCATTACAATGAAATATTAATAATGTTAAAAGAAAACAACTACAAAATAGACATACTAATCTTGAGCGAAATAAATATAAAGAGGGAAGAACTGATTTTTTACCAAATAAAGGGCTATAATACTTATATAATGACTAGAGAAACAACCAGAGGAGGGGGTATATTAATTTATGCAAAGGATGAGCTCATTTTCGATGCCCAAGCACTAAATACAGGATCCCTAGAAACAATGCATGGTCAGCTAACAGCTGGAAAAAGGAGTAAAACACACATAATTGCTATATATAGGCCACCGCAGAAAAGTAAAACAATATTCATACAGGAGCTGGACACAATTATAAGAACTATCCCAAAAACTGAAAATATTATTGTAATAGGCGACACAAATATAAACATCCTGAACGGCATAATAAATCCAACCACGTCGAAATACAAAAACACCCTTTGTGAATACGGCCTACGGTGTGTCATCCCCAGTTCGGAACCAACACGCGAAGCGGTAGTGGACGGGCGAAGTGAAACGGCATGCTTGGATCATGTGTGGGTGCGAGCGAGACGGAGCGAGCGAGAAGCGACTTCGTTTGTTCTAGAAGCGCACGTCTCGGACCATCATGCAATTGGGATATCGTTGAATTTGCATGAAAGTGATAACTGTGACGTAGGTAGCTGTAGATTAGTGTCGACAAATAGTAATAATGTGCGAAAAGTGTTGAGTGAGAAGCTATTAAAACAAAAGTTCGAGGAATATGACTGGTATCAATTGTATGTATTATCATGCCCTTTAATTTTATTTCAAACGTTGTGTACAGTCTTTAGCGATTTCTATAGTGCAAGTACAGTAACCGTTAAGGGACGGAATAAAAGAAAAAGAGAGCCATGGATAGATAACAATATGTATTCAATGTTATTGCGTAGAAATTATTTATTTAGAGTATGGAAAAAAGACCCTAAAAACATGAATAAACGTTTAGAGTATACAAAATTCCGCAATAGAGTAAACAGGTTGATTAACGACGCAAAAAATAAATATCGGCAGTCCGAACTAATGAAATGTAATGGAGATGTTAGAAAAATATGGGTAAACATAAACTCATGGCTTGGTCGGCATAAGAATAGTCTAGATAGTGTTATTACGAAGCATTTAGGTAAAGTGGAGAATATAAGCAACATATGTAACAACTTTACTCAAACATTTACTAAAGAAATACAAAATATTAAACATATATGTAATACAAAATTTTTAGATAGAGAAAAATACGTGTATCCCTGTGATGTAAGTTTTAGATTTAAAAAAGTTTATCCGTCAGACGTAGAAAAAGTAATCAGTATGTTAGCTAATGGAAAATCCCCTGGCTTAGATTGCATACGAGTAGTAGATATTAAATATTTACTAAAACAAATAAGTCCTCTATTAGCTACTTTTATAAATATGTGTTTAAAGAATAGTGTATATCCCGACCAACTTAAAAATGCTGTAATCCGCCCAATTTACAAATCCGGTAGCCATCTAGAATATGTAAATTATAGACCAATAGCAATATTATCAGTAATAGACAAAATAGTCGAAAAAATAGTTGTAGGACAAATCAGCAATTTTTTAGAATCATATAGCATACTCTCCGACGCACAACATGGTTTTAGAAAAGGAAAGAACACTGTTTCTGCCCTAGTGAGCTTCGCAGACTATGTAAATGAATCTTTAGACTCTGGAAAACAGCTGATAGCGCTTTTCATTGATTACAAAAAAGCGTTCGATACTTTAGATCATAATATACTATTGCAAGCTATGGATGAATGCGGGATACGCGGCCCCACCAATAACTGGTTTAGAAACTACTTATCTAACAGAAAAATACGCACTGTTATCGGTGGAGTGGCCGGAGAGGATGCCATAGTGAACTTGGGTGTACCGACCGGGTCAGTGTTTGGGCCAGTGGGGTATGTTATTCACGTCAATAGTGTATCAAACGTGGTAAACAAAGGTCAGTGTTTCATGTATGCAGACGATATGTGTGTGATAAGCGCTTCGAAAGACATCTTACAGGTACAAAGAAATGTGCAGACAGATTTTGAAAATATCACGAAATGGGCACACGATAATGGCATTATATTAAATCTTAAGAAAACAAAATGCATTCATATACACTCGCCATACAATCAAAGTGCAATAAATGTAAACAGAGACAATCTTGCCATAATAGGACACACATATGAATGCTTACATGGAAGTAAATCTGGTTGTACCTGCACTATGATCGATTATGTCGACAATTTTAAATATTTAGGGCTAATAATAGATAAATATTTTAGCTTTTCAACGCATGTATCTGATGTCTGTAGCAAGTTAAGATCCGTATTAGGCAAGTTCTATCAGCTAAACAAAGTTCTGAATACAGATACTATGAGAATGGTATACTTTGCCCTTGCAGATTCCTTGATCAACTATGGACTAATTGTGTACGGGCGAACTTTTATCAGCTACTTAAAAGACATTAAAGACCTACAAGTAAGACTAATAAAGTATTTAGTAAGTAAGAAAGTTAAAAATGTGTGTGAAAGGGATTATGTTAAATTATTTCCTATATGTAAAATATTACCAATAGAGAAGAAAGTGGAGTATTTAATAGGCTTAGAATATTACTATACTGATCAATATAAATATGTTGTTGATAATAAGTATAACACTAGAAGGGCTAGGGAAAAAAAACTTAACAAACCAAGAGTGACAAACTATTATGGACAACGAACAAACAAGTACATGGTACCTGAAGTGTTCAACAAAATAGATTTATTAAGACAAAATCCTAAAATAAGTACTAGTAAATTAAAGAAAACATTGAAGGATGTATTGTTGGATGTTTCTTAAACTGTTGGGTAATGGCCACTTACTATAATAATATGTATATAGTGATAATGTTTAGAGTTATCTACCTTAAGTTGTTATATTTTATTTTGTTGTTTTTCTTTGTGTGATGAATGTACAGTGTAGCATAGGTTATTTTTAATAAATTTACGAGCGCGTCTCGCCGTTAAACAATTGCGTTTGGCGAGTATAAATTGTAAATCTTAGATCTAAGTTACTATTGTGTGAGTTAAATAAAACAAAAAAAAAAAAAATACATAGAATCAGATTTTGTTACAAGAGTTAGTCCAGTATGTGCAAACTGAGAACTTGCGTAAAATTTGTCTGCACGGATGACGCAATGGTTAACGTGGTCATCCCGCCACTACACCCGGTGGATTCGATTTCCGCACAAGACAAAAATTTGTGTGATCCACAAATAGTTGTCCCGATTCTTTGTGTCCTTTGTTTATAAAGCCTATGTTTGTGAAATCCCCCGCGAAACAGGACTCATTCCTAGTGCGAGAGTTGTATTTTTTAAGAAAAAAAAAATAAAAGAATTAAAAAATAAAGCAATGTGATGTGAAATTGCAAATAAATAAACTTTCGATTGATATCTGTTATTATTATTGCAAGCGTCCATAGGCTACTGCTTAACATCGGGCGGGCCGTATGCTTGTTTGCCACCGACGTGGTATAATAATTATGTGTCATGTAAGATTGACTGGTAGAGTGAGGAATGCTGAGGTAGGAAAACACTATGGGTTAAAAGAAGATGTAGTGACAACAACAAAATAATTATCTTTTAAAAAAAGTATCACCGACTTCAATGCGCCTCAAAATACTCAAAACGCTTCAAGTGTGCCTATAAAATTTGAAGAGTTCCCTAGATTTCTCCAGGATCCGATTACCAGATCCTGATCTGATGACCTTGGGACAACCTGGGAAGTATATATACCCTTTCAAACAAAAGAAGAATTTTCCAAATCGATCCCGGCGTCTTTGAGTAATCAGTGAACATAAATAATTAAAAAAGAAAAATACAGTGGAACATAGAACCTTCTTCTTTTTGAAGTCGGTTAAAAAGAAAAAAAAATATTAAGGAATGAATGTTCAAAGGATGAGTGAAGAACGAATGACTAAAAGAATTTTTAAGGCTCTATGAGTGGGCGAGTCGGTGCGGGTAGGCCCCGAAAGACGTATACTGACCAGATCAGCAGTATACTGCAGAATGGCTAAGTTCAAAGCACCCGTAACCGGCGAGTGTGTATGAAAGGTCTGATGAATGTAGAAGAGGCGCGAGCTGTATTTCGGGATCATGGCAAATGGCATTCTATCGTATCTGCCTACCCCGGATGGAAATAAGGCGTGAGTATATTTATGTGTATTTGGTAACAAAAAAATCTACAATATTGAATGCAACTTGAGCGATTGACATGGAACGGAACGTATCCATTTCTTCTTGCGTCTATTCTGTCCTGTTAGACACACGTCATATACCAATATATATATATTCACTTACGACAGGAGCTCAACCTTTTGATTGTATGTTAATTCATGAAATAAACTACAGTGTAACAAATATTGTTTATTAATACATCGACCAATACACTACAGCGATACTTTAATAAATATTATGTTTTACTTTCCATTCGATTAAATCACAAAATAATATTGAAAATAATAATAACAATTAGAAATTAGTTACATTGATTGTAAGTAATTTTACATATATACGCATGCACACAATCGCGCAACTTATATCTCGCATGTATTGTATGTATATCTTGCATGAACACAATTCCTATTTGTTTATGTAATATAATGTTAATCGCAAATGTAAATTTTATTAATTTTAATATATTTAAGGAAAAATCGTGTATTTATTTATACCTGTATAATCTAATGATTATATAGGTTGTTTACCGTCTATCTGTGTTATAAGTTAAATTTAAATACATCGACGATCCCTACGTATATAAAGTTATGTCCAAGCTTGCGATTTTTTGCTTCTTGGCTTCTACTTACCTGTAAGTATATAACCATGTATGTAGTTTTCTGAAATAAGTAGGACTTGCATGTTAAGTCTTATCTTTCAGAGTTAGTGTTGAAACATCTGGTAAGTTTTAAGGGAAAATTATAGATAGTCAAAAAACTATAACACTATTACTAACTGCCTACATTGAGTATTACATATCAGGAATAAAATTTTTTTTTTTTTTTTAGAAAAAAAAGAATAATGTCATATCCGTCCGACCGTCTGTCGATATAATACATAAATCTACCTATTCCATTATCGCGACTAAACCATAATGTATAATGGTACAGTGGAGCAGGCGATAATCACAGATTACGTTATCAACCGATAACAGCTGGTCAAATCTGTTTGTACCTTGCATTAGTCATTATTCATATTATCATTGGCATTTCCTGGTGATGTATCAAATCAGGCTTAGGATTTTTAACGGACTTCAAAATAAAAGGAACAGGATCTTTATTCCTTCGAACGGATAAGTAGAAATGTTTCTATAAACAATTCTATCAAATTACATACCGAGTAAAGGAATATTTAGATTCATTAGACCCGAGTCCGAACCCGAGGCTCGGCTGTATACGAATACCTACGTACCTACGTACCTACGGACCTACGGACCTACGGACTACGACATAACATAAGGACGAGCGAGTTGCCTACGACGGCAACTCGTGCGTTGCTCGGCCGTAGTTATAGTTTAGTCAAACTAAAAAAAAAACACATTTCAATGGTCAACCGAATTTAAAAGATAAAAAGGATTCCACTATCCACCTCCTGGCTTCATCATCAGACCTTCGTTACGAAGCCCAATCTGTTGGACTTGCTAAAATAAATCATATGAGCCCAAACTCGAGGGGTTTACTAGTAGCCATTGAAGAGTTCCACTATTCACCTCCTGACTCCATCATCAAATCAGCTCCAAGATGCGAAATTATAGTATTGGCCTCGAAACTACCTATTCATACAAAGTTTAATTTCAATACGACAATTAGAAATAGGTTACTGAGGGGCTCGTGGCGAAGTGGTAACCCAGTAGGTTAGCACATTACAAAGTTAAGTAATACTGGCCAGGTCAGTCTAGCATGGGTGACCATTCTTAACACATTGAGACCCCTCCATGCCTCGGAGAGCACGTTAAACCGTCGGGCTCGAGCGCCATACGAACAGCTGTGGCGTTACGGGTAGTTGGAGCCCTAAAAAGTCTAACTACAAAACTTCGATATCGCCTAGTACTTGGCTTGTGGAGGTCTGACGGCAGTCGCTTCATGTAAGATATCAAAGCTCGACCGTATCGTAGTTAGACTGAAAGCCGACCCCAGCTTAGTTGTGAAAGGCGCGGAACATGATGAATTAGAAGTAGGTTATTAAAACTGACTTTCAAGATTTGTTTAAAGTAAAGCCAATAAAAGTATATTAATAAAAAATAGAAACATTACAGTGTTCAATCGTAATTGAAGAAGGGAGAAAGGTGAAAATGGGACACAGCAGTTGTCCAGTATCTTTATTATTATCGATTTTGTCCCCTTGCCTGTAAGAGATCGCTCTAAGGGACAAGGCATGCATGTATTTATTTTAAGCAATATGTCATTGGTGTACAAGGAAGATTATTCTATTCTATTCTATCTTACAGAAGATTGCGGTTAGACAGCACTATTACCTATATTGGATTTGTAAATCGGGATTTCATATAGAGCAGAGTGTTTAAGTCATCTCAGTTATGGCAATGATATGGTGCTGCTTAGCTCTTCGGTCAATGGCCTGAAAAAGCGTATCGATATTTGTGAAAGATATGTATTTGAACACCACCTTACCTATAATGTCAAAAAAAGATAAGTTTTGGTATTTAAACATGGTAACGCCAGATAGAGTACTGCCGATTAAGCTGTATGAAATGGATCTGAAAATTGTGGAAACCTTTAAAGGTTTTGGCCACATTATGAATGAAAATCTGAAAGACGATGATGATCTAGAAAGACAATGGCGTAGTTTCCCGTGTAGGCTTACCATCAGTCGTTCTACACAAGCCAACTTTGGTATAAGTACAAATAATAACGCATTCCGTGTCATGCTCAACTTGCTCTGGCGTTGTAGTGCGGTGCGACTCCCATGTTCGCTAAGAACAAATTTCCTGACTTCTTTGCACTCCTCAAAAGCATTTCAGTATTTACTTTACTTCAGTTAACTGAACTATATAAATAAATAGTGGTAATTACCCATGGCACAATTTAAACAAAACAAAGGGTCTGTTATAAAATAATCAGTATTGTTTATCCTTATGTTACAGATTAAATTGAGGAAAATTCATGTTTCATAATCATTAGAGCGACAAGTTACAAAGTCAAAATATCCTTGATCAACGCCCTCTACTCATACCAAGGTCAAACAACATGTAGAAACAATTCCGAATGCGGTTATAATTTATCATAGTGAGTTAAATGTAGTGGTTAGCTCACAATTAGGTAAGGGACTTACTTAAACTACTCTCTTATGAGTAAGGCGTGTTTTACATATTTAAACAATTAGAAGTTGGCCACTTTAAGTATATATTTTATTGTAAGATTGTATCAAATTCTACCGGTTTCATAACATAAAAGACAATTAAGTTCTGTTCCAGAGATGAATATAGATAGATGCCCTTCTACGGATATTCCGGCGGAAGAAGACGAGGATATAGAAAGGGAAAAAGATCTGCCGTTCCCTTTCCATCGCCTAAATCACTTTGACGTAAATCGTGGCTAAAGAAAGGACTCCCACATACGAAATAAGAACCATGCCTAATGGTTTCAGCCGCTATCAAAACTATATTTAAATACGATAATATGATAATCCTTAACGGTTTGTCCTGTCGTTCGTGTCTGGGTGGTCTTGTCGTGTGCAAAATTTCAGATTTCTGCCTTTTAGCATTTCTGTCTTGGGTCCACGGCACAGAAGAGTTAACTAGGAAAATTCTAACAAACACGCTGGTTGATTCTAATGTGTCCTGTAAGACTGATGTCATAAATGTTTGGCGGATCCCTTGTCTCATTACTTTGTTTCCTGTTAATCCATTTTTACTGCTGCATCGGAAAGCCTCAAACGGCGTCAATACAGTAATATAATCGGTAATTATGCTTTGAGCCGTTTGGGATCGAGACGCTAGAGTATACAGGGTTATAAGAAAGTAGCTTAGCGACTGATCGATACTTCTTATGACTTCAAGGCGGACATTTTCATTTTTTTTGAATTAGCATTCAACGTGACAAAACTGCCAGCCTTTTGGGAACGCTACCAGCAGGCGACGATGTTGTAGAATTTTATGACGTATGCATGTATATACATAGTCAATATTTTTTTTACTCCAGTCAAAGTGTGGTTGTGCAAATATTTTCAGATGTTGTATTTGCAATAAAAATAATAATGTTTTGCACGATATTGATTACAATGACAGCATATTTTTCCTTAAACGAAACCTTCGTGAATTGTGTTCGTACCCAGTACGAATAACGTTTTTTTACAATACTTATTCAGTTTAAAAGTTCGTTTCTTATTAATTACATTCAAGATTTAAATATTAACCGCTACAATGAGTTGTAAAATATCTTCGACGTTAGTACAATAATAAATAATAATCATCACTCATAATAGTTATTTACGAACTAAACTACGACTTAAATAAATTATGCTCCTATCGGTCATTTATATAGTAGAAAGTCTAGAAACCCGCATGGAGATCCGACTTTCGTACAAGTTCCTACAAAGCAGTGCCAGTGTCGGCAATGAAATGTCTGAAGAAACTAAAATTGCAGTATTATAAAACTTAAGTGAATGCAGGACAATTATTTCTTAGCAAGGCCATGTTTTTATTTTACTTCAAAAATTATAAAATTAATACTTTTATTTCACCAACGTTTTTATTTTGTAAAGTTACACTTTTTGAATAATAAGAGAAAACAATCCCTATTTTTTTTTTCTTTTCACTACATGCACTACAAACAAAGTCCCCCCGCCGCGTCTCTCTGTTTGAACCCGATAAACAACGGATGATAAAGATTTACATAAGGTTTTCCCCAATAGACGAAGTGATCATGAGGAGGAAGGTGTAGATGTATAATTCATGAAGGTTTTGTGTTAAATGGCTGAAATATGTTAATTATTGTTGAAGATGTCAGAAAAAAAACAATATATGCTCTGGGTTGCTAATTATATCTAAAAATGATTGATAAAGGATTAAAACTATCGTCTTACATATCTACTTTATGGATCAGGCTTATGGAACTTTTGATTTATTGTCCCCTCCCCGATCCTGGCTTAAAAAATCATTTAACTGACCCTACCCTGGTCCGCAAAAAGAAGCACCAGGATCCGGCTTTACAATATATTTTAACAACCATTTTATATATTGCCCGCTCCGCACTTCGTAAAAATTCTTTACACATGTAAGTAACTTCATCTACCAAATTCCAAACAGTAATAGGAACAATAGTTTTACAGTTCCGTCCGTCCAACAGGACAGTAGCGAATTGTTTTGGTTAAACTATCCATTCTAGGGAAAGCAACGACTGTTAGTAAATTCATATGACGTAAATTAGATAGTAGATGATAAACAAACATAATATATGTATAATTAGGATGGCTGACGTCATTATGATTCACAACAACTCCTCCACAAAAGTTAAGCAAATGAAGTTTATCTACTTACATATATATTACTCGTACATACAAAAGCCCTCATAATACGATTACGAAGATAACTTAAGATGATTGTTTTGTTTAAAGTTGATAAAACAGAGCGTCTTTAATCCTAAATAATATAAATGCGAAAGTGAGTTTGTTTGTTACGCTATTACGCGTTAACTACTCAACCGACCGTCATGAAATTTTGCATACACGTTGCCAAAGGTACAGCAAAAAAACATAGGATACCTTTTATCCAGGACCAGCAACCCGCCCGGCTTCGCACGGGTAGCAGAGACATCTTCAACAATCATCAACATATTTCAATCAATTTACACAAAATCTTAACAAATTATACACCTAAACCTTCCTCATGAATCACTCTGTCTATTAGTGAAAACCGCATGAAAATCCGTTCAGTAGTTTTTTAAATTTATTGCGAACAGACAGACAGATAGACTGACGCGCCGGGGACTTTGTTTTATAATATATAGTGATGTGGTGATGATAAAAGTATAGTTCCCGAGAGACACAATAATAATTTTCGTGATAAAAAACCAGTTTTACAATGAGACAGATATTTTGAATTTTTGTACGACTGCGATGGCAAACAGGCATCTGTGTGATTGATAATTATGTGTTTACCAGCTTATGGACAGTTGGACATTACCAACACGGGGAGCAATATTCACACGTTAAGGCTTTTGTAAAAACCTTTTGACGTCGTTTTCTTGAACTCCATATTGTAGTTTCTAGGGAAAGCATGTTGGCGGGAGTAATTTCGTTTTTGAAAAGATGGACGGAAGGTATGTAAGAAATAACAGAATATTGAATCAATAAAATAATTATACTTTGGACGACTAAATATTTGAATTCTAATCTATCTAATAGCTAGTATTCGTCACGAATATTAACGAACATGTTCACTACCGCTAATTGAAGGATACTATTTTCACGATAAAATGTGTCCACGTAGAAAGAGCCATGGTCAAAGCAATCTTTATAATTATAATTTTTTTAGTAATTAAACTACCAAAAAATATACATATTGGTGTCAATTCTGTTGTATTTCTCTCTTAACTATAATTGACTAAATTTTCTTCATACAAGATGTAAACCTTGTACCCTTCGAAACAAGGTCTTATTTCAAATATAAACAAGTAGATAACATACGTCGCTATCGAAATAAGCAATTTATTTGTCGACTAAAGTCTGACACGCTAAAATAAACTTTAATACCACGTAGCGCTGAGAAATAGATGCCAGTAACAAATAGACCTTGTTGCGAAGAAGACAAGGTTGATTTCATATGAAGAAAATAAGTTAGGTTTTAGTTTAGTGATTCTGACAATAGAATCGGCACCATAGACTTACTCGTTTAAATAATTTTAGAGCTGAGACTCTAAATCGGTAAAGCCCAGCTGCCTGATGAAGGTAGCTGGGATAGACTGGAAGCGGAAGGCGGAGGTCCTGGTCCTATTGCGCACATTGGGAAAGAAGCCTATGCACAGCAGTGGACTTGATAGGCTAATTGATTAAATGATTGAAATACGTATAAATAAGCTGGATGTTTATTCCTTTTTTTTTGTAACGGGTTGGAAGATCCTCATGGATGTCCTCCGCCCTTGGGGGAGGTTGAAGGGGTCTATCGGACTCTTACCGACTAAAAACCACCCCGGTGTTCCACTGCTTGCCCATGATCGGGGGAGCGAGAATCGCCATTGCATTCTTCC
This sequence comes from Euplagia quadripunctaria, assembly GCA_963859945.1. NCBI lineage: Eukaryota > Metazoa > Arthropoda > Insecta > Lepidoptera > Erebidae > Euplagia > Euplagia quadripunctaria. The sequence goes on along the minus strand of OY982569.1, from coordinate 5,024,423 downwards.
GCAACCCCCGAGAGGCATTGACCCGTCTCACCCAAAACGGGTCCCGTCACCCGGTGCGACCGCCACCCCACGGTCGCACTCCTCTGAGAAGCGCGCGCGGAACACTGCGCTCTGCTTCTCGTATGTTTATTCCTAATTCATATAATAATAAGTTAGTTTAAATAAAATGTAATTATTTAAATGTTTTTTTTTTATCTGTTTAAAAAGACAACTCCCGCATTAGGAGTTACTCCTTTGTCGCGGGGGACTTTACAAACATGCAAACAACGGACACAAAGAACACCCAGACTCGGGTGGGAATCGAACCCACGACCTATGGCGTAGCAGTCAGGGACACTAACCACTAGGCCAACAAGCCAGTCAAAAATTAAGCATGCATGTTGTTACACAACAATTTAAGCCAGTCTAAAAATTAAAAATCATTAAGATTTAATTTATTTTCGCCGTTTCGTATTCTGAAAACGTAGAACCAATTATATTTCTATTTGACATAACTAAAATTGGTTATGTTATAAAACCTAGTCCATAATAGTTGTTTTCCGTAAACGTGTAAAACTGTGTGTGTAACTAAAGTTAAACAACCACTTAACACAGTCTCAATTAAGCATAGTAATCTTAAAATCACTTTTACTACATAATAAAGTATAAAAATTCAATGCCACAACAGAATAACAAATATTATCTAAAATCTCTTGACTACATTGTTTCAAACATTATTTCGTGACCTACGTTACACTGATATATTAAGTTTTATACTATAAACATGCGTCATTGACATTTAATCCCTGAATTGCTTTAAATAGATATTACAGTTTCATATACAGACGTCACCATTACTTTGCGTTATGCACTCGTGTTTTTCGTTCGAAATTTAGAATTGTTAATGTATACTGTACCCACTTATTTTTAACACAAAAGGAATTTGCCCTACATAAAAAAGACAACACTTTTTTTGAAAATGGAACTAGACTTTAGATTTTCTTTTTAATTTTTTAAGAAAATTTCAAAGCGAAGGTTTTAAATTGAGCTGAGTTTTTTGTTTTTTTTTTGTTACTGTAACAAGCATAGGGACCGCATTATGGAAATGGTTCAAACCAGCATCTACTTTATCGATAGCCTTTACGCTACTGCAGGCGCGCCGCGCCAAGGCGCCCGCTTTAAATAAAAATGTGATGTTATTTCATATAGCAAACATGCTGGGTTGTATAGACGATGCAGTTATTCATATCACATACCACAAGTTAATGGTCGACATGGCCTCAACAGAAACAGTAAAAACTATTTTATTTACACAACGACAACAACGTTATAACTATTATCTTATCTAATTTAACTACTATTACTGTCGTATTACAATGTATGTTTGTGTTTGTTGTGTTTACTTAGTTACTTTGATGTTTTATTTTTGTATATTTATATTTTTTTTATTTTACAATGATTTTTGACTTCTCTGTCCTTTGGTGTGATTTAGAAGAATAACTTTAGATCACAGAGAAGTTATCTAAATTCGGTTAAAAAAGGTCATTAAAAAATCCAGTACTAACATACTAACATGGGAGAGCCCAAAGACTACCATGAAAAGCGGTTTTACACTACTTCAACATCTATACTACGATGACCGATTTGCAACAGACGGAACATAGGGTATAGACCTTAGGATTTAGAACCATTTTTCTAAAGTGGGGTGGTACCAGTTTAACTTTGTTTCAAGGCCAAATTCAGATTCGCGCTCTCTCAATTTCATGTATCGAAGCTATGATCATCGTCGCAATATATACTTAACTTTTTATTACTATTTATTGTATTATCTGTGACAGTTTACAAATTTTTTGTTATATAATCTATATTTAATTACTCTACGTCATATCTATTGTTCACTGTCAATTTGCAGTTTCAATGTGTTTAATAAACGAATGAATTCACTTATTCAGTACAATTTATTCAACGAATGATTTAACATAAATCCACAGCTTACTGTCCGCCGATAAAAGCGTTGGCAATTTCATAAAAGAACGTTTGCATGCATTAAATACAGCAGAGCTTTATTAATGAACTTATTAAATACTTACACTTTTAGGATCAATTTTTAACCCCCGACGCAAAAAGAGGGGTGTTATAAGTTTGACGTCGATGTCTGTGTGTGTGTGTGTCTGTCTGGCCTTTAAGGTGGGAGCAGGGGAATGGGGAGAAGAAATGAGGGAGGGAGAGGGGGAAGGGAGGAGATTAGGGAAGGATTAGGGCCTCCAGTAATCTCAGTCATTCGGCGAAAAACAATGCAAATATCGCTTTACTGCCGGTTTTCTGTGAGGCCGTGGTATCACTCCGGTCGAACCGGCACAAACGTGCCGAAGCATGGTTCTCCCACGTTTTATAGTACGGTTATGGTAAGACGGGTTACATATTACTAGTATTCTTGTTAATGCCTCCACCAAAGATAAATGCTTGTTAGGTTAGGTGCAAACCCTCAGCCACGCTATCTCCGCTTTTTAGCTCAGTTGCTCCCGCCATTGCACAACTCAAAATCTTCTTCATAATAACCCTCAATGTTCAGGTTCAAGAATGACGATCGTGGTAACCATCCTATAAGAATTTTAGCATTGCATTGATTCGGCATTCCATGTATGTAAATATTTAGTTGATTTAATGTAAATTGTATATTTATTTATAGCAACGAAGCAATTGTTTACATACGCTGCTCCGGTCGGGGTCGTGCCGTTCGCTGTGATTCATAGTTTACTATTTCATCTCTGTTTAATTAACTACTTAAAATACATATTTTACTAAGAGATATTGTAAATATCCTTCAAGAAAGTGTTTTATAAGAATAAAATTTAAGGATCGTTATTGCCTCAACACCAAAGGTGAAACTATGTTAAAAACCATTGTCATTGTGAAATTATAGAGTGCTTCATTGGAGGGATACTATAAATTACAGGATAAATAATTCTGTGATGAGCACGATCATTTGTTTTGTGTCTGGGTGTAATTTATCTATAATATGTGATTATTTAGAAACATATAAGTATGTTTATCAGTAGTCTGGTTACCATAATACAGGTTCTGCCTAGTTTGGGATCAGACGGCCGTGTGTGAGATATGTCAAGTTATTATTATTAAAAAAAATACCACGAAAATACGTTTTTTTTTTATATGACTTTTGACTTCTAAGGTAGAAACTTGACATTAATCTATTGTTATATATGCAATAAAAAAATAAGATAATCAAACGTGAGTGTCGTGGCAGACTGATAAAAAAACTATATTTAATAAAAACAGATTTAAAAATAGAACATGAATGACATTTGAACACATAATGGTATACACGTGGCAGTCTAATGCCGCGTTCCTATAATCAAAAAACGATTCGTTTAACTACAGCCGGGCATTGCTACCTGCAACTCAAGAGTCACAAGTGCGTTGCCGGCCTTTAAGGTGGGAATAGGGGAAAGGTGGAAGGGGGGCGAGGTGGAGGGAAGGGTGGAAGAGGAAGAGGGGGAGGGAAGATTTAGGGCCTCCGGTGATCTCACTCGCTCGGCGAAAATCAATGCAAGTATTGCTTCACGTGTGCTTCACGCCGTGGTATCACTCCGGTCGAGCCAGCCCATACATGCCAAAGCATGGCTCTCCCACGATTAGATATTAACCGTCAAATATTAATAGGGATAAATGAGTTTCAAAATTTTATATTCTAAAGTTTATTCGTAATAATGTTATTTAATTAGAGTGTTATTTCACAACCCCAGTGGTTAGTGAAAGTGTTATTCCATTAGCTTAGCGACGTAAACACTTTTTAATTTTCCCTCGACGCTGACTTACTTTAACTATTTTTATAATTAGTAGAAATATCGCGTGACAGGTAATTGTATTTCTAAAAATATGACAAAAACAACATCGTGGGAGAGCCATGCTTCGGCATGTATGAGCCGGCTCGACCGGAGTGACACCACGGCCTCAAAGAAAACCGGCAGTGAAGCAATGATTTCATTACTTTTCGCCGAGTGAGTGAGGTTACCGGAGGCTCTAAATCTTCCCTCCCCCTTTTCCTCTTCCACCCTTCCAGTATTCCCACCTTAAAGGCGGGCAACACACTTGTGACTCTTGAGTTGCAGGTGCCAATGCCCGGCTGTAGTCATTTACCATCAGATGACCCGTCTGCTCGTTTGCCCCCTATATCATAAAAATAAAGAAATATAGTTTCGTGTCACTGTTATTTTTGATAAATACTGGGAGCGGATAAATTGCTCTCGTCGCTTTATAGTTTGAGTTCTTTATCATACAATTGTATGAAGTATTTATGACAAAAATGATAAATCGCGGTATCTATTATTTATATTTATTCATTACATCTTCTCTGTTATAATAGTACTTCTTTACTGGCAACACCAAAAGATTTTTATTCACTGCATTTGTCGTGTCGTGCCATGTCATGTGTGGCCATGTCGTTCAACTTTAGCCCAATAATTATTTATCTTGACCTAAAAAATTTTACCTCGAATGGGTTTATAATTTATAATACAAAACCAAATTACCCCAAATTATACCCAAGCGTTAAATAAATTATATATTCTATAGTAATACCTATTATAAATAATAGACTTCAGCATTAAATATCTAACATTAAAATTCTTTAATTACTAACGAACCGTTTACATTGCCAGAAAAATAAATATTTATAAATTGTTTCTAAAAATGGTTGTCTATTATATATTATACAATTATACCACTAAGTGGGAAACAAACAAGCGTCGTACCTTATAGAAAGCGGTTAACGGTACCTGTAACACTAGCGTAACATTTAAATTTTGTAACGCTAATAGTTATTACCCGCGATATTCTGGTTAATGGAGGTGCTTACTAAGTTGTGTGGCTCCAATTTGAACGCCAATCTGCTGCGCCTTGTCGCCAGATTTGTGTCTGAGAAAATTTACATTTATCCAGATGTATTTTTGAAAAAAATGTATGCTCTCAACTGCTGTGGTAGCAAAGAGTCACAATCCTCGCCTACCAAACTAGATCTCACCTTCACCAATAAACATTCGCAGTAGCAGAGATATGACAAAATATTTGTAGTGTCCTTTTGAAGAAGCCCGTAATGTCGACTTGGGAAAACAGTGGCAGGGATGTCATAGTACCGGCATCATCGTAAACAATACGGTACACTACCTATTGTTACCTGTCAGTTTCTATTTATTAAACATCTAAACCTTGTGAGGTAATAATACTTTTATACTGTCAAATCATTTATTTTTCTCAATCTCATCATACCTATGCTCAAAATAAATTATTTCGCCAAGCGTCGCAATACAATAACTTAATACACTGTGAAAATCGTAGACAGAGAGCATTCAATGTCTACGGTGAAAATTGTCGTCCAGTTTTGTTTTAACGTTTTTAATTTAGATTGTAATTGTTATATTAACATTAAAAGCAAATGATTTGACAATACTGAGGCGTGACGTCACGCCTTAGTATTTCATACAAAAATGTACGGAAGCTACCATTTTGACGTTTATAAAAAGATACTGATTTGACTGGTCAGTCATCTACCCTATTGTTACTAAATTCTTTTGCGGTTTTTTGATGACAGCTTTCCTTAATGTTCTGTGATGTTTAGACCTTACCCACTGGAACTCACGTGACTTCTCAATGCAATAAAATGAACTACAGTAAACTACTTAAGATCACGTATAACAAGTCTGATACCGTGGTTATTTTATTTCGTTTGGAGTCTTTATTTCTATTCAAAACTACAATTCACTAGTGATGAGATAGAAATTTACTATTCAGAAATAGAATTATTCTGCTTCTATCTTATAAAACATACTCCAGTACGTACCCTTCGAGTTTTTGTACATATAAAAAGAGTCGAGAGAAGAATCGAGTTTTTATATATATGTTACCGGAAATGTATGTAATCCATCAATATATAAAATTCCTAGGAAATGTGCATAATGCCTAAAATCCAAAGGAAATGTATTAAATCAATTTTATCATACACATTTCTTATGAATTCTATACATGTCTTAAACAGCATTCGGGAATGTGCTGAATTTGGGATGTCGTTAATTAAATGCAGCGCTCAGCGTGAACGCAGCAGCGATACGACGGCTATTGGTGTGGGAAGCCTCTCACTAGAGACCATGGTCCAAAGTGAGAGTTCGTGGGATTCGGCTGCGTGAACGGGAGTGAACAACCACTCTCCCATCCTGCAGAAGATATACCAGGCGCAGGAGAGCGCAGAATGATCTCCTACCTCCATGAGCGCTGGTCGGGAGGTAGCGGATCGAGCTGACCGTGTACAAATCCTTTTTTTTTTTTTCTTTTTTTTTTTTTTGTGGAAACCCCCACGGGTCATCACCTCATCGGAGCTAACGGTGAGGTGGTATGTCGGAATCGAACCGACTAAAACCACAAGGTGTTCCGTCACAAGTGGGTCTATTGCAAGGGACCCGGGATACCCTAAGAAGGAAGCCTCCGGGAAGACCGTGTACAAATCCCAGGTTTCATACATTTCCAGTAACATATACGAAAACTCGAAGAGTGCGCGTACATTTTCATCACATTATTTTATAGATTTTACGTTTTCGCTTTGCGTTTTACGCTTTATACAATGAGTGTTTCATGCACATATTGTACGAAGGATTCTATTCCATCGTAACTTATAAATATTACCGCGATTAAGTCCCGATTTATAGCTATCTATGTTACTTCTCAAGTTTTACATAAATACTGGATTAGACAGAATATTAGATTCAGGCGTAGAATGTACACACGCCTTTAAGAAATAACGTCCTACATTTTAGAAGGCAGAAAGGTCACACGCGGTTCTGGTTGTAAATCACAATAATAATAAAATAAACAAAACGAATATTTCTTACGTAGTAACTGGCATAAACATGTGCGACTTTGTGGGTGGAGCAATATTATTGCCCACACAAATTTGCCTAGTATTATAATGGCGAATATTTCCCACCGACACGGTCAACAGTCACGTAAATATTGTGTTAAATGGACAAGTTATTCACACAACCACTAAGTTGAACGAGGTAGTCAACCTCTGTTTTAAATAATAAAAAAAATAAAAAACATATATTGAGATACATGTATATGTATTATTTATTTTATATGTATGTACATGGTATATATTAAATGTTACAGAGTGATTACACTTGCTTCTCTGTATTACCTATCTAATTATCCCACTAATATTATACATGTGAAAGTTTGGATGGATGGATGGATGGATAGATGGATGGATGTCTGAACCGATTGCAATGAAACTTAGTAGATAGCTGGAGACCTGGATTAACGCATAGGCTACTTTTTATCCCGATATTTCCACGGGATCGGGACTTACGCGGTTGAAACCGCGGGGCGCTGCTAGTATTGTATTTGTTTATAGGTATCATTTAGTAGTTTTAAGTGTAACATGTTTTGATTCCCACACCAAAACTACCCATTAAATTATTATATTACTGGTTATTATTTTTCCATCCCAAGGTTGCCTGGAAGAAATTGCTTTTAGCGATAAGGCCGCCCTTTGTACATGTCAATTTTGTAAACTTACTTTAAGCAATATTTACTTGTGTACAATAAAGTTTATTGTATTCTATTCTATTCTACATAATTACCCTCAATTGCCCGATCGTAATCCCGGGTAGTTTAGATCGACTTGCACCGATCGTGGTCACGGGAAGACCCGCACCGATCGTGGTCACGGTTATCTTATTTTTATAGGCTCTAAACTCTCTGGAATCCAACCAGTCGAAATCAGGATGTCCACAAACCATTTTATATTGAAGAAGAAATTCTGCGATCTCCTCCACAACGAGTTGGCAGAATAAGCTGAACGCTAGAGTACCCCAGTACTGCGGTATTCACAGTTTAATTATGTACGGATGTATGTAAGTTTACGTATGGATGTGTGTTTATATTATCTATTAATTACGTATATTATCTGTCTATGTACATATGTAAGTCCCGTGTGTTCATAAAGTTTTCAATAAAAAAATGAACTCGACTTTTAACTTTTTATGCATTTACATAATACTAGCTACACACGCGCCAAACGACTTCTTGTGGAAATATTTTTCCGGGATAAAATATTGCCTATGTTTTAATTCAGGTTATGACTATGACTATGATCTGAAAAAAAGTACCTTTTGTATAATTAAGAAGGATTAAAATATCCATATGTGAAGACAATATAATGATATTTGTTCTCATGTTGACTGCTGCTGTGACTATCCATAATATTTATGGATAGTCACATTATTAGTGACCATAAGGGCGGGTGTAATTGCATGGAGCCACTGTTATAGTATAATACTAAAAGTAAAGAAATAGTCAGTTAGTTGGCCCTTTGCTCTTGTTCGGTTATCAGGGATCACTGTCTCAATAGCCGCAGCGATTTAATGGGAATTCTAAAACAAATCAAATATAATACCGGTCTCAATTACCCAAGATCTTTTTCGATTCGGTTGGTTAAGTCCTAGGCACAGAATACATAATAGTATGGCCTAGGTTTCAAACCCTTAGTGTTCCTTTCTCTATGTAACTAAGCACTACTTGTCCTGATTAAACGATGTGTCAAATGCCCAACTACCTTTCTTAATTGGCGGTATTGCTAATGGAAAAAATTAATTAAATAATGTCATATCTGCCTGTGTGGATCAACAACCGCCCGTTTCCATGTCTCTCACATGCATGTTGGTAAAACATTCTATTTTATCGTCGATTGTTAAAATTAATTAGACACTCTCGTATCATGTGTGTTGTGTCTGAACCTGGCTTTGTTTTTATCGACCTTTTCAATCAGCATTCGATATTGAATTTCGCAGACAGTTGACTATCAATTTGTTTTTTTTAGAACAATGTTAGCTGCCAGTATCACCTTAATAGATTATTGCTCTGAGTTAATAGATTATATTATTGGAACTACACGTAATGGTTGCAAAGTTACTTGAAAAGATGGTTTTAAAAGAAAACTTTATTAAAATCCACATTCTGTACTTATTCCAAAGAATTAAAATTATAAATACAACATTTCGGACAATGCTAGTTTATGTTTCACTAGCTTTTGACCGCTTTCATTTACGTTGATGTAGATTTTTAACCCCCGACGCAAAAAGACGCAAGTTATAAGTTTGACGTATCCGTGTATCTGTGTGTTTGTCTGCTACATCATAGCTCCCAAACGGATGAACCTATTTGAGTGTGGTTTTTTTTTTGTTTGAAAGGTGATTTGATCGAGAGTGTTCTTAAATATAATTTAAGAAAATCTGTTCAGTCGTTCGAAGATCATCAGCTCTCCGTCGGGGGTATTTTAAATTTATGATTTAAAATACCTCCTACTTTTTTGATTACATTGCAGTTTTAGATAAAATGTTCTGCCAACTCATTGCGATATTGCATGATGATCATGCATTTTTAAGCAAAAAAATGTAAACTAAAATTAAAAATTGATGAATTTTCCGGCAGAAAATTCCAATGATTTTCGGCTCAGAATGATAGTCTGAATACACTATTTCGGGATTCGGTAGGGTTTTTGTTACACCCTCGTATTCGGTCGGTATTTGCGCTGTCAGGCTATGTTATATTTGAGATTTAATTTTCTTCAGAGTTTCTTTTGTGTTGTAAGAAATATTAATATCTATAAAATAGAGCCCATGAAATAATTTATATGACGTTGTACCTAAGGTTTTGACTGATGTCTTAAAGAAACTAAGTGGAAAACTAAACCTAATCACAGAACTTAGATGGACTACAAGAAAATCTATCAAACTGTGTACAACAAAACATTAAAACAAACTTGTAATAGAAAAAGTACAAAGAGAAAATCTAAGAATTGGCTCGTTTTCAGGAACACGTGAATGTCAGAAGAGCAATCGATCTCATTAGTTGAAAGTTTTTCGATTACCTGTTGTGTCCACTCAACCATTTATTTCTTAAGGTATTTTCTTTACGGTTTAAAGTTCAACTAATTAAGAGACAAACATATATTATGACGCTTCATTCCTTTCTCTAATATCATGACGTGTTTACGAAAGGAAACGATATAGTGAAATACATTATATATTTTTAAAAATTAGTTGTCTGTAAAGTCGGTTTACGGACGATAATTTTATGTGATAACGTCATAAGAAAACACAATATTTTTAAAACTCTGGTTATGGTGGTCTAATGTTAAAAACATTAATTTTTAATTTTCAAATATTATTTACAGTTTTTGCAAATTTAATTTAAATAATTTGTTTAAATATAGTCACGAACAATTAGTTATAGAAATACGCTAAGGCCGATCGTGCCTCTCTATCGCTTGTTCCGCGCTCTCTCCAGCACGCTCGGCTCAGGCGGAACGTGACAATGAGTCATGCTTTTTCGTGCGTGCAGCCGGCTTTCGTCGATTTATAAGACGTTATCACGTCAAAATAACAAAACAGAACACACTTCAAAAGAAAACAAAAGTAGAAAATATTTTTTTATATTTTTTTTTTTGTAAAAACCTAGTGTGCTTTTTATAAATCATAAGTCAACTTTATTTTTATAATAAGTCAACTTTTATAAATAACTACACATGAACAATGAATAGATCTGTAAGGCGTCCATTACACGATAGGTTCTGCTGTCAGTTTTACTACAATCAAAACGGTGATTAATAATAATAATAGGTTCAGTTTTCAACTTAGTTTTTTTAATAAATCGACCAAAACCTTAGGTACAACATTATATAAATTATTTCATGGGCTCTATTTTATAGATATTAATATTTCTTACAACAAAAGAAACTCTATAATAATAATTTCACACATCTCACACACGCACACGGCCGTCTGATGCCAAACTAGGCAGAGCCTGTGCTTATATAATCTTAAATACATACATATTATACATAAATGACACCCAGACAGAGAACAAATCATCATTGCTCGTCACGCAATTATTTGTCCTGGGTGGGAATCGAACCCACGACCTCTGGCTTAACAGTCAGGGTCAATAACCATTAGATGATATTAATTGCTCAAAATCGGGATAGTTTGTTTTTATATTATGCAACCATCAGGCGTGACTTTTTGAATTGAGTGACGCTTGCATGAGCGTGTAATGGACGCATTTGATGTTAAGTAACGTAGCAAAAAGTAGAAAGTTTTTATAATCAAAAATTATCTACTTTTTAGCTCAGTTTGCTATTAAAGTATTTTTTTTTGTTTTTTAAACAATAATTTATTTTTTTGGTTTGTATTAACATCGGTCCTTGATACGTGTGCAAAGGGACATGCAAAATTTGTCATGAAACGCCAATAAACTGGTTTTGTTCAAAAAACATCTTGTTTTAAAATTGTTTTAAAACTTGCGCGACTTTGATACATTTTAGAAAAAAAAACCGAAAAGAGAAAATTTAAATTAGGTTAATCCGTAATTCATTCGTTTGTGGATAAAATAAGTGTCGCTAATTATTAATTTCAGTCAAAATTTAATTGATTCTTATTTCTCAATCGATTTTTATTGCTAATATTATGCGTTGTTTTCGATAATTTTTATGATGCTATGATAATTAAACAATCGAATTACTAGTTGCTTTACCATGAATCCTTTAAATCATAGCAAAAATGATACTTTACAATTTAACTGTCAATGTTAACTGTTCTTAAAAATACATTAAAGATATAATTAAAAAACTAAAAGGATATATTTTAAAAATATTTTAAAAGGCGTAGAAGTTAAAGGTGCCTCGAAGATTATTATTTTTATTAAATTATATTGAACAAAAAAAAACGATTTTTTTGTGTGTGGCAACATTGAGTCTATTAAAGCAGGTAGGACCCTATATGTTACTGTCATGTGGAATCACAACGCAACGTGATCAGGCTAATCACAAGTCGACTTCGTTTGCATATGTATTATTTTGTTTGTTTTCTTGCGAATTTGTTATCTAACGAATAAGCTTTCTAAATGGACTACAAAAATTCTTCTTACCATACTGACCACGGCCTGAACATGAATCCCGCTCCCGCTTTGTGTGACTCCTGCACGAACTTGGACTCAATATCCATTGATAATGATGACCCCAGCTTTCACACCGGTCAGAGTTCTTCACAGCCCTCAGTAAGTTTGAAGAGGACATTTACGCTGTGTAAATTGTGGTTTAAATATCACTAAAATACTAAGATATTTGTTGGAAATTGCAGAAGTTCGAAATATTATATAACAATGGGTTCGGCAATATTGTCATAATTATTAGATATCAATATAATTATTGTGAAATAAAAACCATTTTACGTATAGGTATTTCAAACCAATTCCGAAATGATTTCATTCTTTAAATTGTATATTATCATTTCCATATATTTTTATATGTGTGCACCCAGGGCCGACGTCTCTATGGTCGGTGGGCATTCCTCTTTCAAGTTTATCGGATGTCTTCAAGTTGGTGACACCTACGTTGAAAAAATTCTTTTAATAGATTGAAAGATACAGGTCAACCTGAAGCAGAAAAAAATAGAGGGTGTTAAAATGGTCGTTCATTAATTTGAAAAATGCCGTCGTCAAGCTTGTTTGAAGTATTTCTTAATTAGAACCTTTTGGAATGTTTCAATTAATTAGTATCATATTATATTTTTGAATTATAATAAATTTGACTATGGCAATCTCTTCAGGGTGCTGATTTGACTACCAAAAACTCCTGATTCCTGGCCCAAAAAATATATATAAAAAAAATAAAAAATGGCATTGCAACGCATGCCGGGTGTAGCTAGTTTATTATACATATAATTAACACTCACAGAAACGTGGTCGGAATGTCGGATACGGGGCATTGACTTGTCATGTCAGTGTCATGAAACAATGACAAAGAGTAAAGTAATACTAAACAATTAACATTTCGAGAAAATGTTACGCGTTATTAAAATGTTAAAAAATTACCAAGTCGTTTCGAGGTTAATGTGTGTGGTATTATAATAAAATCCCAGATATTATTCAAATTTTAAGTCTAAACAAGTTTATGTTCACAGTAAAACGACAACTATACCTTATTGGGGCTATTACTCAATAGTGGATTATTTACAGGATAAAAACGCTTGGGATTGAATTGTATTGGATTCACAGGCTATTTCATATACTTACTAGAAATGTAATGTGAGCTAATATGTTCTTATTTTCCAACTCTTATGTTTTTCTTTTCTTCTTTTTTTTATCTTATTCTTTTTTTTTTGTTTATTTACTTTTAATAACATAATAGTACACAACAAAATGATGTACTAATAAAATTTACTGACAATTGTTAAAACTATCTGGTTTTTTAAAATAGTGGCCGTGAGTTTATTTGCCCGATTTCTTCTTACAAGGCTCAACCATTTGGAAACAGGCGGTTATAGATCGACACAGGCAGATATGATATTATGTTTTCCATTTTTTTTTTATAATTTTACATTTGACAAACCAAACTATTGTTGCGGTGACTCTGTGTGTGTTGAGATATAATTTGAAATTATAATAATTATTTTTTAAATGACGATTTTGAATAATTGATGATCAATTTTATGAAATAAAGATATTGAATTTGAATTTGAATCTAATTGTATTTTTTTTTCTTTTATTTGTTATTATTATTATAACAATTTAAATTTTTTATGCTATGTTTTATAGAATAAAATCATTTTCTTTCTTTCTCCCTTCAGGGTAGACAGAGACAGCCAACAGCCTGTAGCTTTTTTTTTTACGTGTGGAAACCCCCACGGGTCATCACCTCACCGGGGCTAAACGGTAAGGTGGTATGTCGGACTGGAATCGACTAAAACCACACGGTGTTCCGTCACGGGGTCCTGACGCCGGGGACTCAAGTGTACCCTAGAAAGGAAGTGTTGCTTAATCATTGGTTAATGACAATTTTATCACTTTAATCTCTTGCGTTGGATTAACAATTCTCGGTAATTATTAATAATTTGCTGTTTATCACACTAATACGGATCACATATCTTTTAAACAAAGATATCAACCCATATCACAAAAATATAATTCGGTTCGTGTTTAATTTAATTCAATTAAACGAGATGCTTTAACATAGGGACGCGGACACAGTATCGATACTTTAATGTATGTAAAACTATCGACTGAAAATATTGAGTTTAATATAGGTATATTAAACTTAATTTAAATAATATTTTCAGTCGATAGTTTTATATAATTATTACTTTATTATTTACATGTCTTAGTACAATTCTGAACGTTCAATTTTACTAAAGAACCAGGTACAAAATTAACGAGACGATGATCCAACCGTCCACTCTATTACTCTGCTGTACACTCAGCTACGAAAGTCGCTTAATGTTATTAAAAGCAATAATCTAAGTTATGTAATTATATTGACAGAAATTAACGCGATAAATACATGTTATAAGTTTGACGTCGATGTCTGTGTGTGTGTGTCTGTTTGTGGCATCGTAGCTCTCAAACGAATGGACTGATTTCGATGCGGTTTTTTTTCATTTGAAAGCCAGTTTCCTTGCTGTAGTTCTTAGCTATGTTTGGTTAATATCGGTCTAGCAGTGTAAGAGTATCAGCTCTGTTCCAAAATTATGTAAAGTTACAAAATGTAATCGTTGAAGGAATTTTCGAGTTGGGGGTGTATTAAATTTTAAATTTATAGGTATATAATAAATTAATCATAACTAAACACTTTAAAAAATAGTTAAACCGACTTCAAAAAGCACTAAGAAAGAGCACTGAAAAGTGAAAAATAATTGTTTTCAAACTTAAAAGATGGTAAGATTTTTGTTTATTTAGCAAGTTGCGACACTTGATTGAATCAGTTATAAAAAAACAGCAGAACACCTCTTTTTTTAAGTCGGTTAATAACAATAACGTTTGTCACTTTTAACGTCAACACAAAAAAATCAACACACACACTGCATCTGTCCTTAACTTCTGAGGGTTTCCCTCGTTTTCAAATACAGATACCATCATTCGATCCGGACTTGGTAACAATGAGACCATCTGGGAAGAATACCCTATCAAACTATTTTTTTTTTTTTTAAATCGGTCTATAGATCACGGAAATATGACGATGAACATACATTTAAAAAAATACATACAACCGAATATAGAACCTTCTCTTTTTTGAAGTCGTTTCAAAACCTTTGGACACGTTAAGTTGCTTGTGTTGTTAACTATACTAATTCTAATTTATGACAATGACATTTTTCCATGTTTTAATTGTCATAATCCGAAAGTTATTATAATTGAAACGTGTTTTACTAGAAACCAACTTTACAGATCTCAAGAGTTAATTAGAATAAAACCAACAATATCAGTCAAGAGTTTAGTATCGATACTTTTCAGTCGATACTGTGTCACTTCCTTATTATTAAAAACAAATACAGTATTCAGGATAAAAAAGCCTAGCTTTTATTTTATTACACGGAAAGCAAATAATCCCACAAAACGAGTAACGAGCATCCCAAATACCACCAGGGTGCCCTAACATCCTCAAGCCATCGTCTAGTCACGTCATATCGCACATAATCTCATTTGTCCGTTCCATATTCTGACTGTATTCAACTGCTGACGTATTTATTTGCCAATAATTACTAGACAGTCACTTTTGCTGACAAGGAATCAATACGGTTCAGTCCTACACTAATGAATGAGAACTTAGGTACACAGAAAATAGTTGTGAAAGTCCGGTCAGATAGATGGTCAGAAATATCAGAAAGTAACGGTTATGAATGTCAAGATTAACTGCTACTCTACTACTCTGCATTTAAAGCCAAATCACAATGCAATAGTGATCAAAACTCAAAAGTTATATAAAAATCAAGGCCCCTCCCCTTCAATCGCCAGGAAATACAAAGACTTTTAAAAATCGCTCGCACTCGCAAGGAAACGCTAGTTTAACTCTTAATTATACTTTTGAGACAATTTGAACAACGCCCGGGGGTTCAAATGGACTCAAAAGTGGATATGCGAGTCATATGCGAGCTTATTTTAAGATCAAGTGGGAAGGGGTTACTGATTTATGAAGATACTAGGCCCGTTTTGCGACCACACAAGCGATAAAAGGTATTAAACAAATGGACTAAGATATCACCAAGTTTAGGAAGGAGTAGTGAATATAAACAATTGTTTTGTCTGTGTAAATTAATAGAATCGTTAAGCGTGCACCACCATCGTATTTCACAGGTGTGTCATATTGAATCGGCTGCGTTATGTGTTTTCGTATCAGATTAAAAAGTTATCAGTTTCTTAACATGGCTTAAAAGCATCAACTTTTAAATATTTTGTTATTGAAGTGAAAATTTCTTTAGCGACGTTGTGCACTTTTTGGGATGGGTAAAAAATGTTAAACTCGCGTCAGGACACGCGACCTGATCGAAAATTTGTAAAACGGAGCCTAGTTTCTTCTATTTAAAAAAATATTTTTAAGCCATCTGTGGATTCTGCGCGATACTACTGTAGTTTGATATATACTTATGTATTATATGTTATAGATCCACTAGAGGGCGCTAATCTAAACATTGAGTTTTATCAGCTCCTTATTAATTAATCTTTAAAAAATGTATTTTCACTTTTGACGTGCAGTCCTACGACTGATAGTTTTTTATATGTTATTATTATACTATTCCAATTTTAAAAATAAGTATGTAGTGTAGTTCGACGCGCGACTCTCGCGCTTCTGGCAGGATCGCCATGTAGGGAAGAGATAAATTAAACACAAGACTGATGGAATAATATAATAATACGTCTGTTTATTTAACCAAATATATAGTGCTTACACTAAGGAGTACATACCACATATAATACTTGTGTCTACTACATTCGTTTACTCTACACTACAAGTGCATTTAAACAGAAAACAAAATGGAATAGGATATGGAACAAAAAATTAAATACATTTTAACCACCCGACTGGGGAAAGCATTTCATCGAAGGCAAATGCCAATAAATGTTGATCACGATTAATTGCTTTTCGCGGTCTACTAACACAAAAACGAACACCAGTGTTGCACAGTTATAATACTGTTGTACTTGACTACACGCGCCCTCTTGCAACCTTCCTGGATTAATAATTAAACCTCTTTGGCGCGTGAAGTCTTACTGGCAACTGCGTGCTCAAGATTCGAAGTAATTCGTATTTGAAATAGTTCAGAGAATGGAACCATGAAACAGGGGACTCTCGCCTGAGAACCCTGGAGAGACAGTGGCCCGTGTTGACGCACGGAACCTCAAGATATATTATTTTTTTTATTTCAATTGTGTTATTGCGAGTTATATTGATAATATGAATGTAATACGTTACAGGTTTCAGTAAAAACCTATATTTCACCCGCGTAATCTTTTATTCCTCTTTCCTAGAAATTAGATCCACCTTTCCTGTTACTGCCTACCCTCTGAGTCTTTGCAATACGGATGCTCTTTTGCTTAGAGCATTTAATGCGATGTCGGTCAATCGGTGAATATTGAAGTGGGAAAGAAGTATTTTATATTACTAGAGATTGCCTGGTGATTGAATTTTGACCATACTTTATTTCATTGGCCAGTAGAAATTGAACCGTCATTGTATAGACTTACTTACCATGACAGGTCAACACATTATACTGGACGCGTGTAACTTGATATAGTCTTGTTCGCGTAATTTTTAAATTTGTAAGATATATTGTTTAAAAAATGTTGCTTGCTGCACTTCTTCTATATGTAAATATCGATCCACCCGTTCCGGAGATTAGCCGGAACAAATAGATGAATGGACATGGATTATTAAGGTTCAATTTTGCATAGTAAATATATTTATTTCATTGGTATAACTATTTACTAATTACAATAAACATGAAAGTGATTAATATAAATTTACGCAAAAGCAATTATCTACTTGCCAATCAATCCACGCTACGCTAATGCTCCAGACAAGTGAAGGCAGGAAAAAAAATAAGCGTGTAGAATAATAATAATAATTAATTCTAAAAAAGATAGCGTCCTTTTTTCCGTAACTTAGGTAACTTAACGTAGGTATTAAAATTATCTTTCCATTGATATATTCTGAAATATTGATTAGTACCTTATACTTACAAGGAGAAAAACAAAAAAAAAACGTAAAAAAAAAACCTTTTTTTGACGTTAGCGATTTTTTTAGGTTAGGTTCGCCTCTAAAATTCCCGAAAAAAATGCTATCTTCCTTGGAATAAATTGTTCTACACGGTCATTTTTATTTCCTGCCTTCAATTGTCTGAAAATTAACATTGTGGATCCGTAGATTGATTGGCCTATAATGAAAACCAAACTTGGATTGGCGTTAGATAAGCATGCCACATGCTCCTAAAAAAAAAGTATTTCTTTATCTATTACCTACTTCAAACTATACTTTCTATAGAGGGATGTGACTTATACCTAATGTAATGAGGAACATACAAGCTAATTATGTACTTGGATAGAAAAATAAGGCCATACCGAAGGCGAGTCATACTGTAACCACATTAGGGTAAATGAAAGTCAAATCAAATCAATATCTTTTTAGTAAACATGAAGGCGCTAGGTTCGGTACATTTTTGTTTCAAATACGAAAGCATGAGACGTCATGCACACCTTACTGTTGTCAAATCAATCACTTTAAATATTAATTCGACAATAATTAAATGAACGGAAAACGTTAAAAAAACTGGACGAGAATTTTCGAAGCAGACGGGTCACCTGATGGTAAATGACTACCGCCGCCTATGGGCACCGGCAACTCAAAAGTCACAAGTGCGTTGCTGGCCTTTAAGGGAGAAAGAGGGGAAGTGGGGGAGTCCTCTTCCCCACTTCCCCTCTCCCCGGGAAGAGCGGGAATAGGGAGAAAAGGGGGAAGAGCTGGAGACGAAAGGGTTAGGGCCTCCGGTAACCTCACTCACTAGGCGAAAAGCAATGCAAGCATTGCTTCACTACCGGTTTTCCGTGAGGCCGTGGTATCACTCCAGTCGAGTCGGCCCATACGTGCCGAATCATGGCTCTACCTAATTCTACTTGCACATATGTATAATAGCAGATGCGATGTAGCACACCTATATGAAGCAGACTGCGATAATATTAATTGTTCAGACACGAGTAAAGTTATTAACATACCAAACAGTATATCCTCGCCTCTACGTCATACGTAGCTATTACTAGTTACATATTAATTGAAGGTCAGGTTGTCGTACGTTGACAGATCATGTCGTAAAAGCTTAGCTGTCAATCTGTCAATATTTGTAAATGGAATGCAGTCTCTAGCCAAAACATTTGATTGATTCTTTTTTTTTAATAATAAACGAGATGCGCCTGCAATTCTCCCCCCTCCCCGAAACAACTACGATGACTAAAATAAATTTTGTCTGAAACCTTTTAATAACTAAAAGGTTTCTATCTCTCGGGAACAGTACTTTTTTTCCGGACGAAAAGTTGAAAATTGTCTAATGATCGGTTTAGTAGCTAAGGCGTGCAAGGGTAACAAACAAACAAACTGACATTCGTATTTATAATATTGGTTAGGATAGAATATATGTTACTTCTGAATAAAAATTTCCAATTCTGAAAGATTATTATATTTAATTGTTGTGCACTGTGAGTTACCTACTTCCATACAGTAAAGTCCATCCTAAAGTTGTCTGTAAGACATCGCATACTGCGATAAGACCGCCCATTGTACTGTTACTTTATATTATATTTCTAGATTGTATAATACTTTTTTTTGTGTGCAATAAAGAGTACCTATCTATCTATTTATTATAATGGTTTAGCAGTTTCAGAGGTTTTTAGTTACAATATAGGTATTCATACAAAAAAATCATGTTACTCTGGCAAGAGAAAATATCTCGAATGTTTATGAATACAATACATTTGGAAAGGATCGAATCGTTTTGCTAAATTTAACTAATCCTGGCCTATTGGTCTAGTGGTTAGTGACCCTGACTGGTGAATCAGAGTTCGTGGGTTCGATTCCCAGCCAGGACAAGAATTGTGTGATAAGCATGATCATTTGTCAGAACAAATGATCATGCTCATCACACAATTTTTCAACTGTGTCAACAGACACAGATGTCTGGGTGTAATTTATCTATAATAATATATATGTATGATTAATGGCAGTCTGGTTACCATAGTACAGGCTTTGCCTAGTTTGGAATCAGGCGGCCGTGTGTGAATGGGTGAAGTTATTATTAATAATATTATTATTCTTTATTCAACTTATAAATTATAGAGTCAGGTCAGTTAATTTCAGACATGTTACATAGATATATTAAAAACCTATGTATGTTAGTAAGTTTAATTATTTTTAATGATGATAATGATCAGGGGAGCGAGAATCGCTATTACATTCTTCCGCAAAGAAAAAAGTGTCAAAAAAGGACTTGATCCGGCATGCAGCCGAGTAGAAAGCGTACACTATACCAGATAAGCCAACCGCTCGCTAAAGTATTCAACAGTGATCTAACCCCATTTAACCTCTCTTCGCAAGGACAAACCTTCTACGATCTTTTACCTCTGTCACGATTTGTGATCTAATGTTCTTTTAGTCTTATAAAAAACTAGTTTGTAATCGATTTTAGCATAAACTGCGTCGATCAAGGATAAACAGAATCGTTGGCTTTGTATGAAGTACCAAAAGTACTCTGCAATGAAATAACTTTATGTGCAATAAACTTGTGTAATAAAAGATCAAATACATCAAGTATACAAATGATGATGTATTGTTTCATAACATAAGTTTATTCTCGAACAATACGTCATTATATGGTTCAATATTATAGCGATATTTACGATCTATTTATCGACTTTTCGTTAGTAGATGGTTTTTGGAAGTCACAGTGCCTCTGTGTACAAGTAAGACAATAATGACACCATAAAAACTGTTTGTATACGTGCTGAAACTTACAGAAATACTAGCAACTCGTCCCGGCTTCGCACAGGTAGCAGAGATATCTTCCACAATCATCAAAATATTTCAACCAATTTACACAAAACCTTAACAAATTATATACCTAAACCTTCCTCATGAATCACTCTATCTATTGGTGAAAACCGCATAAAAATCCGTTTAGTAGTTTTTCAGTTTATCGCGAACAGACAGACAGCCAGACTGGAACTTGGTATGAAGATAGCTGGAGACCTAGATTAACGCATAGGCTACTTTTTATCCCGATATTACCACGGGATCGGGACTTACGCGGGTGAAACCGTGGGGCGCTGCTAGTGATAAGATAAAGAAGGAAACTAATGGGTAGTTTTTATGAGGAAATGAAATAGAGAGAATAACGCACTTCAGTTGAGACGAATCAAAATGTCAAGTTTAAAAACTCGGTACATTATACCTATAAACATATAATATAACTAGCAGTGCCCCGCGGTTTCACCCGCGGAAATCCCGGGATAAAAAGTAGCCTATGCGTTAATCCAGGTCTCCAGCTATCTACATACCAAGTTTCATCGCAATCGGTTCAGTGGTTTTTGCGTGAAAGAGTAACAAACATCCATCCATCCAAACTTTCACATCACTACATCACTACATATTATAAAACAAAGTCCCTGTCTGTCTGTCTGTCTGTTCGCGATAAACGGAAAAACTACTGAACGGATTTTCATGCGGTTTTCACTAATAGACAGAGTGATTCATGAGGAAGGTTTAAGTGTATAGTTTGTACCTGTGCGAAGCCGAGGCGGGTTGCTAGTTTATGAAGACGTTCGTATCGGCAGAGCAGCCTGCGTATCCTGCTTCGGCGGCTGCCCTTCCACACACTTGCCAAAACTGCGGGCGAACGTTTTTTAGCCACCCACGGCGTTCCCTCTCAACTACAGACGCTGCTTAAAAACATCTGCTGAGATGTCAGAGGCCTTGATGATGATTTTGACTTGCAAGTAGAGAGAAATAAAATCAAAATATGTGTATTTTTGAGAAGATTTCTTTTATGTGAGTATTACTTTAGGTCTTAGACATTTTTGTGTCGTATTAATTTCTCCAGCGGTTTTGTTTATTTAAAAACCATTTTAAATTCATAGTTAAATGGGTAAACAAATTGTTTTAACTAGGAACTGAACGGGACCTTTTTTATAAATCAGGCCGAATACTATTTAATATATATTGTAAATGTATTAATATGTATGATATGGTTGTACCATTTAATAAATAAAATGAAATATAAGTCAGTTTACCATTTCAGATGTCGATTATGTCCAATTGACTGAACAGTTGGAATATTATTTGGAATAATAACGAACTACTTGTTAAAGTGTCTCAAATATGCAGGAGACCTGGCTGTTTGTTAAATAAATATCATTATGATCACTTAACAGGTGAATTGTGACTTCTGATGTAAATCGACTTGCTTATTAATAAAAATTAAATCACTTAGATTAAACAACTGTTTGGATACTTGAACTGGGTTGATAAAGTTTTTATATATGACTAGCAACCCATCCCGGCTTCGCATGGGTACAAATTATACACCTAAACCTTCCTCATAAATCATTCTGTCTATTAGTGAAAACCGCATGAAGATCCGTTCTGTAGTTTTTCGGTTTATCGCGAACAGACAGACAGACGCGGCGGGAGACTTTTTTTTATAATATGTAGTGATATTGATTGTCTGTGATCGAAATAGTTTACTTACAGTGATGTTTTACTATTCCTAAACTTGGAAGCACCGAAGTTGATTTTGTTGCAAAGTAATTACCACAGAACTAATTCTCAGTTCTGTGGTAATTACCATTATTTTGTCAAAATATATTGGCAAATGGGAAAGATTACCTTTCGAAAATCGAGGTTCCATTTTTGGTAAAATCTTACATACAATTGCTCAAAATCCTATAGAAATTACAGTAAATATATGATTTACTTATTTAACAAACTCAATAACAACCACAATCTCGGATGTTTAGAGAGTTGTCACGTCACAGAGCTGTAATGTGTTCGGGGTCACGTGATAACAAGTGAAAAATATTTTGTTTATTTATTATTTAAAAGTAAATCTTACACCTATGTAATAAATAAATGTTATGTGCGGTATAATATTTTGATTTTCAGAAATTTTATGCATGGGCTTTAAGTTCTCATTTTCTTCAACTGCTACATTTATTGAACTTTTAAATCTAGAAATATATACATATGTAGGTTTGTATAAAATGTATTTTCATGTATGTTTATGTATATAGACTATATGAATGTATTAAATGTTAGTCAACATATTTATTTCCTTGTATTATCTAATCTTACTAATATTATAAACGTGAAAGTTTGTGAGTATGTATGAATGGATGGATGGATGTTTGTTACTTTTTCACGCCAAAACTACTGAACCGATTGCGATGAAACTTGGTATATAGATAGCTGGAGACCTGGATTAACATATAGGCTACTTTTTATCCCGATATTCCCACGGGATCGGGACTTACGCCGGTGAAACCGCGGGGCACTGCTAGTTATATTATATGGTTATACACACTTTTATTCCTTTTATTTTATTCCTTTTTATTCCTCTCAACTGAAATGCGTTATTCTCCCTATTTTATTTCCTCATAAAAACTACCCATTAGTTTACTTTGTCTTACCACTAACAGTGCCCTACGGTTTCAACCGCGTAAGTCCCGATCCCGTGGTAATATCGGGATAAAAAGTAGCCTATGCGTTAATCTAGGTCTCCAGTTATCTACATACCAAGTTTCATCGCAATCGGTTCAGTGGTTTTTGCGTGAAAGAGTAACTAACATCTATCCATTCATCCAAACTTTCACATTTATAATACTAGCAGCGCCCCGTGGTTTCACCTGCGTAAGTTCCGATCCCGTGGGAGTATCGGAATAAAAAGTAGCCTATATGTTAATCCAGGTCTCCAGCTATCTACATGCAGTATCTACATACTAAGTTTCATCACAATCGGTTCAGTAGTTTCGGCTTGAAAGAGTAACAAACATCCATCCATCCATCCATCCAAACTTTCACATTTAAAATATTAGTGAGATTTCTGTCCATCCTAACTACTGGAACTACTGGAAGAAATTGCATTTAGCGATAAGTCCGCCTTTTGTACATATCAATTTTGTATACTCACTGTAATCTATATTGTAATGGTTTACAATAAAGTCTATTCTATTCTAACCTGCAATTATGAATCAATCGGTGTTTACATCCCTATTAACAATACAGCTAGTATTTTTAGACACCGGTAACATCTTGTACAGGCTCTGCCCACAGAATCAGACGGCCGTGTGTGAGATGTGTCAAGTTATTGTATATTTATTTATTTATCTTAATAGCAAGTGGCAACTGTGCTCTATCGATAACACATATAAAAATAACATTTCTTACTTATCAAAAGGATAGTACATTGTTTATATCGAGCCGTTCGAGTGAACATAATAACGTGTGCTTCGCTTTAATAATTTATTATAGAACGTTGGCTCCTCAAGTTTATTGAGATAACCCTTCGTGACGTACTTACTTCAGAGAGTTATATGAACGACAACTATTGATATAAATCTAAAGATGGTCGCATGGACGTACTGAGGGGCGGGCAGGGAAGAGCACCCCTGGCTTTTGCAAGATTACGTAGTACTAAAGTAGTTTTGAGTCAAATTTTTATTTTGCCTCAAAAAAAATATTAGCTTCCCGTGGGTTAAAAGCTGGGTACGCCCATTAATATAACTGTAGCAAAATCATTAATTTTTATACGACTGTTGATATTCCAAATTGCTGGTAGCGAGAAGCCTACTACTTGATGGTAGCGAGTTGCAAGTAAAGATTTACAAGTTGCAATAAAAATATGTTCCATAAAAGAGATCTTTTGATTACGTTAACTTAGCGCCTTGTTTTTTTATACCCCTACGATATTCCATTTTTGTCGTTTGAAGAAATTTTTGCATTTCGAAAAGAGGGTGAAAATACGACAAGACGATTTAAAAAGAATCATGTACTTAAATATTATTTTGCATAACTATTTGCATTGCATAATATGTACATAGTAACATATGTATTTACCGAAGATTCGCGTGACATAATGCTAAATATCCGGGTCTACAATTACGTAAGTTATCATTACATTTATTTAACACTAGCTGACGCGCGCAACGTCGTCCGCGTTTGTAGCGTGATGTTATATCTATAGCCTTTCTCGGTAAATGGGCTACCTAACACTAAAATAAACCATAATCGGACTCCCTACAAAGATAACATAGGATATTCCAATCTGTTTCCTTAACCTTTTTGAGTCATTGATTTTGGAGACCTACGATCGCTGTTTCTTGATATTACTTTATTTTAATTTTATGTTATGCTCAATAAGTGGACTGTAATGTTCTTTGAGTATCAATAAAAGTTCTTTAAACTTAATTCGAACCAGTAGTTCCTGAGATTTGCGCGTTCAACCAAACAAACAAACTCAACTATAAGTGTGGGAGAGCCATGCTTCGGCACGTATGGGCCGGCTCGACTCCGCTCGATACCACGGCCTTACAGAAAACCGGCAGTGAAGCAATGCTTGCATTGCATTTCGCCGCGTGACTGAGGTTACCGGAGGCCCTAACCCTTCCCTCTCCCTTATTCCCGTCCTTCCCCTCTCCCCCCTCCCCCTCTTCTGCTACTCCCACCTTAAAGGGCGGCTACGCACTTGTGACTCTCGAGTTACAAGTGCCCATGGGCGGCGGTAGTCATTTACCATCAGGTGACCCGTCTGCTCGTTTGCCACCTATACCATAAAAAAAACCTCTTAAGCTTTATATTATTAGTAAGTATAGATATGTCTACTATAAAGATTAGACCATTTTAATACTTTTACTTTTATAAATATTGTGGATAATAATTGCTATCAGTAGAAACAGAAAAAGATTCACCATAATCAAACCAAAAGCAATAAATTTTATAGATTGTGTCTTGTTGGCTTTCACTTGGTCGTGAGCGAAAACATGTTCGAAGTAAATCCTTGTGTCCGTACAGACAGTGTTTTTCAGTCATCTCGAGTTATCATAATCTCAATATTTTGCACTCTATACCGGATCCCGCATTTACTCACTTTACGCAATCCAAATATCGGAGTAATTTCCAATCATTTACTCAAATAGTATTATTATCCGCGTAGCATTTGGTAAAAAGTGTTGATTAAAAAGTGACGCAATAACTTACAAAACAAAGATCTGGATAGATGCAGAGTTTTTAAAGTTACACATTGATTTAAGTTTGTTTATACTACAGAGCATCCGAGAAGTCTTAATCGAATAAGGTTGTATTATTTGAAGTTCTTCTGAGTCATTAGTCAGTCATCAAATACAGCTTAGTCACAAGTTGAAAAAATAAGCAAGCGTGTCTTTAAGTAAATATTTTTATTTCAAATGAAATCTTGGAACATAAATATTAACACATAATTGTTGATTGAGGATACGGAGATATTTTTTTTTACTGCGGGGATGATGGTTTTGGTGCACACCTTGCCAACTTGGCTTTGAGTGCTTTTTTTTTTAAATAATGAATACTAGTAACATGGGTTACACATTACTAGTATTCTTGTTAACCCCTCCAGCTAAGCTAAATGCTTGTGTTAGGAGTGGGTTCACGTCGGTAGTGCACTGGGTGGGGTTCGGACCCGCAACTACTTGATCGCAAGTCCGACACCTTAGCCATTACGCTAGCGCCGCTTAATATAATGCCGCCGTTTTCATTCGTTAATATAAAAAACGCACGGAAACGTATGTATATTTGTAAACTAATGGACGAAAGAAAACATTTCTAAGTCTAGGTTTTTGTCCATAGGTTCATATAACAGTTAATTGTCCATTTGAAAAGTACTTGCGACACATGTAACATAGCGGTTCTTCCAAAAAAAATATTTACCTTTTGAAAAATTTAATAAATCTGTAGTTTTACACTGCTATTTCCCTTAGTTATTATAGGTAAGTACTGTAAATTCTTCAAATAGAAGTAGGTAACCCTACTCATCAGAATGACTAACAAAAAACTGACCACTGACATTGACTCATTGTAGGATACTAAGGTCTGTTTGTGTGTCATAAACTTTACAAGACAATGCGCTGTGTTTAATATTCCAACCTCAAACTGTTTTATACACAAATGTGTTATTTTGCACTAAACTTATAGTCTCGCGGCTTAAGTTACGTGCATTCCTGACATATTTAAATATATGGGTATATAAGTATATGTATATACAGTCACGCCTGTCTCTCCGAAAGGGTAAGCAGAGGCGTAATTAAACTTTCAGCACTTACGTACACACCCAACCACACACACACAAGCACAAGACGCTTACGTACCAACATACACACACAGGTGCGCGCACTGCACACGCGCACACACACACACGCACACACACAGGTTCAGTGGTATCGGAGTGAAAAAAAAAAACTTCAGAAAAGTAGCCTACGAGAGAATAAGAAATAAAAAGTAAAATCAACACAAATAATTTACTTATGTTAATTAATTTAATTTTAGATAGTTTATATAAAAGATATTAGTCAAATTAACACAGATGTGTTAAATAATTCACGTAAATTAATTAACCATCGAATTTTAATACGCAAATGCACAAAAAAAA
Source organism: Euplagia quadripunctaria (assembly GCA_963859945.1). Taxonomy (NCBI): domain Eukaryota; kingdom Metazoa; phylum Arthropoda; class Insecta; order Lepidoptera; family Erebidae; genus Euplagia; species Euplagia quadripunctaria. The sequence continues at coordinate 4,996,887 of OY982569.1, read as the reverse complement.
TGATACACGTGAATGATACATGTTACACCACGTTGACTATGACGCATTTTGTGAAGGCTTCGTAGTACGCAAGCGCAAAGACACGTGCTAGCATACGAAGATTATAGGAAACACTGTATGCTTGTATTCTATCTCATTCTCTCGCTGGCTAAATCCTATTTATGAATGTCTTTGTCTCTTTTAGTGTGACTTTTTCGTTTCATCTGCTGCTCTCCCCTGGCTCCCTCCCCCCCTCGGTACACCCATGGTTGGACAAGTTGAGGGTCGCATACTTGTAACTTGAACTGGCTATTGCCGGGAAGTCCGAGCCCTCTAACAAAATCAGTATGAAAACAAATAATAAAAATTAAATTAATATTAAAAATTAAAGGGGAGCTCTGTACAAGAAATGTGATATTTTTCATGACTGAACCTGTCGTTTGCGTTTCCGACTCGAACTTGGCTGGTTTTTAAATTATTGAAGTATATAGTAGTTTGTAATTAAATATTGACTTATACCCTTCCCCAATAGATGAATGTATTGTAAGAATCGGCTCAGCGGAGAGGAATTGGGATCGGGATGTTCTCGGAGGAGGTTGTGAAATTGAGAAAACCTGAGGAATTAGAATTATTATATTGGCGACTGAACTAGCTACATTAATAACTTTATAATGGCTTCATAGATATGGTACAGCAACTTGACAGTCGTCCACTCTGACTGCCCGCTGAACAGCTTCTCTCATTTGGTCTATCAATTATACATTTTAAAAGAATTCGAATCGAATTCAGTGTGGACTTCTCACACACCAGTACTAAAGTATATCACAGAGGTGTGATATACTATATTATGTATAGAGTGATATCACCATATTGGTCAAAACGAAAATGGTCTTCTTTATTTAGTCGTATAGGCATATGTAAGATAAATTCAAAGGTGATGTAAACAATGTCTTACTCTGTTTTCAGATGATTATATTAAATTAAATAGTGTTTATGTTTCAATAACAATACATTAAGAATCTGATGAAATACGTAAGGCTCTTAATGTATATAATACTAGCTGCGCCCCGCGGTTTCACCCGCGTAAGTCCCGTAATTGATAACATCATTTAACACAGACAATGAGGACAAAAAAATCATCCTCATTTTTATGAAATCTCTTAAAAGTAGGTATTAAAGGCGACCTTAACACTGCAATCAGGGCCAGCGAGAAATTAGATTACTAAGGATTATTTGGAGAAAGCCTTAAAAAAAAATTATTTCTTTGACAAACTACAAAAAGGGTGTAAGTTTTTGATGTGAAACATCTATAGCCGCACGTAAAACTGATTTTGATTGATCTGATTAGACGCATGCCGTGGCGACGCGTCGCCACGCTATATGATGGTATATATATACAGTCTATATGCAGTAGTGTGTACGGTGTGGCGACGCGTCGCTATGCGCAATCGACTGTGCGATTGTCTCTTTTGATTCGACTTTTACAAAATAATGTCGATGTTTCACATCTGCCAGGCGTCCCGTGACGGCTCACATTTTTGTTTCCATCCTTCTATAGTTTATTCTACCTTTACTATGATCGTACTCATTTACTTTCATAATAGTTATGTAGTTGAAGCTGTTGACTTGCAACTTACCAAATTCTTGTTCACGGGGTTTATATCCAGGGAAACGTGGGGGGCCAAAAACTACAGAAATACCGAGGAAATGATGTTAACGAGCCTTTAAGACTCGTTATCATACATGACACATCAAGCCAGAGATGCTACAACTTTTTCCTCTGTGCCGCTGAGATGAGACATTTACAGTCCTATTACCAAAGACTTTTCAATTATGATAATATCGGAATAAAAAGTAGGCCATGTGTTTCTCCAGGTGTCCAGCTATCTACATACTAAGTTTCATGGGAATCGGTTCAGCAGTTTTTGCGTGAAAGAGCAACAAACATCCATACATCCTCATAAACTTTCACGTTTATAATATTAGTAGGATAATAAGACTTTACAGGTTGCACCTACGTATTTATAGATTAGAGGAGTTCAATGTTTCAATGTTCGCTAAAACTTAATAAGGTTAGGCTGAAGGTTGAATAATTACAATGTATTTATTGAATTGGTAATCTTATATATAGAATGTGCCGTTATTGCATTGTCAAACCGCCATCATTATCATTTCAATATCAATCTTGAACAGATTGATTGATCAAATACTAAGCCCATTATTGTTTATTGTTCGAAATTCGACAGTAATTCTTCATTAAATTATTTATTGAAAACAATAACTCCGTCGAAGGCCGGGAAAAAACAGTTTCCAATTATATTCTTAAAAATAAATGTCTCGAAAGGGTTACAACAACTTAATTACGATGAAACTGAATATCTTTCGAAAACGGAAATATAAATATTTTATGGTACCAGCAAGAATTAACACCGGCACAAGATCCAACGCGCACACACACATATATACACGTATGTGTACGCACACACGTATGTGTATACATACACGTGGGGGAACTGCACGCACACACACAATGGCGTTCAATGGTTTCGGAATGAAACAAGCAGGCGTTGTTAGTTTCACGTTTTAATATTATGTCTAGGCATACCTATATTAAAACACAAAACAGTATTGTACATAATATGTCCGATGACATGTCACCGATGACGTGACAATAGGCCGATGCCTATTAAGCGTAACTGAAGTTTAAATAGTATTATTTATTCAAAGTTTGGAAAATTACTACACTTAGACATTCAGGTTGACACAGAAACGCATACTTTGTCATACATATTGCGGAGTGCACTCTGAGTAACTTTACACATAACCATTTCCAGCAACTCGTAAAGTCATACAACCTTTTTCTTTCACTTCGAGATTAAAATTACAACGACGACTTAAAAGAAGCCTTAGGTCTTCGCTGCGAGGGTGTATTATAAGAAATGGCGAAACTTTAATATCTATACTAATATAATAAATGTGGAAACTTTGTTTTTTTGTTTCTGGAACTGCAGGCGGAAATGAAAACATATTTTAGCATAGCCCAATTCTAGAGTTCAGCTAAGTAACATCAGAATAAACGAGGATGAAATTGCGGCAAAAGTATATGTACCGCCATTTGAACCAGAATATGAAAAAATCTATAACTCAGAGGACTTCCTCTTACATTTCGAAAAAACATAAGTGCATTTAAGGGGTTACCAGAACAATGAAATTGTCTTAACATACCTAAATATCATTATAATATGGCAAACTTTATTAACGACCATCATTAGCATTTAAAACGTCAATTTATTTATTCTGGCAACTCCGTATAATGTGCCTAATTACTGGCTGAAATAAATTCTCAGTCTGTTCTTGGAACTTACGTTCAATATATTATTGATGATGATAATAGGTTTCAAATTTCGTAAAATTCATGTACTTTGAAGCTGAAGGAACGATAACAAGATTATGTATATAGTGGTGATTAATTATTTAATAACATTTCTAATTAATACATGTTTTTTTATTGTAATGGAACAGGCGTTTATCTTCTAACTCACCTGAGGAAAGTGGTGATGAAGGCGATGATGGTACACGCCTATCCAATAGAAACCTATTCACTCTACTCTTGAACTTCCGAGAATTATAATTGTCTGGAAAAATAGACTCAGGCCGTTCATTCCAGACTTTGGCAAATCGAACCAGAAAGGAGCTGTTAAAGCATTTCGTTCGACTTTTTGGTGTTTCGTCAATAAAAGGGTGGAACCTCTGTCTGCGTCTAGTCGTCCGATAAAAGAATGGTGAAGATCCAATTAGTTCGAAGAGAGCTTTATTTATTTGTGTATACTTATGTGTGTAAACTTAAAACGAAATACCCTTAACGTTGAACTTTGATTTTCTTTGTTTGACCCTTGTGTCTGATCTCCATAAGTACATGGTAACAAGCAACAATGCCTAGGTTACAGTTTCTCTCAGTTAGAAGTAAAATGAAATGAAATTCATGGTATTGTTATTGGCGTATGAACTTTTACAGCGTGATACAATATCACTTGTTCAATAGTGCAGTTAACCGGCTAAAATAGGGTCCCCATTTCAGTAATAAATATGCAATTTAATAATGTTGTTAACTTTAAAATGCATTGATGTCACTTGACAGATGGCATGTCAATTGGAGGTAGGTAATTCTTGTTGTTCAGCTAGTCCAATCGTACTTTTGATGGATAATTAAATTTGGAAGATAGAGTATGAGAGTTAGAAGATAAACGCCTGTTCCATTACAATAAAAAAACATGTATTAATTAGAAATGTTATTAAATAATTTTGAAAATTTGGAATTCTTTCACACATTGAGACCCCTCCGTGCCTCGAAGAGCACAATAAGCCGTCGGTCCCAGTTGCCATTTTTTTTTTATATATTATAGGGGGCAAACGAGCAGACGGGTCACTTGATGGTAAGTGACTACCGTCGCCCATGGACACCTGCAACTCAAGAGTCACAAGTGTCACAGTCACAGGCGACAATTTGTTCCAGAGATTGGTTGTGCGAAGCAAAAAAATTCTGGAGAACCGCACAGTGGTGGACTGCCAATTATTTGGACAGGCCATACGAACATTTGTGGCATTCGTTACGGGTAGTTGGAGCCTTAAAAAATATCGCTTAGTACTTGTCAAGTCTTCTGGCAGTCGCTTCACGTAAAATATCGAGTTCGGCCGTTTCGTAGTTAAACTGAAAGCTGACCCCAACTTAGTTGGGAAAAGGCTTGGAGGATGAGGATGAGGATTATGGTCAAATTTCGACCACTGGGCGAACACTAGTTTCTATAAATCGTCAAAAGGGACATGACCTCTACCACATGTCGACATCTGTCTCATTATTAAATAATACCCACCTACCTACACGCACCATGCTGCATGGAATTGACTGACCACGTAGCACTTAAGGGTACTTTACATAACGAGTACTAACACCGACTTTTTCTTTCCCAGAATACGGCTGCTCCTTGTGTCTACTCAACTGAGCTGAGAGTCAATTAACTTACATGCCTGACCGATGCAAGCAGATCTATTAAGATGACGGATGGAGTAAGCCAGGATTTCAAGCTTTTGCTATCTCACGACGACCGTTACTACCGCCGCCCACAAACACCTGCAACTCAAGAGTCACAAGTGAGAGAGGAAGGGGGTTAGGGCCTCCGGTAACCTCACTCACTCGGCGAAATACAATGAAATCATTGCTTCACGACGGTTTTCTGTGACGCCGTGGTATCACTCTGATCGAACCGACCCGTACGTGCCGAAGCATGGCTCTCTCACGTGTTCCCAACTTCTACATATTGTTAACGGTGTAAAGTCTTTTATTTCTCTCTCGTATGAAAACTCCTCTTTAAGAAACAGAATTCTATGCTTAATAGTTTCCATGAACTGAAATCAACTTCACAGGCTTAAAGTCATTAGCGTGCGATAGCGTGCGATTTGACTAATGCGGTCTAAGGGAGCTCAGTCACTCACTCACTATGAGTTTGGAGAATTCGTCGCGCGATCTTAGTATAATGAGGGAATATTAAAAGATTGAAATATTTTTCTTTTCCATTAAGTTCCGCGTACAGAGCCAACCCTCGTCACATCAATCTGAATCCAAATTTTATTTACCTTCCCTTAAGATCTGTCCCGATTACTGCATAATTTACTTACTTTTTTGGTAAGAATGCAAAGTCAGGACCTTTTGGCCAAAGTTGCTGACAGTTCCTTAACTTTCGAAGTCAACTCTTTAACCCTATACCCGGAGTATCGTCTGAAAAGGGTAAACAGTTTTTGTATAACTTTTAATTTACTTTTAGACCGTAATAGAAAACAAAGAGGCGGAAGTATTTGAAGTAATGGTTTGGCGCAATGGTTTAAGTGGTCACCTCACCACAATAACCAGAGTTTTGTGGGTTCAAATCCCACACGGGACAAAAATTTGTGTGATCCACAAATAGTTGTCCCGAGTCTGGGTTTTCTTTGTGTCCATTGTTTGAATGTTTCTGAAGCCCCCGCGACACAGGAATATTCCTAATGCGGGAGTTGTCTCTATAAACTAAAAAAAAAGTAATGAAGGAATACGTCATCTTTAAGGTGAAAAGTTGAAAGAGAATAAATGTTTTTAATCCCACTAATATTATTAATGGGAAAGTTTGGATTGATGGATGGATGGATGGATGTTTGTTACTCTTTCACGCAAAAACCAGTGAACCAATTGCGATCAAACTTGGTATGTAGATAGCTGGAGACCTGGATTAACATATAGGCTACTTTTTATCTCGATATTCCCACGGGATTGGGACTTACGCGGGTAAAACCATGGGGTGCTGCTAGTTGATTCATAAACGTACACTACTTGATCTATTCCACTCCGCACACTTAGCTACAAGTCTAAAACATGTAAGTAAGTAATGCATGTAAATCAATCAAAATTCTTCTTCTTCCTTCAGTTGGATATTTTTATAATTCCATCGATAAATATGCATATGTACGTAATTACGTATGTATTTACACTACCTTCACTGTTATTTTTATTGAACCAGTACAAGAACATTTTGAAGCCATTCAAGATACACAGAAACTGTCTTTGTTCACTGTGTGGTAATAACTGTTAATAATAAAAAAAACATTAAGTAAAAGAAATTATAATCTTCCATTTGTAAAAAATTACAAATTTATTATTTTTAAGAGAACAAAACTACAATAGGCGTGGGTTTTTATAGTAAAATCTTGAAAAGAAAACATTAAAACACCATGGCGAAGCGTTATAATAAATAACAATTAATACGTTAGTCCATTACGGACTGAAGCCCTCTTCATTAATGGTTTAACTATCTACTGGACAGCGGACTTGATCAGCTCTGTGCCAAGACACCTGCCTTTGTAGAAGGCCTTTGTGGTTCACCAAACGTTTGTGAATGGCACGATCGTAGTACTATGATTGTCTTACGTCTCCCGTGTAAGACAAATGTTGAGTTCGATTGCAGATTCGCTCCACTGTACCACACAAGGTCACTCTCAGACCCGGTTCGTTATAGTGTCTTCTGTTGCGACCAGCGGATATGGTCCATCGACGCTCGACGCTCGTTGTTTGGTTCGCAAAACATTTGATCGTCCCTGAGTAGTATTCATTGAATTTTATTTTTGTACTAATTTGTTCAATTTTACTTATTATTACTTGTTGCTCGTTCTAAGACAGTGTCTAATATGTAGGATATTGTTTCTACTTTTGTAATAAGCACAAATTTTATATGTTGGTTAACGGCCAATATCAATAATATTTTCAATCCAAAATCTTTGATTAAAGACAAACATTCCTTATAAAATCATCTTTTGATTTGAATCTCGAATGCCATCTAAACACTTAACAAACACAAGTAGCAATGCATTTCAAGCGTCAGAATTAACGGCCGATATTCATATTTTAAATCCAAAATCTTTAGATGTATGTATCATATTCGTTATTGATGTCATGTTTTAATTTGAATTCCAAACGTTATCAAAACATATGACATATCCATACAAGTTTTAATGCATTTCAAACTCGGAATACTTTTTTTTTCGTTTGAAGCAGGAGTCCGACATCTTGATAGACACGGACAATACAATTATCTTTCTTCCTAACCGGGTGGAATTAAGAAAATGAAAACGAACAGCACTTACTACTCTTCTACTTAAGAGAGCATTAGTGGCTATTTCCATCATTAAGGATAAAGTCGAACATAAATAAATCAAGGTCGTATGTCCTTTCATATACTTCAGGTTTGCCTACATTATATTTTATGAGTTAGATACTTCCGTATGTGTAGTTTCCTTATTTTTAAAGTGATTACGGAATATATGAACTTGTATATCAAATTAAATCTATAATGTATATGTATTTTGTAACGTAGACGCTAAGTCTGGTGAATAAACACTAGGGCATCTTGGAGTTTTGAAAATTAAAAATGGAATAGTGTCGTTCTCCGCAGTTTCACCTGCGTTTATGGTGACTGCTCCTCTCCTAAGGGTCGTAGCGTGATGTTACATAACCTATTACCTTCCTCAATAAATATTCTACCTAATACAAACATAATTATTCATATAATTATACAGAGTGTTTTTGAAAAAGGAACACTTACTTAAACCATTGAAAAGGCATGGCTCTAGCGTTCAGTTACAATAAGGATTTTTTTTTTAAAACTATTCGTTTACAAGTTATGACCGTTTGAATTTCCAGGTATTTTTGACTACGTTTTTTATTAAAATAGGTGGAATATGTAAAGTTAAAGATTTTAAATAGTACATTTTTTTATTTTAGAATTTTGCACACCGTTACTAAGAAAATTCATAAAAACTAACTTCGAAAAATTTAGTTAAAAGTTAGTTTTTATGGATTTTCTCAGTCACTATGTGAATAGTTCCAAAATAAAAAATATGTACATTTTTAAAATCTTTAACTGTACACGTTCCACCTGCTTTTATGAGAAACGGAGATAAAAATGCCTCGAAATTCAAACGGCCATAACTTGTAAACGCATAGTTTTTTTTTTCAAAATTCTTATTGTAACTGCAAGCTAGAGTCATGCCCTTTCAGTAATTTCAATAAGTGTTCCTTTTTCAAAGACATCCTGTATAAAATATAGATATTAATATATATTTTATACAGGATGTATTTGAAAAAGGAATAAAAAAGTATCCTTGAGCTATGAGTTCAATATCAACTTTAGGCAAGGTGTATTTGTAGTCAAAGTCGCTATTTTTTAATGTTTATAGATTAAAAAATTAAGATCCTTATCTTGAAGTAATCGACCCGACAGACGTATCTCAGTCAAAACCTACTCATGAACGAGTAAAGGGAATTAGTGTCTTTATCATGAAAAAGCGACTTTGACGACAAATACACCTTGCCTAAAGTTGATATTGAACTCATAGCTCAAGGATACCTTTTTATTACGACCAAGGTTTGCAGAATTGAGTAATATTAAATAATCCTACTAATATTATAAATGTGAAAGTTTGTGAGTATGGATGGATGGATGTTTGTTACTCTTCCACGCAAAAACTACTGAACCGATTGCGATGAAACTTGGTATGTAGAAAGCTGGAGACCTGGATTAACATATAGGCTATTTTTTACCCCGATATTCCCACGGGATCGGGACTTACGCGGGTGAAAGCGCGGGGCGAAGCTAGTATTTTGATAAGGCGACCTTCTCACTCAAACACATCTACGCGGAAGCCCGTCTCGGCATTGTTCCAGAGATTACGGTGGCAGATGTTTTACGACATAACAGCTGTACGGTTTTATCTTTTGGCGAATGTTTATGAAGAGATTCAATAATTGAAGTTTCACAAAATTATTTACAGCTCATTTCGTCATAGTAATTGCTCTTTTATACCAAAGAGATGGCAAACAAATATAGCTTCCGAATTATAGGGAGGAGGTAGCTTATGAAAGTGTGCAACTCGCGAATTACCAACCCTGGCATAATATTATATAACAGCGTTGGCAGCTAGAGAATGCATTTTGGAAGGAAATAATCCTGTTAAAACCACTTGTTGTATACACAATAACTAAATGCATTTATGAATAGGTATATTACTGTAATATACTGTTTTTGTTATGTACCTATATTTTTAATGTATATTTACTTAATATAATATAATAATAAATTCTTTATTTGGAACTGATACAGGTTACAATTATTTCGTGTGTTTGATAATGACCGCATTAGTGAAACACTGTGGCGCGGTCCGGATGTGGCGTATATATATATATATATATATGTATAATAATAGTTTTATATAACTAATTGAAGCTAAATGTGTAGAGTAGAAACCTGAGGATTTGAAAGTGATTTTTGTGTGTGTGAGGGAGTGTATGTGTGTATGCGTGTTTTTTTGTGTATATATGTGTGTGTGTGTGTGTGTGTGTGTGTGGGTGGGTGTGGGTGTGGGTGTGTGTGTGTGTGTGTGTAACAGATGTGATTAAGTCTTCTGTTTCTTCATAGGTTAGACCAAGCCATTCAGTAACTCGTGATTTGCATTCTAGCATAGTGTTGGGATAAATGTTCAAGATTTTATTTACTTTGTTATACAGCGAGGGGGCAAAAAAGTGAAAGTGTCGTTTAGCAAATTGCGATTTACACATTTTTATTATGCAAACTCTATCTTTTCTGCGTTTATTGGTATTACTAACAAAAGGGAGCTCTGCGTGCTTACGAAGTATCACTGTTAATAGGAAGAGTTTCCTAACTGTTAAAACTTTTAATTCATGATACAGCTGAGATGTAGCGAACAAAATAGACTTTAAAGACATAATTTTTAAAACTCCCCTACCATTTACTGATTTCTCGGTGGTGGCTATAGCAATCTGAATTGTATAAACTGCATTTTTTTTTATTGTATAGGGCAAACGAGCAGACGGGTCACCTGATGGTAAATGACTACCGCCGCCCATGGGCACCTGTAACTCAAGAGTCACAAGTGCGTTGCCGCCCTTTAAGATACGAGTAGGGGGAGAGGGGGGAATAGTGGGAAGAGGGAAGAGGGGGATTAGAGGGGAGGAGAGGGGAAGGACGGGAGTAGGGGAGACGGAAGGGTTAGAGCCTCCGGTAACCTCATTCACGCGGCGAAAAGCAATGCAAGCATTGCTTCACTGCCGGTTTTCTGCGAGGCCGTGGTATCACTCCGGTCGAGCCGGCCCATACGTGCCGAAGTATGGCTCTCCCATTAACTTAAAGATAGAGGTGCTAAAATGTTCGGATTTTCTTTAACATACTCGTACTATTTTATAGGAAACCGGCAAAACTATTCGAATATTCGAATCAAAATTGATCCCCATTAATGTCAGTATTTCGTATCAAAGTTCTCAAAGCTGTAGCTACTTCTACCTCTGCTGTGACTGGTTTGTTGTTAATATTCAAGCATTATTGTGTTTATGCAGTTTTCCAGTATTGCTATTAATAATGTTCCAAGTGGTCTTAACTTTATCATCGCAACTTTTAATCTTTGAACTCAGAAATCGAAACTTAGAATTTACAAAGTTTCCTAAACAGTTTAGAGTATTCTTTGACTTTGATATATGTGGAATTGTTCACAATTATTGTAATTTCTTTGACATTCTCATAGTAACAGGAGTGCGCAAAGACTTATTGTCAAGCACGGCTTGCAGTTTGAAAATCTTTTCTTAGCGAATTTTTTTTACGGTTTGGTGTCGCCTTTGCTTGTGTTTATTACTTTGTTTACGTCTGGAACGAGTGACCCAATTGACTGTTACTGATTGGAAAAGAGTAGACATAAGAAGTAATTATTAGAACCGGGATGTGTAAGTATTCGTTATTTTTAGATAAAAATCTTACTAATATTATTAAGGTGAAACTTTGTGAGGATTTTCCCGATTTTCTTTCATGCAAAAATGGCTGAACAGATCCGGATGAAATTTGGCAGGGAGATAGACGATAACAGCTAGTCGAATGTAAGGGAACTTTATTATATACCAATTAAAAATTACTGATAAGAAAACATCAAATGGATATGTAGGTACATAAAGATGACCGTTCGTATTCCTAACAGCAATTTTTACCTTAAGCAGCATTTAGATAGACAAAAAATTACAATAAACAGCGGAAATCGTTTTCATTACAGTTTCGGTGTTTTTTTTTTTAAATTTAATTACAATGTTAACATTTTCTTTTCTAAACTAATTAGTGTAACAAAAACCAGAAAGATTTGTTCGTACACTAACATTCGTCGTTGTACTCAATCGACAATAGTACATAATAATACACTCCACAAAAAAAAAACAAGTTAGAAAACACAAATAAGTGGGTAGGTATGTTTATGGCCAAACTTCGTGTGCGGTGACAATAGATTTTACGCTTATATTACAGACAGTGACGGTGGAAGGACGGACAGTGTGCCTATTAGATTGACTACCTTCTTTTTTTTTATTTATTATGATTGCGGTGGCTGGCAAATAAATAAGGCTGTTATAAATAGATAATTATACATACGAATACACACTCTCAAGGACAAATTACGAGTAAGTATGAAAACTGCTTTAAGAACCTATTCGTCTTAAGTCTCTTACAGTGTTTGAAATTTCAAACCTATTGCCTTAATCTCAAAAGCTTCGAATTTAACGAATAGTCTTTTTTTTTTTATGCTTTAGGGGGCAAACGAGCAGACGGGTCACCTGATGGTAAATGACTACCGCCGCCCATGGGCACCTGCAACTCGAGAGTCACAAGTGCATTGCCGCCCTTTAAGGTGGGAGTAGGAGAAGAGGGGGAGGGGGGGAAGAGGGGGGAGAGGGGAAGGACGGGAATAAGGGAGAGGGAAGGGTTAGGGCCTCCGGTAACCTCACTCACGCGGCGAAATGCAATGCAATCATTGCTTCACGGCCGGTTTTCTGTGAGGCCGTGGTAACGAGCGGAGTCGAGCCGGCCCATACGTGCCGAAGCTTGGCTCTCCCACATATACCGAAGTCTATTTCGAATGGTTCTGTTTCTGAATAAACTTTTTCTCCTTAATGGGCGAAATACAATTATAAGTTTCACAGACTTCTTAAAGTGTATGTATTTAACTGTGATACGTAATACTAGAAAACAATTCGATATTGGTTTGAGAGTACGACTTTTAGATTGAGTTCGAATTGAAATCGAGTTCAAATCAGAAACCAACATTATTTTTTTTTTTAGAAAGACATTTCCCGCATTAGGAATTACTCCTGGACTTTTACAAACATACAAACAACGGACACAAAGAACACCCAGACTCTGGTGGGAATCGAACCCACGACCTATGGCATGGCAGTCAGAGTCACTAACCACTAGGCCAACAGGCACATTACATCAGTGCAATAGTAACTGAACATTAGTTTACGTTAATTGTAATATTTTATAGGGTAAATGGATGTAATACTTCCAAACCAGGCTTCGATACTTTCCACTGCTGCAAATTATTTACGTAAACTACGATATGTCTGAAGTAATTTGTATAACTCGATTTACGCATCACATTCAAGAAAATGTCAAGAACGAATTCGCTTCAACATTTCAGTCTCGCTTATCCACTTGTTCATTTCACACGAAAAAATAACGTCGACATTTACAAATGTACGACTATTGCACTAAAATGATACGTTGCGCAAGTAGTTTTAGCATCTAGAACGTAATTTTAAGATTGTAATGTCACCGAAATGAAAGATAAACAGTGTTTATATTAAGCCTGTTACACACATGCGGTGTAACTAATAATTTCTTTTTTTTTCTTTGCCTTTATTTGCAATCAGTGGAGCGGAGTGGCTTCCTATTTGAAGCATCTACTCATCTGCTGCCCAGAGCTACTGCCGGTCTTCTAGCTCTAGGATATGGTGACGTTTTAGTCGTCTCACATACTGTTCCATGGTGAGCTGGCGAGCGAGTTATATAACATACATAATTTCAATTCGATATCATTCAATTCAACTAATTTGGTTAACTAATTGTGTGTTAAAACTTGGTTGGTGATAGAACAGAAATTAATAAAATAATTTAGTTAATAAAAAAGAAAAACTAAAATAAATTCTGAAATTGTTTTCTAAAGCATTGGTAACGTAATACTACGTAGATATAGATTTACATGAGTATGTAATAGATATATTATATGCAATAGATTTGAAGCTTGAGAAACTTCAGATGGGCATCTGAAAGTCGTGTACAGAAAAAAATATATAATTCTTTACTCGGATAGTTTCTCAGTATCTGAAAAAGAAAAACAAACATTATTGCCAGTACGTGTACGATGATATATCAAATTTATGAAATCGCCAGGTGGGAAAATTCTACTTCCTGAAGATAATCTATAAATACATCTCATCATTAGGTACCTACATCTCATGTGTGCATGTCTTAATATACATATGACATTATATTTAATTATTTGAATTGAATACAGAACATCAATCAATCAGGATTATGAGACTAGAGGTCTAGTCTCATAAACCTGATTGATTGATGTTCTGTATTCAATTCGGGAATCAATTTTATGAGATAGAGGTCTATTTTATAAAACTGATTCCCGAATTCACTTCGCCAACCGCTACCGTTAGGAGGCTCATTCCTACATATAATTTTTTTTTAACACAAGAATTTATATATTTTAGAATAATCATAACTAGTGCTATACAAATTCATTCGAATTTAACCCGTACCTCAGAGAGTCTAAAGAATGTTTATACCTACTTATTACTGTACAATATAAGAAAAAACACTCCACAATGAGTATCAGGGTATAAATACAATTTAAAAACATAACTAGTAATATTTAAGACTTTTCTTTTTTTATGATATACGGCTCAAACGAGCATACGGGTCACCTGATGATAAATGACTACCGCCGCCCATTGGCACCTGCAACTTAAGAGTCACAAATGCGTTATGCGTTGCCTTTAAGAGGAGAGGAAGGGAGGAGAATAGGAGAAAGGGGGAGAGGGAAGGGTCAGGGGAAAAGCAATGGAATCCTTGCTTTACTGCCGGTTTCCTGGTTCTCCCACAGTGAATCTATACTATAGACTATAGTAGAACATAATTACCGTGGCATAACATGACAGTTACGGTATAAGCTATTAACAATTAAATTAACTATCAAATCGAATAACTTTTGCGAGAAGAATGAAATCAGCATAATTATTTTGTGGTTGTGAGTTGCCATAATAATAGAACTCACTGGCGGATTTACCACTTGGCTGAAGCCCAGGGCGGCAGATTTTACGGGCGGCAAATTTGGGGCCTACATTATTTTTTATGTCTTGTCCTGGGGTATCGAACTAGACAGACCGACCGGTAGGGGCGGTAAAATTTTAATAGCCTACTGGCGGCAAATGTGTAATTCCACCGCCGATAGAATTATAGGTAAATTGTACTCATCTTTACTTAGCGTATATACGGTACAACGGGCGTTTATCGAAGTAGTTCGACTTACATGCGTATGCGCATACTTACCATTCGCCTGGCTCGAAACTAGTCAGATTGCCTGAAAAACGTGTAGTCACTTACACACACCGACTCACATGAATTGGAATTTTGGAACTGAATTGGAATTCCAAAACGAGTATTCACATGTTTTATAACTTAGCTTCATAACAATTAGTCATATTCTTCATATATTTTACTTTTTATAACGCATTAATGATTTCGCATTTTTTGGGAAAACCGATTAGTTTTGAGCTCGGCAAGGTAATTCCTTTTTTTACACAAAGAAATCACAATTTTATACAGTCGGTCCGGTCCCAGACCTTAGGAGACAGTGCCTTTTTCTGAGTTAATAGCTAAATTTTGAAGTGAAAACTTCGTTAGGCACGTTTGTACACTTTTGCTATGGGGAAAAGCACTGAACTCGTGACCGTCACGCTAATAATACATATATAGATCAACTAGAGGGCGCCAATCTAAACCTTGAGTTCTGTCAGCTCCTTATTAATTTATTAATCTTTAAAAATATAATTAGTTCAATAAAGTACTTATTGTGTGCGCAATTCATATGGTAAAATAAACGAAAACATAATTATAATTAAGGTGAACATTTATAACGCCTTTAGTGCTCAATAGCGAAAACCTTTATTCAAAATTTCGTCCGAACGTACGTCAGTTTGATGGATGTCACTAGTAGATGGCATCACTTTCTTCAAAAATGAACACTTCTGATCGGCCACTCACAATTACTTATTAACAATTTTTGAAGTGAAAACTACTTTAGCTGTTGTTGGGCACTTTTGGTGTGGGCAAACGGCACTGAACTCGTGTGACCGTCACGCTCAGATGACAGATATGTCAGTTATGTTTTCACTTCTGACGTACAGTCCTACGACTAATAGATTTTAATATTTAATACAGTCACTAAACCAGAAAAAATTAAACTTAAAATAGGATACTTCTCGAAAGCAGGATTTTGCTTCTGCTAGAGGCGGGCGGGTATTTCCCCACCTTTTCAACACTGCTCCTGCTTACCCTGGCTAATGATATGATGTTGGAGACATCGTTTGGTTTTACTAAGTTAGACCCCGCGGCGACGTAATTACTTCGTTGTGTCCTCGTCTTTATAGTAGGTACCCGGACGTTTAACAATATAAACAATGTAACATCGACTATAACAGCCAGTTTTTTTAATGTGTAGCAATATTTTTCCAACACATCCTGTCATTTGTTACATTAAAGTTTGTTAAAAAATTAAATGAGATGAATTATTGAGAAAGTCAAAGATAAAAAACAGGTTTATTTAATTATGTCATTGATGTCATAAGTAAAGTAAAATAAATTTATAAAATTAGATAGTAGAAAAGCAAAAACTGGCGTCGCATTCTTCAGTCTGTCTACCTGGCCACACAAAACAGTTTTATTTTGATTTTTTTCAGTTTTAAATTAATTAATTTTCGAACAGCAAGCAGTATTTATTATAACTAGAAATCGCGTGGTGATCGAATTTCGACCATGGTTTTACCAATGGCCAGTATAACTTGACCTGTCATTTTATAGACTTACTTACCATGACAGGTAATCCCATATACTGGACGCGTGTAACTTCATTAAGCCGTTTTCACGTAATTTTTAAAGTTGTAAGACATATTATTTAAAAAGTTTAGCTTTCTGCACTTCTTCTATATATATATAAACTGTAAATATTCCAAAATTCACGTTACTATGTTCGCGAAATTTTCTTAAAAAAGAGTACAAAGAATTCTCTTCACGTATTAATATAATCATTTGAAAATATACAACTCATAGTTTGATGACGTGGAGAAACATTATATCATAAACATTACATAAGTGGTAGTTCACTACTTGCCATATTTTGCAAGTTTAGCAATATCACAGTTAATTTAATGTTTCTTCCGCGAACCGGTGAGTAGGTTCGAAAGACCTCCTTGAGCGATGGGTTTGTAGTGATAACACTAATGTTGTGAGCGTCTATAAAGGCACGACGTGTCTGGCTAGATCACCGGCACCTGACCCTCAAGACAACGAGATACGGTCAAAGGTCAAAAATATGATAAGGAACTGGATTCCTCGCGATTTAGAGAAGATCATCTTTTTCTTGCCTATTTGGCCCGGGTCGTAATTTATTTAAATGTTCTTCTTCCATTCTCCTCTATCATTTGGCAGATCATTGCTTACTCCCTTCCAGCCATATTCTCTTTCACGCAGTCAATCCATCTTTTCTTTGGTCGACCTCTATTCAACTTTTTTTTTCCTCCCTCCGCATCACATGTTAGAGTGTGGTAGTGTAGAAATCTGCAAAACGTATACAGTTATTTATACAGACACGCAATATGCATTAGAGGCCTCTGATGTAGCGAACAAAGGCTATTTTTCATTGGGTAAGCGGTTGGCCACCTTAGTGTTCCGGATGTCTTAATAAAAGCTGTTCCCGGATCCTTCCTATTTAAGGCGCAGTACGGCACAACGTGTGGTTTTAGTCGGTTCGCTTCCGATACACTGCCCCACCGAAAACCCCGGTGGGGGGACGGCCCGACGGGGTTTCCACACGTCCAAAAAAAAAGGGTTTCAACGTTGTTAAGTTCCCAATAAATTAGTATAATCCCTTGAGATTAGTAGTGTTTATTATATTCTCAGGTAACGGCTTACCATCGAATGCATTGCAATTGATTCAGTGCAAACGTTATCTAACTCAAAGTCATTACGTCTTCCACTATTAAGTCTATATTTTTGGTTTGATATTTTACTCCTAAAAGATACAAAGAATGATGATCGCAAAATTCAAATATTTTCATCATAAGTCTCATAAATCATATTTCCCATACGAGATAAGCATCTGAAACCAGCCAAGTCAAATTACTTGCCGTGACTTGCAACTCTATACGTAACGCGATAGTAAACCTGTTGAGACGTAATTAAACCTTTGACCGACTTTATGTAATGACAGAAGAGTAAATACACTGTGTACTTTTGTACATAGTCACATTAAAAACAAAATATACGAAGGCTGGTTTACTAGTAAAAAATAATAACAAAAATTGTACTTTTGTTCTTTACCTAACAATTTTCAGATAAAATTCAATGTAGAACATTTAATTTCGACCTTCAATTTGAAGAGAAAATGTATATGACAATGGAAAACTTACTTAAATCTCTAATAGGGCATGACTGTAGCATGCAGTTACAAATATAATTTTTGTAAAAAACCATTCGTTTACAAGTTATGACCGTTTCAATGTCCAGGTATTTTTATCTCCGTTTGTCATAAAATCAAGTGGAAAGTGCAAAGTTAGATTTTAAATAGTACAAATTTTTTTATTTTAGATTTTTTCATTCCGTTACTAAGAAAAACAATGAAAACTAACTTCGAAAACGTCTTAAGTTCATTTTTATATATTTTCTCAATAACGTAATGAACAATCTGACCTGTGATCTGTATTTTTTATAATAATGTGATAGTTATTAACTTACAAAGTCTACATTAATTTTCTTTTAATGACGCATAATGCTGATGTGATATAATTGTTTAGTTAGCCGCTACACACAGTTATTGCCTTAGGGCGGAAGTTGTCTTTCCCTATTACAGAAACAAAACAAACAATGTCCAGTTAAGAAAATTCAAACTAATTCCGTTATCACCATAAGAATACTTACTTAAATATAAATAAGATAAGCCGAGAAAATGACATGTTACAGTAATTATTACGTTATCATCTGCTAAGAATATTTAAGTATTTTCACACTTTTTGTGTAAAGTTTGCTTTGTCGTTAGCTATTTTTCTGTAAAGTTTGTATAGAGAACGATAAGACTGACCACTATACCCAAAGGAATTAGTTGAATTCCGTTAGGTTTTGCAAATTCTGGTACTTTACAATCACAAATTAACCGAATGGAGTTAGAGTATTCGCCTGATGCTTACGATGATCACAGATATAATGGTTTGTATATTCATATACGCTCCATTTTTTTATTAATTAGCGTTATTGCTAGCACCTGCAGCATTCTGGACCAGGAAAATGTCCTCCTTGGTTTGGTAAGATTAGGGCTGCCACCCGTCCGGGATTCCCCGGTTTAGAGGAGGTCCGGGGAGCGTCCGGACGGGGTTTTCAAAAATTGTGCGGGTAAATCCCAGATACTCAGCCCGGGGAAAATTATAGGTGTCCGGGAAAAAATCTCGATTTCACCCATGTGCCCGGGATTTTTGAAGTTTTTGTCTGGCGTCGGCAATTTAAATGATGGCAGGCCTAGGTAAGATCGACACATCGCGACCAAAATGTATAACTTTATCAACTATAATTGTAATTTCTATGACCACGTTCGAAATTCGAGGCACGACTCTCGCGCTACAGGCACGGTCACCATGTAAGAAACAGATAAATTAAACACAATACTGATGAAATAGTACTGTCCGTTTATTTAGATGTGAGCAAATAAGGAGTCCATACACACAATTCTTGTAACTTCTACATACGTTACGTTCTACTACACTACAATTTAACCCACGGTGCAAAAGGTGTTGTACGTTTGAATGTGTGTGTCTGTGTATTCGTGTGCCTGTCTGTGTGCAATTTTGATTTGTTTTTCTTTTGTTTGAAAGGTGTCTTTATCGAGTGTTCTTAGCTATAATTCTAGAAAATCTGTTCACCCATTCGAAGACCATCAGGTCTCTTCTAAGTTTTGAGTCGGAGTCTTTAAATTTTTTTATTTATGCTGGTAATATAGTCAGAGCTTTACAATTTATAATAACGTATAGCTAGATGTATGGATGAAATAGTGTTCTATCCATTTATGACCATATAATATTTACCTATGTTAACGGATTTTTCAGCATAAGTGATAATAATAATTTAATTTAATTTAATCTTACATAGTACATTTAATCGTACATTTAATTTGTTCTTACATAGTGGTAGTCCAGAGATCGCAATTTGATCGTATATTAGTAAATTATTGATATTTATTAAAGACTAGCAGCGCCACGCGGTTTCACCCGCGTAAGTCCCGATCCCGAGGAAATATCGGGATAAAAAGTAGCCTATGCGTTAATCCAGGTCCAGCTATCTACATACCAAGTTTCATCGCAATCGGTTTAGTGGTTTTTGCGTGAAAGAGTAACAAACATCCATCCATCCATCTATCCATCCATCCACCCAAACTTTCACATTTATAATATTAGTGGGATATACGATTTTAGTCACGTGTGTATTTCAGAGATGCCCGACTAAATCCTGACCCGACGGGGGCTTTTTATTAAACGGTAAAGCAACCATCAGTTTTTGAAACATTTTTCATTGATGCTACTCGGGTCCGGTCCGGTCGTAGCGTGATGTTATATAGCCCATAGCCTTCCTCGATAAATGGGCTATCCAACACTAAAAGAATTTTCAAATTCGGATCAGTAGTACCGGAGACACCGAACATCCAAACTCACAAGCTTTACCTCTTTATAATATTAGTAAGTATATTATAGATTAAACTTTTTAATATTGTCACCCGCTATAGTGTAAGAATCGATTCTTTTTGCTCAATAAAACTAAGCTTGTGTATTTTTCCAACTTGTAATTTACTTTATCTACAAACTTCTGAATTTATCGAATTTATTTATGAATTTATCTAAGTTGTGTTATAACCATTTTTACTGCTGCAAAATTCTTGCAAAACGTTTGCCATACCTTTTTGGAGTCATTCACTTAAGAAGATACCATACATGATCGCACTATTTGCCAATTATTTTAAGTTGATATATTTTGTAATGTTCATTAGGTGGACTTTAATTTTCTTGTGAGTTTAATACAGATCTTTAAACCAAAGTTACGGAAGAATGCAATGGCGATTCTCACTCCCCCGATCATAGGCAAGCAGCGCACACCAGGGTGGTTTTTAGTCGGTAAGAATCCAACAGAAAGTGAAGGGGTTCACACACCCCACCAAAGGGTTAGGAACATCCATGAGGATCTTCAAAATAGCTTTAGTTATAGTAATAGGTAGTTTATACTTTTATTTAATATAAACTGGTGCCTGCAACTGCGTAGAATATCTGTCATACAAAATATCGTCCCCTATTTTACCACCTTCAAGTTTAATTTTCGCGACAAAATGTAGCCTGTTACCTTCTTCAAGGTTCCTTCTCTCTTTAGCTAAAATTCATTTAAAATGGTTGAGCGGTTTACGCGTGAAAACTTAACAGACACCCAGAGTTACTGTATAGGAGTATCTATAAGTTATGTACTTCAACAATACTTTTAAACCAATAGCAACGTTTACTAGAATTGAATAAAGTTTAATATTGAACCCACGCCAAATCGCTATTACGAGTTAAATATACCGACAGGTTTCAAACGCAATTTAATGTGTGCCTAATCCCGAAGGGCGAGAATTTTCTTAATTCTTTTTTATTTTATTTTTTTCAAACGAAGATTACTAGTAACGTGGGTCACACATTACTAGTAATCTCGTTAACCCCTCCAGCCAAGCTTAATGCTTGCATTAGGGTGGGTTCACGACGGTAGTGCACTGGGTGGGGTTCGAACCTGCAACCACTTGATCGCAAGTCCGACGCCTTCGTCATTACCCTACCGCCGCTTAAGAATGCTTTTTACAGTGAATGCACATCAAAAACAGACGCGCGCGTGTTTACTTTCAGTGAGCTAGGCTTTGTGTTATACATAAAACTAAATACTCAGCAACACCCCAATGTCTAAAAATAAGCCTAAAAAAAAAATTAAAAAGTTTAAAACATCCTAGTCGCAACGATTTCATACAACATTTTTAACCTCAAGAGCATGGCCGCCTCGTCCTTGCACTAGCCTCATACCAAGAGCAATGTCAGACAGGAATAGACACCATACCGCCATTCAAAAACCGTTGAAATTGTGCCAAGCATTCGCCGGAGACAGCCGGATAAAAATAAAATATACGAACAATGTCATCCAACTCGAGCAGTAGAAAAAACTGCTCAATTCTCTTATGTAAAGCTTCGCAGTGTTTTGAGTGGCCGGTGGAGTGACGACACAATAATTTCCAAGCAGCGCAAGTTAAGCAACGTGCCAATCGAGGTCACGACAATAGATGGGTGACAATTTCTTGTAATCTTTGGTAACATATTTGCCTTGTAATTGACTGATGGGATGTCTTATCACTTTGATTATTAGCATACATATGTAGATTAATTTATAAGTTGGTGCTTCTATTATCGCAGGAATCTAAACAGCATAAATTTGATGATCAAGGCGAACGTAAATGATTTTCTGTGCTTTCAACAACTTTTAAATGACAGTTTACATCTTAAGACGCTCATTACACGGTAGGTTTTATTGACAGTTTTGCCACAATGAAAACGGTGATTGACGAATAACCTATCGTCTAATACAGTGATTGACGGTTGCATGATGAGATTTTGATATGGATATTATTTCATGAATCACCAACGAACATCCGTCAATCATGACTTTTGGTAAAGATTGACGATTGCATGAGCGTATAATGGACTAAAAGTAGTTCATACAATTTGAAAAAAACTATATGTTGTTGGATGCTGAATGGTAGAATATTTCTGTCTAGGTCTTCCAAAATCAAGACTATGTTCAGCATCTTTAAATTTGCTCATTCGGCTCTATGCTATAAACGTTTCGTCATTCGCATAACCTAGTAAGTTAATTGTCAAGTGAAAACAGTTATTCTTTATTAAATGGCAAAACGGTACCTACGTTTTAAAGAGCTTATACGAAATAACAACTTAGACGTAATACTTTGCTGTCGTCAAATCATTTATTTAAGAGGGTACTTTTATCTTTGAAAACAAACTGGAAAATAATAAGGAATTAAAGTTTTCTACGTCTTATACACGGTGTATTTGAAAAAAGAACACTTACTTAAATCACTAAAAGAGCACATGATTTTAGCGTATAGTTATTTTTTTTAAACTATCACACACACACTACAAGTTATGACCGTTTCAATTTCCAGGTTTTTTTTTTTGCCTCCGTTTTTCATAAAAGTAGGTGGAATGTGTAAAGTTAAAGATTTTTAAATGGTACAATTTTTTTTTAAATTAGATTTTTCCATTCCGTTACTAAGAAAATTCCATAAAAACTAACTTTGAAATATTTTTAAGTTAGTTTTTATGGTTTTTCTCAATAACTGAGTGAATAGTTCCAAAACGAAAAAAATACATACGATTTAAAAGCTTTAACGTTACACGTTCCAACTGCTTTTATGACAAACCGAGATAAAATATCTGGGAATTGAAACGGTCATAACTTGTAGACAGTGTTTTTTTTTTCAATTTTTTTATTGTAACTGCATACTAGAGCCATACCCTTTCAGTGTTTTAAGTAAGTGTTGCTTTTTCAACATACAACCTGTATAAAGCTTACTGTCATTAGGACATTTAAATAATTTATTTTAAACATACCTAGTTGTAAACAAAAGTGTGGTCATGCTGCCTTAAATCATTCTTGACGCCTACTTATACTGGCAAAGACATTTGAATTTTGTCAGTTATGAACACATTATCATTTTACTATTTTTGTACCCCTTTTTAAGAAAATTTCGCGAGGGTAGTAACGTGAATTTTGTAATATTTACAGTTGATATATAGAAGAAGTGAAGAAACATGAAGTTTTTAAACAACATGTCTTACAACTTTAAAAATTACGTGAAAAGGGCTTAATAAAATTACACGCGTCCAGTATATGCGTTGACCTGTCATGGTAAGTAAGTCTATACAATGACAGCTTAAGTTATACTGGCCAATGAAAAAACCATGGTCGAAATTCGACCACCACGCGATCTCTAGTCTAGAATAATACGTGAGGAGAATTTTTGTACGCATTTTTACGTACAGACAGATATGTGAAATTTGAAGTACTTAATGTTGAAATGTAGAAGAAGTGCAGAAAGCTAAAAAATTTAAACAATATGTGCTATAAAGTGAAAAAAAAAATGTAAAAACGTCCAGTATATATTTTGACCTGTCACGGCTGGTACTATTATGTATTCTGTGGTCACGGTCACGGTCCATACAATGTTAGTTTAAGTAATACTGGCCACTGAAATAAAACAAGACATTCAAAACGGTCGAAATTTGACCGCCAGGCGATCTTTAGTATTTATAAATTAGTTAATTGACGTCAAACAACTAGAATTCATGAGTTGTCTATCTTAAAAAATAACCAAAAATACACTTAATAATAATACAATAATAATAATTGTAATTACATTTGTGCACTCTAGTAAGAACGTGACGCACAACAAAAAGTTTGGCTTTAATAATCTACGAACATAATTACTAATTATATTAAAGTAATTATGTTCGTAGATAATGTTTCCATCATTATATTCCATCATTATAAACAATCATTATACACAAAACTTTTTATAGACAAGTTAATAACAAAACAAAGAAGTTTTTGAAGTGAAAACTTTAGGCAAGTTAGGCACTTTTAGTACGGGGAAAAAGCACTGAACTCGCGTGACTGTCACGCTCAGAGACATATATACAGATATGTGTTTTTACTTCTGACGTGCAGTCCTACGACTGACAGTTTTTTTTTTATGTGTGTGTATGTATATATATATGTGTGATGTGTGTATGTGTTTTCACTTCTGATATATATATGTGTGATGTGTGTATGTGTTTTCACTTCTGACGTGCAGTCCTACGACTGAGTTCTTTTTGTAGCCAGTGTCACTAGGATGTTGTAGGGGATCTAACGATACCTATCCCATATATCCAAATCTGATCAGGCATTTAGAAAGTTATATTTTAATAACGAAACTCACGTGTATCTCACACACATACATGAATCCTGAAAACATTACAATCCTTTTTTGGACAGCCGTGTAAAAATGTATGAATTTAGAGGTTTAGGGCTGTTTCCGCATTTAGACTCAGAAACGGTCTATTATGCGTTCAGATATGGCTCGATTAGCCAGCCTAGCTCCTTCCAGTAGCACAGAAGGCTTCTAGGAGCAACCTCGCATCCGCGAGGATATTTGCCCGTTGTGTAGTCACTCCCTCGCACTCCAGGATTGGCAACTGTTTCCTTTGCGTTGAGTCATCCTCTGCATAGAGGGCTGTCTGTCGCATTAATTGGAAATAGATGGCGATTTAGGGCTGTCTCGTAATGGTTCCTGATATCGAGTCGGTTAAGACTGAGCAGTCTGCAAGTGATGAGACCACCGCCAGCACCTGTTTAGAAAATAAATATTATTAATAATAAAGCTATGAAGTCTACAGAACGCTTCAAGACGGGATGGACCAATCTCTGTATTATCGACAGAAAAATGTGTTTCTTTGTTCTTTGTTTGTTACTAAACAAGCTCAGGGTCACAGAACTGACAGATGGTGGTTTCAAGGGGCCTAATTCAAAAGAACGCCATTCAAATGAAAAGAAATTCGGTCATAAACAATGTTTTATTACGTAAAATATGCAAGTTATTTTCAGCCAAGCGTCTACTGTAGGTTGAAGATGGTCTTCAAAAGGTTATAAACTTGTTTAACTCTTTTATAAATAGTCAAACATACCGCGGAGGCGTACCTAGGTTTTGGCCCAGGGGAGGGCAAATTTTTTTGTCAAACTACCTAAGCAAACAAAAGCTAGGGGGCTGCTGCCCTCCCCTGCCCCTCACTGACAACAATGAGCAATGCACTTAGCTCGTTAACTCTCGTTGTTTGGAATCCATTCTAAAACAAATATAGTGAGCAATAATTGGAATTAGTAAAAGTTACATTTCAAGAGTTAAAGATAAACGGAAGGTGGGACAGCCTCTTGCCAGATGAACTGACGATTTGAGGACCTTCCACAAATCGTCAGTCCATCTGGCAGGAGGCCGTCCTACCTTGGCTGGGACAGATTGGATGCGGAAGGCGGCGGATCGGGTGTTATGGCGCATCTTATGAGAGGCCTCTGTCCAGCAGTGGACTGCAATAGGCAATCAGCCTTAATCGAAAAGAAAAATTTCAAAAGATAAAGTTTATTAGATAAATTACCGATTTTTCTAACTAAACCTACAAAACTCAATCTCAGCATACCATTACTGTACAAAATAAATAAAAACTAATTTTGATTGTAAAAAATCAAGTTTGTATTTGCAAACCTAATAGGTTTGTAAGAATACGAAATACTTAAATAAATAATCATATTTCTGCTCTGACATCTATTTACTCCACTTATTACCATCAAAATTGAAAACTACTATTTTGGTAGAAAAAAATACGAAACCTAACTGTCATCTGCAATGAAATGAAACGAAATGGTTTATTTGCCAAAAAGTGTTGGTACAGTAAAGGTCTATAAATTACTGACAGATCCAAAAACACTTGTCATTGTAGTGACATGCAAATATTGAATATTAAATTTAAAATTTACATATTGCTTGGTACAACATACAATAATAATAGTAACATAGACTGAACGAGAAAAAAAAATGTAAATTATATTATTGGATGTCAATTTAACAACATATAATGTTAAAAAGTGATAAAAACCGGCCACTTGTATTAAAAAATTCTGATAGAGTATAGAAGTTATTTTCGAGAAGCCAAGATTTAAGCTCTCTCACAAACTTATTAGTTGGTAAATCTTTAATTTTGTCTGGTATAGCATTATATATCCGCCCACACATTACATAGGAACTCTTGTTATATAAACTTGTCTTAGGAATAACAGGTAAAACAATTCTCCCAGGTCTCCTGGTATTCCTAGGAAACATGTCATGAGCTTTTTTGAATAACTCAGAATTCTCTTTAACAAATTTACCACATTCAAAAATGGACATACACGGCAAAGGTAAAATCTTGAGCTTTCACAATGGGACGTAACCCAGGAATAGTGCGAAAACATTTTTTCTGCGCGAAAACTCTTTGAATGTCAGTTCAGTTACCCCAAAGAATAAGGCCAATCTCAAAACAGATGCAACATGGCCATAATACGCTGTTAGTACAGTTTTTCTTATTTTTATAATTCTTATTTTTAAATCTTAAAATTATATAATGAACTGTTTTCTCTCTATCTCGTAATTAATGTTGTATTTTGTGAAATACACTGTGGTGTATGATCATATTTCTTTACTGAAATTACTTGCAGATAGTTGCGAGATTATTTAAGAACACATTTAAAAAAAGAAAGGAATTAGCTCTGTTATTTATCATTACGTAATGTCTGCTGTCTATGGCTGTCTAGAATCGAATCGAATGCAATGGTGATACGCTGATATCGGTAAATAAATCGATTGGTATCGACTGGTCATTCGTATCATTATATTAGTTTCAGATACTAGGTACTTGTATATTGCTGAACCCTTGTTCTGGAAGAAGACTTGCATGTCCAAAGACTTTCACAACGAGCAATGATTTGTAATTTTGCTAGAAAATGCCTTTTTTAACCCCCAACGCAAAAAGAGAGGTAAAATAAGTTTTACATGTCTGTGTCATCGTGGCTCGCAAACGGATGAACCGATTTGAGTGCGGTTTTTTTATTTGAAAGGTGACTAGATCGAGAGTGTTCTTAAATATAATTCAAGCAAAATCTGTTCAGCCGTTCGAAGATCATTAGCTCTTTTTTAATTGTTGAAGGGATTTTCGAGTTGGGGGTACCTATTTTAAATTTATCATTATTATATAACGAATTTCCCAAACATTCAACATATAACATGTAGCGTGGAAAACCAGATGGTAAGTGATTACCGAAGCCTAAAATCAGTCGCAACACCAGTCGTGCCACCCGCTGTAGTAAATCCTATAACCCCTTGGAACTCTGGCTGCCAACTGACATCATTCATACCGTCGTCTCAGAGAACTATCGATCGATGGCAATAAGAAAAAACTCTCTCTCGTTGTGATAAGACACACTGTTTTTTACATTTACCATGGGAGTTGCCAGTTATTGAAATTTCTTCTTATTGTAAGCCATCTGTTCTAATTTATTATTCTGTGGTCGTGCTGGTTACGTGTGAAAATCATGTTTTTTTTTCTAACTCTGTAAGGAGTATAATACTCCTTACAGAGTTAGAAAAAAAAAATTAAATTATCCCACTAATATTATAAATGTGAAAGTTTGTGGATGTATGGATGTATGTTTGTTACTCTTTCACACAAAAACCCCTGAACTGATTGCGATGAAACTTGGTATGTATATAGCTGGAGATCTGGATTAACGCATCGGCTACTTTTTATCACGATATGCCCACGGGATCGGGACTTACGCGGGTGAAACCGCGGGGCGCTGCTAGTTTAGTGTAAGGCTACGTAACATCCATGATTCCAATATATAACTGTAAAAGCTATTAACTAGTATTGAAAGTAAACCTTTGGATTCAATATTGCCATATAAAAAATAAAAATAACTTTGTAACATCTACTTTGTCGTAATAAAACTTTCAGCACAGTTGATAACATTAATTACTACGTTTAAACTATCTGATGATTAGTAAATATCCAGTTCGTTTAAATCAACGCCTCCTACGCATCCTGAGTTACCATGTTATAACGTTACACCTACTACCACGGATCATGAAAACAAATGTCACTATATTTTACTATTTATTTATTTTTCCTGAAGTTTTGTTAAACAATCTTAAAGAAAACATAATAAATTATTGTAAAAGAGATTTTTTTTATTATACCCATAAGATACAGAGACGGAGTTAGAGAGCTTGGAATGTTACAGAGCTCGGAGTTCCCGGCTGTTGCCGGACCAATTGGAGTTAGAGGTATGCAACATGGAACTGCTCGAGCTATTGCTTACACTTCCCAATTCCATGCAATATTCCTTTCCTTCAATTGCCTTCCCTTCTTACCTGCCTTTCACTTCCGAAAAACTCTTAATTTTCTATCGTTTCTTATTCGCGAATATTCGCATCATTTCGGACATTCGCATTCACGAATATTCGCATCATTTTGGAAATTCGCATTCGCGAATATTTGCATAATTTTGGACAATCGCATTCGTACTCGTAGGGTTTATATTTTTTTTCGTTTACTTATATTTGAATATGAAAATGATAAAGGGACAGTCGGTCAACTTGTAGGCAAACTTGAAATATTTGTTTTTCTTCTTGTTTGTTTAATAAAATTAAAATACTTACAAAATAACTAAACTTTAAAAATAAAATACGCTTATATAAAATAAACCTTAAATTATAATATTATATTTTATGAGAAAAAAAAATTGAGTCTAATAATAGTTGGTTAGTATGTAGCAGATTAAAACAACTACATATTTTAAAATTAAGTTTATTTGACAAAAAATAGAATGGAATAGAAATAAACTTTATTGTACACCAATAAAAAACAACAATTTTTCTACGATATATATTATTTTGAGAATAGAGTATTACACCCTTTTACTAAAATAAAAACACTGGTTTTCCTAATTTTGCATACGTTTATTCAATACATATATTTATTATTATTTTTATTTAATCAAAACTTTAACAGGATATGGACATTCAGATTCACTAGAATCCATAATAGTTTTCATAGTGTTCTTAATGATACAGATTTGTCTGAAAGACTGACACTAGAGCCAAAGTTTTCGTTACTCTAATCATACCATTCATAATCATATCGTTCATATCATTCAAATCCAAAGTGTTCTAAAATGTCTAACATTTTAGAACGCTTTTATATTTGAACAAAAAACAAGCTTTAGTCGTCATTCCCAATTAAATCCAAAATATTTTTATGATGTGATCTTTTTGTTTGTAAAATTTTATTTTGCTACTCGGATCAATAAAGGCAGACGGGAAATGTGAAACCGTTCAATTGTAACTGATGGTTACTCACATCAGAAAAGCCGCGTTACAAACTTTTTCTGCACATATAAGTAAATAAGCGTAAATATTCGTTCGAAAACTGCTCTTGTGCAAGTGTAAGCTATAAGTTCTGATATCAATAAAATATTAAAAACTTGGCGAATTGGTTTTGGTAAAATATTTGACAGTAGACATCCAATGCGACCATTTCAAAAATTGGTAAAAAAACTT
Organism: Euplagia quadripunctaria; assembly: GCA_963859945.1. Lineage (NCBI taxonomy): Eukaryota > Metazoa > Arthropoda > Insecta > Lepidoptera > Erebidae > Euplagia > Euplagia quadripunctaria. The sequence goes on along the minus strand of OY982569.1, from coordinate 4,966,959 downwards.
GTGCTTTCAAATTTCGAATTTCGTTTTTTTTTAAGAAATTAAACAAGTGTCTAATTTGTTTTGTTGCTTTTATACATTCGCTAAAAAAATTGTGCTTTTTTTTTCCATTTCGAATTTAGGACTCTAAATACAGAATTAGCACACACAAATCAGAGACATTGGAGACGTGTATGTGTCCCCGTGTAATATATTTTTATAGTTTACATTATAGATCTAAATCTTCGTTTCTCACGAAACCTTATGATAGTTCTAGACACTGTTTTCTCTGTTGGCAAATGTAGAATAGACAACATTTATCGCAGAAAATCACACTTAGGCTACAATTTCTCGTTTTATATGTACATATATATGTCACTTCAGTCAATATTCTGATTTTAACCTTCAACTTCTGCAGTTGACTGTATATGTTTACGTATGTATCACCGGTTCATGAATTAGCAACGCTTTTAGTACATACGTCACACTCGATGTTTACATCACACGACGGCAAATTATTCAAGCGTGTGCTAATTCTGTATTTTGAGCATGGTATCCCGAAAATTTATAACGGGATCTGTTGTTCTATGATGCGGACCCGTTTATAAATATCTACCGAGTGACGTCAATACATTATTATGAAGGGTAGTGGGCACGAAGGGAGGACCGTCACATATAGAGGTTTTTAAAAAATTAAGTGGAAAAAAAATAATCTCTACATAGTATAAAACACATTAACTTCCCACCGTCTGTTCCTCTGTACGCTTATATCTTTTAAACTACTTTAATGCGGTTTTCACCAATAGACGAAGTGATTCATGAGGAAAGTTTAGGTGTATGATTTTATTAAGGTTTTGTGTAAAATAGTTAAAATATTACAATGATTGTTGAAAATGTCGGTAAAAAATCAACATATGCTCTGCTACCTGTGCGAAACCGGGGCGGGGTGCTAGAAATTCAATAATAATTTATATGAACAATAACAAAACAAAAAATGTACCTTCACATGATTATTAGTCTACTGCATTGTTACAGTGTAGCCACGGGCAAAAGGGTACACGTGTACAAACTTAACAGGAAAACTCTTAAACCATATTGAGTACTCTGTAATTCCTTTTTCTTTTGCCATTGCTCCTTCGGATATTAAAAGTATTTTATGTGTGTGAATCAGTAATATAAAATGTACAGTTATATGGATTAAAAGACCTGCTTCTGTAAGATGAATAAATATTCACGTAACCTGCCTTCGTTTAATTAATTCCTCCTCGCTAAAAAATATCGAATCCGATTTAAAGATACCTACAGCAGGCACTGCCATTTTAAAGACAATCGATATCTTGGACGCTTTTATAAAAATGTCTTTTGTCCTTGCCCTTTACCTTTCATGTACATAATGTATGTATCCATGACTGTAGATACGAAATAAACTACCATGAGTTGAGGAAGTCTAGTATAGAAAATCAAGTGCGTCCATTATCCCAGGGATTTTCTTTCTAATTTAAACAGGAGGTCTAGCAATAGATACACCCGTTATAACTTCCACGTGTCCCAGTCACACCACTCTATTCACCGATAAGTAGAACTGTTTTGGGTGCCAGCACACCCGATGCAAGAGTATCTAGACGTTATCAATAGCTTTAGTGACAAAATTGACCTACATTTCGACTCCCTTTCCACACAACTGTCAAAACTTAATAGCAGTATATCAGAAACTTAGTAATACTTTGTTAACTTATTCTTAACTTATTATAGTAAAACAAATTTAGTATTTCCTTTATTGACATAATATAATATAAACAAGCGGTGTTTAGTTTTAAGTAATTGCTACACTGTATTCTTATTATTGCATATAATATTATTTTGTAAGTGTTTCTATGTGTAAGTAATTGTTGGTGAACCTTAAGTAAATAAATAAAAATAAATTATTTCGTGAAAAACAAGATCCTCTAAAAAATGTGTATACATAAGACTGACGTCGTAAGATGCTATTTGTTGTTTATCATCTGCATTCCAACATAATAATTACTTTTACGTCACTACAAAAACATTCCTGCTTTTTCCCATACGTCTCGCTGAAATGACGTCATATTTTTTTTTCCTCGACGAGTACAAAGTAACGTGTCGGGAAAGGAAATGTCTGCCGACCTAATTGAATTTGTCGTGTCACAAATCATAATACCTACAGCTGGCTCTAATATATGACATATCCAGCGAGTGCCTACATTCATACATATTAAAATGAAAAACTACAACACGTAATTAGAGCTATACCATTATAAATGCGAATAGTAGTTTTTTTCTTTGTTTGTTTTTTCGCTTTCACACCTAAACGAGTCCACCGATCATCATTAAATTTGGCATAAACGTTATCTTTCAGTGGTGTACTGTTATGTTGAAAAGGACACTTTCATCTAAAAAAATAAACGCGCGGCCAAAAGCTATTTAGTGTCTAAAATTACTGCTCATATTTACCTCTAGAATTATACATTAGTCTAAAATACTACTGAGTAACAGACAGAGTACATTTACCATTCAATGCGGTTATTTGTAAGACAAGACAAATACTAAATCCAATTACCAATCTTCAATCTCATTATGGTTGCCAAAAATATCTTTCTACAGTTTTGGCACAAGGAACCTCCTTTTAGTCTTGTTGCTTACGTTACGTTGTTTTATTAAGGAGTACATAACGGTATGGCAATGTTTTATTATTTCAATTCAATTCCATAATTTACAGCGTTCTAGAAAATACATTAGATATTAATATGTAGGTAACAGGTATGGAAATATTTTTATCATTATTTCTACATATTTTCAATTTCTTAACTTCGCTGTAAGGCAATTTGTATAAATCCTTTAAACCATAGAATCTGCCTGCCTGAATTTGAAGGACATTGACTGAGTTTGATCCAAATTGTTTATAATTTTCTTTAAAAAAAATTTTCTAAAGCTATTTTTTTTTTAACTTTTTTTTTTTGTTATTTTACCGTTTGCTGTCACACGTTCATCAAACCATAATAGACATGTGGAGCTGGAACAGTTGTTGTATCCTTCTAACACAAAGGGAGGACCAGGCGAGGGTATCATGCCTGGCGGCCCAACGGTTGATGTTGGGAAGTTGTATAAATTTATGTGTCGTAATTTGATCGCTTTTAATGATTTTACTATCCATTATCTCCCAGACTATGCATCCAAATAACATGCTACAGGAGGCAAGATAATTTTTCCAATGTATTCTTGAAATACCAGCACGATCATTTGTTCTGCATCTGTCAATCGTAGGACTGCACGTCAGAAGTGAAAACACACACGCACATCTATATATATATATATATGTCATCTGAGCGTGACGGTCACGCGAGTTCAGTGGCTTTCCGCCTAACAAAAGTGCCCAACGTGCCTAAAGAAGTTTTTACTTCAAATACATTCATATAACACCTATTACCTAGGATTACTTAGAACATAGAAATAGTTTTAATTTATTTAATTATTCAAATTAAATGCTCAAGGTTTAAATTCACAAAATAAGCTACATTTACTTAAGATAGTAACTGCTATATAATTATTTAATATTCTTATTTTTTATTTATAATTATTTAATAAATCAATAATTATTACGTACTTTTGAATTGCACCAGGCATAGGCTGACCTGACGCCTGTGACCACGGCCAGTGCAACCTGGTCGAAACGTCAGGCAATTCAAAGGTATTTAAAGCGGTCCCTAGACGATCATGCGGCATGACATGCGTTACCTGCTGTCATGCATGCATGACCGTTTAATAGTATTGATTGATGCGAATGACATGCAAACTACGTGCATGACATGCAAACTACGTGCATGACATGCAAACTACGTGCTAGCAGTTATTGGCAATTGCTTTTATATTTATATTTTTAAATTTATTTATTTATAAATCTGTCTTGGACAAAGACATTTCCATACCAACGCACAAGACCTCTTCACCGTACTATCTATATCGACTGAATAAAATGATTATACCAAGCGAATTATCATGTTGCACAATAAACTCTCAATAGGTATACGGGAATTAACGCGATCACGTAATAGGTATTACATACCTTTTAATTGCGTTTCGACCACTTTGCACTGGCCGCGGTCACAGACTGACTCGTTAATTCCCGTTCGTATGCATAATTATATATCATAGAACGCGCATGTTAAAGTTAGTATAATGTTGAGAACTATGTCGTGGAAGTACAATAGCACAATTTCCACTAATGCCGTCCACTGATACGTACATTTCTGTGTGGCAGGGATCTAAATAGATAAGTTAGTAGACCTTACCTTTGCAGACACCTGTAAATGTCAGAAAGAAGATTTAAAACGTTTTTTAATTCTCTTTTTTTTTTATTAGAATAAGTGTCATTTCCACATTGCCAACCCCGCGCCCACTTAACCCTCTTTCACCCTCACATGTCATAACAACGTCTGTATCTAAACGCGTTATTATTATAGTAATTTATAAATATAGAGTAATGTACATACTTATGTTGTTCGGATAAGTAGTAAAAATAATAAGTAGGAGAGATACGCAGACTATAAGTTTTATTCAGTAACCGAGTACTGAGTATTACTCGGTTTTATGTTTACCGAACCGAATGCTCGGTCGATATTAATCGATCGGTTTGATATTAAAAGTACTGTCTGATGTGTGGGGATAGACTATTACCAGATAGGGCAGTGTTTAGTTTTCCTGCAACATGACTTGCCATTGTTAAAGTACCAATATTTGAGTCAGAATTTGAGTTAATTTTAGTTTGTTTCCTTAATTGTACGAACCTGATCCGTACTAATAAAGGCTAAATATGTTGTTTTTATTAACAAGATTTTTCTGACAGTGTTTATCCATAATAATATTTAACGGAGAGGCTGTGGATTAAATGAGTATATGGGAAACTGAACTAGCTATATTCACAAGTAAGCTATACAAAGTGCAGCAACTTGACAGCCGTTCACTCTGACTGCCCGACGCCGACGAACCTCTTCTGTTTCTAGCTTCTATCAATTTTACACTTTAAGACATTTATTTTACTATCGATTAAAAATGTTATATTGCCAGCCAGCTTCTACAAATACTCAAAAGAGGTTTGGGTATTACATTGTATGTATTTAGAAATATATAAGAATGTTTATCAGCAATCTGGTTACCATAGTACAGGTACAGTAATCTGCCTGCCTAGTTTGGGCTGTGTGTGGGACGTGTCAGGTAATTATTATTATCGTGAAGAGATTGAGTGATAGATTTTAAGTTCTTTTCAAGTACCTCGGCAGACAAACCGTGTTATTGCACCAGTAACGAGTAACAAAATGGTCTAGTATGCCGAGCACCGACTAGTAACTAGTGCTCGGCGCATCACTAATAAGTAAAATCGTTGGAGCCGTTTCCTAGATTCGGATTATATATACATATATATACAAGAATTGCTCGTTTAAAGGTATTAGATTAGATAGATATTTTACATGGATCTCGAATTTGGAAGATACCAATGGTTAGGCCATTGGTATCTTCCAAGTTCGAGTTCTTACCCCTCCCCCCCCCCCCTCCCCCCTCTTGGCTTTTCTTAAGTTCATAATTATGTACTCGTATGTTAGTACTAGGTAGTACAGGAGAGAAACGACCACGGCTTAACTCTTAAGGGGCTATTCATTAATTACGTGAAAGTCCTAAAGGGACTTTAAACATCTTTACATGATCTTATTATCTATTCTTACGTAATATTTTACAAGTCAGAATATCCGACTTCCATTGAAAAATAATTGATATTGCAGAGCAGAGGGTTAAAGTAAGTTAAAAATATATTTATTTACAATTTTTTAAAGACAAAGGTTTGTTATTTCACTTATAATATTATAATCTAAATAATTATCTTTTAAAAATAAAAATATTTACACATATTTCATTCAAATCCGTTGAGCGGTTTTAACGTAAAAGAGCAATAGACATCCATCTATCCTCACAGACTTTTGCATTTATAATATTATTAGTATGATGTAGTAAGATTATGAGAATTAGTATAAGTAACACTTTTCTAATTAAATTTAATTATGGGAGCCCATGAAATCTTATGTGTTCTTACATGAGACTAGGGGGTCAATAAATGGCCCCTAAGACTCCTGCCCAGCATTAGAACAATTTATAAACAGCTCTGACCTCATCATCATTTACCTATTATCATAACAATGCTATCACCAACAGGATACTTATTTAATTAATTTAATTTGTATCTAAATATACCGCCTACTTTATCACTCTTTTATCATCAAACAAAATTCCTCAAAAACTGCTATGATAAAGAGTTTCTATAATACGTTATTTTTAGTTATTAGTTACTTATTGTATTGTATATTAGGTGTACAATAAAGATAATTATTGTTATTGCTTGTTCCTTTGCAGATCCTGAACAAACTTAGAAACCGGTGTTCGAAGAATGCTCCTTTTATATTAACAGATTTAAGGTATTGCCTGTATATACGGTTTTCACGCATATGTCTATGATTTTAGAGACTAGTATAGGCTGGTTATATTTTAACTTTATCTTAAAATAATCACAGCGGTGCTATTATTGTATATATTATACACGGTTCGAGTTAAAAGCAAATATTTGCATTGTTCACTGACGAATGACATAAACAAATAATTAACATCTTTCTTCTGTTCGTAAAGACAATAGGTATATGATGGTGTTAATAAAGGATAATGAAAAAAAACCTAAAACCAAATCATAGTTATACAAACAAATATAGAGACAATGCATTTAATGCAGTCAACTTCAACGTCACGTCAAATTACTAAGTCACTTATTTGTAACTGTATAGCCACAAAACTTAAGATCTCAGACTTGAGACTTAACGTAGCGTAGCACTAAAAGTAGTTAGTTTCAAGTAACTAGTTACGTTACGTTGTAATTCGCGTAACTATCCTAACCTAATAGAGACTTTTTTCAATTTTGTCGCTGTAACGTAAATGACTCAAAAAATACGAGCTTAAGAGCAAAATATTTGTGGTGATAGCCTTTTTAACAGTCAACCAATGTAACATTATGTGCTACTATACTACCCATGCTTATGCAAATAATGACTTATGAAAAAAAAATAGTGTTCGGATTAGCTCTGCGTTTGATGTGGTGCGGTGGTATGCGACTGCAACGTGGGTTTCTATTACCGCTCAGTATAAATATTTGTCTTGGTGTTTCCGTGCATAATTTGTATAGATTTACAAAGAAAAAAACTGTCGTAGGACTGCACGTCAGAAGTGAAAACACACATCTGTATTATATGTATCTAAGCGTGACGGTCACGTGGATTCAGTGCTTTTTTCCCAAACCAAAAGTGCCCAACGTGCCTAAAGAAGTTTTCACTTCAAAAAACCTATGTAACTATTTATCTGCCTTCTAGAACACACAAGTTACGCTTGGCTTGAGTCTAGAAGGTACTGTGTACTAATTTAGAAACCATTACTAAGATTTAAATTTTCTTACTTATTCGCTGAAAATACTTCACGTCATGAACGTCAATTCTTTTAAATTAAACTAAAACCTTATACCTTGAACTCATTTCCTAAAAAAATAAACCTGTCATGAAAACGTTCCGAGTAAGGCTGCGTTTCCACCAGAGATGTGCGAGGTAGCTGAGCGGTGCAAGGATGCCTAACGAAGCTGTGAAACCATGTAAGCGTTTCCACCAGAGATATGCTAGGCCGCTGAGCGGTGCGAGGATGCGTAGCGACGCTGTGAAACGGTGTGCAAATGAGACGTGCGAGGATGTGTAGCGTGTATGTTTTTCCACTGATCCATGTCCGCCCGCACACATCTCTTGCACACATCTCTCACATACATCTCTTATACACATCCCTCGCACACATCTCTTGCGTACATCCTTAGCACACACATCCCTCGCACCCATCCCTCGCTTGTTTTGAACGTACAAAAACCTCGTTCTGCTAAGCCGTTTCCACAAGACCTGCGCTGAGCGAGGCTAGGTAAATGAAGCCATTCTATTGGATCTTAACAAACCTAGCCCTCGCTACGCATCCTCACACATCTCTGGTGGAAACGCAGCCTAAATCGACTTTATTCAGACCTGTTGATGTAATTTTTCTTCAAATATTTTTATAGCTCCAATTTATTACATTCCACTTGTAAATTTAATGCATCATAAAAAAACGATTCACAAAATATACTGATACAGGTATACAACAGTATGACCACATGGTAAGTTCATATTCTTATTTCACATGATCGCTTGGATGTTTACTGATTTATTTATGGGTTGGCAACAGTGGTACGAAAAGAAAACAGATTCACCGTTATTTATGACAACCAACGTTAGATTTTCGTTCTTTTTGCTGACGTCATTTGCTCACGCCACTCACCACGCCCCGTTGCAATTGATGGAAATGGCAAGCTTACCAGCTCCATCAATTGCAATTGTTAGAGTTAAACTATTTCTCATTGAGTGTGGGAAGTGTTTGAAGACATAGAGCGTAAACAGCAAATACTCAAAAAAATATTACCTATACTAGATAAAGGAGCGTACACACACTACACTAGGTAACTACTCATAGCAGAACACAGTTACACAGTTTTGTACACTTATTCTAAGTGCATAAACAAACCTAAAATAAAAATGGATTATTCTTAATACTAATTTATTTTTTAACCGAGGAAAAAACGGAGGAGGTCCTCAAGTCAACCCGTTTTTTGAAGTGAAAACTTCTTTAGGCACGTTTGTGCACTTTTGCTATGGGGAAAAAGCACTGAACTCGTGACTGTCAGGCTAATAATACATATATAGATCCACTAGAGGGCGCTAAGTTCGTCGTTCCGTTTAAGTTTTCACTTCTGTCGGCAGTCCCATGACTGCCTATTTTTTATTTTTTATATGTCCACGCATAACTCTTTACAGGGTAGTCCGATTTTGATAAAAAGAATATTTGGAAATAGCATTCGAAGTTGGTCCCATTTAAATTTTAAATAAAAATGTCAACCCTTAAGATAAAAAAATATGGGACTAATGATTGTTCACCCATTGACTTCTGTGAACCGATTTTGTTGTAACTTAGCACACACATGTAGTTCTAATGACACTACAATATGACGGAGAGCTGTACTTGATTCGATGATGGATGCAGAATCCAGTCGAGGGAACTCCTCAACGGTTTACAGCATCTATTTCGTGTTTGTTCTTATTAATTAATCTTACTTAATACTATTTATAACAAATAAAGTAGGTAGTTATACCATTTACATTTTTAGTTCAACAGTTTACATAATTAAGATGAATTTTAAATAAGTACCTATGTATTAATTATATGTTAGCCACAAAAAAAAAAAAAAATACTTTTTAACAAAAAATTAAACCGATGAAAGAAAAAGGAACTGAAAAGCGAAAAATAAACTTCTTGGCCTAACTAAAGTCCTAACTCCTCCATTAATGTAAAAACCTAAATCAGCTATTCATACTTATTTAGGTATTTAAATTAGTGTAGCACTTTAGTTAGGCTAAGAAGTTAATTTTTCGCTTTTCAGTGTCTTTTTTTCATCCGTCGGTAATTATTTTTATTTAAAGTTTTTAATACGTTGAATGTCGCAATACTCAATTACACTGTGCATTTTTTTAAAACGGTCAAGTTGCCATGACGTCTTTTTCTTTCGTAAATTGCAATCGCAAATTGCGAGATTCTGAGTTCACGGGAAGTACCCTGTAGGTTTTGATTCCCTTGCGAGTGTCGAAAATTTGCGGAAATTTGCGGCATAAACGGCTGTATCTTTTGATTGCGTTAGCTTAGAAGTTTGATTTTTTCACAGCTTCAAGGGACAGTAGATCTGAGTATTTGATATAAATTCCAGCTTGATAGCTCCACGCGTTCCTGAGAAAAAGGGTCTTGACAGACAGACAGACGGACGGACGGACGGACAACAAAGTGATCCTATAAGGGTTCCGTTTTTTCCTTTCGAGGTACGGAACCCTAAAAAGCATCAATGGCTCGTAATAGCCAGATTTCTCCTGTGTGTTGCTTGTCCTATATTAATAGTATCAATGCAACAAACAAAAACAGTGAAACTTCGTCATCAAAAATGTAAAGGCATTAACATATCTGATTGCGTACAGCCGATATTCTTATCTGACAACATGCGCGACATCTGTCAATGAACTCGGTCATTACGAAATATGCTTCGATGCAAGCCATACATTTCTATAGCCTGTGAATAATAACTTAATTAACTTAATCTTTTAAGCAGAATAGACATTCGTTATGTTTTTTTTGCTGAATTAAAAACGTGAAACCTGAAGGTAATTTAAATGCAATGTTTTTTAATGTATCATTTCATTTTTCCTTCATAAGATCAAGGTTGAAGTGAGTGATTTGACGTTTCACAGAACTGAGAATAAGTAAGAAGTGCGATGTGGCCTATGTGAACAAACGCTCATAGCTTTAGCAAACACGCGTAAACATTTTAGTACTCGCGTATATACTTTCGCCGGGGAAGTAGCTGGGTGAAAAACCTATAATTATGCTGAATTATGTAATGATATGTCGAAAAAGAAGTTAGGGCTGCAATGCGTCCGAAGTAACTGCTGCTGCGAGAGCAGGCAATGAACTACATTGCTTACAGGAATATTACATTACATTTTGCAGGAAAATATTTGGTAAATGTTTAAACTTACGCTACCTCTCTATTGACGAACCGCTGTCTCGGATCTTCGGCTGGCAAGTATGTCTACGAAACGCTACCTTACACTGATGAGCGTAAGGGTGTAATTAGTATAATTATAAATGGCGTTCAGGATTCATATTTAGTAAATCCTCTGTGAGGAATCATACAGTTCTGTATGTATGAAAAATAGTGATTGTCGTCTAAGCGTGTGCAACTGGCGACATATGATTTGGAACAAAATACAGCTAATAGCATTTCTAAATACATATTCTCAGTTCTGTGTTCTCATACAACAGCTGCCATCGAACTTAGCCTTCTAAAAGTTTTGCTTCGGACTATTCTTTCAGGGCATAAGAGTGTGTGGTATTGTAAAAGCATACGATTTCCGACCGATTTTGCCAAACATGTTTTAAAAATACCACTATTCTAATTCCTAGACCATATTTTTTTAAATAAAAAAAAATAACACTTCTTAAAGGTTTTGTATAATAGCTTAGCATTTCTAACAGCTAAATAGAGCTCCAATAAATCTACTCGTATCTATCAAGTATTTTAAACCTTTGCTCTGCTAAAATAAATTAAAAAATGTAAAAATGAATGATACAAAGTCGCTAGACTTTAGTAGACGCAACAACCCACCTATGAAAAAAGGGCTTATTCCACTTTTCCCCGTTGACAATCCCCGTTGATGGGGATTCTTGAACTTTTTGTTCACTATTCCCCGTTGACGCATAAAATTTATTTAATGGGGATTAGTGAACTAAAAAGTTCACTAATCCCCATCATGATAAATTCTATTAGAACTAAAAATTTCAGTAATCCCCATTAGGTACGTTAAAAATAAAATACTATAAATGGATCATCTACTTTTTATTTGTTATAAGGTAAGGGCTGAATTATTGATTATTTTTAGAAAAACTGTTATTTTACTAGGTATATGAAAGTTATATTTTTAATAGTACATTTTAAATGAATAATTGTAACAATCTGTGATTTTACTAGATTTAAGAAAATTATATTTTTAATAGTACCTTTTTGATTAATAATTGTAATAATCTGTGATTTTAATAGGTATATTATTAAATTGTACGTATGTTAAGAAATATAAAAACTGTTTTTACATAACATCTGTATTTTATTAGTTAAGTTTTCAAATTTTGTAATAATAGCTCTATGATTTTATCAAAGAAACAGAACTAATGCATCTAACGAATACCTATGTAGTGATTTCATTAAAAAGGTTGATGAATAGGTTAGGTTTTTCTAAAAATAATCAATAATTCAGCCCTTACCTTATAAAAAATAAAAACTAGATGATTCATTTATAGTATTTTATTTTTAACGTACCTAATGGGGATTATTGAACTTTTTAGTTCTAATAGAATTTATCATGATAGGGATTAGTGAACTTTTTAGTTTACTAATCCCCATTAAATAAAATTTTTGCGTCAACGGGGAATAGTGAACAAAAAGTTCAATAATCCCCATCAACGGGGATTGTCAACGGGGAAAAGTGGAATAAGCCGAAAAAAGTAAATGTATAATAAAAATCGGAACCGGCGATATCTAAAGTCAAAGGAAATATTGTCAAAAAGTAAAAAGCGAAAAAACCGGTGTATGTGACAAAACCGCTTCTGAGTCCAAAAATTTAAATTGGAAAAAAAAAGTTCGATTCTGCTGAATGATGCTATTTATTCGTTGAAAATAATTTGGTGCTCGAACGCCCTTCCCTTCCCGCTCCAAATAATCATAAAATGCTTTTGTATGTATCTTATCAAAATTGGAAATAAAAGAACGTAATTTCCAAAGAGCTTAACTGCCGGATGACGCAATCTTCGGTAGAATAAAAATCCGATATTTTATAACTGATGTGTTGAGACTCAATTATATGGAAGAAGGAACGTAGAAAATGTAGGTATCCCAACACACAATTAGACAGTTTTTTTTTAACTGTGTTTAACGTTTCACGATTTCCTTTTACGTTAATTTTTTTTCACCGTTCGCGACCTGCAGGGGAATGGCAAAATCCAATCCAGTACCAAATCATTTATTCAGTATTCAGATATCAAGAAGTTCTCAGATTGTTCATAACAAGTTCAGTCTATTAGCACAAACGAAAATACAAAAATCATCACAACAACAATAGTGTTAGTGTTCAATATGTTTTCACTATCAAAACCAACAACGGAATTCCGCGTGTGTTCTGTCAAAACGTTTTGCAACTCCTTTTACTGCTTTGACAGATGACAATCGCCACAAGGGTTCAACTTTAGAACAATAGTTTTCCGCAGTAACTAAAATTATGGCATAACCTCCCAGCCGTGGCTTTCCCCACTAAAATATAATAATATGCTCCTTTAAAAAGAGTCCAAGTAGATTTTTACAGAGTAGGCAACGCGTGACTGACAATACTGGTGTTAAAATTAAGCTTAACATCAGGTGGACTGTATATTAGTTTGTTACTTTAGTGGGATAATGAAAGAAGTAATTGCACCCGTTGTATGAAGTGTGCGCAGTGCGCTATAAAGATACTCGGTTACGAATCGAACAGTTTTGGTACAACGGTGCCAGGGCTGTCAAAATTCAAAAGCAAGATGTAAATACAAATAATTATAATAAGATATTTGTCTTTATTGTAGGTTTTTGTTGCTATTTATCTATATATTGTTGTGACGTATATAATAATGGAAATATGATCACGTGTCCCAGCACCGCTTTAACTTGAAGTGGTTGCCAATTCGCCAACGTAGACAGACACGAGCATTAACCACTTTATATTCTATACTCTTCTCTCCAAGTCCTCCTTTCTACCTAACTTCTCAATTTCAATATTTAGGTGCAAATCATACTGTAAATCTTAGATCTTCACACAACCGGCTTCTTCATTGTCCCACTCATCGCTCCGATATACATGTTGCGGAGACATGCCTTGTCAGATTCTTTTTAATTTTAGACTCTCTCCTTCACGAGTTTATATTATATGTGTATTTATATATATATATATATATATATATATTTATATATATATATATATATATATATATGTAATAGTATCATTATCACTTATTATACATATGTATATGTGTATGTATTATGTTAGTACTGTGGGTACTAAAATAATTATTTATCGAACTTAAAATAAATATGTCTTAATCTCTGTGCATCTACCTTGTTTTGTCTCTGCATCGCCCAAAGGTCGACTGGAAGTAAAAGGCCTAGGGCATTAAGTCCACTTTTGACACATTTTGTGCATAAAGTATAAATAAAATAAAATAATACGTAAGGAGAATTTTTGTGCGCATTTACTAAGCAAATACGAAATTTGGAGAACTTAAAGTTTATATGTTGAAGAAAATGTCTGTGAAACAAATTTTAGCTTTCTGCACAAAGGTAAAAAGCTTAAACAATATGTGCTATTAAGTTAAAAAATTAAGTAAAAACGGCAACATAAACGTATAGGGGTCCTTTATATATATATTTTGACCTGTCATGCTACAAAACAAGGCCAATTCAATAACAGTTCAAGTTATACTGGTCAGTGAAATAAAACAAGACATTTAAATTTGACAATTAACTACATATTAACAGTTACATTTCGGCAAATAAGCTTCTTGTAGCCGCTTTTGCATAATTTGTGCATAATGTTTATGTGGGAGAGCCATGCTTCGGCACGTATGGGCCGGCTCGACTCCGCTCGTTACCACGGCCTCACAGAAAACCGGCCGTGAAGCAATGCTTGCATTGCATTTCACCGCGTGAGTGAAGTTACCGGAGGCCCTAACCCTTCCCTCTCCCTTATTCCCGTCCTTCCCCTCTCCCCCGTCTTCCCCCTCTCCCCCATCTTCCCCCCCTCCCCCTCCTCTCCTACTCCCACCTTAAAGGGCGGCAACGCACTTGTGATTCTCGAGTTGCAGGTGCCCATGGGCGGCGGTAGTCATTTACCATCAGGTGACCCGTCTGCTCGTTTGCCCCCTATACCACAACAGTTGATAGCATCCATATTGTTGAAGCTACATCTGTCGAATTGGCTGTCATTTATTCAGTCTGTTTTGCCAAATCACTATGGACGGATGTAGCGCTCAACAACACGAGTAAATGATGAAATTGTTTTATCAAAATGGGTGTTCTGTTCGAGCAACGTTCCGCGCACTTCGCCCATTTTACGGTCGCCATAATCGTCTTACCGAGAGAACTATTCGCAGTGTGGTTGATAAATTTGAGTCCACTGGTTCAATAAATAATGAACCAACACCCGTATGACGACGAAACAGAAGATCTGCCGAAAACATCGCCGCTGTCCGTGAGAGTGTGCAGGCAGTCGATTTCGCGTCGCTTACAAGAACTCACCTGAACACCACTCGGCGAATTTTACGGCGTGACTTGGGCCTGCACCCGTACAAAATTCAACTGACTCAGGGGCTGAAAGTAAACGACCATAGACAATTACGTGTGTTCGCTGAATGGGCCTTAGAGCAGTTGGAATCTGACCCTAATTTTCATCAAAAAATCATCCTCAGCGATGAGGCCCATTTCTGGATGAACGGGTACGTCAACAAATAAAATTGTCGAATTCGGGACGGTAGCAATCCACATGAGATCCAAAAGCGTCCAATGCATTCTGAAAAAGTCACTGTATGGTGTGGATTTTGGGCTGGTGGCGTCATTGGTCCATATTTCTTTAAGAACAACGTTGGCCAGGCCATCACCGTCAACGGCGAGCTCTATAGGTCGACGATTATCAACTTTTCATACATTATGGCATCGATAGGCCTTTCAAACGAATAAAAAAATTTGATGCTCATGAAAGACCCTTTAATTGATTAAAAAATTTTGCTTTCTACACTTCTTCTATATACAAACTTTGACTGTTCCAAATTTCACATTTCTAAATACGCGAAATTTGCTTAAAAATATATATATATATATATATAAATACACCTACAACAGGCTTGTCCAGGAATGACGACCGCCTTCTTTCTCGCAAAACAAATCGGCTTATTGGTTACTAGTTTACTACAGTACCATTGTACTGACTCGTATCTAGTTCTCGTCCAGCTCGTTATTGCATTGTCTTATAATATGGTCTTTCTCAATTCGTCGACTTGTAAAAGTAAAATATATTTGTTTTTTAAGTAAAAGAGAAATAGTTACCTACAGTTTCAGGAGTTGACAACCCTATCTCCAAAGTGAGGAAGGCCGTTACATTTTGTAATCGATTATATCTCAAAACAGTATTTCATTAACGCTGATCGTTCTATCCACCTGTTGGGCACAACGTCCGTCAAAACTATCGATTGTGTAATGTTAAAAACAGGCTTCACTTCAACATAACACATACATGCATAACTTATATTACAATTATGATGAAAACAAATGGAGTCTCGACCTCGGTAACTACTCACCCGAACATTCAACACTTATCATTTAAGATAAGATACTATTCTTTAGATAAAAAGCCGAAAGATAAAACCTACTTTTCAGCCTTATCTGACGTTTTCGTACGTTCAACTTAATTCTTTCAAAAATTACATATTGGCAAGGACAAGGTTCGTATAAACGAACGTTTATCGTTGAGCGTAATAAATATGTAAAAGAATTTGGAATTAGTACTGCGTATATTTCGTATATCTTTGTACATATATTTACGATTAAAGTACAAAACATTAAATTATCATTATGGAATTAAAACCTATTGTAATCATACAAATCTCTTGTCCCTATCTTGTTTTAGATATGTTTTACAAACACATATCTTTAAACAAATACATTAATATCTTTTTATAAAAAATCATTATTCATTATCAGCCACTACTAATGAGCTCTAACTTCTGCCAGATGCAGGTGATAAGTTAAGCTACCTACGTCAGAGAAGCAAGTCTTCATAAGCCTATTTATTTAGCCTACCTTTATAAGGTACGTTAGGTACTTGGGATACAATTACAATATGGCGAACTGAAAAGCATATTGGTATGAGCCGATGTTTCGACAACAGGTAATATCCGTTTCGGAGACTGTTTCCCACATGTAACTACAGGGGACTAGCAATCGAAGTTATGGAACTTCGAATTGCAGTCATTATAGTATGAATGTAACGTGAACCCACTGTGGTAGTGCCAAACTAATTTAGCTAAGATATAGTTTTAACAAGATTATTAATAAAAGTCACGCACCAGCCTTGAGCCCGAAAAACAATACTCAATTTCAAATGAGCAGTTTTTGAGTTTTTCTGTCACGCTCAACAGCAGTTGTGATATGTCAGCGTCTTAAGACGCAATATCTAAAGCACACTTTGTTATTATGAAGAAAAAGATAAGGTTACCATAATTATAAAAAAGATCAACAGATACATCATAACTAACAATCCCACTAATCTTATAAATGTGAAAGTTTGGATGGATGGATGGATGGATGTTTGTTACTCTTTCACGCAAAAACCACTGAACCGATTGCGATGAAACTTGGTAAGTAGATAGCTGGAGACCTGGATTAACGCATAGGCTACTTTTTATCCCGATATTCCCACGGGATCGGGACTTACGCGGGTGAAACCGTGTGGCGCTGCTAGTATTTTATAGGAAACAAATTACAAACTTAATATATTCTATCGACAATTCAAAAGACTACGAGTATGTGCCATCCGGACAATTTTACGAAAGAATCTTGTGGTGAAATAAAACAGAAAAGCACCAAGCATGTCTCTTCGTGGTCTTCTTTAAACTTAGTCTTCTCCGCTTCACCATAATTTTGAGATAGGTACCTACCTACGTCCCTAGGAATTACCCTGAATGGCCTTTTTCACAACTTAAATGAAGTTGGCACTTTCAGAAATCTAAGGTACTAACCTCTCTACCTCATCAACAGTTTTGATTTTTGGTAAGATTGCAGAGCTCTCTTGACATAGCTGAACATTTTCCTGTTTTATTTAACTCACCAAGGCCAATAAATTGTCACTTGATATACAGGTTGTATATGACAAGGTAACACTTACATAAATCACTGAGAAACGGTAAAAATACCTGGATATTCAAAGGGTCATAACTTGTAAACGGGTGGTTTTTTTGAAAAAAATATTTTTGTAACTGCATGCTAATCATGCCCTTTCAACGATTTAAGTGTTCCATTTTCAGATACAGCCTGTATAATAACTCATAATGCCTACATAATGATAATAACTAAATACAAGCTTCAGTTATTGTTTATTTAAGTAATTAAAATATAAACAGATAAAGGGGCACATAAACTTACGGCAATCTCCTTTTGGAGTAAGCAGAGGCAACAGCCCGCAATTTGCTTCTATTCTTACATACGTCACGAGATTCCTCTACTGTCATGGAACCTTTCACACCAGCCTGCCGGTTTAAAGGGACTGCTGACCTGCCGTCTCCGTTTTGCATTGTCGACCGACACTGGCCATTTTCTTACATGTAATAATAATGTTTGTAATAATGTTTTTATTATTTCTCATACATTTATAAATAGCACAAATTGAGACAACCCTAGTAAGTTATTAAAAATACATACGTATGTACCGTGTATTGTATAGTGAAGAATCATTCGACATCCGTTGAATTCAACGACGTGGACACGATCTAGCGCAGACCTTCGTTCCGCTCTAAATAGTAACCTTGATAACCAATTTAAATTCGGGGTTGCGCAGAAAGGAAACCTACCCAAATGACCTAGTAGTGTCGCGGTAAGAACAGGCTGCCACCAGATTACCATTATCACTTCTATATTTTTAACCGACTTCAAAAAAGGAGGAGGTTCTGTGTTCCACTGTATTTTTCTTTTTTTTGTTACATCCCAATGTTCACCGATTACTTAAAGACGCCTGGACCAATTTGGAATATTCTTCTTTTGTTTGATTTCTTCCCATGGTCTCCCATGGTCATCAGGTCACAATCTGATGATGGGATCCTGGAGAAATAGAGTGAACTCTTAAAATTTTATTGGCACACTTGAAACGATTTGGGTATTTTGAGGCGCATTGAAGTCGGTGATACTTTTTTTAAAATTAAATTACGATTATGCAAATTTTGGTATAGCATTATTATTTTAACATTATTATATTGATTATTTGACTGTAAATATTTTATCACCATAATTGATATTATATTTCGAATTTAATCCACAATTTGCCACTCATATACTTTTTCTCCAGGGCATTCAACCTACCAAGAAGCGATTATGTCGAAATGAAATCAACAAGAGAGTCTATACGTCGACAGATCTATTAATCTACTATTTCTGACGACCCCATCATACGATGAGGAGAACATACCGTGGCAGGGATTCTAGATCTTGAAAATCGCGGATGAATTTTACTGTACACGTTACATGTGGGTTTTGGTCTTCATCAGTCGTCACTGTTAATCATAAAAACAACAATATCTTCTTATGATAAATCCGTATAATCTGTGTATCTTATCTAATGTATTGTATTTTAAGTATGTATACTGTAATGTTGTACTTCATTAAATTAATATCGTAATAATGTATTTACGTCAGACAACTTATTATCTTCCAGTAGGTGTATTCGTTATTCTAGTACCTATGACAGATTATTAATTCAAGACAGGGGCAATTATGAATATGTTCCTAATTAAAATAATTGTATAACTATTCTAAATACCGAGGGTCAATTATTTATTTATGTAATTATGGACTTGTTTTCAATGTTTAATTCAGTACGCTAAAATTACTTTCACATATTGCTTATTAGTATCATAATACATCTAATTACTTTTATTTTATTAAATTTATACATTGTTGTTGTAATTCAATTACTTTAGAACAAAGAGAACAATAAAAAGAAATAAAGTTATTTTATCATAAAACTAGCAACCCGCCCCGACTTCGCATGGGTAGTAGAGACATCTTCAACAATCATCATCATATTTCAACCAATTTACACAAAACGTTAACAAATTTTACACCTAAACCTTCCTCATGCATCACTCTGTCTATTGGTGAAAACTACATGAAAACCCGTTCAGTACGGTTTTACTTACGTTTATATAGATTTGGCAATCAATTGAGGTATCTCCTTTTATATTATAATATGAAAAAATGTTATTCACTGCACGGATGGCGCAATGGTTAAAGTGGTCACCTCGCCGAGTGTTATGGGTTCGAAACCCACACAGGACAAAACTTTGTGTGATCCACAAATAGTTGTCCCGAGTCTGGGTGTTCTTTGTGTCCGTGGTTTAAATGTTTGTGAAGCCCCCCACGACACAGGAATATTCCTAATGCGGGAGTTGTCTTTTTAAAAAAGAAAAAATATATATATATAAAATAAAAATAACATCTGTAGCCCTGACAACGTGTATGCAGTTTCATGAAGATCGGTTAAGTAGTTAAGGCGTGAATAACAAACAAACAAACTCACATTTGCATTTTTTTTTTCACACATCTCATACACGGCCGTTTGATCCCAAACTAGGCACATCCGTACAGGTTTTGCTTAGTGCACGGTGGACTGCTGATAAACATACTTATATATTTCTAAATACATACACATCACTAAATATTATAAAACAAAGTCCCCCGCCGCGTCTGTCTGTCTGTTCGCGATAAACTCAATAAATACCGAACAGATTTTCATACGGTTTTCACCAATAGACGGAGTGATTTATGAGGAAGGTTAAGGTGTAAAATCATGAAGGTTTTGTGTAAAATGGCTGAAATATGAATAAGATTGTTGAAGATGTCGAAAAAAAATCAATACATATAATGCTTTGCTACCCGTGCGAAGCCGGGGTGGGTTGCTTGTTATAGATAAATTACACCCAGACACAGAACAAATGATCATGCTTATCACACAATTATTTGTTTATTTGTCTTGGGTGGGAATCGAACCTATGATCTCTGGCTCAGCAGTCAGGGTCACTAACCACTAGAGCAACAAGCCAGTTTATAATATTAGTTTGAATATACGGTAGTCAGGTGTTTATTACGGGGAGGCCTGACGAATTTGGGGCCCACAGGGACTCTTTAGCGAGGGGTGATGCGACCGCGCCGGTGTTGAGACCAACTAGCAACACCACCTAGTCCTTCGAGCCGTACAGGTGCGAGTGTGAAAAACAAACACCAAAAAAGCCCCAATTAACTGGAGGTTCACGCGGAACTTTTGTATTATTCAAATCAAGGTCGGTAACACTATTTTAGAAGTATTGGTATTGGTTCTCTGATTTTCGCATTTAGACTCAAAAACGGTCCATTATGCGTTCAGATATGGCTGGCTAGTTGAGCCAGGCTAGCTCCTTTCAGAAGCACAGAAGCCTTAGAAGTGGGTAAAAGATATAAAAATCTAGACCTATCTATGGCTTGCAATAGATGTTCGATGCTCATTAGGTATAGATTTTATTGTCATTCTCACAATCATTGCTAACTTGCTGTCTAAATAGGTTGATTGATGGTGAATGAAGGATATCTAAATGTCGATTTCATAGGTACCGTCCTGTTATGACTTGCATATGTATGAACTTCTAATGGCCGCCTTAGTCCATATAAAATGACTATTGGTTCACAGATATGGTCTTCAACAAAAGTCGCTTAACATATAATTAGCGGAAACGGAAGTCTTGGTGTGACGTGGCGGGGCTGTTGGCTGCGGAGGGGCTCAGAAAGGTGATGGAAACGTTAGAAACTCTTCTCGCCCATTCTGACTACGACCACCAGATCGGAAGAACGTTCACTATAGTTGCTTATTGCTCTTCAAAAATTCAGATTTTATTTTGTGATTAATTTAAATATCAATAGTGGTAGTGGCAACACTTTCGTTTGCTGGTTTTTTTTTATAAAAACCACTCCGTTAACTACATATATAGTAATTTGCAAAGATCTGCAACACTAAAACGTTCCAATTTGTCTAGTAATCTTTTTACCGTTTAGAAATTAATTTAATAACATAAATTTTAACCGACTTCAAAAAAGGAGGAGGTTCTTAATTCAACTGTTTTTTTTTTATGTTTGTTACCTCAGAACTTTCGACTGGGTAAACCGATTTTGATGATCCTCAAGTCAATTTGGTCCAATTCTGACAATGGCATCCATGATAAAACCGTATAAGTCTTTTATGGAATAGTTTTTTTTTAAGTCAGTTTTTTTTAAAGAATTATTAAACATTAAATATGTAGGTACTTACTAATTCATTTTAGTGCATTCAGTATTCGTTAAATTTTTGTGTAAATACGTATGATTTTGATTGTACAGTTTGGAATAGATTGTTGTAGGTAAATATCTATTTAAAACTGTTGTCAAACACATACGACTTGACAAATGTTTAGGGCTAAATTACTTTATGGTTTAAGCCAGTGATTGATGATTGACCACGTTTATTTTTGTCTATCTAGTATGTACTAACACATGCCTGCTAACTACATGCATATTAATAAGGCTCAGACGCTTACGGGCTCTGGAAAAGTCTATGTTTTTCCTTTCTTCTTTGAAACCTGGAAAAACGTATTAAATTGTTTTTTTGATTAATCGAAAAACCTTTACGGCATCATTATCATTTACCACCATTACCTTTCATAGTCCACTGCTGGACATAGGCCCCTCCTATGTACGCCACTGAGCTCGATCGTCAGCTCTCCTCATCTAATTTTTCCCCGCCGTTTTGAGTAGATCGTCAATCCATCTGGCCGCATGGTGTCTTACACTACGTTTCCCTTAACGCGGTCTCCGCCTTGAACGTATTGATTTATAATAAAGCTAAATTTGTGACCAATTACTTACAACTCCCCCTTCCTAAGCGAAGACAAGTCGAAGCAATAAACCATCTAATGTGTAGCAACCAATCACCGCGACACTAATTCAGTAATCTCATGAGGCGTTAGCGTTAATTTGGTAATATTTTGTTACACACTTTACTAATATAATCTTATCGTTGATCAAATGCAGCATTACATGATGTTAGACACTTTTTATATTACGAAGAAGCCGTCTCAGTATACCCACTGGAAAAATACTAAAATTACTTCTGTTTAAACATTTTATGATGTACTAGCAGCGCCCTGCGGTTTCACCCGCGTATGTCCCGATCCCGTGGAAATATCGGGATAAAAAGAAAGAGTAACAAACATCCATACAAACATACATCCATACATCCTCACAAACGTTCACGTTTATAATATTAGTAGGATTAAATAGTTACACCGGAAATACTTGCAGTAAACCTGAATAGGTTCACCGCTTTTAATCCTTCTCTCTCTCCTTTATTTCCAAATACGTGCTCACATGACACACTTTCACCGCAATATGAATCCGGACAGTGGTTTTAAAACAGTTTCTTTTTGGCATTGCTTTTCCAAGAGACAACACTTCCGAGGTTCCAACTAAACTGAACCTTTTCAGAAGGGAATAGGATCGCCAATGTGCGAGCTGAAAGTATGGTTAGGCGTAGGTATCTGCTTAAGAAATCTGCACTATGAAAACCCGACTGTAAATCCATTAGGTATTTCAGGACCACACGTCTTACCATATCTACACTATTGAGATCCTTGTGTTTGAGGTGGAGGAAGTGATGTCAAGCACTGTCGTCGTTTAGAAGATCTCTGCCATAGGATTTCCACTGCTAAATGTATGCTTATAAGGAACGGTCTTGCGCTGCTTTCATCATGTCACCGTTATCGGGTATGTCCTCGACGCATCTAGTGGGAGAATTAATCAATTAAATTATATACCTATGTCATTAGCTTCTTCTCCTTTTCCTGAATTGTCTAAGTATAGCATTAAAGCCCACAATTGTCAAAACAATTTTGATACCATATGCGCTTGCCCCAGACTGCAAATTAAAAATGATATCAAATACCTTGGGGTCGTCATTGATAAGAATCTTAGCTTCAAACCACATTTAATTCTCTTGGCGTCTAGGATTCGTAAACTCATTTATATCTTTAAGAACCTTAGAAATGTAGCGGATAAAAACATAATAAAAAACACCTATCTAGCAATATGTCAGTCCCTTCTCACGTACTGCATAACTGTCTGGGGTGGAGCTGCAAAGTCGCTAATTCTTCCGGTGGAACGAGCACAGAGAGCTGTACTAAAGGTTGCCCATTTTCTCCCTTTCTACTATCCCACCACTGACTTATATGGCGCTTGCGAGGTTCTTACAGTTCGCCAGCTGTATGTTCTTTGTGCAGTACTGAGAAAACACTCAGAAATAAATTTTAAACCATACAACCACTCACATAAACGTAGAAACATTAGGGTATGTCCCCCCGTATTATATAGAACTAGCCTATCGCACAAAATGTTTTGTTTTTTAGGCGGCCACTTATATAACAGAGTAAATGCAATACTTGAAATATACTCTAGTTCTAAAAATAACTGCAAGCAGATTGTTTCAAAATGGTTACAAAAACTTAATTACGATGAAACTGAGAATCTTTTGAAAACACAAATATAAATATTTAATCGTACCAGCATAAACTAATATGCACACTCACATGGACACGCACGCGCGCGCGCGCGCGCGCCCACACACACACACATACACACACACACACACACACACACACACACACACACACACCTATTTATGTTTCTATACTTGTCATAAGTTTAATTTATATTATTTGGTTAGCGTTAGCATAACATCTGGCTCATATTGTCCACACCATCTGAGACTCGATATATGTGGGAAGCCTGGTAATCTGTCTGACAGGATCTTCCTAGTACAGATACCAGTCTCTCACAAAGGTCAAAGTTCCTTAATTACATATGTTGTAAAATATTCTAGAACTTAAGTTAACCTTTGTGAAAGAAAATAAAATATTATAATCAAATCAAATCAAATCAAAACGATTTATTTCAATCAAACCAATAATAGGTATTTTTGAATTGTCAGGAGTAGGAGTCAGTCAGACTAAGTCAGTCGTGAAGCTAGTTGCCTGTTCCAATACGTGGATCCTATGGAGAAGAACAGGCAAGAAACTCCAAGGACACTCTTTTTCAAAATGTTTTTACAAAATTCTGGTTACATTGCTTATAAGCGTAAATGAAATGTGAGGACAGTGTAACATACCTATTATTATAAAATATAAATAAAGGCGTTATTTACTACTAAACATATTTAAGTAATAGCAGTCCGGAACCTACTTATGACGATACAATTGTTGTCGCCACACCAAAAACTCTTATTTATATCATCATTAAAATGGGATAACCATGATACCATACTGTAATTATAACTATAACGTGATTTAAAAAAATTACTATTGAATGAAATAGGCTCATAGACATGTGACTTACTATAGCGTTGGAGCCACGCCATTGGCCCGTATAAATTGTTTCACATGGCAATCTGTTGTGGTCGCCGACAAAAGTACTTACAGTATACTAGTTACTGTTCAAGTTAAAGGTTAAATAATTGTGTTACACTTGTATATTTAGTAATTTATATTAAACGCATAATAGTCCTGAGTTCAATGTTTTACACTATGACTAGTAAAATTCTGTCCGTTAATTACTTAAATGTATGAATGGAAAGTAAATGGATTAATTACCTTCCTAAGTTATTTTTAAATTAAAAAGTACACCAGATACCAAATTTATTAAGAAATATCTTGTATATTATTTGGAGTTTTGTATATCCGTCATAGTTACGCATATTTTATGATAATTAGTCTTGTATTTATACAATAAAAATACTATGCTGGTAGTGACGTTAGCCTGTGGTTTTCCAAATGGACTGGATTGAAATAAATTAGGTTTTATTTTTTCGTTTTATTATTTATACAGTTTATGTCGTCGTCGTCGTAGAAAAACGACGGATTTGATTTTTAGTAACTATACAGGGGAGCACTTTAGAGTTTTCAAATGATGTTTTACGTAATATTTTGAAAACGACTGTTTCTGTTAATGAAATCTGAAAATGTTGCTGTGTGTATGAGCTTTAAAAGTTTTTTGTTTTATGATAGACTATAACGTTTTTAGAAGGCTTATGTCAAATACACAAATCGGCAAAAAAATCAAATCCGCTGTTTTTCTACGACTGCGACGATGTATTCTGCACTACATAATATTGTAGTGACGAAACCCAGGAGGTCTCGCTACATTCAACCTCCTTCTATTGAGACGAAAACTCCTTGACAAGGCACGGAGGTCTTGGCTGGTAGCACCAAACTCGAATTAAGAATAATCGTACTTTTTAGAAGAAAAGTAAAGAAATTCAAAGATAGAGAAGAGAAGAGTCTTCTGGCAGACAGCGTGGTGTCTGCACTGTCTTCTCAAGAATTGATGAATTGTTCAAGATTTTGTGGAATTATTTATAAATGTTGAAATGTGTTGAAAGCTTAATTCACATTATATCGCATTAAGTACTTGCTAATGTTTTAATTGTACTCCTCTCGACAGCGATCATCGTGATCTAGTGTACCTACGCACACCCCCAACGTTAAAATATATTCAAGCCTGTGGGGCTTCGTTTTAAAGACATGGGCCTGTGACAAATCCATACGGAACGCTAAAACAGGTAGGACATACATCCGCAATATCTACAGGTAACCAAATGTTAAAGGTGTTCCAATATTAAAAGAACTTGAATATAAAGAGAACGCTGACACAAAACGATCTCGGTCTCGTTTCCTATAAACCTTGAACGAGTCTGCTGACCTTACCGTTATAAAACGGCCGCTTTGTGACTACACTCCACTTTACGACTTTGAATATTATGGAAATATACTACAAGAAAGCCAATTTTCCAACAGACTTCTTCTAGATATCGTAACCATCATTAAATTCGGAAGCCCTTTTACAGCTCACGCAACAAAGGTTGACTGTCCTCTAAAATTGCTGTAGATTATATTCAATAACACTTTTATAGCTGCCACGAATGCTAAGCGAAGTTATAACTTTGTGAATAAATTACCACTTGTGGCATTGTTGCTTAGTTAATTTTCTAAAATTAGATTTTTATAATAAGTATAATATAAGAACGCATGTCATTAAAGGCTAAATAGACTTTGAAGTGTTCATCGAAATATAATATTAATCAATAACATAAGTGCAGGAAAAAACCGAAAAAACGTAATTATTGCTCTTAGGAAAAAACCATTCGCACATGACATTTATTGGCTGTCGTGCGATGAATGAGATCAAACTAGAACGCCTCTGAACCTTGCATGATATTGCTGTTATTGAATGTGAAAATTAACATGTGTTGTTTCTATGACGTGAAACAAACCTCGACGAGTGGAAAATGGACATATGGTGAACAATACGCACTAAAGGTATGGAAACTTAGGTCGAAAATACAAACAAGTAACGATAACTAAGAAACCTCGATATCTGTAAATAGGAGGCAATTACGTAGATACGGCAATGAATCGGTCAATTGCCTATCAGACGTCCTTGATTAGAAAATAGGGAGCAAGATTGCTCTTACTACGGTACTATAAATCAAACCTAACAGCATAATAGCATGGGTACAATAAAGACCTATATCGTGCCATATTGTATGGCAAAGATTGGAAATCTAAATAATAACCGAAACATTTACGTAAATAAGTAACACGTCCTTCAGTAAGGAATTTAAAAAGGATGTTGTAATCGCAAGTGATGGTTATTCATTAGCAACGTTAAGATTATTCGGCAATGTGGCACATATATGTGTCGGCGTATATACGTAACCTATGCTTTCTCAGGCGCCAAGGTTGAGTGTTGCGAGAACCAACGAGCCTTTATAGGCAACACACCTACTTCATTCGCAAGCGGTATAAGAGCACCGATAGTCTATTATGTATGTCCCACTTAAGAACCTATCAATATTAATTGACGCATTAAAGTTGATTTAGCAACATTTTTTGCGTCTACCTCCAATTTATAGTCAAGTATTCAAGATTTTTTACAACCATCACTAATATAACCATAACTGTAGTACTGCTGCTGCATTTAATGGCCATAAGTTAGTAAGAAGTAAAACCAACATTACACTTAGAGAACTAATAAGCTAAAGTTGCTCTAAACACGATGATCAATTTATGGACCCTAACCCCAGAAAATATTAATTGATAAGGACACATTCACATATTCTGCCCACTAAACTAATAGAATATTGTTTTTAAACATAACACAATTTAAATTTTACATAATTGTAGGTATAATATTTACAACTCAATTTGGCAGATTCGGCAGAAAAAGGGGCAAAAAAGAAATGTGTTAGAGCAATTTGCGGTGTGGCTTCTTGGATATCTTGCAGGCTTTTGTTTAAACAGCTAATATTGATGGTGATACCTTAACAGATTGGTCGTTATTATTTTTAAGGGCGTTATTTTTTCTAAGCAGCTCTAACATACCATTATAAATATTATTGAGCTCTGATACAGTAACAATATGCGGTTAAAACATTAATACGTGATTTAATCTTTGTTCTTTGTTTATTTTAGGCATGGAATAGTAACGAACCGTCGATAAACAATCTTGACTGATAACTTTGGACTTTATAAATAACGTAATCGGAAATAGTACGTCAATTAGACGCGACAAACGCTGGCAATGTCTCATACCTTATTGGATATCATTTTGTTTGCCCCTGATGAAAAGTCAATATATTTTATATACTATTTATATATTTATTTCTCCGATTCTGCGGCGACCGTAAATAAAATTTGGAGGTTATTTCTAGGGTTTATCTAAAGATTACCGTATTTTATAAACAACTAGCGGTTCCCCGCAGTTTCATCTCGTCGTCGAGTCGTAGCGTCACGTTACATAGCCAAGACACCTTCCTCAATGAATACTATATCCGATTAAAAAAAAAATTTAGCGCGTTTAAACAACTAATAAAAAAAACTGTTCAGCTTTATCATATTAGATATTTGTATTTTATTTATATAGATTAGTAGATTTAACTTTTTATGTTTGTGTTTTTTAACAGAAGATTAGAATTGATTGATCTTAAGCTGAATGGAATTTGGGCTCAACGAGAATTAGACTGCTTATTATGTGATTTAGTAGTATCGATTTATCGAATTAGAAATTTTCACATTTAGCAAAATTGTGTTCGGCTCCATTCAAATAGGTGGTCATGATTGTTTTTAAACTTGCGCGACTTTGATACATATTAGATGTGTAACTCAGGACTTAATCGCGATAATACTTAAAAGGTATACCTTTTAAATATTATCGCGATTATAATCTACATCATAATAATCATACACATCTAAGGTGGTCATGAGTATGAGATCTAGTCCCAAATCAAAAACTGAGTAGTTTTTGTCCAAAAAACCTAAAACTTCTGAATCTTTTTTTTTGTGCCAGTGGAAGACTGGACTAAAACCATACTGTGAATTTTAGGCGCAATCCGAAATAGATCCAACACAGTCCGGGATAAAAGTTTATTAAGGCATCCGGATTCTTCTTAGGGCCTGCCCGCAAAAGCACCACCTTCTGGTAAAGACCTATCAATTAGGCGACGTCCAATTCCGCCGATCCTGATCTTACCCAGCGTATTGGGCAATGCGGCAACTCAGTGTACTATAACGATTATGTATTTCGTATTCCATTCAAAATAAACAGACCATATGACATCACATGGCGTGCCAAGGGTAAATTAACGTGAAACGCCAAAGATAATGTTATGCCAAAGGACTGAACTTTTATGAAAACAGAATTAGGCATGATTCACGGTACTGGGCAGTTTTGCCAGCCGTACGATTTAAATCGTATTTAGGTATACGATCTTTTTGGAGCTGATACGATGTATTGCGATGATTCGAAAACATAAGAAAAAAAATACAACCTTTCTAAATCTTTCAATCTTTATATCAACATAGGATTGATTTCCGCATTCAGCGAATTAGACTAGACTTTACCGGTTGACAAATTTTGAAGTGTACTGATGCAAATGGCACTTTGTGCATTCCCCATTCTAATGCACAATGTGAACGAGTATTCAGTCACTTAATCGGACCAAATCCGGGCCTTACCTCGGAAGGCACACGCTAAAGCACGTACACTATACTTTTGATTAAAACTAATTCATGTTAGGTACAATGCGTGGAGTCCGTACAAAGGCACGGGGAAAACGTAGAAATGTGCTGAACATAGAAGGTGGTTATTTCCTACCTAAGACTTCAAACTCACGCAAAAAACGGAAAATAATGAAATAAATTACAATTGTTATTGTCAGAATCGATAGGCGTTTGAACTCAGAGAATAAATACACCGAAACAGCCCGGTGTAGCTCGAATTACTATCCCGGCCAATGTGGAAACGACACGGCGCGAATACGACACAGTCACGGTCCGGTGTAACCTGTATCATTCCTTAATCGTTTCTAGCGAGAGGTTGCTTGGCACGTGTTAGCAAGCAAATGTTTCCAACAAATCCATTGTGTCGGGGTTTAATGATCTTCTTTAACACAAGACGATCGCGTTTCAACACAAACAAACTCATACACGAATTCGAACTTACAGTTCTACGGATACGCGTGATATTGTAAAAAAGATTTGCCATATTCAAAACTTCTCGCAGTTTTGTCGGATGTAAATAAAGACGTTGGAACACAAGGGGCGTAAAGGTATTCAAGAAAAGGTCATTTACGCCCTTTCCAGTCCAAACTGTTTAAATTTTCAACGGTATAGAAACTGAGAAAGTACTATAGTTATTATATACATATAATACATATACACCATAGCATGAGTTGAGTAAAAAAGCCGTACTTTTACGATGAAGAAACCGTAAAATAGTAGTTAGGTATGTTCCTATGAAATAATAAATTTGAATGAAGGTTTTTCACAGTGTAATTTGTTAGATCAAGTACGGTGCCAGTAGTTCCCGCAAATGCCGGGACTGAATGCCACTAGTTCCAGTGAGAGGGAACTAAAATTTACTTGTCCCACAGAGTTGAACCTGAATACAGTATAGGGTCGGTTACCGGGTGGTGTCTAACTGATGTGTAGTCGGAAGAGAAGTGCTCAAAGTGTAAGTGTAGGTACTCAAGCTGGAGCGGGCGCGCTGCAGGCAGGGCATCCCTGATGTAACGTGGCTCACGAGCCGCGATCTTTCATTGCTTGATGATGGATCGGCAGTTACTAAGTAGTTCTGCTTGTCTTGGTCCATAAATAATATACCAGATTTCTTGCTTCCTCGTTAATAATGAATGCATCTCACCACCAAATGACAAAGTGCGGGGGTAGCTATGTAATAGCAAGTATTATTTTTACGCCCACCAGCGAGAAGGTCTTAGTAGCATTCGCACTCTTAAGCAAGTAAATATTTAAATAAATAATCAAATATTTTAAAATAGTTAAGTACATACGTCACGCGATCGTGGCGGCGTGGCATTCACAGTAGGATACCGGACAATCGTAAAATATAATTTTAGCACATTTATTTAGACTCATTAACGAGCTGTGCTGAAATCAACAATCATCAGAATACAAAATTTGTTCCTGTCAAACGAATTTTTGTTGCATTTAAAATAAACATGTCACACGCTCCGTTTAATGTCTTTACGGAAACAAAACATACTTGACACACGTATCCTTAAAAACGCCGATATCAGCTTTAAAAGGTTACTGATACAGATCCGATAAATGTAGATTCTATTATAAGATTCTATATGTACACATTCCAACAAAGATATTGCAATATTAAGCAGGATAGACCGGACAAGGCGATCATAATACGGTGGTATATCAAATGAATTAATCTTTATTAAACGTCAAAACAAATAGGTTCAGTAACATCTTGTCTAAAAAAGTGTTTATGACGTTACACCCTGCTATTGCCAAATCATTTACTTTTAGCGTTAAAAGGAAATGATTTGGCAATAGCAGGGTGTAACGTCATAACATAAACGCATGTTTACAATAAAAAAACTAAGGAAACCAATTATTTTTCAGTCTTAAATATTACTTAATTTCCTGCAATGCGACTGTTATAATAAACATAATAAATTGGTGAAAGAAATAACTGAATTAAGATACGCTAAACAAATCAAAGCTCATTTCACCGAACATCGTGTAAAGCAAGAATCGTGAATATTGAATTTTGGAAAAAGGTGCCTAGTAACTTCAAAAGTATACGAGACTGCGCACAATTTACCTATTCTGACTTTCTTTTCTAAAATTAGCTTCATAAAGAATAAATACTATCATCGATTTTCACTCATTTAGAAAACGCAATCAGGATTGCATAGCCCCAAAGACGACAGAACAAATAATTGGCCTTAGGCATTCCGAGACTCCGAGCGATTGATCTTATCCTCTAAGGAATTTATGTGAATTGAACCTATGTTTAATGTTGATGCTTGACAAATATAGTTTTATAATTGTACATATATATATATATATATATAATTTTACACTTTGCTATAGAATGTTTTTCACTAACCAATTGACAATCTGATTTCTTTTCCCCTAAATATTTCAAAGCATCAGATTTCGCTTAGTTGAATTTAATGGCCTTATCGACTCTTCCCTGCATTCCCACCTTCAGATAGTTGTTTCAGTGTTAAGGATGTTACGTGTGCTTTTATAAATCCCACCTCTGAATTCAGCCAGCAAAGAGATTTTTCTACTTGGGTTGTTGTGCGAGGGCGCGAGGTCCCTGCAAGGCCCCGGCGGTTGCCCTGCTTGTCACCCCCTCCGCCACTGCATACATACCTACATAATTACGGTGTTACAGAAAGATGTGGTCATATTTTAGAAGCTTAATGTGTTATAAGAAAAGTTTATTATTTACCAAATGTTTTTCCTGGTGTAGGTGCACATTTATAAACATCATCATCAATTTTCATGTCAATTTCAATGATTGTTTTTTTTTTGGCGGACCTTTTCTAAAAAATCCGAACATATATTACATGCTTGGTATTAAAAAACTATAGTTTTCGTCATGACACCCATATCTCTTACGGAAATATTAGCTTTATCGGTCAATTTTGATGTTTAACTTTGCTAGTTTCAAAATAAGATTTGTGTTAAAGTCATCAATTTTCCTAAAATTCATTCACCGATTTTGATGAAATTTGTTGATTATTTTTATGAAGTAGCGTTGCCTCCATTGAATGATATTGATCATAAATTTCTTCAGGTTTATTTCCTTAATTCTGATGATGCAATTAATTAGCATTGTGCTCGTTATATACATAATTCTTGTTTGTGCTACTCCTGGCTACACCGATTTTGACGAATGTTTGAAACGTTTGAACGATATTTGAATGGGTGCCTAAATAGTATAGGTACATAATTGAACCCACTAGGCGCAGGTGGCGCTGCAACCGGTTTCTAGGATTCTTATTTTTTTTACGACTTTTTTTTGTTTAAGTAGGTCGTGAATGCTTTAGATTCACGATTGAACCCGGTAGGTGGCGCTGCAACCGGGTTCTGGAAGTATTTTTTAATTTGACCAGTGTTACTGCTTTTTTTTATTATTTTCTGGTCTCGAATTTAGCGTAGGTATTTGTTCTATTGTCGAAATCAATGACACCAAAAAGAAAATCCTACGTTCGGACAGACGTCTGTTAACAAAACGCACTCTAATCCTGGTTACTAATTGCCTCTTAAACTATTTTGAAATTTAATAATTTCAGAATTCCTTGCTCGCAATTTATTTGTCTGTAAGCAGCTAAACCACCACAAACCACAGTAACTTAACACTTGAGTAGTAAGCCATTAGGATTGACTAAATACTTCTACCACCTTGGGTTTCTATTGCAAGCGAAGGATTTGACAAACCGAGATCAGTCCCGAGTTCGCAGAAGATGATAATACTAATGACGAATTCATTGTCGGGAGTCCTCTTCTGGTGGAAGGAATCTTTCAATTTATCTATTAAATGTGACCATACAAAATCATTTGATATGAAAACTTCTTCATCGATATTTTCGATGACTTGGTATGGAAACGATACTATTTTTAGGACAGGTTTGTAACTAAACGCGACTTTGTTGCAATAGATAAAATATTTGGATATTTTTTTATCGATGTTTTTGCTTTTCAAAGCTAGAGTGCGTTACGTAACGCTCGACATCAATGTTTATTTATGAAAATATTCCCATTTGTTTCTCTTTAGACACCTAACATAAATCTTTGTATTCAACTAACAAAAATATACAATTGCCTAATTATTGAGAATAATGACGTCAAAGATTTCTAATTTCTATCGTGTTATGTATCTAACTGTCAGTTTAAATTTTTTTGTGCAATGTGATAATTATTCATGTTTAACGTTTTTACCTCGCGATAGCGTTTTTCCATAAATTGCATCTCTGACTAACAATAACCTTTTAAATCAGACTTTTGCTGCTTTTTGTAATGGCCTTAAATAAATAATTAGAATACCCATTGACAAGTATCCCATACTCTTCTTACTGTACTGCAAACATTGTTAAGAAATAAATTATAGTTGCCATAACCGTAAATTATATCGTCTAGTAAATACGAGTTATAAAACAAAATCTTTGTCTGGCTGGCAATGATGAGTACGGCCGGCGGAGCATTTCGCTTTATTAGGAAGCCACGTATTAAACCGGCTCGCTCGCCCCACGTGCAGCCGCCGTGCTCTTCCAAACGTGCGAACAACGTCAAACAATACAATATAGGTACGTTACATATCTCGGCGAAAAATATTATATCTTCGTACCAAGCCAAGCGTTTACGTCCAATCATGGTTCTGCCAAATGTCTATAGCGAATATTACAAACATGTCTGTCCTATAGATTAAAAGTAGGCAATCTTGCTTTACCTCCTTGATAATGACTGACATTAGACGAGTGAAAATCAAACCAATTGACTCTGTTACATCGATATTTTTAATTTCATCGTAATTTTATGGAAGATCAATACATGGTGACGAATAATTACTGAAATTAACTGACTTTTTACACTTGAACTTTCAATGCTATAGGCACTCGATATAATAGATCTAGATGTGAACATTTGAATATTAATATGCACAGATATAAAAAGACGACTGTTCGCAAATACACATACTGTCACACTTATGTTTTAATATCCAAAATGGCTTATTACATAATGTTCACATTAGAATATTCATATGTGTCAATGAGCAAGTTGTGAAGCTAATTGGAATGAAAGACTGCAGATATCTAAGCTGTTACCGGATCTCCTAATTAGTGGGGATACGATCACTCTACAGTTATATACAATGACTGTTACGCAGGGTACACATCAGATACTCTAGTCAATACTATAATAAAAATTAAACACTGTGTTGACACTATTAACGCGGGTCATCACACTACATGATCTGTTGGACCGAATCTGCAGTTGCCTTCATATTACTGGGCTAACCGCCTAAAGTAAAGTCTACAGATTGGGAGCCAAGACGTCAGGTACTGTAATAACTACATCAGGCGAAAAAGTGAATTTTTGGAGATACAATTAGAATATTTAAACAATGTCTAGTTGGTGACTGTCGCTTCAAATGTTAATCAAAAGATGAACTACCCAGACAATGGAAACTAGATAATAAAAGTCTCAATAAAAACTAACTGAGAACAATGTCTTGAAAGTAATCTGAGAATTTTTAATTAATAGTTCGCCTTCAACTCAACGATGCCAGTTTCTTTCTATTCTCACTTCACATTATGGAATAAACTAATCTTAAATGTCTACTACCTTATTCTTAATAAAATCTAAGTGTTTCAACACCAAGCTTTCAACATTGTCAATTGCCAATAGGAAACATAATATTCAATTTAAAACATTAACAAATTTAAAGTGACTAGCTACTTAAGTATTGTTCTATTATTCACTGTTCTATGCTCAAATTACTTTAGCATATACTTCAAACTGGTGCAAAGTAATACTGACATGATAAATTATTATTTGATTCCTATTTTAGCATCAATATAACATGTAAAAGTAGGCAATGATTTAAAATATAAAGCAAATTAAAACTTTAACAATATCATCTAAATATTTACACAGCGGGACCATTTTCAAAATGTAATATGGCACCATATTAAATAATAAGTAATGATTTAACACCTAAATTATATCCCAAAAAAAACCATAGCATTCAAGTTTGCCAAAAGACATCCCACCAAAAGACATTGCTTTAAATTTTAGTGCTTTTTAAAAAAAATAAGAATAAGCAATATGAATATAAAGTCATCATTGACCATTATAAAATACAGTTATGCATTTACAATATACATTGATTCCAAATGATTAATATAGTGTAAAATTTGATATGATTTTACTAATAGTCCTTAATGTGACGGGTTCCAGTTGCAAGAACTAGGACAGAACTAACTCAAAGATGACAATTGCATGCGTCAGATGCAGCACAGAAAGTTTATCAGTTACATTTTACAATAAATGTGAATGTGCATTTATTGGTTAAGTAACCTTCCCATGATTTTCAACCTAATTACTATTACCACAGGCGCTCACAATGTCCACAATGTAAAATGCACTACGAATTACTAAATATTTATTTGTACAGCCTGAATTCAAAGTCCTACATCTAATAGCTAACAAACTTTATAGTAAACATTGCCAATTAATCTGTATCACACACTCTAAAGAATGGTGGGCAAAAATAATAGTTGAACCAGCTCATAATGATATCTAAACATGTTTATTGATAACATCAGTCTCAATGACAAGATATCACCACAAAGGTGCATAATGTTCTTACAGTTAGTATATTTTAAACATATTCCTTTTATACACAAATGAAAACAACATTTCCATATTATAAAAATTCTCTCATTCATTATTTTGTGCTGAATACCAAGTTGTAATCTATAAAACTATAAACATTTAACATGATAAAAATATTGCTTTTTGTATACATGGGAATATGTTTAAATGAACATTAATTTATTGCTATTACACAACTGATGCTAGCAATAAGGCCCAGTTCTCTTGTGTAAGCTTCACGGCTGACTTCAGATGTATTCATGCATATTTTCTATTTGATTTTACAATTAAAGTAACTTCACTTAAACCTACAACATAAGGAACTAATAGAAATTACATTTACACCCAAATGAACCTCACATCAGATCACAAACACAGGTCAAATTGCACATGTGAACACAACTACAATATACTATACATATACAATAAATTAATCTCTTCAATATATTGATGTAGCAATAGTTCCTTAGTTAAAAATATCAAAAGATACAACAATATTAACACTATAAATAAACCAATAATGAAATGTCAATTAATTGAATCCTATGTGTAATTAATATTAACATTCCATCAAGATAAGTAATACATAGTTTTTAGGAAATTCAATTCAGTAATCTACTAAAAATATTAGTGATGGTAGCTATGATTGCTCTAGTTTGATGGGTAAGTGAAGTCATTAGATAAAAATTCAAATTGAGTTGGATATGAATCTCAAAAGCAAGAAGAAAAGTTTAATCATAAATACATATTACAAAATTGTATTCCCGATTTCATAAAAATAATAAAAATGTGATATAATAAAGCTCACCACCTCCAAATGGTAGCAATAGCAAACTACCAGTACACAGGAATGACCAGGTACCAAGACATTGAGTGCTCAGAGTATCGGTGTGGGTACTTGGTACTAAGTGTCAGTGGTAACACTCGGAGGATATCACTAGAACAAGGATCACTTCTGCTTTTCTACCTGCTCTATGTTATGTCAACTTGAAAGGGCACTAAGCAAATGAACGCCACCGAAATATCGGAAATCAGTTCTACTATCATCTCGCCTACACTCCAATTTGATCCACATGGGGTGCCAGCCAGGGGCCGCCTCAGCGTCTATAATCACCCAAAGCTGTTGGCAAGGAGATGCACTCGTCACCGTTCCACGACACCAATGTCACGGAAGATTCACTAAAAACACCTACTCACGGCAGTGTCCGCTTGCAGGCACTGGTTACGCGCTCAGAACTCGGCAAATTCCTTCGCACACTTCTCGGTCGATGAGATACGTAATGCTTCCTCCTCGTAGTCGTCAAAGTTGCTCGTGTCCCCGGGGCCCTTGCAGCGAGGTATGAAAGGGGCCTCAATCCTCTTTTGGAAGACGGCGATCCAGTCAGTGCTAGCGAACCATTTGTGGCCTTTTATGTCGTTAACACCAGCCTTTAAGTTACCGTAACGCTTAGTCAGATCGACTTGGAGTAGATTGCGGAGCAGATCTTTCAGATCTGAACCGAAATGCGAGGGGAAACGGACCT
Source organism: Euplagia quadripunctaria (assembly GCA_963859945.1). NCBI lineage: Eukaryota > Metazoa > Arthropoda > Insecta > Lepidoptera > Erebidae > Euplagia > Euplagia quadripunctaria. The sequence continues at coordinate 4,929,151 of OY982569.1, read as the reverse complement.
TACCCGAAACGATTTTTTCGTAAATTTGGATAGGCTGGTCTGCGAAGAACGGAGGGTATCCGGCCGCCATTTCATATACTAGAACGCCGAGTGCCCACCAGTCCACAGCCTTGTTGTAGCCTTTGGAGAGAATGATTTCCGGCGCCAAGTATTCGGGTGTGCCGCACAATGTCCACGTACGGCCTTTGACGCGCTTTGCGAAACCGAAATCTGTTACTTTGAGGTAGCCCTGAGAATCAATCAGGAGGTTCTCGGGTTTCAAATCCCGATAGATGAGGTCCAAGTAATGGAGATATTCAAACGCGAGCACAATCTGCGCCGCGTAAAAGCGTGAATGCGGCTCTGAAAAGCGTCCCACCTTACGCAAATGGGAGAACATCTCTCCACCAGGAACGTACTCCAGGACCATGTACAGATTAGAGTTATCTTTGAAGTGGAACTTGAGGCTCACCAAGAACGGGAAATTAATAGCTTGAAGGATTCGTTTTTCATTTAAAGTATGTTCGACTTGCTTCAATTTCACCACTTTCTGTTTATCTAATATTTTCATAGCATAATATTCTTTAGTCGGTTTATGTTGAACTATCATGACTCGGCCAAATGAGCCGGTACCTAAAGTTTTTATCCGCTCGAAATCATTCAGTCCGGCGGTGTTGGTAGGATTTTTCTTCCATTTCTCCTCGAAATCCTCTTTGGCCTGGTCGAGGAACTCCTTGACGCTTTCGGCGGCGTCCACTTTCTTATTAGCGGTGGCAGCATTGTTGCCCATGGCTCACACCACAAACTGGTCCTACACCCTTGATTCGCCGTTATTAGAGGCCGCTTTGCTGCACTAATCGATGCCTGATGTGCGACCGCGTAAGAAACGGGGCAGGTCAACACAAACCAATTTGAAACACGTACATTCTCAATTTTGAAAGCACATTCACACGTCACAAAATACACTCAGTGTAGGTACACATTGACACGTCTAGTTTATGTACGAAATATCACAAAAATTACTTTCTCACATTCACAAGAATAAAATGGCTTCCACACCGGACTCGATCGACAGAGCGAGATCGAGCGAACGATTCGCTCACGGGTGGCGGTCAATTAAGAAAATGTTGCCAGCACGTAGTCCAAAATCTTCTAAAATAACGAAGAAACTACTATTAAGCAAATCTACTAACTGATCACTTTTTAATATTCTACCAAAGTAAATAAATTTCTAAAGCTTCGTGTCCAGCAGATACAATATAGAAAGTAATCTTGGTTAGTCTACAAGTTGATTTTATGCACGAGATTGTGAGTGTGACAATAACTGGACAATAAAATTACTCTTAACTGTTGAAGGAAACTAACTTTACTAGTTGAAGGAGAGTCACAAAAGGCATTAGTTGCAAAGGGTAATTATGAGGATGTTTACACAAATGCAGCATTCACGAGATACAGATTTTGAAAAATGAAAAAGAAAATGGTAAAGAGATAATGACTTATAAGTGAATCCAACAAAAACGGAACTGGGTACGTTTATAAGCAAAATAGTTATTGGTTACCATAAACTGCCCAATCTGATTAATACTAAACTCCAACTAGCTAACGAGGTAAAGTATTTAGGAGTCACAATAGACAGCAAGTTGAATTGGAGCGCAACCCTTCCAAAGACTAGTCTGCATGGCAATCACAGGATGACACCTGTAACAGCTTTAGAAACAATATTAAATATTCCAGCATGACAATTCTTTTTCAAACAAGAGGCAGCTTCTGCAGTAGCACTAATAGGGTCATTAAAAAGGAACCAATATTGTTGGTAGTAAGTAATAGGTTTCCAAAGCATTTCGTTTTCGACAAAAAGTAAAAATACAACTCCACGAAGATCCTAAAGAAGGTCTAAATGTAAAAATATAAGGATATTCACTACTGCCCCAAAAACGGGGTCTGGAACAGCGTCCGATGTATTCTTGTAAGACCTGAATATAAATAAAGCTACATCTTTAGGTGCTTATAACACTGTCATCATCACAGAGGCTACATTGACTTCGAGAAGAAAGGTAAAGAACTACTCCATCCGAATCCTTTCGGACAGCAAATAAGTACTACAAGGCTTACAAAACTGTTGTTTTGTAGGTAATATGTTTCCCACCTCAAAGATTTATTACGACTGTCAACAATTTCTGATGGACGTATGTAACAACCACGTAACTCTATAATGGGTCAAGGTCACACTAGCTCAGGAGGCAATAAAACCGCTAATGAACTAGCCAGAAGAGGATCGCAGGTGGTAGCAATAGGTATTGAACCAATTGTTCCCCTAACTTTTGCATGCCTACTCGTCACTAAGGTTTTATACAATAAATGAGAGAGACAGAGATTCTCCCGCAAGCTGCTAAAATTTATACGACAAAATTAGGAAATATAACTCGGTCATGATCCTTTTAACAAACATCTGTTAAATGTAGGTGTAACCGACAGTTCCTTTTGCAGAGCCTGCATTGGGGCAGAAGAGATTGGCGCGCACATTCTACTGGGTCATCGGTAACATCAGAGATTTGACAAATTCATTTGAAGAGTTGGGATGTCAATAGCAGCTATTCACCCGAGACTAGGGCTACCATCCGTCCGGGTTTCCCCGGATTTGTCCTAGTTTAGAGGGCGTCCGGGGAGCGTCCGGGCAGGGTTTTCAAAAAGTGTCCGGGTAAAACTGTGACACGGCCAACTTATAATTATTAGATGAACTAGCTGTTTAATTTAACAAAAAAAAATGGAATCGGGGATTTTTTTAAGGCGTCCGGGACAGAATCTCGACTTCACACATGTGTACGGGATTTTTGAAGAGCTCGTCCGGCGTCGGCAATTTAAGTGATGGCAGGCCTACCCGAGACCATAAAAGACGTCAGGTTGCGGAAAACAGTGAATAAATACAATACCATACTATACCAAGACAATCTCGCACTACCCTGATCATGGGCTAGGGCTGGTGCTGACTGGTGGTCGTGAGTTTGACGTCTCGGAATATGCTATTTCATGTTTAGCTTAAAGGACCCATGGTTATAGGTCGAAGAAAACAGTTGTGAACGGTTAAAAGTTCGAATTACATTATTTGTATTGTTTAAAAAAAAATATCTTCCTGGACACGCTTAAATGACATTCCACACTATTGTCACGTAGTTTTAATTTCAGCCCACGCACCAACTTCAAATTTTCAAATTCAATATCTTTATTTCACAAAATTGATCAGTAATTATTCAAAATCTGCAATTTAAAAAAAATATTATGATCAAAAATTTTAGATCAACACACACAGACTCATCGCAACAAGAGGTTGCTTCGTCAAGTGTAAAGTTACAAAAGAAAATTGGTTATCTGTAAAGTCGGTTTACGAACGATAATTTTACGTGATAATGTCATAAGAAAACACAATATTTTTAAAACTCTGGTTAAAAACGTTAATTTTTAATTTTGTTGTAATAAACAATGAAAACCACCAGTGTAAGTTGTGTGCTGCCGCTGTCTCTTTTCTAGTCTGACGCATCGGCCGATGGAGTGGAAGAGATCGAGCCTCTCTATCGCTTGTTCCGCGCTTTCGCTTGCACGCTCGGCTCAGGTGGAACTTGACATTTTTTTCTTGCGTGCAGCCAGCCTTCATCGATTTATAAGACGTTATCACGTCAAAATGGATAACAGATAATACTGTATCTGCTTGTGTTGATCTATAACCGCCCGTTCCCAAATGGTTGAGCCTTCTTAGAAGAAATGTCAAAATGTCCTTGTCACAACTTCAGTCGACATTTAAAAAAACAAAATATTAAAAGTCAGTAAGCGGCCGTAAAATAGATATATTACTTATTTATTGTAGGGTCGCTCATACTAAATATGCATAACAAATTATCTTTTATGCGATTATAGTCTAACTATATATATATTTAAAAGAAACAATAAATAATGCTCCCAGTGACTGTTTACAGTTTCAGTCATTGAGTATAAAATAATGCCTGAAGACATTCGTCAGCAGGTTTCAAAAGAACGTCAACATAAAATTGGGCCATAGAAAAAAACAGTGTTAGATAAGAAGACTTTATTTTTCTACCAAGCGTTCATATAATTATTTGAATTGATAACACTGAGTACGTTGTCTGCTGACACTCTAAGATGGCAGCACTTTCTTACCAATTCAGTACTATGTATTCTATGTGTACACATTGTTAGTATTTTAAGATCGTGCTGCCAATGACTTCACGAACTTCCACAGTGGCATATTGCATAAACTAATTTTGAATCTATATCTTATTTTCTTTGGTTTTTAGTGCAATAATATAAAACATCGCAAAGAGATTAAAGATATAAAAAAGTGTGTCTAATCAAATTACCAAAAAACTACCAAGTTCAAAGTACTCTCTTTTCAGATAGGTAGATAACGATATATACCGAAGAGGCTATTACAATTTATGTATTCTATATTTATAAACTAGGGTACCTATCTTACATACTTAGAAATAACAAGCATTTATTTACTATGAAAACACATCTGTAACATAATAAATGAATAACTAAAAAGCTATACAAGTTATGTAGCAAGTATGAAACTAAAATAATGGTTTTCGTAATACTACCTACCTAGATAGGTTTTATAATTTTTCTCTGAGATTGTGTTAAGTCTAAAGTCCAAAAACCACCAGAACACAAACAGTGCTTACACATTAATATATTGCTATACATATATTCTATTTTTAATGATTAGGTATATTATATTTGGTTGTTTATTTTCCTTGAAATCCACTCATAATAAACTGTGCACAAGTCCATTGCAAAATTAATATTATTATGTATGTGGCTGTAACGACGAGAGCAGACAACCTTGACGAAGCGGCGTAGCAACCGGAATACTCATTAAATATTACAATTACATATTTTACCTGCTTCAAAACGTTAATAACCGCAGTTTGTAACAAAAAATCTTCAAAAATACGTATTTCGTCCTAAAACGAGAAGAATAACTAATTTGATTTTGTCTGTGTATTGTTTAAAACTAACTGAGGACCAACTAATGTAGGTAAGATTGTTTTAAAAGAATGTGTAATGTTCTTCACCCCATTTTTGTACTCAGAGGAATTCATTTAGTAGGTACTGGTTTTTAAAATGGCTTTAGTGTTATGATGTGCATAAACAGTGTAACTAAAAGAGTCTCGCTAACATCCATTTTAAAAAGTTGTATGCTTACGTGTAAATAACCATGGTTTATCGTACAGCAGACAGCCACAAGACAAGATAGAACCATAATAGGTAGATACCAGTGGCGTAGCGTGCCTTGGAGGGGCCCTGTATCAAAATTAGTTGGGGGGCCCAAATGAAGGGTAAAGATTTCTCACATAAGAAACAAAAATGCTTTAAACGGGGAATCCTGCAATAACCGATGTTGCCAACTTTTGGGCGCACGCTTAACCCGGGAAAAAACCGGACAAGTGCGAGTCTGACTCGCGCACCGAGGGTTCAGTAAGCAAACAAACTTGTATACGTCCATCTCGGTAATCAATTCTCAAAGACTTTTGCCCGTCTTTTTCGAAAGACAAACTTAACTTTGCGGTTGACATGCGTACAAGGTGAACAATCCAATCGCAAAATATAAGTTTGTAATCTCAAAAACTTTTCCTTCACACAAAGAAACAAAAATGCTTTAAACGGGGGACTCCCGCAATAACCGATGTAGAATGTTGAAAACTTTTGGGCGCACGCTTAACCCGGGAAAAAAGAGATTGCTTTTTTGACTTTTATCATTTCTGAAATGAAAACTATAGGCACGCATGACAGTTTTTTTTTCTGTTTTTTTCCCGGGAAGCACGAGATTAAGTGACATTGTGGATAACATTTTACTAATTTTTAAGGCTGATACGGCGGGCGGAAGCTACGCCCCTGTAGAATGGTGACACCATGGAGTTCATCCACGAAGATTGACAAACTATAGGTTTAAAAGTTATAGTAAACTTGGCTTCTTATTCTTATTAAGCTAGATATGGTTTTTGGAGCCGAACATTTCTGTGGGCAAATATTAAGGATATAAGTCCAGTCACATGGTGAAAGGGGCTATGTGGGTCTACTACACTGAGCAAAGTTGCTGTCCGAATTCTCACATTACCTTACACTTTTGCTACCTTAGAGCGATCCTTCAGTGCCTACAATAATATTCACAGCAAAAAAAGAATTGATATTCAATTGGAATTTATTACACAAGTATGTTGATGATGTACGTGATGACATCGAGGATTGTATGCCTGATTCACCACCAATACACATGGAATACCGAAGCCCTCAATCATCTACATCTGGCCCTAACAATTATGTTTTTGTGACAGTATTTCCGATATTGATGATGATATTTAAACTGCGTAGTATATAATTTATTAATGTCTATTTTAACTACCTTGTACTACTAATAGTAAACACATGTTCACCCTCCACTAATAAATATTTTGAAATAAACATTTTCACCCAGTAAAATGGGTAATAATAACCGGGTTAAACCCGAATTACCCAGTTTTAACCAAAATGGGATGAATGGGGTTTTACCCATTACCCACCTCTAGGCACATCACTAATATATGTAGGTAGGTATACCTACCTACATAGGTATACTTGAGTTATGTGAATCTATACATCTATACAACTTACGTTATTGTTATGTGCTTTTGTTGTTTAAAAATAGACAAAAGAATAAATGGACAAAAAATATATATTTTACGCGTCTGTCTTTTTCTATTATGTATTTTGACATACCGTTCGTATTTTAAATTCACTCTAAAGAACGTAAACTTAGTCTGTCCGTGTAAGTTTTTGCACTTAAACTATATATTAAATTGTTATAACCAATTATTAATTTTACATAATCTATCTAAACTAATATTTTATATAATCTATCTACTATCTTCTACTTCTACTATAATAATATTATAAAGAGGAAAGATTTGTTTGTTTATTTGTTTGTTTGTTTGTTACGATTTAACTCAAAAACTACTAGACCGATTTCAAAAATTCTTTCACCGTTAGAAAGCTACATCTTCACTGAGTAACATAGGCTATATTTATTTACAGAAATAATTAGGGATCCCTACTAAAACTTGAATTATGTGACCCAAGGTGTAATTTTTTTTGTCATAAAATGTCTCTCATCGCACGCGCTGCGAAAACGATTGATGATAGAACAAAACAATGCACTACAATATTAAAGAACATATCAATATCTATAAAATAGTCCGCAATAGCATGTGCCTATCTCCGACGGATAACTCACAATAACTGCTTTAACTATTAAAATTTTAGATTTAAAAAAATGATTTTTTGCGAAGCTTATTTAACCCATATGGTATTAATTTATATCTAAATAAATATGTTTGTTACAACGGGAATTTAATATAGAATATTTGTTCCCTAAACTCTATATAGTTTAAACGAATATCTTAGAAGATATCGCAGTATAAAAAATATTCGCGCGACAGTCCTTCGGTCCGGCCGTCGCGTCGCAATGTAGGTACGTGGGGATTCTGGCCTCCGGGAAATTCAAATTCAAAATATTTATTGCACCATAATGTTTATAAGTACAAGGTCTTATTGTATATTTAATAGTAAGAGATACCTATAGTAATCCTTACTTTAATATAATCTAAACTAATCACTACATCACTACATATTATAAAACAAAGTTCCCCGCCGCGTCTGTCTGTCTGTTCGCGATAAACTGAAAAACTACTGAACGGATTTTCATGCGGTATCCACTAATAGATAGAATGATTCAGGAGGAAGGTTTAGGTATATAATTTGTACCCGTGCGAAGCCGGGGCGGGTTGCTAGTAATAAATTAATCACATGAGTGCATTTTCTAACAAGAATCGAGTGACGAGCGCTGTAGACTAGTTCAAACTCATTTACTATTTTTATAAGAATGCTGAATCTACACATTAAATGGATTTCTACACACAACCACAGATTACTAAAACATTGACAAGGTGACAAGGCCCTTTATAAGCGTGAGAATAAATCTACAAGCGAATATAAACTGTAGCGCTCAAGAAACAGGGTTGAATTTAACAAAATGCATCATATTATAATAAGGCTACAAAGGCTACAAGCATTGAAATGTTACGCGTAATAGATAAGGTGTGTTAGGTAGGAAGATACACCATGAAGTTAGTGAACAACGATATTTAACAATTTTGTAATTATAAAACCTAACTTACAGAAACTGAATTATCTATGTCAATAGCTCTACATTTAATTCAATTGGATGTTAATATATTCAAGTGGATACATATTTTAAGTAAATTAGTTTATCCTTGTTTTTGTTCTGGTACCTACTAAAATATAACCCTCGCCATAACATGCACTAGCACACCGCAGCCAGACTTGGGTAACTAACAACTAAAGCATAACACTGCGATAAATAATGAGAGGGAGAGAATAATCCCATACTTTTTAATTACATACTTGCGAAACAAGTATAAAATCAAAGCCTATCTCATGTATAAAAAAAACTACAGGTAAATTTGCCTGTGGGAGAGCCATACTTCGGCATGTATTCGGCTCGACCGGAGTGATAGCACGGCTTCACAGAAAACCGGTAGTGAAAAAAAATGTTTCGATGTATTTCGCCAAGTGAGTGAGATTACCGGAGGCCCTAACCACAGTATAATGTCTATACAGTATGGCATCTTTATACAAACGGTCGGATCGCGAGACATACCTACACACCTTGCGTTCGGTATACACTCGGTACACAAACAGTCGCGACGAACGAACGTAGTGATCGTTTTTTAAGCAGTAAGCGTGCGAGCTGCTTTTGGTTGCTTGAATTCTTCAAAAACGCACCCAGAGATAACATTTTTTAAGTTAATTGCAAACTCCGAAAGGTAAGACGATAAAATATTTTTTATATACCTACTAGTACGTAATTTGTTTCATTTTTAATAGGTAGGCATTTCGCTTTTTCCACCGAGTAAAATACTTGGATTAATCACTACATCACTACATAATATTTAACAAAGTCGCTTCCCGCTGTCCCGCGTCTGTTCCTATGTATGCTTAGATTTTTAAAACTACGTAACGGATTTTGATGCGTTTTTTTTTAATAGATAGAGTGATTCAAGGGAAAGGTTTACATGTATAATACATGCATAATATAGTAGAGAAACATTGATAATTTTAGAGGTTTCTAATGTGATGTCGTAAATAAACACATTTTTTTGCGCTTACATTGCAAACGCTGGCTGAACCCTACGAGATAGATCAAAATAATGTACTACAGTACTGTACACCTGAAAAAGGTCTACAAAAAAGTCCGCGATGGTATATGTCTATCTCTTAGGAATAACCCACAATAACCATTTTATATCCTTTACTTTTTACGAGAAATAGTGGCTTATTCACGAAGCGATTTTAAGCAATACTGCAATATAATCCTTATCCAATTAAGTACCTTAAATACATTGTACATTTAATATAGATCAATATGGCCCTTTACAGCATGCAATTTAAATGAATATTTTCGAAGATATTACAGATTTAATCTAGCGAGGAAAATAACAATTATCACTACATCTACATATTATAAAACAAAGTCCCCCGCCGCGTCTGTCTGTCTGTCTGTCTGTTCGCGATAAACGGAAAAACTACTGAAGGGATTTTCATGCGGTTTCCACCAATGGACAGAGTGATTCAAGAGGAAGGTTTATATGTAGTATACATGCATATTATTGTAGAGACAAGTCGAGAAATTTAAAGATTTGTAATGTCATGTCGTAACAAACATATTTTTGTGCGCTTACATTGCAATTCTGGCTAAGCCTTACGAGATAGATCAAATTAATGTACTACGGCTCTATATATCTTAAAAAGATCAATAAAGAAGTCCGCGATTCTATATGTTTATATCCTAAGGATAACCCACAGTAACCGTTTTTATCTTTTACATATTACAAAAAAAATATGGGTTATTTATCAAACTATTTTAAACAATACAGTATTATTCCTTATCCAATTAAATACATTAGATACGTTGTGCATTTCATGTACATCAAAATTGCCCTTGACAGCATATTATTAAAATGAATATCTTAGAAGATATCAGAGATTTAAAAAGCGGGGGCAGAGCGGCTGGCGGGCCGAACTGATTTTGATTACTCTTTTTTTTATATAGGGAACCTCAAGGATGGTCCCATGTCAAGGAAGTAAGGATCTGATGATGGGATCCTGATAAAATTGAGAGAAACCCTCGCAAATTGTGGGAACGAATAGTTTCTGTTTACTTTTCATTACTTTATGAGGTTTTTGCATTTAGAATCATCATCATATCATGTAGCTGAGCTAATGATGAAAAAAAAACATATTATAAAAATCTTCACTACATATTATAAAACAAAGTCCCCCGCCACGTCTGTCTGTCTGTTCGCGATGAACTGAAAAGCTACTGAACGGATTTTCATGCGGTTTTCACTAATAGACAGAGTGATTCATGAGAAAGGTTTAGGTGTATAATCTGTACCCGTGCGAAGCCGGGGCGGGTTGCTAGTAAATAATAAGTGACAAAAGTGACACACGAGTGACTACCCACGCTCGCGTTAAAAAAAACTAGTAGGCAGTTTCCTAGGCTAAGCTATCTATATACTTATGTATTTAGCTACTTACATATATTATTGAATTAGACGAAATATCATTATGAAATGATTATGAAAGTAAAAAATGGTAGATTTACTCATTTACTCATTTCATTCACAACGATTTTGCATATTTTATAATAAAAAATAAATTATAATATTTACAATCTCAAAACTAGACAGAAACTCAAGTAGGTAGATGAAATTATGGGCAGCCCTATTGCGTGTTTATGTACCGTCCGGCTGTAGGTAATTATTTTAAGGAAAGGGCCGAGTCACAATACTGTATATACATATACTGTGCCCTAACCCTTCCCTCTCCTCCTCTTCCCCCCCTTCCCCTACTCCTACCAAAGGCCGGCAACGCACTTGTGTCTCCTGAGTTGCAGGTGCCAATGGGCGGCGTTAGTCACTTATAATCAGGTGACCCATTTGCTCGTTTGCCACCTATCCCATAAAAAACAAAATATATTATCGTATCGTGATATGAATATGATATACATTTATGCACAAAGTATATTTATACTTGAATGGTTGAAACCTTCTTTATAAAAACTTAATACAGATTATTTTAAAAAGTTTTTTTTTTGTTACGTTGGCAAACATATATAGGGCCCGCCTGATGCTTGGTTGGCTTGTCAACTGTTTTTTTTTTTTTAAGAATACTAGCAACGTGGGTCACACATTACTTTCTAAACATTCTTGTTAACCCCAACCCCTCCAGCTAAGCTAAATGAGAATGAAAAAAAAGCTAAAAAGCTTGTGTTGGGTTCACGTCAGTAGTGCTCTGGGTGGGGTTCGAACCTGCAACCACTTGATCGCAAGTCCGACGCCTTACCCATTCCGCCGCTTCTTCTCTTTAATTATCTAACTTGTAGGATTTAATGAGCAAAATTCAAACATTATGTCTGTCCATTCGTTTATTTCCTTTTTGACAATTGCTTGAAAACGATGGCAGAGTTCATAAAATTAAACATTAGTGGTTTTTTTTTTTCAAAATACATGGTAAGTAATTGTTTTACGCAATAAAAACAGTTACGTTCTATTGTACGTAGTGATGGGAACAAATATTTCTCCTGCATATTTATCGATATCAGTTAATCGAAATCGATATTAATTATATCTAAATCAGTATAAAAAGCCATTCGTCTATTATTTTTATTAGTTTTATTTGCAATAAATAACATCAAATTTAATATTGAAATTGAAAAGTTTCCATCCATTTTTTGACAAACACAAAAGACATACTTTCATTTATAAAACCTAAACGTACGTTTATCACAAGACCCAACCCATAAAATTCTACGTTTTTTCTTCTTACACCTTTTAGTAAAAGAAGTGTTTTAATAGAAGGAATTAATTTTATAAGCATAATAGTACATAGGTATATAATTATATAAAAAATATTCCCCGCCGTGTCTGTTTGTCTACTTCAAAAGTAGCAAACGAATTTTATGTGTGAAGGTTTATGTGTATAATTCATTAAGGTTTTGTATAAATTTGCTGAAATATGACGACGATTGTTTAAAATGTCGGAAAAAATCATGATGACCGCGCCGCGCGCGCTTAAAAAGTAGGTAATAACATATCTAAATGTATGCATAGGGTACACTGGAAGTTCTGCACTCCTGGCCGCTCATAAATGTTTGAATTTCGAATGTTTTTAAATATAAGAAACTCGGCTCCGTCTTACGAATTTTCGATCAGGTCACATGTCCTGACGCGAATTTAACATTTTTTGACTATCCCAAAAAGTGCACAACGCCGCTATAGAAGTTTTCACTTCAATAATATATTACCTATGTATATATATATTTATGTATGTATATAATGTATTACACATTAGGCACTTATAAGAACAATTTATTTTATTTCGATGAAAAATAGCGTGAAGAATTGTCGTATTTAAGTAGGTAGTTAATAATCTGTGGTTAGTACAGTGCAATCATACCGCACAAATTCATATCACAGCGAGCAATCGGACACAGTAGGTAACTCTTTTAGTTACTTTGTTAGTTTTTCACAGTAACGTTAATAACTTTTAATAACTTTTAGTATAATAAGTTACATTGTAAAATAATACTAGAGCGTAAGTAAACGCCGCACAGGAAGCGCATTTTTAATTTGAGTTTCGAATAATTTTTTTGCCCTAATTAATCCAGTAGGCTAAAAGTACATTACTTCAGTGTCTAGGTGTATGCGGCCACATAGATTTAAAATTATATTCATACATGCTTTACTATCAACTATAGACTTTATTCTTATGATATGATGAATAAAATTTGCTTGTATGCTGTTCGATCGATTTTTTAACTTTAATACCAAAAGATTGTAATCGACATAGTAATGCAACAGAATATTTATTCTATGTTTTATAAAACAAAACCTAATAGCTAAAACAGTTGTTTAAACATAAATTTACTCATCATTCAAATGTTTTTCTCTGAAAAAGGTGTTATTTTGTAAGTTTTTTTTTAGAAAACAGTAGGTATTAATTTCAATTCATAAATATTACAATTAGTGAAACTGACGATATCAAGCGACTATGAGCACAGTGCATGTTGTCTACAGTAGGCGTCATGAATCTTGAGCACAATAACGTCGTTTGTCATTGTTACGAGGTTCAGGATTAGATAGGTACACCAATTTGTTACGAAATACCTAGACACAATTTATTTAAATTATCCGCAATTAAGACAATCACATTTACAAGTCGCACTTACAGTAATATTTACTTGTACTATTTTTCTCACTTGTTAACTCGTAGTATGGCTTAATTAGAACTGTATTCATACCGCTTTGCAACTTCCTTATATAACTCGAACTATATATTCATAGAGAGTTCGTGAACTTTCTCGAAATCTCGAAACCTCTCTGGAATCTTCTAGGACATTGTGGGACATTCTATAAAAAGACTATTAGTTCCGTTATTCGTCAAAAGACGACGTGCGTCTCAATTTAGGTCATCGCAAAAATCTTTCATAACATTGTTATATCTAAGCACTTACCTATGTACTACTGCAATTGATTTTATTTTGATACTTCTCCTATATAAACGGCGGTAGCGTAATGGGTAAGGCGTCGGACTTGCGATCAAGTGGTTGGGGTTTCGAACCCTACCCAGTGCACTACTGACGTGAACCCACTCCTCACATAAGCACTTAGCTTAGCTGGAAGAGTTAACAAGAATACTAGTAATGTGTGACCCACGTTACTATTATTTTTATTTAAAACCATATCATCATTATCATTTGTAATTTAAATTAAAAAACCAGACCATGTAATATTGTATTTACAAATATTTTCAAAATTGATATTTGATTACTGTAAACGATTGTAAAACAATGCGCCAGACTCGAAGAAAAATACCCACCTACAACCACTAAACATGACAGAATTTGACTAGACTTCCAATCAAATTGTCCCGTGAAGAGGCAAATTGTCCAATTCATGGTCACAAATGTCTTTTCTTACTAATGTCCGTCCAGCACAGAAAATAAACGCGAATGAAAATTCGTGGTTTTCATTCGCGTTTATTTGTTTACAGTTGGATTACGCGTCTACGTGTATACAAATACATGTGGACGCGCAATCTAACTGTAAACCAAATTAATCGAACTATGAAGCTTTACAACAAAGCAAGACACTATAATGCGAGAAGCTGTAGCTCCTAAGGAGCGTCAAATTCTTACATTAAATATTTAGCAACAGGTAGAGACTATAAGGAACTCAGATTTAGCAGTGAAATTTCTCCACAATTAATAATATTATACCTGAAACGTGTGATGCTATTTGTAAGGTCTTGAAAAATTACATATAGGTAAAGTTAAAATAATGAATTATTCTGTAAATCTTCATAGACAAATGCTACTTATATTTAAAATAGTTAACTTAACTAAATTATTACTGGAATAGAAATATTAAAATGCACTAAGTTGGTTTAACATGAATAAAAATATAAAAAATACAAAAGTTACCAAATATCTGAAAATCCCCAAAGAGATTTCCATCCCCTTGGTCTTCGATTGTGCAAATGGTAGGTTCTCTACATATTTTAGAAGATAGTGGTGGCACTTCAATAATGTAATCTTGAACTTGTAAAGTTTAATTTGGACTGTTGCTCTCGGGAACAGACATGACTGGTCTACTGTTAATCACGGTGTCATTAACATCTGACTGGACATTTGACTATCTGGAGAGGAATACAATTTTGTATACTCATATCTCCTAGAGACTGGTAATGAAGACGCTGATGATTGTGTATGTAGCTGGTCATGGTGATGGCAGTGAATGGTTAGGTAATGGGTGTACGAAGCTAGTGATGCAGATGGTTATGGTGGTGGCAATCAATTACATTTAAGCGATGGTGTGTACACGTATCTACATATATTACGGGGAAGGTGATGTGATCGGTATAGTATATAGTTGCCTGCGATTGACGTTCAAGCTTTATAGTAGTTAAACCGTTAACTGATCTAGTTTACCATAAAACTTTATCTCACAAATTATTTTTTCTGCAAAACGCCTTAGTTATTTTGATATTTGGTTTATTTGTAATTGTAAAGTAAAAGCTTTACCTGTGCTTTTATAAGGGTCTTTTGAGAGGATAAAACTTGTTGTGTGAATCCAGAAGTTGTAATTGTTTACTTTGACGTTCTGTTAAATATGAGTTTTTTATTTTTTCATTATTTTTGTTTTTCAGATTCCTGAAAGAGAAGAAGAATCAATATTAGTTGCAAAATAGTTTGAAATAATGTCGAACTTTTATCACTGTGATGGTAGTATGGATGGGAAACATTACGGGTCTCTGTTATATATTTATAAGGCAAACTATGAGCCTCTAAGCTAGCTAAGCTAAAGGCTCTAGCTTTCACACTTCCATTCATGCCAGTATGAATGTACAAATTTATTAGCAAATTTTAACAAATTTATTAGCTTCATATGTATTTGTCACGTAAGATTGTGAACAGGTTAGATTATAAAAAATCTAACGATATTATAAACTGACGAAATGTTATGAACCATTTACAATTTCTTGATAGTTTATTATCTATCAATGCCCAATCGTCAAAATGGTACCTAACTGGTTTATAAATGTCAACAGTAGCAGCGCATTCTTTCAAACTATAAAGAATAGTATTGATACATAATCGTATAATAGTAAAGAACATGCATTGGCTATATATATGTCTTATTTTCTAGGATAAAAAAGTTGAGAAATGTAAATCAACATTTATTTTGTTTAACATAACCTCAAAGTTTGTTCTAATTATACTTGTGCATTCGTTACCAAAATATAGGTAACGAATGCACTGTATATTTAACAGAATAATAAGTTTAATAAAGTCATTTTAACCCCTATTATTTTAATTTTAATAATTAAATGAACGATATTTGTATCAATAAATAATAATTACATTTTAACATACCTTTTTTCATTCCCGAAGAATATCGTTCTTATATTTTCTAATATTCGTTTTACTGACTCGAGATTCATGCTTATCTCAATTTGTTTAAATTTTTTATATAATATTTCAAGGTCATTATGTCATGCTTGTTTATTTTTGTATTATTGGTTAGAGGTATCCCAAAGCCATGGTAAGTTTTTGTACACACAAAATTAATATTAATAAAATTATCGCTCATTTCTGATTTCAACGTTGTTATCAGTTTTTTCCTCATACATCTTATTATAAGATAACCACCAAACTAATAAATCGTGTTAATAACACACCATTGAACAAAAATAACTCGGAACACATCTGTTCCGCTGGCTAGTAGACAAAATTACGAAATTGGCCAATTAGTGTCCACAGGAACCGATTTCCCCCACACCACCCGTCCACACGTAACAACTAAATCGCCAATTTTCATTTCAATTTATTTTCTGTGCCAGACGGACGTATGTAAGAAAGTTTACTGCATACGTATTTTTTTTGTTTTTGTATTTTTTTAAAAAATAAACACATCCTATAAAGTATTACATCCGATTTACTCGTTACGTGTGGACGCGAAATTTGTTCGTAAGCCAATTCAATCACAAATCTGATCAGGTAGTAAATTGTATCATATGTATACCGTTTAAGTTTTAGTTTAGGTTGGTCAGGACCACCGATTTTTTTTTAAAGGATGTGTGTAGGTAGCATTTCTTCAAAAACAAAAAATATTACGTTTACGGTAACCTTTCTTAAGGTTGATGATAAGATCAATACCTACAGGTATCATTTCTTCCAAAAGTGCGTAATCTTATTGTTGATTTCTATGTTTATTTATCACTGATGACGTCAGAGGCAAATATGAAGCACGATGACTGTTCAATTTGAGTACTGAGTACTAAAACTACTATTTAATTTATACCTAGGTAGTTACTATGTAGCAGTAAGTTACTCAAACTATTCATACGGCAAATTTATCTATCTATTTAAATAGAGTAAGTGAAACTTCTAGTTTCCTGTGGTTAAAATAAATTATTTAACAATGCTAATATGTCGGCAACCCATTAAAGGAATGTAGAAGAATTAATTTCCAATCAAATGACCCTGCATGACCCATATGGAAATGTCAACCATTTTCGAGTAATTTCAAATTTGTATGTTTTCCGTCCGTTTCCGTTCCGTAATTCCGTTCAAGTAACGGATACGGACACGCATAAAAAGTCTTTTTCTTCCTCGGATATCCGGTACATCACTAGTAAACATACACGGCTTATAGGCATGTGCATATAACCTCAAGTTAAGAATTAGATACGCAAGTATTTAAAAGCCATGTTTGGCACTGAGCCTACTAGGTAGCAAGTGTAGAACGTTTGTAACCTCTATCAAATCCGATGTTCTTAGTATTAGGTAGGAAGTATACTTCGTATTTAGTCAGTATTCATGTAATTTGACGACTATAAGCTATGTGTATTACTTATGTTATGTAGCCTATGGACTACAATTCTATTTATTAAGTAGCTAACTCGTCTATGAACTTCTGAAGTAGGTACCTAAGGCAGGTATATGTACATATATACCTATTTTATATACTTAGGGTAGTAGGTATCTGGTTTATCCGAACAGGACATGGAATATTACTTTGTAGGCACGTGGATACATCGGATCACGAACTGTTCTGCTTGACGAATTCAAATTCTGACGAAATCACCAAATAGTGCCAAGATTTCTTTTAAAAGCCATCGACCTGTCACGGTACAAAGTTTTAATTTACGATTTTGTATTATTAAAACACCCTTGCGTAGAGGTGATAAAGTTTAAAATGGCCTGGCAGAAACACTTTTGAATTGTTGGCCAACGGCGCCGTGAGTCGTTCGGACAAGACTTGGACTTACGCTTTTCTGGCACAGGTGAACTGAACTGTGGCTGGCGGGAAATAAATGCGTTCTAATTTCAAAGTGGTGGATATGTATTTACCAGCTTAATTAATTAATGTTTTATCTAAAAGGGCTGTAAAGTAGAAATGTATAATATATCTTAGGCGGATAAAATATATACCTATTATTTTAATACCTATTAATACAATAGGCGAGGTGGGAACAAGACAATCGGCCAATGAACTCTTTAAAAACGCACGCGGACCTACTTAACGTGTGCCTAAATAGAATTTCATGGACACCTAATTAACAGTAGCACCTTTACTTATTCAATTTATCGTCATGTGCTACATACATTTACATTTACAAAGATCTATTTAAAAAATTAATATGATACAGGGAAGAATTTAGGTAGGCTACGCTTACTTTAAAGACCAGACTCACGATTAGTAGGTACATTAATTACCTATTTAACATTTTACTGAGTGTATTTACATACGTTACCTACCTACTACCTACTTAGTGTGCCGTGCCCTTCTTTGTAACCTTAGTCGTGTAGAAAGTATTTAATTTTCAGTAATAGGTAAAGGCAAAATAAAATAACATACAATATACATGTTTGTGGTCTCTATTCCCTGACCCTTCATTCTTCATATTCATATTCTTCGTAGCCAAATTTACACAAGTAGGTACCTAGGTAAATACTTAATAAATTAAACTCATGATTAACTTATTTAGGTATCAAGTATCTGTCAGTAGTAATGAAATGATGCAGCAGTTTTTTTACGACGCAACAAATTCCTACAGTATTCCCACAGTATTCCAATGGAAAACCATTTTCCGAGAAAGAGATAGGTACGTTCCTATACAAATATAATTAAACTTATAGCCAATCCTAATTACAATTCAAAGGATACTAACTATATAGAATTATATTGTTTAACTAAGAAGAATTGTTAAAGGAAATAGGAACACATATATTGCATTGCCTAAATTATGTATTGTATTATCTAATTTATTGCTTTTTTTCAGTAAAATATCCATTCATTAATTCGGTTTGTTGGAACTTGGAACATTATTAACGATTGTATTTTTCAAACAAGTCAGACAGAGAGAGATATAGTATTGCTGCTCTGTTGTTGGAGTAGATTTCAAGGTTGTCTGAAGATGAATGTGAGTTTAATATCTATCTCTTTTTAACGAACGGTAATTACCTATAGCTATCTCAGTTCATGATATACGTGCACAAGCTTCAGGTCGAGTTCGCCTCCCCGCGCGAGGCGTCGCGCATTATATTTTTTCCTTCTTCCTCCTTCATTTGGACGTCGGTGTTTGTGCGGTGAACATCATTGTACGTTGTGCGTAACACGTGCCTATAACTATTTCTTTATAATTTCCAAGTTCACTCTAAAACTAAAATAACCATTATGGCAGACGCAGCCGTCGAAAAGAAGTAAGTCTTTACTTTAAACTCATTCAATAATCGAAAGTTTCGCGGTTTATTATTTTTGGCGGCTATAGGACATGATCAAAATGGCTTCCTATTTATGTGTGAAATTTGTGTTTTCAGTGTAAATAAAGTGGATTTACAGTGATCTAGTACTTCTACAGTTACATGATAAGTTACTCGATGTTCTAATAACTTAGTTTTGGTATTTAATTAATAGTTTTGGTTATGCTTATTTTGTTTAACGCCGACGTGATAACACGCGGGAATTTTATTTCCACTGCTGATAAACTAAATTTAGTATATATAGTACACTTGTAGTCGTCATAGATGTTTCAGCTATTAATTAACTATAGGAGATGTGACGCGTTGATTTTTTGTAATGGTTTTTCCTGTTCCAACGTAATATAATAAAGTGGTTAAGTTAAAACAAGCCGGGCAGTAGCGGCGGTTCGGCGGGCGAGGGGTCGCTGTTTTATCCAAGATGGCGCTGCGTGCGCGGCGTGCCGGCGCGTAGCGTCATTGGGAACAAGCGCGCGCTCTTTTGAATTCGCCGAGACCTCGAGTTTTGCAACTCTGGTCGTTAGTAGGTAGGTTAGCGCGAGCGAGCATGTTGTCATTGGTTATTTTTAACGCTTTACGACTCATCGTAGAGTGGACCACCGGAGCGAGTAACGTATTCATTCAATAAAGGTGATCATGGTTACGTTTGTTTCCTATGTTGCAACTTTCCCACATGCAGCCTTGCGCAACAGCCACTTGTTTTTTTGTTCCGGTAGACTTTTCCTTTTAAGCCGCCCCACTTAACCGCTGAGCATTCGCCGCGTATGGAACTGTTGCATTGTTATGTTCCGTTACAGACTCGCGTACTTTGCATTAGCTACGGTGCGTAGGTATTTAGATTGAAGAATTTACGACACTCAAAGCCGTTAAAACAACTCACTATTTATTAGTTTGTGTAAACTATTTACCGTTCCAATCTTACGACATTATGTATACACTTAAATATGTATAACATGTTAATTTGTATGTTACTGACTGATTTGTTGACTGAATCAAATCTATGATACAGTAATAACATTCTTATATTTGTAAAGCACAACTGTAATCTAGGCACACATAACATAAAATATTTTCGTTTCCAGGGACGCCGCACCCGAAGAGGTCACTTCCACTGAAGCGAAAGAGTCACCAGTTAAGAAATCTCCCCCGAAAAAGGCAGCTGAAGTACCGGAGAGCAACGGTAACGGAAAGGAAGAGAATGGTAGTAGCGAAGCACCTGAGGCCGAAGAGGACGACGGTCCTGCTGAGAACGGAGACGCCGAAGAAAGCAATGATGCCACTGAAAATGGGGATGCTACAGGTTGATATTATTTTATTGATTGACACATCTAACAAAGCGCTGAACGCTCTAATCGTATAGAGAAAATTAACGCAAAATTTTTTTCTTACAGAAAAGAAAGAGACCGCCGTGAAGAGGAAATCTGTGTCTGCAGATAATGGTGACGCAGAGAAGACCACGCCAGAAAAGAAAGCGAAAGTAGCAGAGGAGGCGCCCCCTGCCGAAGAGGAGGCGACCGCCTAAAAGTTCATACCTCAATACCTCGCTTGGTTTACTGCAATGCAACCATGTTCATTAGGGCTCAACTCACTCATACATATCTTGTCTTTATAACAGTAGCTTAACTACTTAGACCTCCTAATATACCAAATTTTACAGATAAATAATATAACCTAACACATTTTTTCTTCAATAAACCACAGAACATGCAATTTTTCCTTTATGGAATTACAAACTTTGAGGTCAACCAACTCTAGGAAGTCTTGGTAGTTCTCTTTTACAATTTATATGCAGCATGTATTACAAGAGTTGAGCTCTTATGTGACCGCACTTAAGTTTAGGTTTATAATACATTGTGTATTTAAATATTACCTGTGAAGTACCTGTAAATTGTAAATTTAATGTTACTGTCAGTTGCGACCAAAGTGTGCATCGCAGTGAACTGAACATATTATGTACGAGTTGGATTAGATGTTGTATGCTGTTTTTGCGTATTGGTGTCTTTCAAAGGACTAGTAGCGATGGATTTTTGAATTGATGGAGTAACATGTATCGGTAACCATAATTCGCCAGTAGTATACTGCCAAAGTAATTCACCTAAGTGTGAAATCAATTCACAATCCGTTCTGTGAACGACGCGTTTTATAAAACAGCTTTTGAAAAACAAGGATTTTAGATAAAAAATAAGATAATTAAAACTAGATAATTAATTCAGTTGTAAATTTAAGTTAGCAGATAATAACGCACATTTTTGTAATTCATAGGCATTATTACTTAACCATTGAACATTCCTTTGACATTTTGGTTACGGCTTGCAATGTGAACGTCTCACTTCTTGCGTTTAGAACAGGGTTAATTCATTGTGTATTTCAACATAGTAAACTTTGTAATACAAGGAAGTCATTGAAAATAATTGTTCACATTGTACCACTAATTTTAAGATTTGGAATATAATTGAAGTTCAAAGTTGACAAATAAGGTGATAGTTCATATTGACATAACTAATGTTTGCGTGCTATTTTTGTTTGTTTGTAATTATATGGACAACTTTATTTTTCTTATATCCTGTTTTTCTAATTTATTTTCTTATATTGTGATAATAACAGACCTCTAATGTAAGGATAACCTTTGTGGAAACGAATCTTCATTTTTAGTACTGGGTAATTTTTGACTGTTCCTTACAAATATATAATGGTATTTAAGATGTGACTAACTTTTCAGATTGTATTTTAACAATTTAAAGTTTAAATTTTGATTCAAAGTACATTTAGTATTAGATTTAAAGTAGTGTGTACAGTTTACACTACTTCCCGTGGATCGAGGAGTGAGTGTTTGTAAAACATTTCTGGCAATAAATAATAGTCCAAACCTGCAAATGCTTTTGTTTTTACAATGCATGATAATACTTACCTAACATACGACTTACTAGCTGATTTGAGAGTTGTCTCGTTTCTATGAATCTAAAACGAGCCATAACTCGTGAAACAACAGCCACTAAACAGTAGGTAATAGCTATTTTCAAAAAACGTTTACTCATTGTTTGGTAGTTGTGTTACACGAATAATACGAAAGATGACTAATGCTGTACCGTGGATTGCAGCTTGCAAACCATACGTGAAGGCGTGTATGAGTTGAGTACCTATAAATAGTGTCGTTCTCGAATCCGTCTTTCATGTGACTTAGTCACCCGATCGGAGAAAAATTTCCACCCTCTGAAGAGCGTGTAAACGGTATACACACGATACAATTTATCTACTTACCTGATCACATGGGATTGAATTGGCTAAAACGGCGTCCACACGGAACGATTTCACGCACATTTTGACTAAATTTTCGATCGAATCGTGCCGGGTGTACATAAATCGTCCACTTCAAGGTTATTGGGTGGTCAGGACCGGCTGACTTGATCGTGTCACATCAAATTGGTTTGTGTGGACGCTGAACCAGTATGCCTGCAGAGCAGAGCAGAGTTACTGAGCGGATGTGTTCTTACTTCTTTTTAAGGAGGTGTGTATTAAAACGATATTAAGGTGTTTTTCAGTTCAGTGGTTATATTTTTATTATATTAATATTATAAGATCAATGCAGGTAGCATTTCTTCAAAAAAAAAATGTTACGTATACGGTAACCTTTCCTACAAACACCCGTCTGGCACAAAAAATAAAATCAAATGAAGGTGATTTAGTCGTTACGTGTGTACGCAAAATTTGTTCGTAAAACGGACTAAACGTAACTGGTGTACACACGGAACGATTTCACACACAATTTGACTAGATTTTAAATCGAATCGGTTCGTGTGGACGCTAATCGGCCAATTTTATAGTCTGCCTGCAGGCGGCATACTGAGCGGACTTTGTCTGATTTTTTAAAGGATGTGTGTATTTACGCATTATTAAGACGTTTTTTCTGTTCGGTGGTTATCCACAAAAACAGAACAGAAAAAACGTCTTAATAATGCGTAAATATAAATTTATGAGATGATTTATATTATTAGATCAATACAGGTAGCATTACTTAAAAAACAAAAAATATTACGTATGCGGTAACCTTTCTTACATACGTCCGCGTAGCACAGAAAATAAAATCAAATTAAAATTGGCGATTTAGTTGTTACGTGTGGACGCGAAATCTGTTCGTAAGCCAATTCAATCACTAATCTCGCCAAATCGCCAATTTTCATTTGATTTTATTTTCTATGCTGCTCGGACGTTTGTAAGAAAGGTTACCGTATGTATGCCTAATAGTTTTTCTTTTTTATTTGGCCTTTTTTTTCTCTCATGGCTCACGGTTCGTATCGCCACTAACAAGTTATATTCGGCATTTACATTGTATATGTTAATAATTTATTTTCGTTTACCAAATACATTTTGACGTGACAACGTCTTATAAATTGGTTTGCCGGGTGACACTTCAAGAAACTGCGTTACGCTCCGCTCACGTTATGCGCTCACAATGAGAGCGAGTGAGAGGCACGCGTCCCTTCCACTCGGGCATGGTTAGCCCGCCTAAGAGCGAGAGAGACAGACATAAAATGTTTTAAATATAATTCTTTGTATAAATAAATGTTTTAAATTGTTACTATTATTTCATCCTTCTTCCTACTATACGAATGAATATTCACATTAAAATTATTTTACCACTCAAAGTCGTTGTCACGTAAAACTTTCGCCCGTATACCGACTTTACAGGCAACCAATTTTTTTTTTGAAAACTTATAATATTGCAAGTCTTGGGGTAGGCAAGTAAATTAGATATACTTTCTCATCATTAATGTGGTGAAGGGTGTACAAAGATGAGGTGAGTAATGTAAAGAAATCCATTGACCACCTCCAATAAAAACTCAGTGGGCTCACTTGTGTCTTTAGGTTACGAAGTAACTATTATCTTATCTGTGCTTTACTTAGGTACCAAATATTCTGTTGCTGCAAGAGAAATAATATGTACAGTATTTATTGTTTTAACCTTCCACTAAATAAGTGGGTGTTTTTCATTTTGATACTTTTTGATTTGAACAAGAAGGCTAGCTGAAGTCGTAATTGCCAATTCAATTTAAAATATATTTCAGGATCTGGTCTTTGGTTGAAGACTTTACGAAAAATTTCAATATTAACCTCGAATCAATAAACCAATTATTCAGTCGATTTCCAAAGAAGATAATCTGAGCCCTTTTTTGTTTTAAAGCGAGATTCCCAATGCCTTCGCCAGATTCAAGTTCATCAACCGCCAAAAGGGGTAGCCAGTTACGGAATCAAAAAGGATATGAAAATTTTGGCAACATTGAGTCGTTTTAATTCTTCAAAAGTTTTAAGCAATGTAATTAATTTACCCGCACTCCATTCTTGTGAAGTTGTGAAATTTTATTGTTAGTGGAACATTAAAAGCCCAGAAATTTGTTCTAACTCATCGTAACACTCAAGTTTCTTTTTGTAGATTAGAAAGTTCATCTAGAACTACATTATAGTGGTAAAAATAAATTAAGCTAAATTTTTACATTTGTATGATTTAAAACCCTTGCTTAACAAAGAAATACCTTTTTTCATGATAGTGCCACCCTAACAATAAATTATCTTTTGGATATTAACCATTCTGACACTATATAGCTATACAGTTATATTTTCTCTTGTTTGTTGGACATTCTAATTACTTCTATATTTCAAAGATCAGTTAAATAGTCAACATTCGCATTCAAATTTGCGAATACTGGAGATAAACATTCGCATCACTAGTGGCTATCACAAGTGTTAATATGCAACAGGTGGGATGAATGAATGTTTATGAACGTTTTTAGGAAACCGAGTGTATACCTAAATGTAATTCGGGAACAAAATAATTCGTTTTTGTATAGCTAAATATTTGAAGTTGTGTCTAAAACCTTAATTTTTTTTACAAAACTTGACCAAAAACCCCGATTATTTAAAGAATACACAATCATTGCATATGTTACATTTTTATTGTTTTCGATTGTTAGGCACATGTGCTAGTTTCTAGTGAAGTTATTCTTGATGTAGGAAGATTAAGAATGACTTTAGACCTCAGAACCGCTGAGGAGCGTTATTTCTTAGCTACTTTAACATTCATTGGAATAAAATCAGAAATAGCATGAAAGATATGTAAATTGACTATAGAACTCTATATATTGGGAATTTTATAAAATAGAATAGATAGTATTATAGCATTGAACAAAGTATATTATAAAAATATTAAACACACACTTGAAAAATATACTGGTATGTTAGAGGCTGTAATTCGGTAATTTGTAACAATTGCGTTGAAGTAGGTATCTAGGTCTCAATGTCCATTTAATTAAGGGCATGCCTACACACGTGTATCTACTATAAACCGACTATGACGTAACTGCTTTATTATACTGTTGGAAGATAATGCACAGTCTAGAAAAATATAGTTTAAACCTCTTATCTAGGCATTAAATGGGTGTTTGTTTGGTGTGTTGTTATACAAGCGTTTATAATCGATGACCAATACATTGATAGGGTTTTTACAAGGTCGTTGTGTCTCCGTGGATACTAGAATGTACACATGATGAGCTTTACTAGCAGTTAGTAAAGCACCCACAGTTGGTCGTCTATAGACCGCGCGGTCAGTACGAGTTAAATTTAGGTGAAAAAGTTACAATGAGTCAGCTGTGACGGCCAAAGTCATGTTTTCACTAACAATTTTCGTTTCCTTTTCTCTGTTGAGTGCTACTTTTGCACAAACGACTCAAAATATAAATGTTTGTAAGTTCATGTAAATACTTGCATTAGAGTTGGCTTTCAATAATTTTTTTGTGTAGTTTTATCTGTTCCGTGAATTTTTTAACTTGTGTAACATGACTCATGGAAATTCAAAGAAATTCGGTCAGAAATATATTTAGCGTATAACCAGCGAACTAAATTTGAAAAACTTAAAATAGAAACAATTGGCTTTATAAACAGATTTTATTTCGAATTTACACTCGAGTATTGTTTACAGTACTTATTAATGAAGAAAGCAATGCTTTGGCTGAAAAGGCATTTGAAATAGCTAAGGAATATGTGAGGCGCAACCCCAGCTTGGGTCTTGCGGTAGATCCGGTAATAGTCGTTGGTAATCGAACAGACGCCAAAGCCTTTTTGGAGAACGGTAAGGCTGTGACCGTAATAGTGTTACAATCACTGATATGTCAAATTAAGTAAGAGATTTTTTAGTTTGCAGAAAATATAATGACATGATTTTGGCGAAGAAGACTCCTCACGTGGTCCTCGACTTCACGATGACTGGCGTGGGATCTGAAACTATAAAATCATTTACAGCAGCTTTAGGTTTACCTACGATATCTGGTTCATTTGGTCAAGTTGGCGACCTAAGACAATGGAGATCTCTTAACACTAGTCAGACGAAGTTTCTTCTACAAATCATGCCCCCAGCTGACATTCTACCAGAAGCCATTAGAGCTATTGTGACCAAACAAGATATAACGAACGCAGCTATTATATTCGATGAATACTTTGGTAGGTGTAACAAAAAGACGTTTGTAGTTTTATCGCATCAATCAATAATGACATGTTTTCCACGTCAAGCGTGAAATTCGCGGGAATATAGTCAATGTTTTCGATTCTCCAATTTGCAAGCGTTTAGATAGCGCCCGCATTTTTGTTTTTTTTTTAACACTTTGTTAGACGCTAAGTAACATAAACGAGTTAGATTAATAACATTTGTTTATTTTCAGTTATGGATCATAAATACAAATCTCTGTTACAAAATATACCAACCAGACATGTAATTACACCGGTAAAGAGTTTTGAGATCAACGAAATTAAAACGCAACTGGAAAGTCTCCGAAATCTAGATATAGTTAACTTTTTCATCGTCGGTAGTTTGAAAACGATAAAGAATGTTCTAGATGCGGCAGATAAGAACCTGTATTTTGGAAGAAAAACTGCCTGGTTCGCCATATCATTGGAGAAAGGTGACATAAGCTGTGGTTGTAAAAATGCAACTATAGTTCACATGCGGCCAACGCCGGATGCAAACAGTAGAGACCGTCTGGGAAAGATCAAAACCACATACAGTATGAACGGTGAACCAGAAATTACATCAGCCTTTTACTTCGACCTGTCTTTGAGAACGTTTTTAGCTATCAAGTAATGACCTTTACTATTCTCGTTCTAGTGTACCAGTTTCTAGTTTAGTACACCACGTGTGTAAAGTGGTTTGTCTAAATATATCCTGGGCATTTTCCATGAGAGTTCACGCTTATGAATTTCCAGATCACTACTGGATTCTGGCAAGTGGCCAAACGACATGAAATATATTACATGCGACGACTACGACGGTCAGAATACACCAAATAGGACCTTGGATCTTAAAACGGCGTTCCAAGAGGTGTGTTGATACTTTTAGAGAGACATGTTTTCAAAGATTTTAGTCGCCTGCAATCGTTCTACAGACTGACTTATTGATCTAATTTCAGATAAAAGAGGCCCCCACATATGCGCCATTTTTTATTCCCCAAGACGATCCTATGAATGGTAGGAGCTACATGGAGTTCAGCACCGAGCTGCTTGCAATCACGGTCAAAGATGGCGCCTCTATTAGTAGTCACTCATTGGGTTCCTGGAGGGCAGGCCTCTCCTCGAACGTAACCTTGACTGACCCCAATAACATGAGTAATTACTCCGCGCAGTTAGTTTATAGAATCGTCACAGTGGAGGTAGGTAAATGACCTATGCTATTGTTTTAAAATTCTGTTGTCAACTTGATAAAATTTTGTCAGTTTACTTAACAACAAACTGTTTAAACAACGATGTCAGTCTCGACTTTCGTTCGTCTGGAATTTCGATAAGATTTTGACGTCACATTTTTTTTCTTCAAGCAAAAACCATTCATAATACGAGACGATAATGAACCGAAAGGATTCAAAGGTTATTGTATCGATCTCATAGAAGAGATTCGTCAAATTGTTAAATTTGATTACGAAATAACATTAGCACCGGACGGTAACTTTGGCCGAATGGACGAAAATGGAAATTGGAATGGAATTATCAAGGAGCTTATAGATAAGAAAGCAGATATAGGCCTAGCTTCAATGTCCGTCATGGCTGAGCGAGAAAATGTTGTGGACTTCACAGTGCCGTACTACGATTTGGTTGGAATAACGATAATGATGAAACTACCAAGAACACCGACATCCTTGTTTAAATTCCTAACTGTTCTAGAGAATGACGTGTGGCTATCGATACTGGCTGCATATTTCTTCACCAGGTAATGACATCATACCCGTAGCTTTGTGCAAAAACCTGTTTAGTAACGAGCACAACGGTGCTCCACAAGGTTTTACAATTTCCGAATTCTTTATGGGTGACCTTATTTTTATCCTTGTTCCTTTTGGTAAGAGAGAGTGAGATGAGGAGTGATTTTGTTTAAAACCTGTCTTCCAAATTGTTGTTTTCGAGTTAATATCATAGTAGACATTGAATAGTAAGTCAACTTTATACAAATGTAACGAAGGCGGGTTGCGTGTGTTCTACTGTATGTACTTAATGTGCACTATGACATACCACCAAGGTGAAAAATTAGCTCACGGGTTGTCTGTTGTTGAGACGCCCTTAATCATTCTTCATTGCTTTAGGTACATTATTTATACATGGTGTACGCTGTGCCCAGGTACATATAAGTTACGTTTTTATCGTTGTATGAACTTAAATTATTGTTCCATATTTACTGTAGTACTGCGGACGATATACCAGGCAGGCGATCATCCATGACATTTTGACATTTATTACGATACGCAACGCGATCGATGGGCCGATGCCCACCTGCTTCCATTATTTCTTATCTGATTTTCTAGAACGAGGTCAAACGATGAACCCCACACTACATACATTAGGGGCGGTCCATTAATCACGTGATGTTTTTTTTAGCAACTTTTAACCCCCCCTCCCCCTTGTGATATTTCAGGATTTTTTCTGAATCCCTCCCCCCCTTTCGAGCCTCACGTGATTACTGGACAATCCCATAGCAGCCCATTACACGGTAGGTTTTGCTGTCAGTTTTGCCACAATCAAAACGGTGATAGATGAATAACCTATCGTCTAATGCAGTGATTGACGGTTGCATGATGAGTTTTTAATGTCGATATTATTTCATCAATCACCAACGAACATCCGTCAATCATGACTTTTACATGAGCGTCTAATGGACGCCTTACGGCGATATAACACGGCACGGCAAAATGCTATAGCAGATACCGCCTATGATACTGTGTAAAGGATGTCCACTTATATTGTGGGTTGTTTGATGAATATAGATAGCTAAACTATAATATATTTTATAAGCTACGTTAAATTGCGGTTTGAGGCCATATCCTCAACTTTACAAATAAAAAAGTGTGTTTGTACTTATGTACGCACGTAAGAAGTTATACTTTTATCTAGTTAAATAAAATTTATTTAAATATCATAATAAATAATACATACCGTCAACTAACCTCCAATTCTACAAACGTACTCAAAGTAATATGTAAAAACCATTTTTATCACTATCGTGAAGTTTGTAACTTTTTTTGAAAAACTAAAATGTTGACTAGCCAAGTTCAGGGTGTCGGTTTTTTGTGACGGTGTGCGCGCGCATCGAATGCTGACTAGCTAACTTCAGGGTGTCGGTTTCATAAACTTACTATACTAGTAGTTATTCTAAGTTTATGAACATAACTTACATAAATATACGTATACACACACATACATCTGTATATATGTATCTGAGCGTGACGGTCACGCGAGTTCAGTGCTTTTTCCCCATACCAAAAGTGCCCAACGTGCCCAAAGAAGTTTTCACTTAAAATGTATTTAAATTGGTTTATGTTATTGTTTACTAAAATATTCCTTAAGAAATGTAGAATACGTTGGTAAAACCATTATGAACACTGGTTCATCACTTTATAAGAAAATCGCGGACAAACTAACATACATATGTACGGATCGAATACAGAACTCCTCCTTTTCTGAAGTTGGTTAAAATGTGGCTTTGTGGAGTAAGACCACATTTCTATTGAGATATAGATATTTCAATAGATACTACTACTTACAATATATTGTAATGTAATTATATTTTTAAAAAAGAAAAAAAGAAAAAAAAAGAAAAGAAATTACTATACGATATTTATTAATTTTTGTTATTTTTAAGACCAACACTACCTGTTTATTGAATAAATAAGGAATTTATTTTATTACAATCACTACATGTTATAAAACAAAGTCCCCCGCCGCGTCTGTCTGTCTGCCTGTTCGCGATAAACTCAAAAACTACTGAACGGATTTTCATGGGGGTTCTACCAATAGGTAGAGCGATTCATAAGATCATGACAAAATTCAAATGTTTTTTTTCAAAATTGGACCTAACTTCGACTATGCTTAGGGTTGCCACACATAATATAAGTAGTGTTTTTTTTTTTCAAAAACTTGCAAAAGCATGTAGACTTCCATAGCGTCATTGTACATTTTGTCAAGCAAGTCGTCTAAAAGTTATTTTTCAATCCCTCCAGAACAGTTGAATTAGCTATTTATATTATATATTCCGTACATTCTACGGGATAAACAAGCCACTGTGCTATTCCAGACTATAATCTATCTCTGTGCCAAATTTCATTTAGATCCGTTCAGCCGTTTACGTGAAAGAGTAACAAACATCTATCCATCCATCCTCACAAACTTTTGAATTTATAATTTTAGTAAGATAGTATAATTGACTAAAATATTGTACGATACTATATATTATAGTACGGGTGACAACCCTACCTATGCTACACTAGTAATGTAATAATATTGTAACATAACAACATTAACAGCATGTTTTCTATAAGGTTTCGTTTTATACCAGAATCTCATCAATCACATAAGAAATGGAAATCATTTTTAACACATCTTTTAAACCATCCTACTCTTGAAGCGCATTGAAAAATTTCAATGAAATCTGTATGTATTCATAGTTAGACACAGAGCAAGCACAAAATACGTAAGACACTTATTATTACAGACCATAAATCGTTGTTTTTAAATTAATGTGCAAACAAAACAAATTTTAAGAAAAAAAAACCGGGCAAGTGCGAGTCTGACTCGCATATTGAGGGTTCCGTACAAACTTGTATGTAGATACTTTGTCTATCTCGAGAATTGATTCTCGAAGATATTTGCGAAAGACAAACTTAATTTTGCAGTTCCAAAGATACTCTGCCATACATCGATGTACGTCACAGTAAATTTTCCAACCACAAAATATAAGTTTGTAATCGCAAAAAAATATTTTTTTATATGATATAAAAAAAATTACGACAGTCGGATTTTTATCTTTAATTGTGCTGTTAAGACCTTGCTTCTCGCCAAATTTTATGATTCTAGGAAATACCCCATAGGTTTTGATTTGCCTGCGAAATATTAAAATATATGGCTATAGCCGTATCTTTTGATTGCGTTCACTTAGAAGCTTAATTTTTATACAACTTCAGGGGACCGCCGACATAAGTATTGATGTGAATTTCAACTTGATACCTCGTCGCGTTCTTGAGAGAAAGGGTCTTAACAGACAGACAGGCAGACGAACAACGAAGTGATCCTATAAGGGTTCTTTTTTCCTTTTGTGAACGGAACTCTAAAACCCGTCAAAATAAGTCGAATTTTCGAAGCGCAACGGCTTTTTATGATACGTTCAATATCAGTTTAAGAATTAGTCACAGTTTCACCAGAAATACAAGGTTTATGGCACACACATAGCAACAAGTAATTTTCTTCATGTGTTTATTCAATTATGAACCTTGTGTATCACGTATTTAGATTTAAAATTGTGCGTAGTATTGTAACGGATAGTTTGTAAACGTTTGCATATTACTGAAACATTTGGTAGGTAATTATGGATAATGAGACAAGTTACAGTGTTAAATAGAATTTAAAAAATCTACAAAAGCCAAGCTGATGTAATAACATAATTTTCAAAATGATAAAATAAGCACGCATGTGACCATGTGACGCATGTAAGAAAACACTTTGTTGACTAGGGTTTGTTGTTTCCTTTTACCTTTGTACATGCATTTCTCAGCTCGGTAACAGCCTATCCGATTTGCATGAAGTGTGTAAATAAAGTAGTTTGAACTATTTTTTTCAAGTGAAAACTTCTTAAGGCACGTTTGTGCACTTTTGCTATGGGGAAAAGCACTGAACTTGTGACCGTCACGCTAATAATACAACTATATAGATCCACTAGAGGGCGCTAATCTAAACATTAAGTTCTGTCAGCTTCTCATTAATTAATGTCACCAACTTGCTAATGTGACTTTTTAAGTTCGTCGTTTTGTTTAAGTTTTCACTTCTGTCGGCAGTCCCATGACTGCCTATTATTTTTTTTTTTTTTCGGGATAGGGGGCAAACTAGCAGACGGGTCACCTGATGGTTAGTGTTCTGCAACTGTAAAGTCACAAGTGCGTTGCCGGCCTTTAAGCTGAGAGTAGTGGAAGAGGGGGGAAGAGGGTGAGTGTGGGTAGGGGGAGAAGAGGGGGAGAGAGAAGGGTTAGGGCCTCCGGTCACTCACTCGGCGAAATACTATGCAAGTATTGTTTTACTGCCGGTTTTCTGTGAGGCCGTGGTATCGCTCCGGTCGAGACGGCCCGTACGTGCCGAAGTCTCAGAATACAGAGAGGTATTCTGAGGCCGAAGTGTGGCTGTCCCACAGTTGTCCACTCCCACTATCAATCTATGTAGGTATCTATATTCAGGTGATGCCATATTCCTGTCCCTAGACATGACCACATAATAATATGTAATTATGTCTTTTCTCATTTAGGTAAATAAAAAAAATTCGCGGAACAAAGTCGCAAATCTTTGACTTACTTCGTGCACTTACCGAAAGAGAGTAGACGAAAAATGTGAAAATACGAGTGTTGGTTGAAATTTAATAGCAAACTTACAACCTCCACTAATCGGTTATATTACTGGGAAATAGGTGACATAAATAAATAATAATAACACCTTGATTTTTTAAGTTGGTGAAGAAATTTGTAGAAGTAGCCAGTGGCGTAACTAAACCATCTGAGGCCCGTGGCTAATTCATTAATACATTTTGTTATAAGTGCCTTCTGTGTTCAGGACTATTGGTGCCCAGGGCCCCCTCGAGCCGGGGGCCCGTGGCATTTTGCCCGCTCTGCCACCCTATTGTTACGCCACTGTAAGTAGCCATTGTCGGCCATAGTAAAGTATTACGCCTGCGATAAATATCTAAAAGCAATATGGCTGCATATTACGTTAATGTAAATTTCCATGTTTTCAAGGTTATCTACAAAACTTACGGAAAATTTTGTAATTCACTAGACATGTTTGAAAAAAACACTAGTAAATTAGTTTAAGCGTATGTCTTTTGTAATAAACAGTAAAATTTATTGTGAATTATGTGTTAGAGGGCTTGAATTCTCGTAACTAGTAACGTGGGTCACACATTACTAGTATTCTTGTTAAAATCTCCGTCTAAGCTTATCGCTTGTGTTAGGAGTGGGTTCACGTCGGTAGTGCACTGGGTGGGTTCGAACCCGCAACCACTTGATCGCCAGTCCGACACCTTAGCACCCGACTAGCTTCCGACATATTAACGAAGCCTGACCCGCTGGAGTTATTTCTTACATACCTTAATCCATCTGTATAAGCTTTCAATTGTCTTTGCCTCTTACCTACCTCTCCGTTTCTTTTTTACAGTATTATTCCTATCTTTAATTCCGAAAGTGGCCACTACGGGAGTGGAGCTAAATTATAGCGTTAGCAACAAACCTCACAATCATAACAGTAACCGCGATGTCATTAGACTCGTTAACTCCGATCAGCACTCGCTCAAGTGACCGTAGTATAAGACGGCCATTACACGGTAGGTTTTGCTGTCAGTTTTGCCACAATCAAAACGGTGCTTGACGAATAACCTATCGTCTAATGCAGTGATTGACGGTTGCATGATGAGATTTTATTTTGATATTATTTCTTCAATCACCAACGAACATCTGTCAATCATGACTTTTGGTAATGATTGACGTTTGCATGAGCGTCTAATGAACGCCTAAAACCTACAATGATCGCTTAGCCTTTTGTCACCCCACCATGGCTCGCAATTTTTCAGGCGAACCAATAGCACCATAGGAATAACTAATCGTAATAATGTCTATTAACCGGTTGTTAGTAAATGGTGAACTGTTTTGTTTTACCATCCATTATAGTTTCCCTCTATTTTTTAATAAAATAAATATGAGTTTTTGATTTGGCGACAATAGTTCTCAAAGTGTGGGTGTTTATACACCTCTGCTACTCATCATCAAATAGTGTATGTATGTCCAATGTACTCAAGAAATGAGGCGACCACTGCACTAGCACCTAATAAGGTTTCATGAAATTACTATGGTATATATTTTTCTTTTTAGCTTGCTCATGTGGGTTTTCGACAAATGGAGCCCATATAGTTATCAAAATAACCGAGAGAAATACAAAGACGACGAAGAGAAAAGGGAGTTTACACTGAAGGAGTGTCTATGGTTTTGTATGACGTCGCTAACACCTCAAGGAGGAGGCGAGGCGCCGAAGAATCTCTCTGGAAGACTGCTAGCTGCTACTTGGTGGTTGTTTGGGTAACATCTTAAAACGATATTACCATAACGTCGTCGTCGTAGAAAAACGACGGATTTGATTTTAAGTAACTTTCCATTTTTAACTTTAAGTTAATTAAATTTGAAAATGTTAGTGTGTGTATGAGGTTTGAAGAATGTTTTGTTTTATGATAAAGTATAACGTTTTCAGTAGGCTTATGTCAACAAAAATCGTCAAAAAATCAAATCCTCCGTTTTTCTACGACTGCGACGATAAGAGTGTTGCCAACCGGTAGGAGATGAGGGAGAGGAGGGGAAGGGGGGGGGGATAGGAGCGAACAGAAACTCACTAACAGAAAAAAACAACATTACTACATAATAGTTTTGTCCAGCCGTTTTTGTATGAAAGAGTAAAAAGCATCCATCCGTCCATCCTTCCTTACAAAATTTTGTCTTTATAATATTAATATTTATATACTGAATTGCGACTTTATTTTGTCGGAACTAGAGTCGCTATTTATTTAAACGATTTGGCGGAGTGGGACTTCTGTGCCTGTACCATTGTGTATTCTGTGATATTATTATAATTCGTTAGGTTAGTAGAGGTATAACCCCAATCTAGCAGCTGTTCGAAATCTAATGTAGTTGTACTCTCCCTTCAACTCAACAATTTTAACATTATAAAGGATACAGATTTAAAACTAACTTCAGATAAAGCGTAAGTACTTACTTTAAGTCTTTTTTCCGTCTAAATATGTCTCAAATTGTCATCTGTTCCGTAGTTTTATCATCATCGCTTCATACACAGCGAACTTAGCAGCTTTCTTGACGGTTTCCCGGCTGGACACTCCCATAGAGTCGCTGGACGATCTGTCGAAGCAATACAAAATTCAGTACGCGCCTCGCAATGGTTCTTCAACTATGACCTACTTTCGAAGAATGGCCGATATCGAAGAAAGGTTTTACGAGTGAGTCTACTTTTGATCCTTTTATGACTTTTATTATTCTGGCAACAACATTTAACTTAATTATTTATTTAAGATACAGATTACCTCTATACTACTTAATACACTCAAGAGCAATAAATTCGGGTCACTTAAATACACACTAATAATGCTAGCTTAGTGAAATAAATTGTGTTTAACAGACAATTAAATACTGCTGAAATGAAAATAGTAAGCTTCGTATTATTTTAAGAATTTGAAAAAACCTACCAATCTTGTCTTAAAACAAAAATAGAAAACACCATATTTTTTACCACTTTATAAATTTCTCAAAATTTAGTGCTTTGTATTTACGTGCTGCCATTGCTGCGGATATGCGGTTTGACATGCTGTACACCAAGTTTCTAATACGATGTTGGGGAATATTCTCCCATTCCTCAATTTTGATGGCATAACTTTACGTCATCTTCTTGGAAGTAAAAAAAAATTAGTTCACAACATCATCAGACATGCTAACAACACATGTCTGGATGTTTTAGAGTTGAGAATAAATAATATAAATATCAATATTTTCACATACATACAGATAACAATATACAACTTACACATTAAAACTAATAAAAAAAATATCATAGCTTGGTTACTAACTTTTTCTGCATTCGGATTGATGTTTGTAAAAGATATTTTCTGTCGCTATCACTGCGGTCTGCGAGTATCACAGCTACCAGTCCGAGGTCTCGTTAAACGTCATATACATAACACCGTTTGGAGTTTGGTCTACCAATCCTTTGGCACGTAAGTAATCAAATGAATTAAAATTCCTTCAACGTTCTGGACGCGATATAATGAAATAGCTTTACAAATTTTCACATATTATGAGTATTTATTTGTTTCATAATTTTATTCAGCTTGTAAGTACTAGTTGCATAGAAGTGAAGATCTTTAACAAGTGTTCATGTAATTAATGCAAAATAATATATTCCGTAGTTATACAGGTTGTAAAGGCCACATTATCATTATCTCAGCTTTAAGACTTCCAAGTCTGAACATAAGCATCTCCTGAATACGTATACAACAGTTTTTACTTTTTCAATGTCTTTGAAAAAGTAAAAACTTGTCTCAATCTTGTTATTATTTGTTTGTTATTATTTTAATTTAATTGTCTATTACACAAATAACATAACAAATAATAACATAAAAAATAAAAAAACACAAAAACATTTTACTAAACTAGCATTACTAGTTCCCGGCATTATCATATATTTTTGTGAGACCCGAATTCATTGCTCTCGAGTGTATAATAAAGTTGAAGTTTGTTTTTTGGTTTAATGCGCTAATCTTTAGAATGACAGTCGGATTTAAAAAAATCTTTTTGCATTTGATTGAGCAATTCTTGAGGAAGGTTACAGACTATGTAACATCACGCTACGACCATTAGGAGAAGTGCAGTGACCATAAACGCTAGTGGAACGGTGGGAAATAGATAGTTACGTATTGCTATATGCAATTCATAGTAAAAGAAAAATAGTTCCTCGGGTCATGACATAGGTGGTGGCAGTTTCATAATTATACCACTTTTGTGCAAATCTTTTCAATGTATGCACAAACCAATATCAACTTTTGATATAAATTTGAATTAAGTTTTATTTTAATTTAAAAAATTAATATAACGGTTCGCAACACCTTCGCATCACAAAGACAATGCTAAAAACAGCGAGTGTTTTATGATGTTTTATGATGTTTTATGGATGTATAATTTTAGCTTTAGGATGCTCCCTCACCGGGAGCAATCGCCTATAATGTAACATTTTTATGATTCGATTTTGAGCATTACATTATAATACTACCCATGACCGAGCATTGCCATGAGCATTTGCCTGTAATGTAAGATATATGACTCGATTTTGAGCATTACGTTACTACCTCCCCGACTGACGAGCATTCGCCTGTCATGTAACATTTATGATTCGCGTTGATTAGTTGTTTCCACAATGTCAGACGAAGCGGTTGTTGTGTTGAGTGCGGCAATATTAATAAGAAATTGTTATTTACGTAAAAAAACAGAAGAAACGACATTAGTGTCATTAATTATTTCAAACCCGACTAAACGCAGGCGATTTTACAAGTTGAATGAAAATATTACAGATTATATCATTACAGGATGCGCACTGTAATGCTTGGTTCACCTCCCTCACTGATGTAATGCTCGAATCTGTAACGTTACATTACAGGCGAATGCTCTCAGTGAGGGAGCACCTTTATAGAAGATTCAAATAAGTAATTAAATATGCCTCCACTGATATCGAGGTCGCGGAAAAATCGTCCATCTTCATCTGAGTGAGTGCACTTAGACTACATCAGTCGCTTTTAGAAAACACTACGAGATCGTTACCACTTTGAAACTTTGACTGGCCTGTTGGCCTAGTGGTTAGTGACCCTGACTGCTATGCCATAGCTCGTGGGTTCGATTCCCACCAGAGTCTGGGTGTTCTTTGTGTACGTTATTTGCATGTTTGTAAAGTCCCCCGCGACACAGGAGTAATTCCTAATGCGGGAGTTGTCTTTTTAAAAAAAGAAAAGATCTTTTAAATTTCACAACCAACTCATATGTTAACAACACAGGGTGAATCTTACAAATTGAAATCCTTGGTTTTAGTATAAGGAACTTGAATCGTTACGTCACTATCTTTACTCCGAGTTCAGTATAGCGTCACAGCTATTTTCTACAGTCAATAAACGTACTCTAGTGTAAATAGGTGAAGGCGCTTGAAGGTCGCATTAACGTTTAGGTACTACCATATGAATAGAATTATAGGTGTGACATTAGATTGTCACTACAGAGCAATGGCTAACGTGTTTGCATAGATAGTTAGTTTAAAATACTGACATTGTTTAAATAATATGTAGTTAGCTAGCTTCAATCTACATTTATACATATGTGATGTGACTGTGATAGGACACGTTTCCTTGCAAAATAAGGTACCTGAATTCTCCTATTTTCATTTCTTGTATAATATCTTCAGCTTCATAATATAAGGTGTCATCTTAACTCCACAGACATCAAATTTTAACCCAATAAGGAAGCCGATTTATTCTTTTTTAAATTCTATTTTGTATTCGAAAATGTAAACAAAAAAGTTAAGATTGATTGTTTACAGATTGTTGCGTTGCGTTGCGTGTTACGCACCAGTGCAATATTTTTTTTATTTAACTTTTTACCCGCGTAATTAAATTGGTATTGTTGTCAGCGTAATGTAGGTAATTGAATACTGTTCAAAAAATGTGTCACATTTTTTTCCATTACGTCATTATAAAAAAACGTTTATCAGTGGCATTTCATAAACGAAGTAATTTAAAGACTAAAAATTAAATATGAATTTAAGTAACAGTCACAAAGTAAGGGATAATATCTTAGTGAGTCCTATAGAAGTACTTGCGACGCGCGTGGCGTGCTGCTTTTAAAATAGCAATACAATATAGAGCTTATTTACTACACAAAAAGTATACAGTAGCGGCATCGAGTTGCGTCTCGCATCTTGCTATCTTTAAAGGTGCGCGCTGCGCGGAGGTTTAAGCGTCGCGCGTCGTTGCGTCTCGGTGTGAACTGACTCTAAGCCTTATTTAATTTTATAGTGACCTGTTTTAGCATTCACTGAGCTCAATTGTATTAATTTTCCTTTGTTGCAGTTTCACACTTTCATTGTTCTTGACTTTAGATAGGTACTTAATTTGCAATGATCTCATAATAATATTAAACTATAATTCAATTTCTTATAATTATAAATGATTTAATAGGTAGTTATTGATGCGAAAAGTTAAATATGATGTTAATAGGTCCTTCGAACTTTACGCGTAAGAAATCTTGGGCGTCTGCTAATATAATACAACAGTTGGTAAGCGCATAACTTTAGAACGGCTAGAATGATTTGTCTAATTTTTTCTTTTATATCTTAATACTTTGTAGTCCAAATACAGTTTTTGGGGAAAGAAAAAGTGAAAAGTGTTGCCCGAAAAATGGGGACATTCGGAGAAAATGGGACGTGCTTTTATTGCATAAAATTAAAACTAATTTATTAAAATTTTGACAGGACAACATCTGTTGGGTCAGTTATTTACATAATGTATTTCTGACAATGATTCAGATTGGAGCGTTTTATAAAACCTTAAGACAGGATTACTGTACAACCGTTATTTCTACACGTTATCAATTCTTATCGGTCAAATGGTTTCATTGTAGCAGCATTGTGTGAACTTTTTGATAAGATACATCTTTTATCATTTATATTTGGGTCTGACTATATAAACTTGATTCGTGTCGTTCAACTCTGCCCCGCCAACTTTGAAACTAGGAATTCAAATTAAAGGCCCATTTACACATACCAGTGAAGTCACAGTTCCGGCATAGTTCCTGCACAGTAGTGGCACAGTACCGCCACCGTAATAATTATTCCTTCATACATTCTCTATAATTACTACGGTGGCGGTACTGTGCCAGAACTGTGCCAGAACTGTGCCAGAACTGTGCCGGAACTGTGACTTCACTGATATGTGTGAATCGGCCATTAAACTTACAAATTAATTTTTATGGCGCTCCACTAGTTCATTTTGACAAGGCGTCATTTTGTTATAGGTATTTATAATTTATTATTTTTAAATGCAATTACACAAACAAAAAGTAACGATGATTGTGCACGTAATTTCGCGATATGTTAGTGGTTCGTGTGTAAATATAGTAAAAATTGATTTATGAAGATAATAGAACGACGATAATATTGATAAAATTGATAATTTTTATGTTTATGGTATCTTCTTGAATATCTTGATATCTTTATTGACATTTGTTTGTGATAGACTTATTTAAATC
Source organism: Euplagia quadripunctaria (assembly GCA_963859945.1). Taxonomy (NCBI): domain Eukaryota; kingdom Metazoa; phylum Arthropoda; class Insecta; order Lepidoptera; family Erebidae; genus Euplagia; species Euplagia quadripunctaria. Next base: position 4,888,324 of record OY982569.1, on the reverse strand, counting down.
CCTGAGCTAGTAAAAAACTGTATTACAGTAGCCAGTGTGATTTATTAAGCTTCGGTAGCTAATTTATACTACAGCAAAGCTATCATTAAAAAACCGGACAAGTGCGAGTCTGACTCGCGCACCGAGGGTTCCGTAAGCAAATAAACTTGTATGAGTTGTATGTACTTAGATAATAAGTCCATCTCGGAAATCAATTCTCGAAAATTTTTGCTCGTCTTTTTCGAAAGACAAACTTAACTTTGCAGGTGTAAAAATACTCTCCCATACATCGATATACGATAAAGTAAACTTTCCAACCGCAAAATATAAGTTTGTAATTACAAAACTACTTTTTTTATGTAATATAAAAACAAATTAACGATTTTCGGATTTTTTCTTTACTTGTGCTGCTAGACCGTGCTACTTACCAAAATTCATGGTTCCTTTTTGTCCTTTTGAGGAACGGAACCCTAAAGTGGCTCTTGTTTAAGCTAGGGCAGCCCTACCCGTCCCTTCCAAGCCAACGCTTATGGACGCTGGCGTTCTAGGCTCTCCGGCGCCTAGTGCGTTTTCAGCCAATCCACACCCTTTAAGCTGCCTCTTTATCATACGTCACCTCCTCGTCAAAGGTGACGACTACGATAGAATTACCCATAAGTACGCCAGGTGACAGATCCCGAAATCTAAGTAACTCGCACTTTCGAACTGCCAGTTCGGGTTACAGGTGTGCGTCACTGATCTGCTTCAGGTATTGCTACACTCTCCAATCCCTCCGTAAAAGCAATATCTCTATCCTTCCATTACCTTTCCTTCTTAACTGACCGTGGCCCGTCTGCTCGTTTGCCCGCTATAAAATTATTGATTTTAGAGAATGGCAATGTTTTGTGATTTCCGCTAGAGTATTTTGTTCTAAATATATTATGAACTTGTCGCTTTCTAACGAACGTCAGCACGAAATCGGCGTTGCATCTTTGTTCACCATAAAATATCAAAGATTTATGATCGTTTGGCATACTTAGTTCAATTCGACTGAATTTTGAATTATGTCGATATTCTCGCAAACCAGCGATATATACTCAATTCTACCATCTATAATTCCGAAATTACTTGGCTTCCCAAAGGTTGCAGCCCTCTATCACGTGTGTAGGGTCAAATTATAGTTGGCAAAATGTGAGTATTTAATACACCACTGCATACCTCTAAAATACATTTACTCACGCCTTTATCCCCGGTAAAGGCGTGAGTAAATGTATTTTATGTATGTGTAAAAATACTTACAATGCGTTTCAAATGGGAATGGGAACGTCAATGACCTTAATCTGTCAACTGTCACCTGGAAAGTAGTGTTTGCACATAAATCTATTTTGCGTAACATATTTTTTTTTTACTTTACATTTTTAGCTCTAGCACAGATAAGATATTTTAAATAATAGTTACTCCGTATGCTCTAGTATTACCGAATCTATTGATTTCATAATTTTAAAAATAACTAGGGATCGCCTGTTGGTCGATACTCCACCAGAAATTGTTAAATTTTGAATGTTTTGTTTTTTTTTATTATTGACCATTTTTTTTTGGTATTGGTATTGGTGTAGGGCTCTGTTTCCGCATTTAGACTCACAGACGGTCCATTATGCGTTCAGATAGGCTGACTAGTTGAGCCAGCCTAGCTCCTTCCAGAAGCACAAAAGCCTCCTGGGGCGTTCACAGGCTTCTAGGAGCGATCTCGCACCCGCGAGAATACTTGCCCGTTGTGTGGCTACTCCCTCGCACTCCAGGATAACGTGGGCGGCCGTTTCCTCCGCGTTGAGACATCCTCTGCATAGAGGACTGTCTGTCGCACTGATGGTGAATAGGTGCCGGTTTAGGGCTAAGTGGCCCGTAATTGTTCCTACAACTATTCTGATGTCGAGTCGGTTAAGACTGAGCAGTCTGCAAGTTAAACGTGGTGAGACCTCCGTCAGCACCAGTTTAGACTGCCTGCAGCCCGGTGTGTTGGCCCAACGACCGTTATGCGCCTCACGAGTCCATTGCCTTACCCATGAGCGAAGTTGATTGAAGGGAAGTGGCAGTAGTGTAGTTGGGCCTGCCACTGACGTTATTTACCATTATAAATTAAACAATATTTTTTTGTTAAATGTTTCCGAACATGACAAGTCAACAAATCTGTATACTGGACACTTTTAGCTATTTGTAGTCGTTTTCACATAATTTAAATAAAAAAAAGTATCTGATTACATTTTTAATTTTTTTTTTGGAAATAATTTGATTATTTCAAAAAGTCTGTTTTGCACATGCTACCTAATTATTTCGAATTGCTTGCGAAACAGCTATGACATCACAATATGGCGCAAAATCATTCCTATTCTTATTTGAATCACATAGTAAGCATCTATTTCCACAACAACTTACTTATATTTTAAAACTAAAGAAATTGGCCGAAAACAAATACCTACTTTAAATTGTTTATAGCGAATGTCGGAATACTAAACGAATATTTAGGATAACTCTAGCAAAAATTACATTATTTTCGTTGGCGTCGGTTAGAGTACGATGACCGCTAACTTTCAGGCCGTATGCTTGTTTGACATCTTAGTGGTAGAAACAGAAAGAAAAACAAAAGTAGAGTAGAGTAGAAGAAATACAAGCAGTGAAAGTCTTTGTTCATAGACCGTGTCTTGTTCGTACATGGCTCCAAACGTCTGTTTTCAGAAATGATTGATTGTTATACCTACCAAATATACAAGCGAGGCCATCAAGGCGCGACAGAAACACACCCATGACAAGAACTGATTGCCGGGCACACACACATAAAACGTTAATAAATTAGATTTAGTCCTTGGATTGGAAACTAATTTTATTTGTAGTTTTCTACACATTGTACAGACCTCTCTCTCTCTCTTTACTTTTTAATTTACATACATTTTTTTTTTTTTTAAATAGATTACTAGTAACGTGGGTCACACATTACTAGTAATCTCGTTAACCCCTCCAGCTAAGCTTAACGCTTGTGTTAGGAGTGGGTTCACGACGGTAGTGCACTGGGTTGGTTCGAACCCGCAACCACTTGATCGCAAGTTCGACGCCTTAGCCATTACGCTACCGACGCTTCTTTTGGACGGAGACTCTCGCTGGCATCCTCAGAAAACCCTACCAAAGTTTCATCACAATTTGATCAATGGAGAAACATTTATATCTATATACTAGCAACCCGCCCCGGCTTTGCACGGGTACAAATTATATACCAAAACCTTCCTCATTAATCACTGTCTATTAGTGAAAACCGCATGAAAATCCGTTCGGTAGTTTTTCAGTTTATCGCGAACAGACAGACAGACAGACGCGGCGGTGGACTTTGTTTTATAATATGTTATGATACTAGAGATCGCCTTACGGTCGAATTTCGACCATGGTTTTTTCGGTTTTTCATTGGCCAGTATAACTTGAGCTGTCATTGTATGACTTACTTACCATGACAGGTGATCACATATACTGGACGCGTGTAATTTCATTAAGCCGTTTTCACGTAATTTTTAAAGTTGTAAAACATTTTGTTTAAAAATTTTAGCTTTCTGCACTTCTTCTATATATAAACTGTAAATATTACAAATTTCACGTTAATACGTTCGCGAAATTTTCTTAAAAAGGGGTACAAAGAATTCTCTTCACGTATTAATATTCGAATTTCGACCATGGTTTATTTCATTGGCCAATATTACTTGACCTGTCATTGTATAGACTTTTGTACCATGACAGGTCAAAATATATACTGGACACTCATAGCTGTATGTACCCGTTTTTGCATTTTTTTTTAACTTTGTAGCAAATATTGTTCAAAAATTTTAGCATTCGTCACTTCTTCTCTGTATAAACTATAAGTGTGCGAAATTTCATACTCCTTCGTCCGCCCAATTTTCGTAAAAAGGGGTCCAAAGTTTTCGCTTCACGTATTAATTTATAAATGATAATGATACTAGGTGACCCACGCCGCGGTGACGCACGGTTTTTGCAACCTTTTTCATTGATGTTCCGCTCCTATTGGTCGTAGCGTGATGTTATATCGCCTTCCTCGATAAATGGGCTATTCAACACTAAAATATTTTTTCAATTCGAACCAGTAGTTCCTGAGATTAGTGCATTCAACCAAACAAACAAACAAACTCTTCAGCTTTATAATATTAATATACACACATCAAAAGTGTCTAGGGATCAACTACATTTTTAACTATAAAAAATTATCCAATTAATATTTACAAAATCTAGTCTTCCAGACTGGCCTCTTACTTTCATTCCTAATGTGTTAACAACTTATCCCTATATTTTATAAAAATTAAGAAAAATTGGAATTTTTGCAAATTGTGGGAATTTAATTAGCGAGTGATGATGCGAGATCGTCCTTCATGTCGCTGGGCCACGCTGCACGTGATACGTTAGCTTGGCGGCTTATGACGCTCTGTGTAGTGCCAAGAGCGACGGCCACTGTACGTTGACTGGAACCAGATTGCAACATTCCGACGGCTCTCATCATCTCTTCTCGTGTCAAATGATGTCGTCCCTCATTATCGATGCATTTTTTTTCAGTTCCGCTGCAGAAATTGCAAAGGTTTTCTAAAAACGCTATTACATACTTTTGTAGAAATCCTGATTGACAGTTGATTTTCTATTTTTAATCAATCTTTAAAGAAAATTCTTTATTCAAATAGTTCACTAAAAATAATCAGTAACGATCCAAAAAGTTAAAATAAAAATCCTTAATTTCGGCGATAAACGTACTTGATCCCTAGACACTTGATGTGTGTAGATAAATGTACCTACCACGTAATAGTACCTTTACCTAGTACAAAACAGTAACAAGTATAAAGACTTAATGCCTTAGTTATATAATTTAATAAAAAATATTATAATAAAAATACCTCTTTAATTTTCATAGTATTAGTGTTTCAAGTCCATAAAGATTTAACCACAGACTATAAGAAATTTAACAAAGTTTAAGAAAAAATTGAAATCCTATCTTATAAAAAGAAAACGTATAATGATACAATAAAAACCTAGTTCACAGTCTCACAGATTATATAAAAAACCAACGTTAATATAACAGATGACTCAATAAGTGACCTACTTACCTAATCTTATTACAACGAGTGAACAGGCGTGGAAAGATAAGCAATTTTTATGTGTATTTATTTAGATCTACCTGAGATAAAATATGTATATATGTTTTAAGAGGGGTCGCCAGTATCAGGCCTATTATCAGTTTTTAATTAAATGTAGAACTAACGACCCCAGTTATATAGTTACATACCTATTTCTTTTTCCAATTTATTACCAAATTACAAACCATTTGGTATATTATGTACCCTAAGTTTTTCGGACAAATGGTCATAATGAAAACCGTATTTGAACTCGTTATGTATAAATGTAATTTTAATTCTAATTCTGTTTATAATAAATAAACATAATACAACAACTTTGGCCGTATGACCTCAAATAATTAGTTATATAATCCAATGTTTGTATGCAAAATAGTTTGGTCCATCGTAATTTCAAGGCGCTAAAATAAAATAAAACAATACCTACGATGTGCGGTCACTTAAAATCATGCATTTTACGTCAGATGCCCCTTATTTTGGATTATGTGGTTCTGTAATGGCGAATGCTGCAGTAGTGAAGTCTCTCTGAGGTTTGGTCATTGATTTGAATAGGTATTTATTTATTTAGGGTTCCATTAAAATACACTTTATTTGACTACCACATTCATAAATTTTCAACTCGTTTGTTAAACAACTCACAGTTACAAAAGTTATAGGGAAATATATGTTCATTGTTAATTAGTTTTTTATTTTAAATAATTGCTAATTGTTTTTCAACATAAAGCTATTTTTTTTTAATAAAAAGGAATGTTTTATATCTAAAAGAAAGTAATAGAACATATTTATTAGTAATATTTACAAAGAGCTCTCTCACTGACACCTATCACTGCATTGTGTACCACAGGAGTAGAAATCCTTAAAACTGTTCTTGCCTTCATGTGATTTAGAGAACAGTCGATTTCTAAATGTCTTCAGGGATTTTTTATTGTATTTAAAAAAAAATAACCGCACATTAACAACAAATCATCAAGCATTATGTTTAACCTAGTTACGTGCACTTCCTTAGCAGTGTGTACCTACTCTACATTACTATCGTATAATATACCTATCATGATAATATGTTGTAAGTACATAATGTATATGCATTGGGCACTGGCCTCTGGGTACGCTAGTACCTCCTCTGTAAACACTCGCCACTTATGAATTCATTATCTACCTGTGCATTACCAATATCAACTGGAGTCTCCGCTGACATCTGATGAAGGTGAAGTACGTCGGATTTTTGCTGAGTTATCTTCTTCTTCCAGTGTTATCTATAACGAGATCGCTTAAAAATATCTGAGGCGTATCTTTTTAAAAACTATTTTATAAATGACGTAGGTAGTTCGCCTTCAGATCGTCACGATGGCGATGTTATTAGTTGGTTTTTGTTTTTCTTTGTTTGTTTTTTATATTTAAGAGTTTATAAAAAGCATTTTTTTTAAGGATGTTATTTCTGTATACATATAGGATATGGAATAATATGTCAATTACGCTGTTATCTGGCATGGTGTAAGATTTAACTAAGGTTCTTATTTCCTCCGCGCCTTTTCCCAACTAAATTGGGGTCGGCTGTCAGTCTAACTACGAAACGGCTGAACTTGGATATTTTACGTGAAGCGGCTGCCATCAGACCTCCACAACCCAAGTACTAGGCGATATCGAAGTTCTGTAGTTAGACCAGGTTGTAACGTAAAAGCACCCATTACCGCCAGTTTAAGCCAAGTTCAGATTGATATGCAAAAAATAAGCACATGTTTAATAACTGGCGTCATTTTTTATTTTTTTCCAAGTACTAAAATTAACCAGCTTTTTAGTCAGATATAGAAACCGTTAGCAAAAATGAGATAAAAATTTATAAAAATATAATTTAATGAAAAGGGCCATGTCCCAATTACCGATCCAAAGCATGGGGTGTGTTCCTAATACCGTTTTTGTGGCACCTATTACCGACCGCTTAATGAACAGAACAATTCAACTTAAATAAATAAGCTCGTGTGAGTGTAATTATTTATATAAATGATCCACTGCAATACAGGATGTTATTATCAACACTTAGCTCTACAAATGCTTAACAGCTTTTAATCAGTCTCAAAAAATATGCTTATTAACATATATAACAAATTATAGTATAATGTAAAATATAGTGTAATGAATGTACATGTGGCAATATACAACAGTAAATTGCTGCTTTATTATATATTTTATAAATATAAAAAAAAAATGTTTATTATGAGATAATATAATGTTGACTACTTGAAAAATAAATTAAACGTTACTGACGCACTATTAACTGACACAGTCAGGCAAACAGACAGACGGACGGATATACCTAAACTATAAGGGTTCGTTGTCCTTAAAAACTGTAAAAGTACAGGTAGATCGGTAATAGGTTCTATTAAATAAAATCGTTAAACCTATTACCGACTCACTTAAATGTATATGTATTGAGTAAATGTATTGTTTTTTAGTACATTTGTATAATTATATAGGTTCAGTAGCTATGAATAATTAATATTCATGATATTTTAGCTATAAAAATACAATATTTGAAAATTAAATATCCTTTATTCATTAAAACATTTACATAAGAACAAAGTTGATTTTCACAGCTATCGATATCCTTAAATATATTGCGCTAATAGCTCAAATACAAATCGACATATTACCTATTCAAATTAGTATAGCCTACTACTTATTAATTGATGCATTATAACAAAAAAAATCTAAATTAAAATATTCATCGAAAACCTAACATCGACATAGGTCGGTAATAGGAATAAAATTGTGATTATTGTTCCTATTACCGCCACATTTTAATTTTGAATTTTAGGCAAATTAAAGCTGTATCTTATGAAAATTTGTAATTATTTGTGTTTATTAAAGTATTAAGAAGGCATGAAAAGCATTAGAAGGCTCATTAGAATGCTTTACGATTATATTTTACGCTAAGAAAGAAATGAGTGTGCTTACGCTATCTCCGGACTCCGTCGGTGAACTGTGCAGTTATTATTTAATTCGTTGTTTTACGCTCACAAGCAAGTGATATATATTTGCAATACAAATGCATCTATATTTTCTCCAAAGCAACCACTTGTCTATCTTTAAGACAACAGGTTAAAATAAAAAAATTATGAAACGGGCGGTAATGGGTGCCGATTTTCAGGGGTCGTTATTAGGTGCGTTTACGTTAGTACTTTTTTTAGGGCTCCAACTACCCGTAGCGAATGCCACAGATGTTTGTATGGCAACCGGGACCGACGTTAACGTGCTCTCCGAGGCACGGAGGGGTCTCAATGTGTTAAGAATTGTCACCCATCGTAAGACTGACCTGGCTAGTATAACTTAATCTTGCAATGTGCTAACCTACTCGTTTACCACTTAATCACGAGTACAGACCTGTATTATCCATAATGTATGTCATCATATAATTTAGTGAGAAGTAATATTTGAAGTCCCATTACCACTTGTCAGTTGTCGGTTTTTTTGCTAGCTACAAACTTTAGTAACCAAACTAAAAAAATATTTTATTATCAGGAATTTATGCTATTATTTTAAGATAATAAGAATCATACATACTTGATTTAAAATGCTATTATTAGTGCTTTATGATTTCTAAGGGTGTGTTCCATATGGTGGTGGTGGTGTGGGTGGTGCGCATAAATACAATTGATTTGTTTTAATTTTAGAATATGGAAGGAAATGAGTCTAAACGACAGCCTCAGTGAAGTCGAACGTGCAAAACTAGCCGTGTGGGACTACCCGGTCAGCGACAAATATAGCAAGATGTGGCAGGCTATGGAGGAGGCTGGTCTGCCAAATACCATAGAGGAGGCAATTCAAAGAGTTCGAGATTCAAAGAGCTCCAGTGAAGGGTTTGCGTGGCTTGGCGACGCTACGGACGTGAAGTATAATGTGATGACGAGTTGTGACCTTCAGTCAGTTGGCGACGAGTTCTCGAGGAAGCCGTATGCGATTGCTGTGCAGCAAGGATCCCCTTTGAAGGACCAGTTCAATAATGCGTGAGTAAAATATTTTTTAATGTTTTCTTGAGCGTATTTTAATATTTATTTAACCTTTCAGACCTTACATTGACTTTTAGCTAGAAGTACATAATTGAACGAATTGTCAGATCTATCCGATCCGAGTTGGCTAGTTAATAAGATAATCACTTAACTTGTTTACCATTTTACCATTTTACAAGCATTTTAGAAAATTTAGGGTATTTATAGGAGGTCCATCCGTTCTTCAAAAGAAAAAAGAACCCTTATAGGATCACTTTTCCGTCTGTCTGTCTGTCGAGACCTTTTTTCTCAGAAAACCGTGGACTCATCAAGTTGAAATCATAATCAGATACTTATGTCTGCGGTCTAGAAGCTGTAAAAAAATCAAGAAATCGATCAATTTTAAGTTAACGCAATCAAAAGATTTGCCATTTAAGCCTTAGGTTTGATCAAATATGAACATTTTGCAGGTAAATCAAAACCTATAGGGTACTTCCACTTGAATCATAATTCATAACCATTAACGACCATGACAATTATGGTCATCCCCTTGACCTAGAATCATGAAATTTGGTAAGAAGCAAGGTCTATAGCATAAGTAAAGGAAAAAATCGGCATGTCGTTAATTTGTTGCTATGTCACATTAAAAAAAAATGTATTTGTGGTTAAAAACTTATATCGTAAATCGATGTATGGGAGAGTATTTTCAGTTTGTCTTTCGGAAAAGACGGACAAGAATCTTCTGATTCTGGATGGATTTACTTTCTACATATAAGACTAAATACAAGTTTGTTTGCTTACGGAATCCTCGGTGCGCGTTTCAGACTCGCACTTTTTGTGGAGGTACACCGGCGACGCGTGTGGCCTACGGCTATTTTAATTCTTTTATGAGGCCTATAATTCATTAAATAAATGTTAAGTGCGCTGCACGGTGGACTACACGGACGGCGCAATGGTTGTAGGTTGTAGTGGTCACCTCGCCACTACACCATGCAAAAAATTTGTGTGATCCACAAATAGTTGTCCCGAGTCTGGGCGTTCTTTGTGTCCGTTGTTTGAATGTTTGTCAAACCCCCCGCGACACAGGAATATTCCTAGTGTGAGTTGTCTTTCTTGAATACTTAAGTTTTTAAGCATTGGGGAGAATAGGACGAAGAGTTCCCGCGGAAATTTCTGGAACGCTGCCTATCAGACTTGTATTCTCCGCCTTCGGCTGACCGCTTTCTACCTATCAGATTCTCCTAGCCAAAATTTTGTAACCTTAACAACAAGTGTTGTTAGAACATAGAAGTTTTAAGACCCACTTGTTTGGAGTAAGTACACAGGTCTTTATACATTGCTGCCAAGAATCAACAGTAACTATGTTAATATTAGTTGCAAATTGCACAAAAAAAGAACGTGACTTGACTGCCTACTGCCTTTACTTTACCGGTTACTTATTCTATACTTTATGGCCGTATCTGGGCAAAAGACCGATTTCCTAATACATGAAATTATTTTTGAACAAAGGCCGTTATTTTTTCGCTTTGTAAGTATCCTTTTCCAATTTAATTTAAATGCATTCTATTGTCATTCTATTGAACGCTCGACGATAATTTACATATGTTTGACAAACGACAATAACGAGTGTACTGACAAATGAACTTTTTAAATAATATATCTGAATATGACGCGAATATGTGTACATGACGCGTGTATCTTTTTTGGAGGTTATGCAGACTCATTTTTGACTCATTAAAACCAATCACGTGGGTTAGATTTAAAGATTGCTATACCACTTTAATGGTAGACAAAAATGTAAAATGTATTGTAAAAGTCTATATTATACGTTAATTATAATGCATACAAAAGAGTACTAAAGTAAATATTACAGACACCAAAATTAGGTGAACAGTCGTGTACATTAAACACACCTTATTTCTTTTACTAGAAACATATAATGCACTACAATGCCAACAACCGACTAAATAAACATTCAGTACTTATCTTTTTGAAACGTCTATCGTTTTAAAATACATATTTACATAGTTTGAATATAATTATTGCAGGTTGATGAACTTTTTGGTTTACGATTTATGAACGTTGATTTTGAACGAATATTTATCATCGACTATAGACAATATTTACGGCAACTATTTCGGAATATCCTTACGATCTTCAGATTTATGATAGTCATGAACAGTTTTATTTAGGTTCATACGTATGATAGCAATTGAATCTAATAAATACTTAGTTAATTAGATTTTTTCTAACAACTCCGAAGAGTCTATTTTATTGCCCGTGACGGGTCAAGTTTACTATATTTTTTGGTTTAATAGTTTATAATTTTACAGCTTTTACAGGTGCCGGGATTGTTTCAGACCACCTTCCGAATACATAGCTGGTAGCTTTACACTATCGCCTGTTTTGTACCACCTGTTCTTCGTTTGTCAGTTAGCTTAGGCCTAATCATAACCGGTGATTAAAAAGGTGAATAATAACTAAAACACCTCACATACGGCTGTCTGATCCCAAACTAGGCAGACCCTGCACTATGGTAACCAGACTGCTGATACTTACATATCCTACTAATATTATAAACGTGAAAATTTGTGAGGGTGTTTGGATGTATGTATGTATGGATGTTTGTTACTCTTTTACGCCAAAACTACTAAACCGATTGCGTTGAAACTTGGTATGTAGATAGCTGGAGACCTGGATTAACATATAGGCTACTTTTTATCCTGACATTCCCACGGGATCGGGACTTACACGGGTGAAACCGCGGGGAGCTGCTAGTTATGGATAAATTTATTACACATCAATAATTGTTCTGAGTACCTACCTACCTAATATAATATGTTAAGTATTACATATTATAATATATTATTAGGTAGGTATTAGTTATAGGTAGTAGTGTTTACATTTCTCTATTGAAATAATAATAATAGGTAAGTATTCCGTTCATAATACTGTATCATGCGGTGGTGGTATTTTCATTTTGTTCGTATATATGACACAATTACCTTTTAAGTTGCTTTTAATGCTCATTTTTACCTTTAGTGCGTTTATGACTAAAGTCCACCGGCCTCCAATGTAACATCGTGAGGTCATTCTACCATACCAGTGGCTTTAGTATGATTTTTTTATAATTTACATTTCGATTGCTAAAGGCGTTGACAGAAAAAGGTAATGACAAGTCACTAGATGTAAACGAAAAAAAAACGTTGTGCCTAGGCCTACACTATACTTTGTCAAATTTAGGATGATAATTTTGACAGTTCACGGTAGGGATGAGGGAAGTGTATGGTCGTTATCAAACCTATTCGATTTTCGATTGTTATTATCATATACCTTGGAATCGATCGTTGCATGGTTATGCTGTATGGCCGATTATAAATTTATAATACACAACGAACAGTGTTTTCTATTTAATAAAAAATAATAATATAAACGCTCACAGAAATAAAATGAAACGAAAAATAAGAATTTTCTTCAGTCATCCGCAGTTATATTTTCACAGGCATTTTGCAATAAAGTCGGTATTTTCTTAGTCGTAAATAATGAAGAAATGTTATGTTTGGCTACATGGCTTAAAAAATAATAATAAACCTAAGAACCTATTTAATAAACGTAGGTACTTGGTATAATTATAAAAAAAAAAACAAACAAACCTTTGACCACTGCTGCCAAATCCGTTTGATGGCAGTGTAATGATAGTGATACTGTAACAATCTAAAGATTACACCTACGTATGTTTTACTTATATTGTTTTACGAAATTTAATACTCACTATAAATACGATAATTTTCGATAGTCTGGTTGTTCGTTTCGCGTGGCACTTCACTAAGTGGGTGGTGCCCATCAATGAAACTATGACATTATATGTTGTAAATTTTACCGAAAACAAATACAAAACTTCAGAGGCGTGAGCTGTCAAAATTATCATCCTAAATTAAACAAAGTATAAAACATAATGTTCGTTATTTTTTTTTGTTTCTTTTTACGTGAATTTTTATTTATTATAAACGTGAAAGTTTGTGAGGATGTATGGATTTATGTATGTATAAATGTTTGTTACTCTTTCACGCAAAAACTACTGAACCGATTGAGATGAAACTTGGTATGTAGATAGCTGGAGACCTGGATTAAGATATAGGATACTTTTTATCCCGATATTCCCACGGCACTGGGACTTACGCGGGTGAAACCGCGGGGCGCTGCTAGTAATTTATACAACTAAGTTTGCAAACGGGCACATGTTGCGCATTATGGTGAACCATTACCAGTAGGTACCTACTCCTAGTGTTGCCACTCGTGAACGGATATTTCTATCCTTTGGTGACCCTATTCACCTTCTCGACTCAGGTAGTTCAGGACGAATCGGAGCACGTCAATGAAACAAGTTTTTGAAGTGATAACTTCTAATATGGGACGGTAAACCGCTTCGTTACGTAAAGCGTTACGGCGCCAGTCTGTCTGGCTTCCCTTTCTGTCACGCATACGGCAGCGGTAGGCAGGCTCCTCCTCTCTCACTCTAACCCACAGCGCTAGCCGTATTAGTTTAAGTTATCACTTCTGCCGGGCGTCCTGAGACGCACGCGTATTTTTTTTAATAACTAAGGGGTTACCACTACAAATAAAAACTCGCAACAACACTTTGCCTATTCCTCGTAATAGAGATGCGGCGTCGCTATTGACCAGCAGTAATATAACATTAGTGTTATATTAGACTAGCTTTTGCCCGCGGCATCGCTCGTGAATGTTTGTGAATGTTGATTTTGTCAATCAATTATCAGGTATCTCTCGGGGTTAGAACCTTTTCGGGATATAAGGTACCCTAGGTCGTTTACTGTACCTCTGACAATGTGTATGGAAAATTTTATGATTATCAAATGAGTAGTTAATACGTGAAAGTGTAACAGACAAACAAACTCATTTTAGCATTTATAATATTATATATACTTAGGATTAAAATTACTTCCTCAGCTACTTCTAAGCTATACGATGATCATTTAAATCCAAACGTCTGAATCCACTCACATTCAAAATCAATCTCAAAACCTATAAATATCGACCCACATAGTAGAAGCAATCGAATATAATTGCATAAACAGAGTACAAAGCCATAAACAAGTAACGTCACTTTCTAATCAATTGTGTTCCATAATTCAAACGTAATCGTTGTAATGACGTATGTATAATGTGTGCATTTATGCTACTCTTCTATAGTTTATGCTGTTTGAGGTACTGCCATTACTTTTGCATTAAAAAAAACAAAGTAAAACAGTTTATAGACAATCATTTAGATAAGTAACGTATGTCTTGAGGTTTTTCAAGTTCGAATCAATAACTAGTTATTTTATGTCAATATATAATTTCTATGTCAAGGAAAACTACCTCTATACGGTAGCATAGTTAAAAATCAGGTTTAAAAGGCACATTTAACATTTTAATGGCTTTAAGGCGACAATGTATGTACTGACAGAGACTTTTATTCATTCATACTGTGAGGTTTCTGAGTTGCGAACGCATAGGGTTAGTGAATCCTTTATAAATATAATTGTATAATCCAATATGTTCATGAATATTTAAATTGATATGCAACTTTAGATGCCCTTGTGAATGAGATAAATATATATTAGCATAGTTCATATTCTACTGACAAGTGTTGTTTGTAAATACGGGCGCGTATACATATATGTTGAGAAGATATTTAAATATGTCGCATCTTCGGTCATTAGTATGGATGCTTAGAGCACCCTCTATAATAAATTTGCCGGAAAGGAACACAAGCGCCATCTATCGGCGTTAGGCAGAGTCTAGGCGAAGGGGGTTGGCGTGCGGACAGACGAGTTTACTTTACGTTTGGTGACCGCCGAGTCAACACTAGCTAAGGAACTGAATAGCGTTTCTTTGCGTGTTTACAATACATTATTGATGTTTGATATTTATCAAATTTCTTATCGCCCGTACCCATATCATCTCTAATTCTGTGCCTGAGGATTCGACGTAACTTCTAGTAATGTAAGTAGTGCGGATAATAAGTGGGGTGATTTATTTGAAAAGCAAAATACCCACATGTTGCCTGCCATTAGCCTGTCGGATTTTGACACTGAACCAGTAAGACACTAAAAGCAGCTGCGTCGACGTGGCTATCCCATATGCATACTATGGCAGTATATGACATGGAGCGAGTTCAAGGTATTGTTTACTTCGAAATTTGTTTCATCTTAGCGGGTACCTTCATTAACCTAAAAGACAATAAAAAAGGGTAACATTTGCTGTATACGCAAGTCGTTTTATAACCTCACCGTCTAGCTGTTGAAATAATTTAAACAAATAACAAATTGCACTTGCTACCGTCCTACAGCCCACATATAACAGTTTGATACGAGATTGCTACGATTTACTTTTACCACAACAACGGACAAACTTCAACTAAATTACAAACTTTTCACATTTGAAACCAAAGGCAACCCTCGTAGGTAATATAAAAGGTGTCTGAAGGGAAATTTATTCCATCAAATGTTGTATTCGTACATACGAACTGAGTGCAAATCAAAAGACAACAAACGAGTGTTTTGTCAAACCAAGCCACCAAGAAGAGGCACTTGCTTCTTCAAGTGTGACAAACCAGGTCACATCGCGAACCAGTACTTGAGTGACAGTGGTAGCCAAGCGGACAACGGCAGCGGCTGAAAGATTGCGGTGCATGCTGAGTGACGTGTGCGGTGCATGCTGAGCGACGTGTGGACGTCTGTGTCCTGAAATCGCCTTCGGGGACGAGGATGTATAAAGGCCAGCTGTGTTTTCAGGGATGACTGTAGATGTAGTAACAGGGATAACTAGAGATAATCACAGGGATGATAACAAGGGAGCCATGCTCACAGGGATGACCATTGGTTATTTAGGCAAGGCTACTGGAATAGCTTGATGAGTGGCAATTACATTATTTATTACTGTTTGTGCTGTGTTCATAATGTTGAAGCTCAAGGGGCACTTGTACTTTGACCATTTTGAGAGGCGTTTACGTTTATAAAGAACTTGGAGTACGCAGTTTATTGTAATTTAAAATCTGTATGGTAATAAACTTGACTTTGATAGGAACGGGTTTTCGTTTATAAAGTCGAGATATAATCGGGTCAGGAAAGACCGAACATTCGTGATGCTGCGTTGAACTACATTGTTTCAGATTCAGATTAACTCACGAGGACGTGTAAGCGCAGGATGACCGTGTCGCATCTTCGGTCATTAGTACGGACACAGATAAGATAATAGTTACTTCGTAACAGATACATCACTCCCATACAAAAGTGAAAATACCTACGTTATAATAGCCTACAAAATTTAATTAATAATACCTGGCGTTAGCTGCGACCAGAAATATATTTATTTACGCTTTTCGAAAGTTGAGAACGCCTTGCCCACCGCGCGACCTTTGTCTGTGTGTGTAACCGCTTTGCCAGACACTTTGGGGTTGTACAAAATACACAAATAATGAAATAGATTATTTATTTGATAATTAAATTTATGGGTGTTGAGTTTTGTATAGGTAATGATAAATAAAATTATATCCCCTAAGTTTAATTTTTAAAAGAAATTAAAATATTCTTCACTTTTAATATTGGGTTCCATTCCCACCCAGGACAAATAATTATGTGATGAGTATGATCATTTGTTCTGTGTCTGGGCTTAATTTATCTATAACTAGCAACCCGTCCCGGCTTCGCACGGGTACAAATTATAAATCAAAACCTTCCTAATCAATCACTCTGTCTGTTAGTGAAAACCGCATGAAAATCCGTTCAGTAGTTTTTCAGTTTATCGCGAACAGACAGACGCGGCGGGGGACTTTGTTTTATAATATGTAGTGATATGTATGTATTTAGAAATAAATATGTTTATCAGCAGTCTGGTTACCATAGTACAGGCCTTGCCTAGTTTGGGATCAGACGGCCGTGTGTGAAATGTATCAAGTTATTATTATTATTCTTAAACCTTTCCATAGTAACATAAAATGTTGATGCTGTCCACATGTACATATATACTAATGGCCGCTGAGTAGACGGGAGAAAGATACTCTGCTTACGATTCAATGCTTGCTTTTCTGTAATGTATGCCAAGTGAAAGTGACGGGATTATAGAAAAAGGGCTTGTATCAATTTGATAAAAAAATTTGCTCCTCATTTATTTTAATTAAGATTGAATATGTGTGAATTTTTAAAAAAATAGCGTAAGATATTGATTTGTGCGAGAAGCTCCAAAAGATGTTTCTCAATTAAAAAAAACTAAAACTTCTAAAATATTGTTTTTTTCTACTCTCCGACTTTAATATACATTATTTCTCATACAAAAAGTTGGCAACCCTTGTTGCAGTTCACATTTTTTCGTCAGTTTATAATAGCGCGAGTATGAATTCAGTTCAGAATCATACGGTGAAATCTATCATAGATATCATTATGAACATTTTTACTATTACAACGAAAGTCTACAATTACAGGAGTATTAGAGACAAAAGGTATCTGCCTGCTACCTGGAACTGTTTATTTCTTATGAGAGCCCTTTAATCGGCAACACGTTTTATGATATGCGCTCCAATTTAATACTTTTGTATAACATATTATGTTATCCAAAAGTATTAAATAACAAATAACTACCTATCTACTCGAATAAATTCCCCAATCCGTGCCGCTCTCAATATGTTCATTTCAGTCGCTCTTACTATATTATTTTCTAGCCTTATTATAGATGGTCCTAATTTAATTTCGTGTTTTAAGAAAATCCTATAGGTAGGTACCATGTCAAACATTGTGTGAGAGAAGCAGCCGACAGTTCGCCTTACCTACTACAATTACTACAAATGAATACGCGAGCAGTCCACACCTACAAAGTTCGTCACTTTTCCTAAATGTTATGGGTTAATTATTTACAGTTTAATAGACTTCATTTATTACAACATCCACCCTGGTCGAACACTAAACCTGATTTAGTACAATTTGTATATAATATTGTATGGAATATATATAAGCAACATTTATTATTTGTGTTAAGAAGATAACTATTATTTATTATTAGCACAGCCACGCGGCGAATAAAGAATAAACACCTAAAGTAATTTTAAATTATATTGACAAAATAAGTAATAACTAAAATAATTATTGCGACATTTTTAAAGAATTTAACAGATCACTAACATCTAGCAATAACGCAATTTAACATAATAAATACATTTATCAATAACAAAACACGTCCACTGTACAATAAGTTCGATTTAGCATTTTGTTTTTATTTACAAAAAATATCGTTCAGTGCGTGCGTGCTCTCAGCCACGCGTTGTTGCCCCTACTGACACTTATTCCGGCCACGGATGCTAAATTGGTAGGTATATAAAACGCGACCTCGAGCGAGTGATGTAGCACTGGTACGGATGCTTAGAGCGCCAACTATAATAAATTCACCGGAAAGGAACACAGGCGCCATCTATCTGCGTTACGCAGAGTCTAGGCGGAGGGTTGGCATGCGGGGACGGACGAGTTATTACTTTTGGTCACCGCCGAGTCAACACTAGCCATGTAACTGTACAGTGTTTCTTTGCGTGTTTACAATACATCAATGATTAAATATCAAAAGGGAGTTTTCTTGTCGCCCGTACCCCCACGCCGTGCCCACATTATCTCTAATTCTTTGGCTGAGGATTCGACAAATATATATGCAGGGTTCAGCAAATTTCTGTTAGAATCAAAGTCTCGCCTCAAAATTAAGTGGGAGAGGGGACGAAATCGCTGGTGCTTCGTTCGGGTCTCTACATACACTGGCGATCGATTACTTTTTAAGTTAACTTGACAGATTAAACCGTTAAATGAATTTGGATCATAGGTATTATATTTTATTAGGCATACGCTCAAAGGAACAAAACACGACACTTTCTATAATTATAATTTTACTAGCAACCCGCCCCGGCTTCGCACGGGTAGCAGAGACATCTTCAACAATTATCATCATATTTCAACCAATTTACATAAAATCTTAAAAAATTATACACCTAAACCTTTCTCATGAATCGCTCTGTCTATTGGTGAAAACCGCATGAAAATACGCTCAGTAGTTCTATCGCGAACAGACAGACAGACGTTGCGGGGGACTTCGTTTTATAATTCTATGTGTATGTGTATGTGTGATGTAGTGATGAACGTTATTCTAAATGTTATTAGAGCAAATGAAGGTTATATAAAATGTAACATTAGATAACAATATGAAGTTAAGTTATCTGTTTTTATAGCATATGAAAATTATATCCTGTGAACGTTATTTCAAGTGATATTATACTATCCGTTATTATGCCATATATTACACATCCTTTTTATGCCGCGTTCCTATAACAAAGAAACGATTCGTTTTGCTTACGGACGGTAAAATTTCGTTGAATTTTCAACGTTAATTTTACCGTCCGTAAGCAAAACGAATGGTTTCTTGATTATAGGAACGCGGCATTAAACAACTTGCTCTTCGGTTACCTCAATGTATAACAAACGTGTGCACCACTTTACAGTATCCTGCAGCTACTAAACAAGCGTAAGCTGGAGAAACTTAAAGAGAATTGGTGGAATAATAACGAACAGATGCAGAAATGCGAGAAGCAAGACGACCAGTCCGACGGCATCTCCATACAGAACATTGGAGGAGTGTTTATCGTGATTTTTATGGGCATTGGACTGGCGTGCATCACGCTAGGAGTCGAATACTGGTGGTACAAGTGGAGGAAGAGGTCTCTTGTGGGGGGTGTTACCCAGGTAATATTCTTTTTTACACATCGGTATCTAGACAAAGAGAGACAAAATACTTGAATACATTTTGTTTGTAAATACATACAAACTATCAAATGAAACACACAGATCAAAGCAAACGGACATTCATGCATACAAATTTATGCAATGAGCGACAATAAAAAAAAAGATTTTTGATTTAAAGACACTGGCAGCCTTTCTATAATTTGAAAATTACTGTTTTTTTATTCCCGCTCAGACAAATGAGTATTTTTTTTTTGTTGTGATATGATATAGTCGTTATTTGCCATCAAGGTGATTAGATAAAAATGTCACCTTGGGCACGACCCAACTCTAGATAAATGCCGCTGGAGATATCCATAAAATTTATGGAAATAACGTATGAAAATGGAGCAAAAAGTTTGTACAACACCCTGCCTGTTGTTATCACAACGTTAATAATAATATGCATGCATAGTATCTACTTGTTCAAAGCATTTTTAAATAGTGAACACATAATAGATATTAACAATACGTTTTTTTTTTAAATAATGACAAAATTTTTAATCAGCTCTGTTTAATTTCTGGTCATGAGTATGAGTTTCGACCATTTTTAGAACGGTAAAATGCCTAAAAACAACTAAACCTACTTACATTTTGCGCAAACGTTTTATATATGAAGAACATTATTTAGTAAAACCATAAATAACCTTTCTTTACTTTACAGGTGGAGCCAGCAAAATCAACCAAGAATAATGTCGATACTCACAAATTGGGGGATAACTTTAAGTTCAGAGCACGGAACTTGGGTATTAGTTTGAAAACCAAGTTTTAAGACGTCATGTACTTTGACTTCGTAACTGACACAAGAAGTACTTAGGTACAGCAAATAAAAAAAAAATCCGTGTTACTATACAAAAATCGTGAAAGCAGTTGAAGGAGTTCGGTTTTTGAAAATACTCCAATAATGAAAAATGTAAAATTTTCAGTCACTTCTATAGATAATTTTCATGTAAGTTACGGAGTCGACAACACCAGTGCACTGAAATGTATTTCTGTTTTTCGGCGTGAGTATAATCTCTACTTAGGTATTTTCCATGAACTACGAGTAAATAATTTATTATTGTTAAGTATCGTATGTAGGTTCTGCCCTAATATATGCAAGTGTGTTTGCAATAAATGTGTGGCACAAACACTTATTGTTTTATTTGGTGACGAACAGTGCATATAGCAATGTATATATACATATATAACATATTTATGCCAAAATTATATGAAATGCCATTTTATACTTATTTAATTTAATTACTTTGTATCTAAAAATCCCGTTGGCATAGACTGATGTCTTAAGACATCAGTATATGCCAACAGGTAACGAGCTAGTACTGTTGATTAACAGTAAAGTTGTCTTCTCTGAAGTTCTCTACAGTGAAGTTGTTACTAGGACGGCTCAAATTCGAATAGAACACTGGTGTAACTACGGCGATATTATAAACTATCACTTAATAATTAAGGTTAAAAATCGTTCAGCCCGGGAAATTTTAGTTTTAGCACAGATACATAATAGTAGGTACAAGTAGTTTTAGTATTTCCAGCAATTATTTTTAAAGTATAAATACTTAAGAATTTAAGATAAACATTTTAGTATTTGAGGTTCTTTATTTACTAAGTTCTACACATTACTGAGTATTAACAATGTTAATGTGACATTATAAATTAGTAAAATTTCCTGGTTTTGTCTGATGATTCTTCTAAGGCAGAACATATTACTGAAGCTTTTTTCCATGCCTTTCGTCATCATTAAACATTTCTTAGACCACTATTTTCTTGGTTGCATTATTTGGTACTTAGTACTAGATTCAGGTACTCTCAAGTTCTATCCAGATTTTTCTTGAAATGAGATTTTAATTGAGATTGAGTACTAAGTAGGTAATTATTAATAATTTACTCAAAATGGTACCTTCTAAGCCACTCACGAACCTACTACATAAGTAGTTTGAGGCTATATCAATAGATGACGCCACTAGTCTTAAAATATGAAATAGGAAAACTTTAGTTACTCAGTTCCTGATTTGAAACTGATATCACCTGTAGTAAAATTAGTGTATGCATTACTTATTTATATTATCAAACATTAAAAAGAACAATCACAGACTGTTGCAATATAAGTTATTTCATTATATTCTCGACGTATAAGACTGTGTTGCCATCTTTTGTTATTAGTTTGCACTTCACTTAATACTAGTATAGTAAAATGTTATCTATGATTTAACTATTGTTGGAGCCGCGAGTCACGTGCGAAATGGCGGCGAGAAATAGAAATACTCTAGAATTATTCTGCACTGCATCAAAAATATTTTTAATAAAGTGTAATTAATGCAAGTCGCTGCTGATGGTAGCTGACTTCTTGTTATTTCTATTTCTGTGTTATCCATAAGCGTGCGCTTATTATATAATTATTTACTCGCCGCAGACTTGGTCATTTGAAAAAGCGGAAAAACTATATTTATGGCTCTTTATTAAAGCATATACAAAATAGTTGATAAATACTACCTAGGTATTTAGATCTTAAATAACTCTTTAATTGTCTATCAGCCGTATTCTTCTACCGACTTACCAACTTCTACAACATATTTGCTAAATATATCATTATAATATTAAATAATAAAACATTTAAATGAAATAGCTGTTGTACGTCAGATTCGTCGTCCCTGTCGTCTTTAACCTCTCTTTTGTCGATAACGAGCTTGCGCCCGCGCCGCTTACCCGTAACCGCGTCATCCGTTCGTATCTAGACTATCGAGTTAATAGTTAATAGCCTAGGTTTACTTGTTCACAAAAATAGATTAATAGGCGCATAATTTAATGGTAATTAAATATTCAAAAGACAACCCTGACGTCACAGCATCGTTAGGACAGATAAGAGTTACACGATACAAAAGAGAGGCAACTTCTAGGTGAATATAACTATAGGTTATTAGCGCTGTGCGACAGGAATTGCAACTTTATTGTCTCTGAATAAGAGTCGCTATTTATTTAAATGACTTGGTGGAGTGCGACTTCTGTATCTGATGCTCCGGTATAATAGGGAATCTGTGTCTATACTTACTACTGTATTACTAACGTAGGTAGTATGAGTTTTAGTTTCTGTGTAATTCGTAAAACTAAACTTAAATTTACACTTACGTCAAAAGCTTTTGAGCGCTATAGGGCCTTGTTCCGGTAACTGGAATAAGTAGGAAGGGGGGGGGGGGGGGTCGTTGGATCTTTTGACCCCAGGACAATGTTCGTAACCGGGTACCATTATTGACACTGAACATGCAATGTCTGAGAAAAAAAATGATATGCGACAGTATTTTTTATTATAACTAAATAACTTAGAAGTATACGTTACAAAATTACGACAATAAGTACATCTAGTACAATGTACAATAAGATGTGAACCAGTTGTTAGTATGTTACTCAGGATTCTATAATGAATGGTAAGTATTTTGAGGCACCATTTCTTTTACAGTTGATTGTAAAAGGCAATTTCTTTGATTATTGAGATCAGAAAAAAGTCAAAAGTACCTTGTTACTGACGATTTAACCAGTTTATTAATAGATGAGTTATTGTCACTACGTGCGAAGGTTGCTCAGAGCAGTTTTAAATTCCTTGATTCCAGCAACTAAAACTGCTGCATCTTTAGATTCCAGATATAGTGTTGTACTAACCATAAGATATTAGATTCGTCTATTACATCGACGTTCATATTTATGTACAACTGGTTCGACATATCGTTTTGTCAGTTGAGTATTATGTCAGATAATCCATAAAACTTTAATAAACTCAACTATATTAATTGTCATATATCGGCAAGAAGTCGTTGCAGTTTACTGATTTCAAACTACGATCTGCCACTTTATAAATACATTTTCCATCTATCTTTGTGACATCATTATGACTTCTAAATACTATGCTGTTGGTATCATCGAACGAAGTGAACTTGCAAAAAGAAAACGTCTTTTGAGAATATACAAGTCAATTAGAATTAGTTACTTCACAATTTAACAAGAGCGTCTTCCCAAATACACAATATCGTACACCTAGATCTAAAGTAGCTCCGTTTAGATCTAGGTGTACCAAAATTGGAATTTGCACAACATCAAATTCCTTATCTCAATATCTACCGACCAATAAAACAGATTTAGAATATCATCACTATTCGACGCGCTAAATTCACCAACACGGGCTCAACTCAAAACTAATAAAACAAAATATAGAGTACATACATTGTTAAACAATAGGAAATAACTAAAAAAATCCAATTTTGAGGCGTAAAACATGATTGAAACCCAAGATTCCTACATTATCTTTCTTCTAACTGCATAGGGATTGTCCATTAATAACGAGAAGCTCGAAGAGGGAGGGGGAGGGAGTTCGAAAAAATCACGAAATAGCACAAGGTGAAGGGGGGGGGGGGTGTAGAGAGTTATCACGTGTATTTATTAAATCTGTATTTAACGATAATATTCTGAATTTTTTAAATATATTTGAAAATAAAAAAATACACGTGATTTTGGATTGGATTTCGAGTGGGGTTAGTCTAAAACCTCATCATGTATCACCAGGGGTTAGGGGGGTTAAAAAGTTGCTTAAAAAACATCACGTGATTAATGAATGGCCCCATACAAAAAGCATAAATCTATACACAACAGTAGTTAGTTTTTCGCCTATTCTGAAAAAAAAGTCTCTTTTTTTTTAGTTAATACCTGTTTAGATCTAAGTGTGCGATATAGCAACAAAGCTGTTACCCACCTCAACTTGCCAGACTATTTTTTTAATATCGAGCTATGCCAGATTTTTTTTTTAATTTAAATGTGACCCACAATTATTTTTATTTTACACATACTTACATTACATACATTTTATTTCACACAGTTACAAGATATCCAGAATATATTGCTAAGAATTTATTGGTGATTGCATTAGTTTTTATTAATTTATTTTATTGTTTATACTATTAAAATAACTGTTTGTAAAGTGTAGGTACTAAAAAGAGACACGAATGAATTACAGTGTTAAATTAAAAGTAAGGTGTTGAACAAAAGTACTACAAAACTGACTGGTCTTGTTGGTCTAGTGGTTGACCTGGCTGGTGAGCCAGAGGTCGTGGGTTCAATTCCCACGCGGGACAAATAATTGTGTCATAAGTACGATCATTTGTTGTGTCTGGGTGTAATTTATCTATAATATGTATGTATTTAGTAATATATAAGTATGTTTATCAGCAGTCTCGTTACCATAGTACAGGGTCTGCCTAATTTGGGATCAGACGGCCGTGTGTGAGATGTCTCAAAAAGGAAGTTCCACCAGTGACTATTCCCAACGGCATTGTTCTAGAAGCCTCTAAAATAAGTATTTCTATGAAGCCATCTCTTAAACTTTATATTTACAATAAAATAGCCTTTAAATATAAATATTAAATTAAATAATTTGGTTATCTATAGCTCTATAGCTTTGCCGTGTTTGTTTAAGTTCTTCATGTTCTTGTTGCACAATTCCAATTCTAACCTCAGCCCGTCCACTTCAGCCTCCAGAGTGCGAGATCTTTTGAACATTTGTACGTAATTCAATTGTAACTGCTTTTGGTATCTCAGAACTTTGTCCTTCTCCTCCGACCACTTTCTTCTTTCAGTGTTAAATTGAGTTTCTTTAGCTTCCAATTCACATTTAAGTCTATCAACCATCGCGGTGGCTGGACAATGGTCTCCACAAGCATCTGGGAGTTCTCCATTCAGTCTTTGAACTTCAGCGTCTTCTAGAGCACTGTCATTTGAATTCCAATGGTATTCATTAGTTTTGCAAACATCGTAGATTCCTCTCATGGTCCTCCCGCACTCAATACCCTCGTACCCACTTAGAGAGATGTCTGAAAGTTCTTGTCTGAGTTCTTTCAGTTCAGTTTTTAGTCTTTCAATTTCATTTTTGCTGGTTTCTTTCGTCTTAGTGAGGTCGGATACGCTTTCCATTAGGTCGGTGGTTAGTCTGTCTACGTTTGTTTGAAGTTTTTTAACAGATTTCTCTTTCTCTTCCGTTTCTGCTCGGAGCCTCATTATTTCTTTCTCCTTTTTGTCCAGGACTTCGCGAAGTTGGCGGCAGTCAGCCTTTAGCGTCAGATACTCGTGGCCTTTTGCGGTTTGTTCATTCTGGAATTAAAAAAAATCTTTTTAAAAACAAAAAAATAGTAGTAACGATAGTAATTATAATATTTTTGATGATCAATGAACTGGAAGTAATTCAATGAATATTATGACATAATATATAATAATACGAACATAATGATAATGTTGGTAATCTATATTTATATAATAAAGCTGAAGAGCTTTTTGTTTGATTGTTTGTTGGTTTGTTTAAGCGCGATAATCAATGGATCTATTAGTTAGATTTGAAAAATTATATTTGAATTTGATAGAGTATTCAGCGAGGAACGTTAAAGGCTA